>JARQOD010000001.1:336586828-336693386 GCA_033576555.1 Oophaga sylvatica | reverse complement strand
TCGTCCATTGTTTCTCATTTATGGATGTCTATTGAGATGATCGAGCACTGAATGCTCGAATGCTCGGTACTCAAATCGAGCAGGTCGGACGCTAGGACTGGTGGACTCGAGCATAATGGAAGTGAATGTGAGCATTTTTCCATAGGACAGATGGTCTCTCTCTCTCTCGCTCTCTCCCCCGCTACTAGCAGGGGAATACCCCGCTTCATTGTGGTGAGTGGCTCTTATGATTCAGGAGAGCTTCTCCCGAGGACCCGAGCACTCGAGCACCACGTAATACTCGTCACTGTCCATACTCGATCAAGTATCGATCAGTGCCGAGCATGCTCGCCCATTACTACCTATGACTTGTGTTTTGAAATTGTTAAACTGTAAAGCGCTGCGGAATATGTTGGCGCTATATAAATAAAGATTATTATTATTATTATTATTACTAATGTCTACAATTACAATTCTATCGTAATATCAAAGGAATTACCAGAACTAAACACTTCAGTCTATTTCGACTTGTAGCAAACAATTGCTCACGGAAAAAGAAACCGCCTATTGGAACACATTATCCGGGTGCATACATGGATGCTTTGAGATCTTACACCCAGAAATTAAGCAGCCAAAAGCAATCCATAATAAAAAGCATGTTCTCCACGAAAAACATTGCTCATTCGTAATACGGCAATGGAAACCATGTATTTCACCAGCATGAAGTCAAACTCTACTAAAGTGCTGCGCTAAAAATCATTCATGTAGAGTCCCTGCGTCACCACCCTTCATAGGAGAAGGAACAAGGCTGTAATTGATGGAAAGTACATGGTTAATGTCTAACTTTCCGTGACCTGACATTGCTGTCAATGATCACATGATTTTTAACATGAATTTCTGTAAATTTTGTGCTTCTGTCTGTGTCAGATTTACACATCTGTTTTGCATTTCAGCTTTCTTTACTGTTAATACAAGACCAGGATTTTTGTAATTTTCCAGAACATTTCCGGGCCTCAACATGACATATCGGAAACAAGGCAAGGCAGCTTATCATGGCACAGATTCCACCCATGCGGACAGGATTTGATGGGAATCCTGACAGGTCCTCTACAGCACGGTCTTCCACGTTCCAGAGATGCTTTTCAGCATTAATGGGGTTACTCATGACATACATTTATGGCATATTCACCGGATCCACAGTAAGTGCATATGATGGTATGTAGAACTCCCATAGCATAGCAGTGAATGGAGAGAAACAAGTATGCACAGCCACCTCTCCAATCATTGCAGCCAGGGCACCTGTCGAATGTGGGGTCAGGGACACTTGTTGTGTCAATAGGTGCGGATACCAGCTGTAGGGCTGTAGATCCTGTGGCTATGCCATAAAAAAAAAACATTTCTGGGGTTTTTACAGTGCAATTATTTCCTATTCTCAGGATAAGTCATCACTATCCTTCAGTGCCCAGATGTAAACCGTGGCCGCTGATCCTCAGTAGAATGATTGCACGACAATATTACATCTGAGGTTTTTTTTGACTGTTAAAGGGTATTCCCATTAACAAGATCCCATCCCAATATATAATAGGTGTAACAATAGCAAATACCTCCAATTAGAAATGTAGTATAGTTCTTCTGATTCACTATGTTGCATACCTCATGTGCAGGGCATTGCAGTAGCTTAGGTATCCATGGTTATGACCACTCCTCATTTATTTATAATTAGTTAGCTAGCTGTTAGTGGCAGTAACCATGGATACCTAAGCTATTGCAATGCCCTGCACATTGCGAATCAGAAGAACCACACTCCATTTCTAATTGGAGTTATTTGCTAATATTAATATTATTACACCTACTACATATTGGGGTAGGATCTTGGAGACCTGTGTATCAAAATACAGCTCGTAATACAATGGATTGTCCATTTTGCATCTGTAACCGTTCTGCTTTTTGTTAATGGGGTTTTCCATGATAGATTTTGGGCCTCTAATGGCCATCCCAGGTTAAAATAATAGAATCCGATGTTACTCCCTCCCCGAGTCTAACACCACCTCTCCTACTCAACGTTAGTTTGTTTACAGGCTGCAGCGGTAATATTACTACAGCGCATATCACTGCTGCAGCCAATCACTGAGCTCAGTGACTCTGCCGATGTAGACGGTGTAGTAGACATTCTGCCGCTAATGTGAACATGGCCTTAAAGTGCCGAGTCTCTACTGCTCACGATGTGTGTTATTGTCTGTCACTTCATCAGCTCTGCAGAAAATAACAAGACTAAAAACGGACATTGATGGAGACTCAGCACCGGACCCAGGGAGGGTGAGTAGAGCAGAGTTTGTTTTTAATGCATACTGCAGCATGTTTCTTGGTGAAATAACGTTTAATGAAATACAGTCTTTGATTTTTAGGGTGCCAAAAAAGTCAGTGTGTTAGTAATTGCATCTGGGAAATCGAATATCATGCTCCTAGTAGAAAAGCACTTACCACAGCAGCCACAATGGTGTTGGCGTGCAGCGCTGCAACACAGTTTATTTCTGAAATTAAACACATTCCCTCTAAGGTAAATCAACCGGAAACATTTTCCATTATGCCGGCCTAAAGGTACTGCCACACTTAGCTATCCCGCTAGCGATCTCGTTAGCGTTGCATACTAATGAGATCGCTAGCGGGATTGTTTCTATATCGCTAAATGCGCCCATTTAGCGATATAGTTAACGACGCTATCGCCGTTAGCGATCTTCTTAACGACTTTAGCGGTACAAAAGTACCGCTAAATCGCTAAGAAAAGGTGCCACACAGCGATAAGATACTTACCCAGCGGGAGCGCCGATGAAATAGGGTCCGGAACGATTCCAGCGACGAGCGAGATCACAGCAGGAAGCTCGTCGCTGGAAGCTGCCGCACTGAACAACATCGCTAACAGGATCGCTAAATAGTGACGTTTTTTAGCGATCCCGTTAGCGATATTGTTTAGTGTGGCATACCCTTTAGTGACACTGATCTGTACAGTGCTTAGCGCAACTTGTCAAAACAAACTATATTCCACAAGTGGTCTGTACACTAGTAATGACAGTTATGGGACAGCAGAGGGCGCCGTTGAGATATTTACATTACTGCTACAACTGACTAGTAAAAAAGGCATTTAGCAGGTTTGGGAAATGTTTCTAAATTCTTAGCCTCATGATGTTGCTCAAAAAAACTGCACAAAATGCTGTGAAAAATCTAGGAAGCCTACATTCTGCATAGATTTACTATCAGGGAGTGATATACAGAGATGTGGCTGGCTAATGCCAACACAATTGTGCACCACCTTGGTACCATCAGCCCCTGGTGTGTTGTTAGTGATGCAACGTGCATCTCTAACATTGTTTTCTCCCAGAAAAGCTCCCAGTGTTAAGAGCACTTTATATCATTAGTAGATTGCATCACATACCTTTAGTCGCAGTCATAGGGGTGGCATTTTTTACCAGATCAGTCCTGGTCGTGTTCAAAATTATTCATGCCCACCTCATTGTGATTGGCCACGGAAATCCCGCACTTGCGCACCGCTCATCGGATCCCCAGGCATGTGCACTGAATCTGGGTGTATGTCCCCAGTTTATTTTCACAGTTTGAACAGGGCACACAGCGTATATATTTTTTTCCAATTCAGGGGGCACAGAGTATGTGTATCAATGGTAAAAAATTATTCACGTACCGGTCTCAGTCTCCTGACTCGAACGCAACAGCCTCACACACACACATCAAATCATGAGCCATCAGGAGACCCATTTGGCTTGTCCATGCTGAGCAATCTGAGTGCAGACACACATATGAGTGAATCCAGCTTTAAAGGTATTCTCACCAATTTACCAGATAGGAAGAAAGGCTGGAGGCACAAGATGTGTGCATAATAGTAGGAGAAAAATGGCGCAGGAAGTGATTACTGGGCTGGGGAGAAAGAGGTTGAGGATAATGCACTAAATGCTTGTGGTAGGAGTAGGGGTACTGAATCGCTGCAGTCAGTAGGTGGTAGGAAGGGTATAAGACTGCGCACACAAAACCCTGTATAGTTAGGTAGGGAAGGTAGGGGTTAATGACTATGGATCCAGTTCTGACTGACATGCGAAGAGCCCCCCCAGTAATCAACTCCACAGCCCCATTATTCAACTACAGTACATGCAAATGTGACATTATCCTCAATCACCAATTTACATAATGAACTGGATAGATTGTGCAATGAATATGATGCCGTGTTTGTCTGTACATAGTGATTCAAGCATATTGTGCCAAGTCCTTCTCATATAAGAGGGTGGTGGTCCATTCTTCAAAATGGGCCTACCGGAGGATTCTCCTATTCTTCTGTGGGCCAGTCCAAGCCTGCATGGAGCCACTGTAGACTACATGTGTATGAATGATGACACAGACTGCTGGTTACCATCAGTCTCCCTCCTGAGGACCACCAGGATCCTTCCTTCTCCACGTTTTCAGCTGGCTTCATGTGAGAAAGGCCCCACTAAAATATACTGTCTGTCATGTGTAATATATGGTCCAAGTTGTCCACGCGTCACATGATAGCCTCCAGCAATGGCGGCATGTTGCATAAAAATCCTCATCATCAGTGTAAACCGAGGATGTGCGGCCGATAACATGCACTGTGCATGGGGGCAGGACGATAGAATTAGTGATCGTGCGGTCACCATCATTGTCCATCTGCACTCATTACTCATCTTCAAATGGCCAAAAGAAACTTTGCCATGAATCTAGAACTGCTCCCATGTCCCGCAGACAGCATAAGAAACAGCAGCCAAGGCATTGGGAACCATCCCTGCTTCATTTCCACTTTATCTGAAACATCCTAATTATTTTTGGATACATAGTGGAGGCTAAAACAGGAGCAGTGTGGGAGTCATTTCAGCCTATGTGCAAGGCAGGGAATATGCTTACTGTAAATTTAGACATAATGATGATGATACAAATACAGATAACCAGATGGCGGGTCAGGATGAATCATAAAATATTCTCATTTCACGATCACAGCCATGTTGTTGATTTCAGCAAATTTGGAGTCAATCTCCAATACCAATGTATTAAACTAGCAGACATATGTTGGGCCAGGTATAGCTATTATAAGCAGTCTGGTATATGCAGAAAAGGGTTAGTGTTCTCTATAGCAATCATATGATTTCTTACATTTTAGAAGAATAGCTTTAAATACAAGGATAGAATTTTTTTATTTTATCTTCATAGAAAATGTAATAAATAAAGATTATTATTAATTTGATAATCCTATTAAAAGGGTCTTATTATCTGGAGCACACAGGTCCCCAGCCTCTCAGCTTCCTCCTTTGCTGGGGTATAGTATTTTCCTGAAGACTGGCAGTTTAGACTGGTAGCATACCTCCCAACTTTTGAAGACGGGAAAGAAGGACAAAGGCTGCCGTGGGAAATTTTAGGCCACGCCCTCGACCACCCCATTTCACAACTAATCACACCCATGTCCACATCCCAACCACACCCATTTAGCACTGCTGGTCACACTGGTACTGAGGGCACAGTGGCTGGCATTATGGGATCAGTGGCTGGCATTATGGGCACAGTGGCTGGTACTGTGGGAACATTGACTGGTACTGAGGAAAAGAAAGAAAGAACAGAGAGAAAAAAGAAAACAGAGAGAAAGAAAGGAGAGAAAGAAAGAACAGAGAGAGAAAGAGAGAAACAAAGAAAGGGGAAGAAGAAAAGAGAAGAAGAAGAGAAAGAAAGAAAGAAAGAAAGAAAGAAAGGGGAAGGAAAGAACAGAGAGAAAGAATAGAGAGAAAGAAAGAGGGGACAGAAAAAAAGAACAGAGAGAGAGAAAAAAAGAGGGGAAAGAAAGAACAGAGAGGGAGAGAGAAAGAAGAGGGGAAAAAAAGAACACAGAGAGAAAGAAAGATGGGAAAGAAAGAACAGAGAGAGAAAGAAAGAACAGAGAGAGAAAGAAAGGGGGGAAAGAAAGATGGGAAAGAAAGAACAGAGAGAGAAAGAAAGAACAGAGAGAGAAAGAAAGAAAGAGGGGAAAGAAAGAACAGAGAGAGAGAAAGAAAAACAGAGAGAAAGAAAGAGGGGTGTTATGTTTCGGTAGCTGAGGAGTGCAGGCAAAAAAGGCAATACACCAGAGCAGTTGGAATCTATGAGATTGCAGTACCCTGACTAACCACAACAACTAGAGGCAGCCGTGGAGCGTTCCTACGTTGGTCCTAGACGCCTCGTCACAGCCTGAGAAACTAACTACACCTAAAGATAGATATAGGAAAGCTATCTGCCCCGGAGCAGAACCCCAAAGATAATAGAAAGCCCCCAAACATGTAATGGCGGTTAGACAAGAAGAAATACTGACACAGAAGGAAAATAGTATGAGCAAACGTTGGGGCCCAAACTAACTAAATAGAAAAGGATAGGAAGGGTACTTACTGCAATCCCAGAAAACCCTGAAAAGCACCAACTCTACTAATTTCAAAAACATCTGAGATCACACGACCTCTACCACCTAAATTAGTTCTCTGGTGTAACAAAATCAAAACAGCAGCCACTGAAAAAACTGGAAAAAGCAAAAGTACAAACATCAGTGGCTGAACTAAACTGAGAGGGCAAAAGCCCCCGGAGGGGACCCTGAAGGCCCCCACAGAAGTGCAGGACAAAATGCAAAAATCAAGCACAAAAACAAAAAGAAGAAAATGTCTTATCTGTTAGCAGAAGATGCAGACACGACACAGCAGGCTACAAGGGAAACAGGAATCAAAGATAGAGACCAGAACAATTGATCACCGGCAACCCTGATGGGAAGGCGACTCCCTTATATAAGACCAGTCAGTAACACCTGATTCCCAATCCTCACAATCTTCACTGGACAGACCAGCACCGCTTGTAACCACCAGAGGGAGCCTCTGCTCAGAACTCATCCCAAGCCCACTCACAACAGTACCCCCCCCTTGAGGAGGGGTCACCAAACCCTCATTTGAGCAACCAGGTCGGTCAGGATGAGTTCTATGGTACGCACGGATGAGTCTCCTAGCATGGATGTCCGAAGCAAACACCCAAGAATTGTCTTCCTGACCATAACCTCTCCACTTAACCAAATACTGGAGTTTCCGTCTAGAAAAACGAGAATCTAATATTTTCTCAACCACATACTCCAGATTGCCCTCAACCAAAACAGGGTCAGGAGGCACAGCAGCAGGAACCACTGGCTCAACAAACCTCTTCAACAAGGACTTGTGGAACACGTTATGGATCTTAAATGTCCCTGGAAGAAGCAAACGAAAAGAAACAGGGTTAAGAATCTCCACGATCTTATAAGGTCCAATGAACCTAGGCTTAAATTTAGGAGATGCTACTCTCATAGGAATATTTTTTGAGGACAACCAGACCAAGTCCCCCACTTTAAACCGAGGACCATCAGTCCTATGCCGGTTAGCAAACCGCTGGGCCCTCTCCTGAGAGAGGGACAACCTCTCCACTACCTGGTCCCAAATCTGTTGCATACGCTCCACAACAGAGTCAACACCTGGACAGACAGAAGCCTCCGTCTGTCCTGAAGAAAATCGAGGGTGAAACCCAGAATTACAGAAAAACGGAGACATCAAAGTGGCAGAGCTAGCCCTATTATTAAGAGCAAACTCAGCCAAAGGCAAAAAAGAGACCCAGTCATCCTGATCAGCAGACACAAAGCATCTTAGATAAGTCTCCAATGTCTGGTTTGTTCTCTCAGTTTGACCATTGGTCTGAGGATGAAATGCCGAGGAGAAAGACAATTGAACACCCAGTTTAGAACAAAAAGTCCTCCAAAATCTGGAAACAAACTGGACTCCTCTGTCAGACACTATGTTCTCAGGAATGCCGTGTAAACGAACCACGTGCTGAAGGAACAACGGCACCAATTCAGAGGAGGAAGGCAACTTAGGTAATGGCACAAGATGTATCATCTTGGAAAACCTATCACAAATCACCCAAATGGCGGTCATTCTCTGAGAAACAGGAAGGTCAGAAATGAAATCCATAGAGATATGGGTCCATGGTCTCTTGGGCACAGGCAATGGCATCAACAAACCACTAGAGCGAGAGCAAGGCTTGGAGCGAGAGCAAGTCCCGCAGGACTGCACAAATTCCCTGACATCACGAGACAAGGTAGGCCACCAAAAGGACCGACTAACCAAGTCTCTGGTACCAAAAATTCCGGGATGCCCAGCCAACGCGGAACAATGAATCTCAGACATCACACTCTTTTTCCACTGGTCCGGGACAAACAATTTTCCAACAGGGCAGCGCTCGGGCCTATCCTCCTGACACCCCTCCAGAGCAAGTCTCAAATTAGGTGAGATGGCGGAAAGAACTACACCCTCTTTCAAAATAACAGAAGGATCAGATAACTCAGGAGAGTCCGCAAGGAAGCTCCTCGAGAGGGCATCCGCCTTAACATTCTTAGTGCCAGGAAGAAAGGAAACCACAAAATTAAAACGTGTGAAAAACAAGGCCCACCTGGCCTGTCTAGGATTGAGTCGCTTGGCAGATTCCAGATAAACCAGATTCTTATGGTCAGTAAGGACCACCACCTGATGTTTGGCTCCCTCCAGCCAATGTCTCCACTCTTCAAAAGCCCACTTCATGGCCAATAACTCCCGATTACCCACGTCATAATTACGTTCAGTAGGAGAAAATTTTCGAGAGAAAAAGGCACAAGGGTTACTTTTAGAGGTCTCTGGATCTTTTTGGGACAAAACGGCACCTGCCCCAATTTCAGAGGCATCAACCTCCACCTGAAATGGCAGAGAAACATCAGGCTGCCGTAGAAAGGAGCAGAAGTGAATCTCTGCTTAAGTTCCTGAAATGCAGAGACTGCCTCAGGAGGCCAATTCACCACATCAGAACCCTTTTTGGTCAAATCAGTTAATGGTTTAACAATAACCGAGAAATTACCAATAAATTTACGATAAAAATTGGCAAAACCCAAAAATCTTTGAAGAGCCTTTAATGAAGTAGGTTGGACCCAATCACAGATGGCCTGAACCTTGACCGGGTCCATTTCAATAACAGATGGGGACAAAATGAATCCCAGAAATGAGATCCTCTGTACGCCAAAAAGACACTTTGATCCCTTCACATACAGAGCATTCTCTCTCAAAATCTGGAATACAGTTCGAACATGTTTCACATGAGAGTCCCAGTCATTAGAAAAAATCAAGATATCATCCAAATAAACAATCAGAAATTTATCCACAAAATCCCTGAAAATGTCATTCATGAAGGACTGGAAGACGGAAGGAGCATTAGTGAGCCCAAAGGGCATCACAAGGTACTCAAAATGCCCCTCCGGGTATTGAATGCCGTCTTCCATTCATCCCCGTGCTTAATGCGAATAAGGTTATATGCCCCCCTGAGGTCAAGCTTGGTAAACCAAGTAGCGTTTTTCACCCTGGAAAACAGGTCAGAAATCAAGGGTAACGGGTATTGATATTTCACAGTAATATTGTTCAAAAGACGATAATCAATACACGGCCTTAATGAACCATCCTTTTTGGCCACAAAGAAAAAAACGGCACCTAAGGGTGAAGAGGATGGTCTGATATGACCCTTCTCCAATGACTCCTTGATATAAGACCCATAGCGTCATGTTCAGGTACAGACAAGTTAAAAAGGCGACCTTTAGGGAATTTACTACCAGGCACTAATTCAATAGCGCAGTCATAGCTCCTATGGGGAGGTAAGGATGCAGATTTACTTTCGCTAAACACATCAGAAAAATCAATCAAAAAGTCAGGAACATCCTGAGCCTGGGGGGAGGCAGAAAAAACAGGAGTGTTGGTATTAACACATTGGCAGCCCCAACTGGTTACAGACACAGATTTCCAATCCAAAACAGGATTATGAGACTGTAACCAAGGAAAACCCAGTACGATAATATCATGCAGATTATACAGAACCAAAAATTTGCAGCACTCTTGATGATCAGGTTCAACCCTCATTATCACCTGAGTAGAGAACTGAGGTTTATTCTCAGCCAAAGGGGTAGAATCGATCCCCAGTAGGGGAATAGACTTCTGTAGGGGTATACAATACATACAATTTTAAATTTTGGGCCGGTGATACTGTTATGTTTCGGTAGCTGAGGAGTGCAGGCAAAAAAGGCAATACACCAGAGCAGTTGGAATCTATGAGATTGCAGTACCCTGACTAACCACAACAACTAGAGGCAGCCGTGGAGCGTTCCTACGTTGGTCCTAGACGCCTCGTCACAGCCTGAGAAACTAACTACACCTAAAGATAGATATAGGAAAGCTATCTGCCCCGGAGCAGAACCCCAAAGATAATAGAAAGCCCCCAAACATGTAATGGCGGTTAGACAAGAAGAAATACTGACACAGTAGGAAAATAGTATGAGCAAACGTTGGGGCCCAAACTAACTAAATAGAAAAGGATAGGAAGGGTACTTACTGCAATCCCAGAAAACCCTGAAAAGCACCAACTCTACTAATTTCAAAAACACCTGAGATCACACGACCTCTACCACCTAAATTAGTTCTCTGGTGTAACAAAATCAAAACAGCAGCCACTGAAAAAACTGGAAAAAGCAAAAGTACAAACATCAGTGGCTGAACTAAACTGAGAGGGCAAAAGCCCCCGGAGGGGACCCTGAAGGCCCCCACAGAAGTGCAGGACAAAATGCAAAAATCAAGCACAAAAACAAAAAGAAGAAAATGTCTTATCTGTTAGCAGGAAATGCAGACACGACACAGCAGGCTACAAGGGAAACAGGAATCAAAGATAGAGACCAGAACAATTGATCACCGGCAACCCTGATGGGAAGGCGACTCCCTTATATAAGACCAGTCAGTAACACCTGATTCCCAATCCTCACAATCTTCACTGGACAGACCAGCATCGCTTGTAACCACCAGAGGGAGCCTCTGCTCAGAACTCATCCCAAGCCCACTCACAACAGTACCCCCCCTTGAGGAGGGGTCACCAAACCCTCATTTGAGCAACCAGGTCGGTCAGGATGAGTTCTATGGTACGCACGGATGAGTCTCCTAGCATGGATGTCCGAAGCAAACACCCAAGAATTGTCTTCCTGACCATAACCTCTCCACTTAACCAAATACTGGAGTTTCCGTCTAGAAAAACGAGAATCTAATATTTTCTCAACCACATACTCCAGATTGCCCTCAACCAAAACAGGGTCAGGAGGCACAGCAGCAGGAACCACTGGCTCAACAAACCTCTTCAACAAGGACTTGTGGAACACGTTATGGATCTTAAATGTCCCTGGAAGAAGCAAACGAAAAGAAACAGGGTTAAGAATCTCCACGATCTTATAAGGTCCAATGAACCTAGGCTTAACCCCTTACTGCCATCGGACGTACTATCCCGTCCATGGTACCTGGGCCCGTATGACCGGGGACGAGATAGTACGTCATAGGCGATCAGCTGCGCTCCTGAGGGGAGCGCAGCTAATCGCCGCCGGGTGTCAGCTGATTATCATAGCTGACACCCATGAGTGTGTGTCAGAGCGGTCACGGACCGCTCCCGGAACATTAACCCCTTGCACACCGCGATCAAACATGATCGCGGTGTACTGGGGGCACAGGGGAGGATCGCGCAGGGTGGGGGCTCCCTGCGCGCCCCCCTGAGACCCTCAGAGCAGCGCGATGTGATCGCGCTGTTCTGAGGGCTTCCTCCCTCCCAGGACCCGGATCCAAGATGGCGCCGGGGTCCTGGAGGGAGGCGGCTACCTCAGTGCCTGCCGAGAGCAGGCACTGAGAAGCCTGCATCTATGCCTGTGCGATCGCTGGTGTGACAGAGTGCTGTGCACACTGTCACACCAGCGATCTGATAAAATACTGTGATGTCCCACCCTGGGACAAAGTAAAAAAGTTAAAAAAGTAAAAATAAACATGTGTAAAAAAAAAATCCAAAATAAATAAAAAAAAAAAAATATTCCCCAATAAATTCACTTCTTCCTGTAAATAAAAAAAAAAACAATAAAAGTACACATATTTGGTATCGCCGCGTCCGTAACGACCCCCCCTATAAAATTGTCCCACTAGTTAACCCCTTTAGTGAACCCCTTAAAAAAAAAAAAAAAACGAAGCAAAAAATCAATGCTTTATCATCATACCGCCGAACAAAAAGTGGAATAACACGCGATCAAAAAGACCGATATAAAAAAACATGGTACCGCTGAAAACGTCATCTTGTCCCGCAAAAAACGAGCCGTCATAAAGCATCATCAGCAAAAAAATAAAAAAGTTATAGCTCGCAGAATAAAGCGATGCAAAAATAATTATTTTTTATATAAAATGTTTTCATTCTATAAAAGCGCCAAAATATGAAAAAATGATATAAATGAGGTATCGCCATAATCGTACTGACCCGAAGAATAAAACTGCTTTATCAATTTTACCACACGCGGAACGGTATAAACGCCTCCCCCAA
Organism: Oophaga sylvatica; assembly: GCA_033576555.1. Taxonomy (NCBI): domain Eukaryota; kingdom Metazoa; phylum Chordata; class Amphibia; order Anura; family Dendrobatidae; genus Oophaga; species Oophaga sylvatica. The sequence continues at coordinate 336,680,963 of JARQOD010000001.1, read as the reverse complement.
AAAAATTCATGAATTGCTGATTTTTGTTCATTCTAACCTCCCAAAAATCGAAATAAAAAGCGATCAAAAACGTCACGTGCTCAAAATGGTACCAATAAAAACGTCAACTCGTCCCGCAAAAAATAAGACCTCACATGACTCTGTAGGCCAAAATATGCAAAAATTATAGCTCTCAAAATGTGATGATGCAAAAACTATTTTTGCAATAAAAAGCGTCTTTTAGCGTGACAGCTGCCAATCATAAAAACCCGCTATAAATAGTAAATCAAACCCCCCTTTATCACCCCCTTAGTAAGGGAAAAATAATAAAATTAAAAAAAAGTATTTATTTCCATTTTCCCATTAGGGTTAGGGTTAGGGTTGCGGCTAAAGTTAGGGTTAGGGTTGGCGCTAAAGTTAGGATTAGGGTTAGGGTTGGGATTAGGGGTGTGTTAGGGTTAGGTTTGTGGTTAGGGTTGGGACTAGGGTTAGGGGTGTGTTGGGGTTAGGGTTGGAGTTAGAATTGGGGGGTTTCAGCTGTTTAGGCACATCAGGGGCTCTCCAAATGTGACATGGCGTCTGATCTCAATTCCAGCCAATTCTGCGTTGAAAAAGTCAAACGGTGCTCCTTCACTTCTCAGCTCTGCCATGCGTCCAAACAGTAGTTTATCCCCACATATGGGGTATCAGCGTACTCTGGACCCCAAGAGTTATTGTGCAATTTGTCTTATTTCTTCTGCTACCCTTGGGAAAATAAAAAACTGGGGCGAAAATATCATTTTTGTACAAAAAAAAATATATTTTTGTTTTTACGGCTGTACATTATAAACTTCTGTGAAGCACTTGGGGCTTCATAGCGCTCCACCACACATCTAGATAAGTTCCTTGTGGGGTCTATTTTCCAAAATGGGGTCACTTGTTGGGGATTTCCACTGTTTAGGCGCATCAGGGGCTCTCCAAATGCGACATGACGCCCCCAGACCATTCATCAAAGTCTGCAATCCAAAACGTCACTACTTCCCTTCCGAGCCCCGACGTGTACCCATACAGTAGTTTTCTCCCACATATTGGATATCAGCGTACTCAGGACAAATTGGACAACAACTTTTGGGGTCCAATTTCTCCTGTTACCCTTGTAAAAATAAAATATTGGGGCAAAAAAATCATTTTTGCAAAAAAAAAAAGGATTTTTTATTTTTACGGCTGTGCGTTATAAACTTCTGTGAAGCACTTCGGGGTTCAAAGTACTCACCACACATCTAGACAAGTTCCTTGTGGGGTCTATTTTCCAAAATGGGGTCACTTGTGGGGGTTTCCACTGTTTAGGCGCATCAGGGGCTCTCCAAATGCGACATGACGCCCCCAGACCATTCCATCAAAGTCTGCAATCCAAAACGTCACTACTTCCCTTCCGAGCCCTGACGTGCGCCCATACAGTAGTTTTCTCCCACATATTGGGTATCAGCGTACTCAGGACAAATTGGACAACAACTTTTGGGTTCCAATTTCTTCTGTTACCCTTGTGAAAATAAAATATTGGGGACGAAAAAATAATTTTTGTAAAAAAAAAAAAAGATTTTTTATTTTACGGCTGTACGTTATAAACTTTAGTGAAACACCTGGGGGTTAAAAGTTCTCACCACACATCTAGATAAGTTCCTTGAGGGGTCTAGTTTCCAAAATGGCGTCATTTATGGGGGTTTCCACTGTTTAGGCAGATCAGGAGCTCTCCAAACACGACATGGCGTCCAGCCAATTCTGCGTTGAAAAAGTCAGACGGCGCTCCTTCCCTTCCAAACTCTGCCATGCACCCAAACAGTGGTTTACCCCCACATGTGGGGTATCAGCGCACTCAGGACAAATTGAACAATAACTTTTGGAGTCTTGTTACCCTTGGAAAAATAAAAATTGGGGTGAAAAGATCATTTTTGTGGAAAAAATATGATTTTTAAATTTTACGGCTCTACGTTATAAACTTGTGTGAAGCACTTGGGGGTTCAAATTGCTCACCAAAGATCTAGAAAAGTTCCTTAGGGGGTCTAGTTTCCAAAATTGGGTCATTTGTGGGGGTTTCCACTGTTTAGGCACATCAGGGGCTCTCCAAATGCAACATGGCATCCAATCTCAATTCCAGCCAATTTTGGTTGGAAAAAGTCAAATGGTGCTCCTTCCATTCCGAGCTCTGCCGTGCGCCCAAACAGTGGTTCCCACCCACATATGGGGTATCAGCGTACTCAGGACAAATTGGACAACAACTTATGTGGTCCAATTTCTCCTGTTACCCTTGAGAAAATAAAAAATTAGTGACTAAAATATAATTTTTGTGGGAAAAAAATAGGATTTTTTATTTTCATGCCCGGGCATTATAAACTTGTGTGAAGCACTTGGGGGTTCAAAGTGCTCACCAAAGATCTAGATAAGTTCCTTAGGGGGTATAGTTTCCAAAATGGGGTCACTTGTGGGGGGTTTCCACTGTTTAGGCTCATCTGGGGCACTGCAAACGGAACATGACCCCCATCAACGTCTGCATTCCAAAACGTTACTACTTCCTTTCCAAGCCCTGCCGTGCACCCAAACAGTTTCCCCCCCCCACATATGGGGTATCAGCGTACTCAGGACAAATTGGACAACAACTTTTGGGGTCCAATTTCCTTGGGAAAATTCAAAAATTTGGGACTAAAAAATCATTTTTGTGGAAAATTGTTTTTTTTTTTTTTTCACACCCAGGCATTATAAGCTTTTGTGAAACACTTGGGAGTTCAAAGTGCTCACAACAGATCTAGATAAGTACCTTAGGGGGTCTAGTTTCCAAAATGGTGTCACTTGTGGGGGTTTCCACTGTTTAGGGCCATCAGGGGCTCTCCAAACACGACATGGCGTCCAATCTCAATTCCAGCCAATTTTAGTTTGAAAAAGTCAAACGGCGCTCCTTCCCTTACGAGCTCTGCCGTGTGCCCAAACAGTGGTTTTCCCCCACATATTGGGTATTGGCGTACTCAGGAGAAATTGCATAACAACCTTATCTGTCCATTTTCTCCTTTTACCCTTGTGAAAATAAAAAAAAGTTTGTAAAAGATCATTTTTGTGGCTAAAAAGTTAAATATTCATTTTTTCCTTCCACGTTGCTTTAGTTCCTGTGAAGCACCTGAAGGGTTAATAATCTTCTTGAATGTGGTTTTGAGTACCTTGAGGGGTGCAGTTTTTAGAATGGTGTCACTTTTGGGTATTTTCTGCCAATAGACCCCTCAAAGTGACTTCAAATGAGAGGTGGTCCCTAAAAAAAATGGCTTTGTAAATTTTGTTGTAAAAATGAGAAATCGCTGGTCAACTTTTAACCCTTATAACTTCCTAACAAAAAAAAATTTTGGTTCCAAAATTGTGCTGATGTAAAGTAGACATGTGGGAAATGTTATTTCTTAACTACTTTATGTGACATATTTCTCTGTTTTAAGGGAATAAAAATTCAAAGTTTGAAAATTGCAAAATTTTAAAAATTTTCGCCATATTTGCGTTTTTTTCAAAAATAAACGCAAGTTATATCGAAGAAATTTTACTTCTAACGTGAAGTACAATATGTCACGAGAAAACAATCTCAGAATCGCGAAGATCCGTTGAAGCGTTCCAGAGTTATAACCTCATAAAGAGACAGTGGTCAGAATTGTAAAAATTGGCCCTGTCATTAACGTGCAAACCACCCTTGGGGGTGAAGGGGTTAAATTTAGGAGATGCTACTCTCATAGGAATATTTTTTGAGGACAACCAGACCAAGTCCCCCACTTTAAACCGAGGACCATCAGTCCTATGCCGGTTAGCAAACCGCTGGGCCCTCTCCTGAGAGAGGGACAACCTCTCCACTACCTGGTCCCAAATCTGTTGCATACGCTCCACAACAGAGTCAACACCTGGACAGACAGAAGCCTCCGTCTGTCCTGAAGAAAATCGAGGGTGAAACCCAGAATTACAGAAAAACGGAGACATCAAAGTGGCAGAGCTAGCCCTATTATTAAGAGCAAACTCAGCCAAAGGCAAAAAAGAGACCCAGTCATCCTGATCAGCAGACACAAAGCATCTTAGATAAGTCTCCAATGTCTGGTTTGTTCTCTCAGTTTGACCATTGGTCTGAGGATGAAATGCCGAGGAGAAAGACAATTGAACACCCAGTTTAGAACAAAAAGTCCTCCAAAATCTGGAAACAAACTGGACTCCTCTGACAGACACTATGTTCTCAGGAATGCCGTGTAAACGAACCACGTGCTGAAGGAACAATGGCACCAATTCAGAGGAGGAAGGCAACTTAGGTAATGGCACAAGATGTATCATCTTGGAAAACCTATCACAAATCACCCAAATGGCGGTCATTCTCTGAGAAACAGGAAGGTCAGAAATGAAATCCATAGAGATATGGGTCCATGGTCTCTTGGGCACAGGCAATGGCATCAACAAACCACTAGAGCGAGAGCAAGGCTTGGAGCGAGAGCAAGTCCCGCAGGACTGCACAAATTCCCTGACATCACGAGACAAGGTAGGCCACCAAAAGGACCGACTAACCAAGTCTCTGGTACCAAAAATTCCGGGATGCCCAGCCAACGCGGAACAATGAATCTCAGACATCACACTCTTTTTCCACTGGTCCGGGACAAACAATTTTCCAACAGGGCAGCGCTCGGGCCTATCCTCCTGACACCCCTCCAGAGCAAGTCTCAAATTAGGTGAGATGGCGGAAAGAACTACACCCTCTTTCAAAATAACAGAAGGATCAGATAACTCAGGAGAGTCCGCAAGGAAGCTCCTCGAGAGGGCATCCGCCTTAACATTCTTAGTGCCAGGAAGAAAGGAAACCACAAAATTAAAACGTGTGAAAAACAAGGCCCACCTGGCCTGTCTAGGATTGAGTCGCTTGGCAGATTCCAGATAAACCAGATTCTTATGGTCAGTAAGGACCACCACCTGATGTTTGGCTCCCTCCAGCCAATGTCTCCACTCTTCAAAAGCCCACTTCATGGCCAATAACTCCCGATTACCCACGTCATAATTACGTTCAGTAGGAGAAAATTTTCGAGAGAAAAAGGCACAAGGGTTACTTTTAGAGGTCTCTGGATCTTTTTGGGACAAAACGGCACCTGCCCCAATTTCAGAGGCATCAACCTCCACCTGAAATGGCAGTGAAACATCAGGCTGCCGTAGAACAGGAGCAGAAGTGAATCTCTGCTTAAGTTCCTGAAATGCAGAGACTGCCTCAGGAGGCCAATTCACCACATCAGAACCCTTTTTGGTCAAATCAGTTAATGGTTTAACAATAACCGAGAATTACCAATAAATTTACGATAAAAATTGGCAAAACCCAAAAATCTTTGAAGAGCCTTTAATGAAGTAGGTTGGACCCAATCACAGATGGCCTGAACCTTGACCGGGTCCATTTCAATAACAGATGGGGACAAAATGAATCCCAGAAATGAGATCCTCTGTACGCCAAAAAGACACTTTGATCCCTTCACATACAGAGCATTCTCTCTCAAAATCTGGAATACAGTTCGAACATGTTTCACATGAGAGTCCCAGTCATTAGAAAAAATCAAGATATCATCCAAATAAACAATCAGAAATTTATCCACAAAATCCCTGAAAATGTCATTCATGAAGGACTGGAAGACGGAAGGAGCATTAGTGAGCCCAAAGGGCATCACAAGGTACTCAAAATGCCCCTCCGGGTATTGAATGCCGTCTTCCATTCATCCCCGTGCTTAATGCGAATAAGGTTATATGCCCCCCTGAGGTCAAGCTTGGTAAACCAAGTAGCGTTTTTCACCCTGGAAAACAGGTCAGAAATCAAGGGTAACGGGTATTGATATTTCACAGTAATATTGTTCAAAAGACGATAATCAATACACGGCCTTAATGAACCATCCTTTTTGGCCACAAAGAGAAAAACGGCACCTAAGGGTGAAGAGGATGGTCTGATATGACCCTTCTCCAATGACTCCTTGATATAAGACCGCATAGCGTCATGTTCAGGTACAGACAAGTTAAAAAGGCGACCTTTAGGGAATTTACTACCAGGCACTAATTCAATAGCGCAGTCATAGCTCCTATGGGGAGGCAAGGATGCAGATTTACTTTCGCTAAACACATCAGAAAAATCAATCAAAAAGTCAGGAACATCCTGAGCCTGGGGGGAGGCAGAAAAAACAGGAGTGTTGGTATTAACACATTGGCAGCCCCAACTGGTTACAGACACAGATTTCCAATCCAAAACAGGATTATGAGACTGTAACCAAGGAAAACCCAGTACGATAATATCATGCAGATTATACAGAACCAAAAATTTGCAGCACTCTTGATGATCAGGTTCAACCCTCATTATCACCTGAGTAGAGAACTGAGGTTTATTCTCAGCCAAAGGGGTAGAATCGATCCCCAGTAGGGGAATAGACTTCTGTAGGGGTATACAATACATACAATTTTAAATTTTGGGCCGGTGATACTGTTATGTTTCGGTAGCTGAGGAGTGCAGGCAAAAAAGGCAATACACCAGAGCAGTTGGAATCTATGAGATTGCAGTACCCTGACTAACCACAACAACTAGAGGCAGCCGTGGAGCGTTCCTACGTTGGTCCTAGACGCCTCATCACAGCCTGAGAAACTAACTACACCTAAAGATAGATATAGGAAAGCTATCTGCCCCGGAGCAGAACCCCAAAGATAATAGAAAGCCCCCAAACATGTAATGGCGGTTAGACAAGAAGAAATACTGACACAGAAGGAAAATAGTATGAGCAAACGTTGGGGCCCAAACTAACTAAATAGAAAAGGATAGGAAGGGAACTTACTGCAATCCCAGAAAACCCTGAAAAGCACCAACTCTACTAATTTCAAAAACACCTGAGATCACACGACCTCTACCACCTAAATTAGTTCTCTGGTGTAACAAAATCAAAACAGCAGCCACTGAAAAAACTGGAAAAAGCAAAAGTACAAACATCAGTGGCTGAACTAAACTGAGAGGGCAAAAGCCCCCGGAGGGGACCCTGAAGGCCCCCACAGAAGTGCAGGACAAAATGCAAAAATCAAGCACAAAAACAAAAAGAAGAAAATGTCTTATCTGTTAGCAGGAAATGCAGACACGACACAGCAGGCTACAAGGGAAACAGGAATCAAAGATAGAGACCAGAACAATTGATCACCGGCAACCCTGATGGGAAGGCGACTCCCTTATATAAGACCAGTCAGTAACACCTGATTCCCAATCCACACAATCTTCACAATCTTCACTGGACAGACCAGCACCGCTTGTAACCACCAGAGGGAGCCTCTGCTCAGAACTCATCCCAAGCCACTCACAACAGAGGGGACAGAACAAAAGAACAGAGAAAGAGAAAAAAGAAAGAGGGTAAAGAAAGAACAGAGAGAAAGAAAGAAAGTGGGGAAAGAAAGAATAGAGAGATAGAGAGAAAGAAAGATGGGAAAGAACAGAGAGAGAGAGAAAGAACAGAGAGAAAAAGGAAGAACAGAGAGAGAGAAAGAAAGAGGGGAAAGAAAGAGAACAGAGAGAAAGAAAGAATAGAGAGAAAAAGGAAGAACAGAGAGAGAAAGAACAGAGAGAGAAAGAAAGAAAGATTAGAGAGAAAGAAAGATTAGAGAGAGAAAGAAGGGAAAAAAAGAGAAAGAACAGGGCGAAAGAAAGAGGGGAAAGAAAGAAAACAGAGAGAGAAAGAAAGAGTGGACAGAAAAAAAGAACAGAGAGAGAGAAAAAAAAAAAGAGGGGAAAGAAATAAAGAACAGAGAGGGAGAAAGAAAGATGGGAAAGAAAAAAAGGGGAAAGAAAGAGAACAGAGAGAGAAAGAAAGAAAGAACAGAGAGAAAAAGGAAGAACAGAGAGAGAAAAAACAGAGCGAGAAAGAAAGAACAGAGAGAAAGGGAAAGAAAGAACAGAGAGAAAGAAAAAGAACAGAGAGAAAGATGGAAAGAAAGAACAGAGAGAGAGAAAGAAAGATTGGAAAGAAAGAGAACAGAGAGAGAAAGAAAGAGGGGAAAGAAAAAGAACAAAGAGAGAAAGAAAGAACAGAGAGAGAGAAAGAAAGAAAGAGAGGAAAGAACAGAGAGAGAGAAATAAAAAAAGGATTAGAGAACGAAAGAACACAGAGAGAAAGAAAGAACAGAGGGAGAAGAAAGAAAGAACAGAAAGAGTAAAAAAGAGAGTAAAGAACAGAGAGAGAGAAATAAAAAAAGGATTAGAGAACGAAAGAACACAGAGAGAACGAAATAACAGAGAGAGAAAGAAAGAACAGAGAGAGAAAGAACAGAGAGAGAGAAAGAAAGAAAGAACAGAGAGATAGAAAGAAAGAAGGGAAAGAAAGAACAGAGAGAAAGAAAGAAAAAGAACACAGAGAGAAAGAAAGAACAGAGAGAGAGAAATAAATATGGGAAAGAAAGAGAACAGAGAGAGAAAGAAAGAAAGAAAGAGGGCAAAGAAAAAGAACAAACAGAGAAAGAAAGAAAGAAACACAGAGAGAAAGAAAGAACAGAGAGAGAAAGAAGGGAAAGAAAGAATGAACAGAATGATATAAAGAAAGAGGGGAAAGAAAGAACAGAGAGAAAGAAAAACAACAGAGAAAGAAAGAACAGAGAGAGAGAGAAAGAAAGATGGGAAAGAAAGAGAACAGAGAGAGAAAGAAAGAGAGGAAAGAATAGAGGGAAAGAAAGAAAAAAAGGATTAGAGAAAGAACAGAAAGAAAGAAAGAACAGAGAGAGAGAAAGAAAGACCACAGAGAGAGGAATAAACAGAGAGAAAGAAATAAAGATTCTATAAAGATACTATAGCAGCCCAGCTGTTGTGAATATGCTAGAGGCGGCTTCTGAGCTGGGGCTCCCTCCGGTGGTTGTTGAGGGTAATGAACTGATTAATGAATGGCCTTCAGCTGGCGCTGAATGGTAGGATATAAGTTGCCTGATTTCCCAGCAGCCTTGCCGGTTATCAATTGTTCTTCTGGTCTTGCTTGAAGCACTGCTAGTTTCCTGCTCTCCTTCAGATAAGTGTTTGCTGGTTTTTTTTTCTCTGTTTGATTTTCTCTGCTGGTTTGCTGCCTGCAGTGGACTGCAGCCTGTCCCCTTTTGGGGGTCTGGCGCTGCAGTTGTGCTCCGTTTGTGTCTGCACTTTTGCTTTGCTCTTTTGTTACTTTTGATTTGCTGAATAGCGTTTTGTTACACCAAAGATCTGATTTAGGTGGAAGAGGTCGAGTGATCTCAAGTTTTTTTGCAATCAGACATGTTGGTATTTTTGTTAGGGTTTTTGTTGGATTGCAGTCAGAATTCTTTCCTGTACTTTTCTGTTTAGACAGATTGGGCCCCAGCATTTGCTCATTCTATTTTCTGTCTGTGTCCAAGCTTTCTTCTTGTCTAACCACCATTACATGTTTGGGGGCTTCATATTTTCTTTGGGGATCTGCTCCGGGGTAGATAGCTTTCATCTTTCTGCCTTTAGGTGTAGTTATCTCTCAGGCTGTGACGAGGCGTCTAGGATCAACGTAGGAACGCTCCACGGCTACCTCTAGTTGTGTGGTTAGTTCAGGTTACTGCAATCCAATAGGTTCCAGCCTCTCTGGTGTATTACCGCTTTTGCTATTTTTTGCCATTTCTCCTCAGTTACCGAAACATAACACTCGGCTCCCATTGTAGTGCCCACCTGAGCCTCCCGATGCAGGACATATCATGATCGCTCACATGGCCGACATCCCCGATTCCAAGGTGATCCCGCTGTCCACGTTGTCAGAGGAGGACACGGTGATGGATCTGAAGCATTCCTGAAGTGCCTCCATGGTTCCTTCACAATCTCCTCCCGAAATTACCTAATTTCCGGTCAGCTTCTAGCATGTCACTTCTGGTGGAAGTTACGTGCGAATTTTAAAGTGCTCCTCGGCGCTCTGCCGTGTACTCCTGTGTCCACGGGAAAAGCAAGCTCCCCCGGGGCAGTCTCTCTCTCAAAATCGGGACTGTCCGCTGGGTCTGTGATGGTTGTGAGGTATGAATGCTCCCCACCATACACCTTGTACACGCACGGCTCTGCACACCTCATACACACACGGTTCCGCTTTGTATGCCTCGTCCACACAGGCTTCCGCTCCGTACACCTCACACACGGCTCCTCTACGTACACCTCGTGCACACACGGCTCCACTCAGTACACACATGGCTTCACTCCGTAAACCTTGTACACACGCAGCCACGCTCTGTACACCTTGTACACACATGGCTCCACTCCGTACACCTTGTACACATGCGACTTTGCACCATACACCTCGTACACATGCGGCTCCACTCCATACAGACGCGGCTCCACTCCGTACACCCCGTACACACACGGCTCTGCTCCGCTCCATACACACATGGCTCAAGCACGGAGCCCTGTGTGTACGAAGTGTACGGAGCTGAGTGGCTCAGTTCCGTACACTTAGTACACACAGGGTTCCGTTTCATACGCCACGTACACACACAGCACTGCTACATCCACCTCGTACATACACGGCTCCGCTCCATACACCTCGTACACACACAGCTCCGCTCCATACACCTCATACACACACGGCTCCGCTCCATACACCTCGTACACACACGGCTCCGCTCCATACACCTCATACACACACGGCTCTGCTCCATACACCTCGTACACACACGGCTCTGCTACATCTACCTCGTACACACACAGCTCCACTCCGTACACCTCGTACACACACAGCTCCGCTCTGTACACCTTGTACACACGCGGCACTACTCTGTACACCTCATACACACAGCACTGCTACATCCACACTGTAAATCCCTCCTGACACCACACATAAACTTACCCTCATCCAGCACCATGACAACCAGCACAGCAGGGACCTGCACACACCTAGGAGCCTGACCATGTGACACCTAACTCCTCCCCTCCTGTGACCTCATCACAGGTCCTATGTGCACAGAAGGGGACAGCCAGCAACAGATTCCTGGCTGTGAGAAGCTGAAGTGGAGCGCTGGAAGGGCAAGGATGGGGTGCATGGGGGGGCGTGGCGGCTTCTCTCACTGCGGAAAACATAGTGTCTCGCCCGAGACAGCGTGTGGGAGGGTCAGAATCAGGACTGTCCCGCTCAATCCAGGACGGTTGGGAGGTATGCTGGTAGCATGGTCGCATCACTGATCCGCACTAAGATCTCTTCCTGGCTGCTGGTAGAGGTTGTCGCAGCATTGGAGAAATGTAGGGGGACTCAACTGAGCCTGCACTTTAGAGCCTTTAGAGTGGATTGAGCAGGCTCTAAAGCATGTTGCTTGCCTACAGTGATTGCCAAAAGCGTTGAGACTGACATAAATTTTGTATTTCACAAAGTTTGCTGCTTGTGTTTTTATATGTTTTTCATCATATGTTTCTATGGTCACAGAAGTACAATTATAAGCATTTCATAAGTTTTTACACTTTTACTTATAAATACATCAAGTTTATGGTAAAAGACTCAAACTCTGAAGTGTTACCCTTATTTTTCAGGCCTTCTGCAATTCATCCAGACATGTTGGCTATCAGCTTCAGGGCCAAATGCTGACTGATGACAACCCATTCTTCTCTGTGCTTGGAGTTTATTACAATTTGTGTGTATTTGATTGACACCCGCTTTAGGAGGTTTGACCACAGGTTCTTGAAATCCGGTGAGTTTTGGTGCCTTGGAGCGAAAATGTCAATATTAATTTTAATGAGCGACTTATTTTGCATTGGAAAATGGTGTGCCATTATGCTGTAAAAAGCATTGCTCATGACCAAATTGCTCCTGGATCATTGGGAGAAGTTGCTTTTAGGGGATGTTAAGACACCATTCTTTATTCATGGCAGTGTTCTTAGTCAAAGTTGTGAGAGAGCCCACTGTCTAGGATGAAACATAACTCCACACATGACTGCTCTCCGGATGCTTTACTGTTGGTATGACACAGGGCTGATGGTAGTGCTCACCTTTTCTTCACTGAACAGCATTTCTTCCAGATCTTCAAGATGTCTCAAACAGTCTGAAAGGGGTTTCATAAGACAAAATTAAGTGGCTTCATTCTTGCCCTTATTGGCACCAGTTTACAAAAGTGATTTGACTCACTGCTGCCATTCATGAGCATCATCGTCTCTAGCATTGAATCAATCCTGTAACTGAAACGTTTTTAGGAGACATCCTGCCATAGGCTGGACTTTCTTAGATGCCCTGAAACCTTCTTCACAGCAATTGAGCCTCTCTCTTTGAAGTTCTTGAAGATCCGATGAATTGTTAATATAAGGACAATCTTACAAGCAGCAATGTCCTTGCAAAGTAATGATGACTGCAAGTGTTTCCTTGGGAGTAACCATGGTTAACAGAAGATGACATAGGAAAGATGTGTATCTTCGTGCCGTGTTAGCCAGTAGATAGAAAAATATTTAGACTTGAGAGTCCTCGGTGGTTGATACCTTTTAATGGCTAACTGAAAAGATGGTAACAAATTGCAAGCTTTCGAGACTACTCCGGTCTCTTCATCAGGCAAAGACTAAAACAAAAACTGAAGAATCACATATATATATATATATACACAAGAGATAGAAAAGATAGAAAGGTTTGGGAATACAAACTTATGATGACCTTTGACACTCTTAGTGCTGGAATGAACGTGTCACATGGATTCATGTCATTCTATATCAATTAAGGAATCTGCGTCTCTGACCTTCTAGGGGCATCAAAACACAACACCAGACCCCAATCAGAGGGTAATAAAACTCTCTCCTTATCTATGATCTGTTCCAATATTTATGTTCATCCCTCTGCCATAATGACAGTTCTGCTTCACGTCACTTGTCTTACCTATTGCACTATTCCTGTGTCCTCTTGTGTATATATATATATATGTGATTCTTCAGTTTTTGTTTTAGTCTTTGCCTGATGAAGAGACCGGAGTAGTCTCGAAAGCTTGCAATTTGTTACCATCTTTTCAGTTAGCCATTAAAAGGTATCAACCACTGAGGACTCTCAAGTCTAAATATTTTTCAGAAGATGACAATAATTTAAAGCACCAGCCCTGTTGTAAAGCAACCAGTTTTATCTTATAATTCAATCAGCATGACAGAGTGACATCAGCTGCCTTGTCCATGTAAACACTTCCTTCTGTCCTAACGAAAAATAACTGAAATGATGTATTAAAGATGTATATCTTCGTACCGTGTTAGCCAGTAGATAGAAAAATATTTAGAGTTGAGAGTCCTCAGTGGTTGATACCTGAAATGATGTAAGCATTTTGTGGCAGGGATACAATTCAGTGGAAAATTAGGGTTTTGTGATTAAGTTAATTTTAATGGCAAGGAATTACTTTGCAATTATTTGCAGCTCATCTGATCTCTCTTCATAACTATCTAGATTTAATGCAAATTACCACTATAAAAACTAAAGCCATGAAATTTGTGAAAACCAAAATTTGTGTCAGTTCAAAACTTTGGCAACGACTGTAGGCAATCGGACTCTAAGTTTAAGATGGAAGAATGACAGGTAATGAGCTGTACACTATAAAATTTAAATCTCTCTGCTCTTGAGAACTAAGAAGATTTTTATTGGTAGGGAAACTGCCAGAATAAGTGTAATGTACGGTAATTCACCACTTTCAAATAATTTGATGGTTGGGAGTAACCATGACCCATCTCAGTTCCTTCCCAGTTCCAGCCATTTGCAACGCGTTGTGCAAAAAAATTTGACTTTTCAAAGTGTTTTACATCAGTTTTCTGGCAAAACAGTTTGATCAATTGCCCCGATGGTACTAATCTGCAGGTAACTACCTTCCCAACCATATCTGACTGTCTAAAGTGATGTTTGGCTTTTTGGAAAATAAGCGCGTTTGTTCCAGTTATCTGGGTGGTGCTGTGGGCAGTAAACAGACCTGGAGCAGGATGTCACTGAGGAGTCAGTGGGAGTGATTACAGCGCCCCCACCATGTAGAGCGGAGTCTGTTCACTGCCCCCTCCATTGCTTCCATGACTGGGACTGAGCAGAAGGAATAGAACTTAATTTCCTCCCTGCAGCCAAACATCCCATTAGACAGCCACATATGTATGGAACAATGTGCTTCAGCAGACTAGAACTTATGTTTTCTGATGACAGGTATCCTGTAAGGTCAATGTGCCATAACTATATGATAGAAGGCCTATATCCAAAAGCCAAACTTCTCTTTTATTGTAGATTTTCGTAGAAATTTCCGTTGTATACATGTGAATAGGGTTATTTTTGCAGTACATACATGAAACCCCATGCACATATATAGACAATACTAGTTTTTTTTACTTCTTGATAGGTCGTTAAGGCTTGTCATTTTCAAAACTTGTGGTTAGTGCTAGGCTTAGTAACCTGGTTGTTCCATGAGTACGTATTACATGGTCATGGAAGTACATACTAAATGTTTTGAATATTTCCTTACCTCTGTCCTTGCTTCTAGTACACTTTGATCAGAGGATGGACAAAGCACTCAAATAACTCTTCGTATAAATTGGAGCCCATGTTTTATTAACACTTCAGGGCAGCTTCAATAAGCTGAACTGATTTACAACACAGAAAGCATTCATTTTATCAATTAGGCCCTTCTCAGAGCCATCTGCTCTTGTTCTGGCAGAATAAATAATTGAACTTTCGATTAAATCTGATTTTAACTTGGCTGTTGTTGGAAGGCTAAACATTTTATGCTGAAGCTAAGAAGCATTGTTTTTCAACTTTCCTGAGAAAATAAAAAATGTATACGTCTAAATGTAAACTGTATGTGGCAATATACTGGTACAGACTTGGACTGGCCCACAGGTGAGTAGGTGATTTCCCTGGTGGGTCCACACCCTCCTGCATGAGCAGTAGTAGTCAGAATACACGCGATTCACTATGTACAGACAGAGGCAGCATCTAATCAATCATTTAACAAACTACCCAGTTTATATAATATATACAGTGGGGAAAATAAGTATTTGATACACTGCCAATTTTGCAAGTTTTCCCAGCTACAAAGAATGGAGAGGTCTGTAATTTTTATCATAGGTACACTTCATCTGTGAGAGACAGAATCTTAAGAATAAAAACCAGGAAATCACATTGTATGATTTACTAGCTGAAGAGCCCGGCGCTGCCCGGGCATAGTACCTAACTACGGTTAGTTATAACAAATTGTAATGATTATATCTATATACAAGTATTCAGCTTTCTCCCCATTATGTAGATAGGGCCAAAATAGTTTGGCGATTTGGAACGTGCGGGGGTTAAAATTTCCATTCAACACATAGCCTATGATGCTCCTGGGGTTGAGATGTGCGGGCATGCAAAATTTCATGCCCGTAAGTACAACGGTGCAGATTCCTATCCCGGGCCAAAATTATTTGCCGATTTGGAATGCGCGGGGTTAAAATTTCGACTCAAAACCTAGCCTATGACGCTCCCAGGGTCGAGACGTGTGGGTGTGCAAAATTTCATGCCCGTAAATGCAGATTCCTATGCCGGACATACACACAAGCATTCAGCTTTCTCCCCATTATGTAGATAGGGCCAAAATTGTTTGGCGATTTGGAACGTGCGGGGGTTAAAATTTCCATTCAACACATAGCCTATGATGCTCCTGGGGTTGAGATGTGCGGGCATGCAAAATTTCATGCCCGTAAGTACAACGGTGCAGATTCCTATCCCGGGCCAAAATTATTTGGCGATTTGGAATGCGCGGGTTAAAATTTCGACTAAAAACCTAGCCTATGATGCTCCCGGGGTCGAGACGTGCGGGTGTGCAAAATTTCATGCCCGTAAATGCAGATTCCTATGCCGGACATACACACAAGCATTCAGCTTTCTCCCCATTATGTAGATAGGGCCAAAATTGTTTGGCGATTTGGAACGTGCGGGGGTTAAAATTTCCATTCAACACATAGCCTATAATGCTCCTGGGGTTGAGATGTGCGGGCATGCAAAATGTCATGCCCGTAAGTACAACGGTGCAGATTCCTATCCCGAGCCAAAATTATTTGCCGATTTGGAATGCGCGGGGTTAAAATTTCTACTCAAAACCTAGCCTATGACGCTCCCGGGTCGAGACGTGCGGGTGTGCAAAATTTCATGCCCGTAAATGCAGATTCCTATGCCGGACATACACACAAGCATTAGCTTTCTCCCCATTATGTAGATAGGGCCAAAATTGTTTGGCGATTTGGAACGCGCGGGGTTAAAATTTCGATTCAAAACATAGCCTAGGACTCTTTCGGGGTCGAGACGTGCGGGCGTGCAAAATTTCATGCCCGTAAGTGCGACGGTGCGGATTCCAATCCCGGACAAACATACCCACATACATACACACATACATACATTCAGCTTTATATATTAGATAATTAAATTGCATTTTATTGTATGAAATAAGTATTTGATCACCTACCAACCAGCAAAAATTCTGGCTTTCACAGACCTGTTAGTTTTTCTTTAAGAAGCCCTCCTATTCTGCACTCATTACCTGTATTAATTGCATCTCTTTGAACTCATTACTTGTATAAAAGACACATGTCCACACACTCAGTCAAATTCCAACCTCTCCACCATTGCCAAGACCAAAGAAATTTCTAAAGAAAACCGGGAAAAAAATTGCAGACCTGCACACGGCTGGGATAGGTTAAAGGACAATAGGCAAGCAGCTTGGTGAGAAGGCAACAACTGTTGGCACAATTATTAAAAAATGGAAGAAACACAAGATGAAGGTCAATCTTCCTCAGTCTGTGGCCCCATGCAAGATCTCGCCTCGTGGGATAAGGATGATTCTGAGAAAGGTCAGGAATTAGCCCAGAACTAAAAGGGAGGACCTGGTCACTGACCTGAAGAGAGCAAGGACCACAGTCTCAAATATTATTGTTAGTAACACACTATGCCGTCATGGATTAAAATCCTGCAGGGCACTCGAAGTCCCCCTGCTCATGGTAGCACATGTCCAGGCCAATTTGAAGTTTGCCAATGACCATATGGATGATCCAGAGGAGGTATGGGAAAAGGTCATGTGGTCAGATGAGACCAAAATAGAACTTTTTGGTATCAACTCCACTTGCCCTGTTTGGAGGAAGAAGAAGGATGAGTACAACCCCAAGAACACTGTCCCAAACGTAAAGCATGGCGGGGGAACATCATACTTTGGGGAGCTTTTCTGAAAGGGGACAGGATCACTGTACCGTATTGAACGGTAGATGGATGGGGTCATGTATCGTGATATTCTGGCCAACAGCCTCCTTACATCAGTAAGAGCATTGAAGATGGGTCGTGACTGGGTCTTCCAGCATGACAATGACCCGAAAAACACACAGCTAAAATCCTGGAGTGGCCTAGCTAGTCTCCAGACCTGAACCCAATAGAAAATCTTTGGAGGGAACTGAAACTCAATGTTGCCCATCAACAGCCCCAAAACGTGAAAGATCTGGAGAAGATCCGTGTGGAGAAGTGGGTCAAAATCCCTGCTGCAGTGTGTGCAAACTTGGTCAAGAACTACAGGAAACGTCTGACCTTTGTCTGTGAGAGCACCAGAGCTGATAGGCTGATGAACTCTGGTGAACTCTCACGGCAGCTCAGTGATTCACTGCGGGAGCGATTACCTCCTGTCACTGTATCGTCGGAGGCCGGGTAGAGCGGTCACATCTCCTGATGTGACTGTTCTAAAGGTGAGATCGCCGTGGGACACTCGGTATTAAATGGACTACGTCAAACAGGATAGTATTATATGTTGGTTTATTATTTTCTGATTGTTTGCAGGAGACGAAGGCTTCTGGGATTAGGCGTTCAGTAAGTATGGTAAATTTAGATTCAATAAAGAATTCTGTGTGATTATTTCAAATAAAGGACTTTATTCTGGGTGTCTGTGTTTTATACAATATCACTATGGGGCAACTAATGAATAGGTGTCTTATAGACGCCTCTCCAATACTAACTTGTGGGCTTGATGTCATCTGACAATACAAAGGTGACAAAAAACCCACAAATATGAACCCCACTTGCCACCGCTTCAAGGCAAGTTGTTAGAGTGAGGCTAAGTGCCAGAATTGCGCCATTTCTGGGGCGGCTGAGAGCTGATGTTTTTAGTCTGGGGGATGCCAGTATACATGGCCCTTCCCAGGCTATTAATATCAGCCCGCAGCTTTCTGCCTAGCCGTTGCTGGTTCAATTTTATAGGGGGACCCCATGTCAATTTTTTGGGGGGTTCCCCTGTAAACTAGCCAGTAAAGGCTAAGAAAGCAGCTGTGAGCTGATATTAATAGCCTGGGAACCTTTATGGCTATTGGGCTCTTTCTTAGAATATTAACATCAGCACACAGCCGTCGGCTTTCCCACTGCTGGTTATGAAAATTATGCGGGAGCCCACACAATTTTTTTTTTAATTTTTTGAAAAATAAACATATATTGCGTTTCACGCAGATTTCTGACAGTTGCTGTTTTGTTACAGCATATATAGGTTAATTATGTTAATGATCCTATATAGGCTGGTGACTGTGTGTGTGTATTTAACTGTTTATGTACTGTTCGATTAATGAGGGTATCTGGCTGACACCTGTTCATCACTGAACCTTGGGCTTGGTATTATATATATATATATATATATATATATATATATATATATATATATATACAGTACAGACCAAAAGTTTGGACACACCTTCTCATTCAATGATTTTTCTGTATTTTCATGACTATGAAAATTGTAGAATCACACTGAAGGCATCAAAACTATGAATTAACACATGTGGAATTATACATTACACTTTACAAAAAAGTGTGAAACAACTGAAAATATGTCTTATATTCTAGGTTCTTCAAAGTAGCCACCTTTTGCTTTGATTACTGCTTTGCACGCAGAAAAGGAGAACGGATGGACTCTACATGCCTGGTTCCCACCGTGAAGCATGGAGGAGGTGGTGTGATGATGTGGCAGTGCTTTGCTGGTGACACTGTTGGGGATTTATTCAAAATTGAAGGCATACTGAACCAGCATGGCTACCACAGCATCTTGCAGCAGCATGCTATTCCATCCGGTTTGCGTTTAGTTGGACCATCATTTATTTTTCAACAGGACAATGACCCCAAACACACCTCCAGGCTGTGTAAGGGCTATTTGACCAAGAAGCAGAGTGTTGGGCTGCTACGCCAGATGACCTGGCCTCCACAGTCACCAGACCTGAACCCAATCGAGATGGTTTGGGGTGAGCTGGACGGCTCACCGCTTCAATTTTGAATAAGTCCCCAAAAGTGTCACCAGCAAAGCACCCCCACACCATCACACCATCTCCTCCATGCTTCACGTGTGGAACTAGGCATGTAGAGTCCGTCCGTTCACCTTTTCTGCGTGCAAAGCAGTAATCAAAGCAAAAGATGGCTACTTTGAAGAACCTAGAATATAAGACAAATTTTCAGTTGTTTCACACTTTTTTGTAAAGTGTAATTCCACATGTGTTAATTCATAGTTTTGATGCCTTCAGTGTGATTCTACAATTTTCATAGTCATGAAAATGCAGAAGAATCTTTGAATGAGAAGGTGTGTCCAAACTTTTGGTCTGTACTGTATATATATATATATATATATATATATATATATGTAACACCCCTTCAGGGCTACCACGGTACGCTGGGTGTTATGGGGGGTCTCACCTCTTTAGGGCGCAGTGCCTCCACCCGAATCTTGATTGGAGCTCTCTCTAGGACTGCAGAAGGACTGTTATCTTCTGCCAGGGACTGATTCGGGAAACCCCTGCCTATAGCTCAGTACACACTCACCCAAAACAGGAGTAAAACTGTTTAACTGGTTTATGGATATGCAGCAGAAAGAAGTGTATTTAAAGAAACAACATGCAATACAGGTAACGGTGCTCTATAAAAATCATATACACATCACAACCTAATTCTTTCCCCAACCCTGCAAATATAACGTAGCAGGGTTCCCCTTTTCTTGTATTAACCCAGTCCAAACGTTGGGGCCCAGTTGCCGCGGATGTTGGCGCGCAAATCTATAACCGTTGGTGCACTTAGATGCTCACGAAGGTAAATAGTCTGGGGCGTAGTGTACTCACTGTAACGGGCTGGTTGAACCACAAGTCTCGAAAAGGGGCACTCACGGTGCGTCTCCACCGGTGGTAGTTTTCCCTGGACCCCAACTGGGGGCGGCAGGATTCAGGCCTTTATACGGTGGGAGTGCCGGTAGAACTCTCCGAGTCCTTAATGTTGCTTGCTTCACCTGATGACCGGGCTGCGCTCTCTCCAGATTCGCAGGTATATCAGAGGGGACTGGAACGCTCCGCTCTTTAGAGGAATACAAGTCCACAGCGCTCCATCTTTTACATGAACCATCCGCTCTCTCACTTTCTTTCACTTCCTCACCAGCTCCCTCCCCCAAGTTCCTCCTCCCTCCTATCCCTCCAAGCTGTGTCATCTGACTGAAACAAGGGTCCATGGGAATTGTAGTCCCCCGCAGCTCAGGGAAAAAACCATTAATGTCTGAAGGTCCCTGTTTAACAGCAGCTGCAAAACTCTTCTTAGTGTCTGTAAATCCCAGTATACCAGTAGCTGCTCTGACAGTTCCATGTGCAGGTGTTACATTCTCCCCCTGGTGAGTCATTGAAAGTGTCCCATCACGACATGAGGACTCACCACCTGAAACATGAATGGGGGTTAAGGCATCCTGACTAACACCAAATTTACATGCATACAAACCACCTCCTGGACACATGGAAGATACCGAGAAATAAGGCCAAACAGAATTTGAATTTGGGTGTATCAACCTGGGGACCTCAGTGGTATGTCCCATTCTGTCATAAGTCAACATCATGGGTGGCCTAATGTCCCGCTTGGGACGAGTGTGTACCGAGGGGCCCACCTCCTCAGTCCCCGACTCTTGTCTCTCAAGAACGGGCTCCACCAGGTGAATCTCTTCATTCAATAAATGTCCCTCTTCTGAACTTTCCTCCAATTGTGGGCGGGGTGCACTCGCCTCCTGACAAATGTCCCTTTTCTTTGTTTCTACTTCAGGGGTCTGGTTTTCAGGCTCTACGCCATGGGGCATGGGTCCTCGATCCACCTGTAGCTCCATTGACAGTCAGGTCCCCATTCATCCCCAGACTCGCTGTCACATCCTCCTGAGGCAACTCCAGTCTGGGGTGGGTTTTTACACCTTGGACTTCTCCTATTGCACTGAAGAGTTGTATGACCTCCTTGAGTTGGCAATGGGGGTAAAGGGATGTTTTTTCCCACAGGCAACAGATGATGTCGATGATAGGTTTTAACAGCTCCACCCCCTTTTTCGGGCTTCACTCTGTAGGCCGGAACACCGGGCAACTTCTCCATCACCACGTAAGGGTCAGGACACCACGATCAGCAAGCTTGTGCTTCCCAGGAAGGCCCAAAAGCTGAATAAGAACTCTGTCTCCAGGTAGTAAAACTTGTTCTCGAACCCTACAGTCGTAGCGAGTCTTATTGCGCTTCCCTGACCGACCAGAGGCCTGCTCTGCCAATTTGTAAGCTTTTGTCAAATCTTCTTTTAGCTGGGACACATATTTTAAGTAGGTCTTCCCATTAGAACGGTCAATGGATGTCCCAAAACTAATATCCACGGGTAGTCGGGCTTTTCTTCCAAACATGAGGAAATAAGGAGAATATCCAGTTGACTCATTTGTGGTGCAATTGTAGGCATGAACCAACTGGCTCACATGCCTGCTCCAGTGTCCCTTCTTCCTGGGATCTAAAGTGCCTAACATGTTCAGAAGGGTACGGTTGAATCTCTCAGGTTGAGGATCCCCTTGGGGGTGATATGGCGTGGTTCTGGATTTCTTGATCCCACGAGAGCGCATAGCTCCTTGATTAGTCTACTTTCGAAATCTCTTCCTTGATCGGTATGGATGCGGGCAGGCAGCCCGTAATGTACAAAGAACTTCTCCCATAATGTTTTTGCCACAGTAATTGCCCTTTGATCTTTAGTGGGGTAGGCCTGGGCATATCGGGTGAAATGGTCAGTGACCACTAACACATTACTGACATTGCTTTCATCAGGCTCGATGGAGAGGAAATCAATGCACACTAGTTCAAGTGGGCCATCACTGGTAATGTTCACAAGGGGGGCTGTTCTCAAAGGCAAGGTTTTTCTCAACACACACCGGGAGCATGATTTGCAGTATTCTTCAATATCCGCTTCCATGCGAGGCCAATAGAATCGGTCGGCCACGAGACTCGTAGTCTTTTCGATGCCAAGATGTCCATGGTCATCATGCAGGGACTTCATGACCATCTTCCGAAACCGGGTGGGTAACACCAGCTGCCTGCGGACTCCTCCTTTCTGGCCCCTTGTCTCTCGGTATAGTAGCCCATTTTTTACTACTAGCGACTCTAGCTGCCGAGTCAGCAGGACAGACTCCTCTGTTCTTAATGCATTCTTTTCGGGCCTCCAGCCCCTCTTCACCCACCATCGAACTACCCCCACTGACTGATCCTCCTGCTGCGCCGTCCTGACTTGATTATGAGTCAGTTGAGGGAGAGAGTCTGGGGTTACATTTGTCACTCGACAGTACGACAACGGGAGCGCTTCGCTAGATGCTCCTAAGAATTTAGCACAGCACTGCAGAGTGAGGGCATCAGTTCGATGTCTATGGCACAGAGTCTTCACCTCAGGGGCAGGGACCTCTATCCATCCTCCTTCTTCTTCCTCATTTAAAGGTTCACTAGGCAGGCGAGAGAGTGTGTCTGCATCAATGTTACTGATCCCTGGTCGATATTTTAAGCTGAAATCATACAGAGAGAGTGCGGCAAGCCACCAGTACCCCGTGGCATCCAGTTTTGCTGTGGTTCTCACGTAGGTTAATGGATTGTTGTCGGTATGAACCACGAAGCGTACCCCATAAAGGTAGTCATGCAGCATGTCCACTACAGCCCATTTCAGAGCCAGAAACTCCAGTTTGTGAGCTGGGTAGTTGCGTTCACTGGGAGTCAATCCTCGACTAATGTAGTAAACGGGACGTAGACAGCCATCATGGTCCTGATAGAGAATCCCTCCTAGTCCGTCGAGAGAAGCATCTATATGTAACACATATGGTTTACTGGCGTCTGCATAGGCCAACACTGGAGTTTGGGTCAAACATGACTTCAGTTTCTCGAATGCCTCGTCGCATAAGGGTGTCCATCTTTCCCCAAAAGGTTCATTAACTCGGAAGTAGTCTCTTTTCCCTGACCTTGAGGGGCGGGCTGTCCCGCCGGAAGGGGGATACCCCTGGGTAAGAGCAGTTAATGGCTTCGCAATCCGAGAGTACTGGGGTACAAATCTTCGGTAGTATCCACAGAATCCTAAAAAGGACCTAAGCTCCCCCAGCTTGGTGGGCTTAGGCCAGTTTACCACAGCCTCCACTTTGGCGGGGTCGGTGGAAATTCCTTCTCTGCTGACTATGTGCCCCACATATTTCACAGTCGTCTGGCAAATCCGGCACTTATCAAGGGACAACTTCAACCCAGCCTCCTTCAACCGATCCAGCACCTTGAACAACCGCTGGTTGTGTTCTTCCAGAGTCTTCCCAAAAACAATAAGATCATCGAGATAAACCAAGACCTCACGTAAGTGCATGTCCCCCACTACTTTGTCCATACATCTCTGAAAAGTGGCCGGAGCACCTGTCAGTCCTTGAGGCAGTCTTTGAAACTCGAAGAACCCAATGGGGCAGATAAAAGCGATCTTCTCTTGATCTTCCTTTGACATGGGTATCTGATAGTAACCACTCCGGAGATCTAACACAGAAAACCATTGGCTCCCTTGCAGGCAATCTAAAGCTTCATCAATTCGGGGCACAGTGTACTGGTCAGGAACCGTACGTTTGTTCAAAGTACGATAATCCACACACATCCGAATAGCTCCATTTTTTTTTCGAGCAATCACAATGGGGGAAGCATATGGGCTACTAGACTCTATGATGACTCCTGTGTCTAACATACCGCGTAGATGCTGCCTAACATCTTCGATATCCGCCGGGGCCAATCTTCGGGATCTCTCTCGGAAAGGCTTTTGATCTTTCAACCGAATGCGATGCTCTACTCCTTGGGCGAGGCTCACTTCCTTCAAAACAAGGGTCAAAGCTTTCAGGCTGCAGTTCCCTCTTCTCCTCCTCCGTCCTCACATAGGCTTCCAGACAGACTGGGTGGATGGATAGGGTCTGCGAGTACTTTTCTCCCCCAGCTTCACGACACCACTGAGCTAACGTACGGAAAATGTTGGCATTTGTTCCCACTATGACAGGTGTGGGTCTCTCATCTGCCTCTGCCTCCGGGCAGATTAGCGCTATAATGGGTATCTCTTTATCCACTCCAACAACAGTCTCTGGGAATCGTAGTGTCACGGACACGTATCCTCGGTAGGGATAGCTGTGTTCACTCAGTCCCCACACCACGAGTCCAGACAGCGGTTTCAGAGGCACATTGGATAAATATCTCTTATACCATCCTTCAAAAATGATGGACACTTGAGATCCGCTATCCAGCAATACTGAACAAGATTTACCATTGATATATGCGGGGACATGCGGGGCTGGTCCCACTAACCCTTCAGGCAGTGTTTTCGATGAGGCACTATTGGATGGAGAGGTAGAGTAGGTCTTAGTTGCTGATGGGGGCTCAGTATGGGGTTCTACTGGCCCCCTTTCCCGTTTCCCGACTGCCTCGGAGGGAGGTGGGGAGAATGTGAAGAGTTCTTTGAGCTCCACCTCTTTGGACACTGACGAGGTATATGGCCCGGACTCCCACAGACAAAGCACCCTTCTGGTTTCCTACTTTCCACTCTACACAGGTCATCATTCTCTCTTCCTGAAGCCAGGGTCTGCTTCTCGGCTACCTCTGCAGCACTTTGTAACCGCTGTATTGTCTTGGCCTGAGCACTTAACAATTGAGTAATCTGCTCCCCCTGTTTCTCGATGACTTTCAGCAGTTCCCTCTCTCGGCAGTCGGCTGCTGGCTTCAAGGCAACAGTAGTCACCCGAGGGGAGGTCTTCTCTCTTGCGGCCAAAATAACCTCTTCCTTGCGAACTTCCTTAAGCAACTCATGAAAAGAACCAGGAATCTTCTCTTTATCACAAGACCTCATCCGCTGAGCAATTGGATCATGAGTGAGAGCTCCTCTGAGTACTTGGTCCAGACGACACTGATCAACTTCTTTAGGGCTGACTCCACCTTTAGATACTATTCTATGAACCATCTTATCCAATCGGTTGTAAGGTTCTATGTATATATTCCTGAAACTCAGTTTGTTCGTCAGCCATTTTACTTTCTGTCTTGCTGCAGCTATCTTGCCCTCAGTCAAAATGGAGTTTCCAGCTTGCATGTTCCCGCCCTGATTCTCTCCTTTGCTTCTTAAGCAGCCACAGCTGAGCAATCAGTGCTTCAGAATCTAGCCTGCAGTGAATCTGTGACTTGACTCCTGTAAGCCTTGGACCTTGTACTCCAGCTATTCCTACTGAGGAACTCTGAAGCACTTGTGGACTCTGAACCCTGCTCTTGAAAGACCCACGTTTGCATGGACTTACGGTAACAGAGAAGAAGATCCTGAATCTGTATTGGAGAGTGATTGCTGAGCTTGGATTACTCTGGCCTGCTGTGTCTCCTGTTTCTGTGTCTGCAAACTGTGTGACTATTTCTGCCAACTTGTATGAAGTAATACAGGACTTTTCTATATCAAACCTGTGACTCCTGTGTTTTCATCGCACCCAAGCACAAGACGCTATATGAACTGTACTACATACATTACAAGATTCTGAAGCCAAAACGTTAGTGTCTGCTGGGTCTGGAAGGCTGTGTCTGCTGTACTGTGGATATCAGACGTCCAGTTGTACTTTCTGTGATGACAGTGGTTGTGACTTCTCACAACCATTCCAGGTGAGCAATTCCCTTAAGTTTTTTCTTTTTGCAGTGTTACCACAGGTAAACACTATTGTTTTTTTTTTTTTTCCTTTCTTTTCTCTGTTTTGTCTGCTGTAACTCTGGATATCAGATGTCTGGTTGAAACTTTCTGTGATGATAGTGGTTGTGACTTCTCACAACCATTCCAGGTGAGCAGTTCCCTTAATTTTTTTTTCTCTCTGCAGTGTTGCCACAGGTGAACACTATTGTTTTTTTTTTTCTCTCCTCTTCTTCCAGTAATCCTGTCTTAAAAGATCTGGAAAATGGAGGCCCGCATAAAGGAACTTTGCGGAGTGACTGATAATATCCTTGCAGATTTGCAGAATATAAAGACCCGTTTTACAAATCTACAGGACCTCAATAATCACAATTTGCAAGTGGTTGGACAGACTACCCAGGATTTGCGAGCCAGGATTGAGGTTCTAGAGGGGCGAGTCCAGGCTCCTGCCATAGCCCCGAGTGCTGGGATTCCCAAGTTGCCCCCTTTTCGTTTTGGCGGTGAACGTGAGAAATTCAGGGGATTTATTAATCAATGCAATCTTTTTTTTTCTGCACATGCTTCACAATTTCCCACTGAACGATCTAAGGTGCTTACTATAATTATGTTGCTTACCAACAAGGCTTTAATGTGGGCAAACCCTCTGATTGAGACTGAGGATGATTGTTTGAATCACCTTGATGATTTTATTTCAGCCATGGGGCAGGTGTTTGATGACCCCAATCGAGGTGCAACAGCTGAAGCAGCCATGTTAGCTTTGCGCCAAGGTAAGCACTCGGTAGCTGAATATGCCTTGGATTTCAGGAGATGGGCCCTTGATACCACCTGGGACAGTTCCGCCTAAAAATCTATTTTTCGAAAGGGGTTATCTCCACTGATTAATGATGAACTTGCTCGTGCCGACCCTCCCACTGCGTTAGGTGACTTTATTAACTACTGCATCCGTATTGATACTCGTCTGACTGAACGCAGGCAAGAGAGATGGTTCGAAAGCAATCGTACTAACCTTTTCCTACCTTCCTCTCCAGCTAAGGAACCTTTGAGTAGGATTACACGGGAACCTGAACCTGAACCCATGCAGGTAGACTCTTTACAACGACGGGTTAGTGATGCACGCAAGGAACATCGTTTTAAGGAGAATCTATGTTTCTATTGTGGTAAGTCAGGGAACTTCATTATAAACTGTCCCAGCCGTTCTCGTAAGACTACTGCAGCACTCATTCATTGTGAGTGTTGCGAGAGGTGATCTGTCAGGTCCGAGCCTCAGGCTCCAGAGAGATCTGCAGCAACAGATCTTGATTTCTCGGACTTAAACTCCGTTACCTCTGAGGACGTTGACTGTGTAAACGCTGCCATTTTTCAAGTTTCCTCAGCGATGTCCCAGCTGAGTTGTAAGAAAAACAATTCTCATTGCTTTCTTTCCATCAAACTCTGGGTTGACTCAGCTTGGGTGTCTAGCTCTGCTATGATCGACTCAGGGGCAAGTGGAAATTTTATGGATGTCTCCTTTGCTCTGAAACAGGGAATACGTTCAGTGAAGAAGGCTACTCCAGTACAGATGGAAACTGTGGATGGCTCCCTGCTGACCTCTGGACCAGTGGATCAGGAAACAGAGCCTTTGAGGGTTCTTATGGGTAAAGATCATCAAGAGAAACTGTCCTTTATGCTTATCTCTTCTCCCCACTTTCCCATTATTCTAGGGCTACCATGGCTGCAGGCTCAGAATCCTACCATTAACTGGGAGACCAAGGAATTACACTTTCCAGAGAAACAGATGAGTCCAAAAGTTTCAGCTTGCTCTGTTCCTAAAGGAATCATGTCAGTCCCTGAACTACCAGCTGTATACCAGGACTATGTGGATTTATGTGACAAGAAGAATGCTGACCAGCTTCCTCCTCACCGTCCATATGATTGTCCAATTGAATTATTGCCTGGAGCAGAGATACCTTTTGGTAAGATCTACCCCCTGGCGGGGCCCGAGCTAAAGGCTTTAAAGGATTACATAGATGAAAATCTAGCCAAGGGCTTCATACGCCCCTCTTCATCTCCTGCAGGTGCACCCATCTTCTTTGTAAAGAAGAAAGATGGATCTCTGAGACCATGCGTAGACTATAGGGAACTCAATAAGGTTACTATTAGAAACCGTTATCCATTGCCTTTAATCCCTGAGTTATTGGAGAGAGTGCGACATGCCAAATTTTTTTCTAAACTAGATCTTCGTGGGGCCTATAACTTAGTCCGTATTAGACCTGGGGATGAATGGAAGACTGCATTCAGGTCACGCTATGGACACTTTGAATATCTAGTTATGCCTTTTGGTCTGAGTACCGCCCCAGCCACTTTCCAACACTTGGTGAATGACATCTTCAGGGATCTCCTAGATACATTCGTGGTAATTTATTTGGATGATATTCTAATTTTTTCTAACTCCACAGAGGAACATCATGGACATGTGAGAATGGTCTTGGAACGTCTAAGACAAAATCATCTTTACATCAAACTTGAAAAGTGTGAATTCCATAGGACCGAAATTCAATTTCTGGGGTATGTACTGTCTACACAAGGAATTAGTATGGATGGAAGCAAAACCCAAGCCATCAAGGATTGGCCAAGTCCTAGAAATGTGAAGGAGGTACAGCGCTTCATCGGGTTTGCCAACTTCTATAGACGTTTCATTAGAAATTTCTCTGAGGTAGTGTCACCTATCACTCAACTTACCCGGAAAGAGTCTAGGTTTTCCTGGACTCCCCAAGCCCAGGAAGCATTTTCCCGTCTAAAAGATAAATTTACCACTGCACCTATCCTAGTACATCCCAACCCCGAGCTTGCCTTCATAATAGAGGTGGATGCTTCAGACTGTGCCGTTGGAGCTATACTCTCTCAGAGAACAGGTGAGAAGAATGTCTTGCATCCCTGTGCCTTCTTTTCCCAGCAGTTGTCTTCGGCTGAGAGGAACTACGATGTGGGCAATAGAGAGTTGTTGGCCATTATTGCCGCCTTCAAAGAATGGAGACACCTTCTTCAGGGAGCTGCACAGCAAATAGTCGTCCTGACAGACCATCGTAACCTTGAGTTTATCAGGTCGGCTAAGTGCCTGACTCCTCGCCAGGCTCGCTGGAATCTTTTCTTAAACCAATTTCATTTTATCATCTCTTATAGACCAGGATCGCGCAATGGAAAGGCTGATGCACTCTCTAGGATTTACTCAGCAGAGACACGTCCAATTACTCCTCCTAAGACTATTCTTCCTGACTCTAGATTCCTAGGAGTAATTCATAATCAAGACCTACTTAAGGACATCAAGGAAGCATACCATGCGGATTCCTTTTTGGCACAACCCCCAAGGGACGTAAGTCTTGTCTTTAAGAATGGTGTGTGGATTCAGGGACAACGTCTGTATATTCCTGAAACAGTCAGATTAAGAGTATTGCAACTCATTCACGATTCCAAGATAGCTGGGCATAGAGGAATTCTAAAGACACAGGAATTTCTTTCTCGTTTCTTTTGGTGGCCCACATGCAGGAAGGATGTTTTGAATTATGTCACTTCATGTGAGGTCTGTGCAAGATGCAAAACACCTCGCTCCTCACCAACTGGTCTGTTACAGCCTCTTCCCACCCCGTCCCGCCCGTGGGGATCCATTTCTATGGACTTCATTGTGGAGTTACCAACCTCTCAGGGGAAGAACACCATTCTAGTGGTGGTTGACCGTCTAACAAAGGCAGCTCATTTTATCCCTTGTGTCGGCTTACCCACTGCAAAACAGACATCAGATTTGATGATTAAAGATGTATTTCGCTTACATGGAGTACCGGATGAGGTTATTTCGGATCGAGGGGTGCAATTCACTTCTAGGTTTTGGCAAAATTTCTGTGCAGCATTGGACATTAAAGTAAACCTTTCTTCTGCTTTTCATCCCCAGACTAATGGACAGACCAAACTAACCAATCAAACCCTGGAGCAGTATCTCCGCTGCTTTATCTGCCACCTACAGGATGATTGGGTGGATCTACTTCCATTAGCTGAGTTCTCGTATAACAACTCTCAGAGTGCCTCCACTAAACAGTCTCCTTTTTACTCTAATCTAGGTTATCATCCTAACATTCTACCACGATTTCCCATAGAAACGCCTTTACCAGCAGTGGCTGAAAGAATCACGTCTTTACAGAAGAATATGGATCTTCTAAAGGAAAATCTGGAATCGGCTCAAGAAAGGTACAAGAAAGCAGCAGATAAATTTCGTAAACCTGCACCAGCTTTCAAGGTAGGAGACTTGGTCTGGCTGTCAACCAGAAATCTTAAGTTAAGGATTCCATCGTCTAAGTTGGGACATAAGTACATTGGACCCTATAAAATCAGTAAAATTATAAGTGCCGTTGCTTGTCGTCTTCAACTGCCCAGAACTATGAGAATCCACCCTGTCTTTCATGTATCCCTACTAAAGGCTGCGACACCCAATACGTTTCCTGGACGTTCCTCTCCTTGCCCTGACCCAGTGCTAGTCGATGGTCAGGAAGAATTTGTGGTGGAAAGGATTTTAGATTCCAGGTTGTATAGAAATCAGTTACAATATCTGATTAAATGGCAGGGCTACCCAGTGGAGGACAACTCATGGGAACCGGTCAATAACGTTAATGCTCCTCGCTTGCTCCGTCAGTTTCATCAGAGGTACCCACACAAGCCTGGTCTGAGGTCATCCGGAGGTTGTCCTTAAGGGGGAGTAATGTAAGGTTCTATGTATATATTCCTGAAACTCAGTTTGTTCGTCAGCCATTTTACTTTCTGTCTTGCTGCAGCTATCTTGCCCTCAGTCAAAATGGAGTTTCCAGCTTGCATGTTCCCGCCCTGATTCTCTCCTTTGCTTCTTAAGCAGCCACAGCTGAGCAATCAGTGCTTCAGAATCTAGCCTGCAGTGAATCTGTGACTTGACTCCTGTAAGCCTTGGACCTTGTACTCCAGCTATTCCTACTGAGGAACTCTGAAGCACTTGTGGACTCTGAACCCTGCTCTTGAAAGACCCACGTTTGCATGGACTTACGGTAACAGAGAAGAAGATCCTGAATCTGTATTGGAGAGTGATTGCTGAGCTTGGATTACTCTGGCCTGCTGTGTCTCCTGTTTCTGTGTCTGCAAACTGTGTGACTATTTCTGCCAACTTGTATGAAGTAATACAGGACTTTTCTATATCAAACCTGTGACTCCTGTGTTTTCATCGCACCCAAGCACAAGACGCTATATGAACTGTACTACATACATTACATCGGTATAGATAGTCGGACATCTTCTCATCTGGTTGTTGGTAGGTGGTACGAAGTTTATAGAGTAGATCAGTAGCATCTTCAGGGGATCCAAAAGCATCTTCTAAAGCACTCATATAATCTTGATAAGTTGCTAGTGGCTTGCTCCGCCAAGCAGCCTGCACCACTTCCATAGCAGTACCCTTCAAACTTTCTACTATTCTCTGCTTCTTCACGGCATCAGTGCACTGCCACTCTTCTAAGCACAGTAAAGTGACATCCCTCCAAGTATCATATTCTTCTTCTCCAGCAGGGGTGGGGAGGGCACCCGAGAAGGTTCTTAAACGACGGTAGTTCCCTTCTGGCTGCATCTTTGCAAACTGACTGACTAACTTTTCCATAGCTGTCATAAGCACATCAACAGGGGCCGCTGTCTCTTCAGGACTGGTTCTAAGGGGAGTAGAGGGCGGACGTATACTAGTCTTCCTAGACTGAGTGGTTGATTCCTGTTGCCGGGTCTCAACTTCGGACTCATTAGGCCAAGTGATCTTCCATTGTCGACCATACTCTGGGGACACGGCTATCATGGATGGGAAGTAATCTTTCCTCAAGATCTGCCCGGTTGAGATCAGGGCTATGGGTAACTGTCCCCCCTTTTCCTTTCTGCGGTCGACCACTTCAGGGTGGGCAAGTTTAGTGAGTCGGTTAACTATTTTCAGTATCTCTTCATCAGATGCATCACAGAGCTCACCACTCACTGCAAAGCTTTGTCTAGCTGTAACATCCATCTCTTCACACCACAAATATACTTCTCGCTCTGTTAAAGTCTCCATAGTAAATACTCCTGTGTTCTGTATCTCAGCAGTGCCTCCACTGTAACACCCCTTCAGGGCTACCACGGTACGCTGGGTGTTATGGGGGGTCTCACCTCTTTAGGGCGCAGTGCCTCCACCCGAATCTTGATTGGAGCTCTCTCTAGGACTGCAGAAGGACTGTTATCTTCTGCCAGGGACTGATTCGGGAAACCCCTGCCTATAGCTCAGTACACACTCACCCAAAACAGGAGTAAAACTGTTTAACTGGTTTATGGATATGCAGCAGAAATGAAGTGTATTTAAAGAAACAACATGCAATACAGGTATCGGTGCTCTATAAAAATCATATACACATCACAACCTAATTCTTTCCCCAACCCTGCAAATATAACGTAGCAGGGTTCCCCTTTTCTTGTATTAACCCAGTCCAAACGTTGGGGCCCAGTTGCCGCGGATGTTGGCGCGCAAATCTATAACCGTTGGTGCACTTAGATGCTCACGAAGGTAAATAGTCTGGGGCGTAGTGTACTCACTGTAACGGGCTGGTTGAACCACAAGTCTCGAAAAGGGGCACTCACGGTGCGTCTCCACCGGTGGTAGTTTTCCCTGGACCCCAACTGGGGGCGGCAGGATTCAGGCCTTTATACGGTGGGAGTGCCGGTAGAACTCTCCGAGTCCTTAATGTTGCTTGCTTCACCTGATGACCGGGCTGCACTCTCTCCAGATTCGCAGGTATATCAGAGGGGACTGGAACGCTCCGCTCTTTAGAGGAATACAAGTCCACAGCGCTCCATCTTTTACATGAACCATCCGCTCTCTCACTTTCTTTCACTTCCTCACCAGCTCCCTCCCCCAAGTTCCTCCTCCCTCCTATCCCTCCAAGCTGTGTCATCTGACTGAAACAAGGGTCCATGGGAATTGTAGTCCCCCGCAGCTCAGGGAAAAAACCATTAATGTCTGAAGGTCCCTGTTTAACAGCAGCTGCAAAACTCTTCTTAGTGTCTGTAAATCCCAGTATACCAGTAGCTGCTCTGACAGTTCCATGTGCAGGTGTTACATATATATATATATATATGTATATACAGTGAGTACGGAAAGTATTCAGACCAAAAAAAACTGTACTGAAGAAATTTTTGCAAATTTATTAACAAGGAAAAACTAAAATATCACATGGTCATAAGTATTCAGACCCTTTGCTCAGACACTTATATTTAAGTCACATGCTGTCCATTTCCTTGTGATCCTCCTTTAGATGGCTCTACTCCTTCATTGGAGTCCAGCTGTGCTTAATTAAACTGATAGGACTTGATTTGTAAAGCCACACACCTGTCTATACAGTTATATGAAAAAGTTTGGGCACCCCTATTAATCTTAAGCTTAATGTTTTATAAAAAATTGGTGTTTTTGCAACAGCTATTTCAGTTTGATATATCTAATAACTATTGGACACAGTAATGTTTCTGCCTTGAAATGAGGTTTATTGTACTAGCAGAACATGTGCAATCTGCATTCAAACAAAATTTGACAGGTGCATAAGTATGGCCACCCTTATCATTTTCTTGTTTTAAATACTCCTACCTACTTTTTACTGACTTACTAAAGCACTTTTTTTTGTTTTGTAACCTCATTGAGCTTTGAACTTCATAGCAAGGTGTATGCAATCATGAGAAAAGCTACTAAAAGTGGCCACTTGCAAGTTGTTCTCCTGTTTGAATCTCCTCTGAAGAGTGGCATCATGGGCTCCTAAAAACAACTGTCAAATGATCTGAAAACAAAGATTATTCAACATAGTTGTTCAGGGGAAGGATACAAAAAGCTGTCTCAGAGAATTAACCTGTCAGTTTCCACTGTGAGGAACATAGTAAGGAAATGGAAGAACACAGGAACAGTTCTTGTTAAGGCCAGAAGTGGCAGGCCAAGAAAAACATCAGAAAGGTAGAGAAGAAGAATGGTGAGATCAGTCAAGGACAATCCTCAGACCACCTCCAGAGAGCAGCAGCATCAACTTGCTGCAGATAGTGTCACTGTGCATCGGTCAACTATACAACACACTTTGCACAAGGAGAAGCTGTATGGGAGAGTGATGCGAAAGAAGCCATTTCTGCAAGCACGCCACAAACAAAGTCGGCTGAGGTATGCAAAAGCACATTTGGAGAAGCCAATTTCTTTTTGGAAGAAGGTCCTGTGGACTGATGAAACCAAGATTGAGTTGTTTGGTCATACAAAAAGGAGTTATGCATGGCGTCAAAAAAACACAGCATTCCAAGAAAAACACTTGCTGCCCACAGGAAAATTTGGTGGAGGTTCCATCATGCTTTGGGGCTGTGTGGCCAATGCCGGCACCGGGTATCTTGTTAAAGTTGAGGGACGCATGGATTCCACTCAGTATCAGCAGATTCTTGACAATAATGTTCAAGAATCAGTGACAAAGTTGAAGTTACGCAGGGGTTGGATCTTTCAGCAAGACAATGATCCAAAACACCACTCCAGATCTACTCAGGCATTCATGCAGAGGAACAATTACAATGTTCTGGAATGGCCATCCCAGTCCCCAGACCTGAATATCATTGAACATCTGTGGGATCATTTGAAGAGGGCTGTCCATGCTCGGCGACCATCAAACTTAACTGAACTGGAATTGTTTTGTAAAGAGGAATGGTCAAAAATACCTTCATCCAGGATCCAGGAACTCATTAAAAGCTACAGGAAGCGACTAGAGGCTGTTATTTTTGCAAAAAGAGGATCTACTAAATATTAATGTCACTTTTCTGGTGAGGTGCCCATACTTATGCACCTGTCAAATTTTGTTTGGATGCAGATTGCACATTTTCTGTTAGTACAATAAACCTCATTTCAAGGCAGAAACATTACTGTGTCCAATAGTTATTAGATATATCAAACTGAAATAGCTGTTGCAAAAACACCAATTTTTATAAAACATTAAGCTTAAGATTAGAAATAAATATCCCTAAATAAATAAGGATGGCTCAAGAAGCTGTAAATCAGGACCGGCTGCAGTAGAAGACTCCTGCTTCTCTTGCTTCCACAGCGTGTCTTCAGATCCAGACTCCCAGTGCCTTTCCAGCAACCTATTTGAGCCTGCCTTAGGCGCCTGTCACATTGGCTCCCAGTTCCCCTCTTCCATTATTGTGAGTGCCTGGTCCTGATTTACAGCTTCTTGAGCCATCGTTATTTATTTAGGGATATTTATTTCTCATCCAGCTACCTTTTGGAGATTGCATTCTATTGTGTCCAGTGTTCCTTTGAAAAGTATTCTGATGAAGGTCCAATAGTTGGACCGAAAACGTTCAATTGTTTCGTGTCTGGATGCACCTTTATTAAACAAATTCTCGTGTTACACATTTGAGTGCCAAGTTATTTTTTACATTTATCAGGTTGGATACCTGACTTGAGCACCTACTCTCGTTTTTAGTTGAGTGCCGTGTTTTCTCTTACATTAAGCTTAAGATTAATAGGGGTGCCCAAACTTTTTCATATAACTGTATAAGACCTCACAGCTCACAGAGCATGTCAGACCAAATGAGAATCATGAGGTCAAAGGAACTGGCCTAGGAGCTCAGAGATAGAATTGTGTCAAGGCACAGATCTGGCCAAGGTTACAAAAGAATTTCTGCAGTACTCAAGGTTCCTAAGAGCACAGTGACCTCCATAATCCTTAAATGGAAGAAGTTTGGGACCACCAGAAGTCTTCTTAGACCTGGCCGTCCAGCCAAACTGAGCAATCATGGGAGAAGAGCCTTGGTGAGAGAGGTAAAGAAGAACCTCAAGATCACTGTGGCTGAGCTCCACAGATGCAGTAGGGAGATGGGAGAAAGTTCCACAAAGTCAACTATCACTGCAGCCCTCCACCAGTTGAGCCTTTATGGCAGAGTGGCCCAACGGAAGCCTATGCTCAGTGCCAGACATATGAAAGCCCATGTAGAGTTTGCTAAAAAAACACATGAAGGACTCCCAGACTATGAGAAATAAGGTTATCTGGTCTGAAGAGACGAAGATAGAACTTTTTGGTGATAATTCTAAGCGGTATGTGTGGAGAAAACCAGGCACTGCTCATTACCTGCCCAATACAATCCCAACAGTGTAACGCGGTGGCAGCATCATGCTATGGGGGTGCTTTTCAGCTGCAGGGTCAGGACGGCTGGTTGCAAATGAATGCAGCCAAGTACAGAGATATCCTGGATGAAAACAGCTTCCAGAGTGCTCTATACCTCAGACTTGGCCGAAGGTTCACCTTCCAACAAGACAATGACCCTAAGCACACAGCTAAAATGATAAAGGAGTGGCTTCAGAACAACTCTATGAACATTCTTGACTGGCCCAGCCAGAGCCCTGACCTAAACCCAATTGAGCATCTCTGGAGAGACCTGAAAATGGCTATCCACCAACGTTCACCATCCAACCTGATGGAACTGGAGAGGATCTGCAAGGAAGAATGGCAGAGGATCCCCGAATCTAGGTGTGAAAAACTTGTTGCATCATTCCCAAGAAGACTCATAGCTGTACTAGCTCCAAAGGGTGCTTCTACTCAATACTGAGTAAAGGGTCTGAATACTTATGACCATGGCATATTTCAGTTTTTCTTTTTTAATAAATTTGCAAAAATTTCTACATTTCTGTTTTTTTTTCAGTCAAGATGGGGTGCAGAGTGTACATTGATGATAAAAAAAAATTAAAAAAGAAGAGGTTTAACAAGAAAATGACATCACAATTATTTTTTTTAACAATATATCTTTATTTAGCTCTATGGATTTACAAAAACGCATGCAAAAATGCATAAACAATGCATAAAGAACGCTCACTGCATTTTTCTGCCAAGAGATGCAGAAACCTTGCAGAA
Source organism: Oophaga sylvatica (assembly GCA_033576555.1). Lineage (NCBI taxonomy): Eukaryota > Metazoa > Chordata > Amphibia > Anura > Dendrobatidae > Oophaga > Oophaga sylvatica. Next base: position 336,644,163 of record JARQOD010000001.1, on the reverse strand, counting down.
ATTTCTGCAAGCAAATACGCACATAGCCTTAGTTCTGTTTTTCTATTGTATCAGAACTTATTTCATGCAATAAAATGCAAATTAATTACATAAAAATCATTCAATGTGATTTTCTGGATTTTTTTTAAGATTTTGTCTCTCACAGGTGAAGTGTACCTACGATAAAAATTACAGACCTCTCCATTCTTTGTAGGTGGGAAAATTAGCAAAATCAGAAGTGTATCAAATACTTATTTTTCCCACAGTAGAAGCATAAATAAATTTGTGAATGCAATCAATGCATGTAGTTGAACAGTGGTCCCCCAAAGTCAATGTTTCTGGTAAGCCTTAAGGACTCCAGTTCAACAATGTACTGGTATAATTTTCTCCAAAACTACACTTAGACCACGGCCATTGAACTACTGTCAGTTGGCTACATGCGAGCCTGTTTAGACCAACTGCACTTCCATGTGTACAAAACGATTGTTCTCTGCACATCAATGTTCTCAGCACCACATTGTCCTATGTAAAAAGGGCATACTGCCTGCCGATAATGAATATTTTTAATCAAGCTTAAAAATCATCTCCTCTGACAAACGAGTGTTTTGCTAATATTCCGGGTGATTGCCTGTTTACACTGTCTGATTATTTGGACGTAAGCATTCCTTGATACACTCGTTCAAGATATCTAAATGGACCCTAAGGCATATTCTCACTATTGTTTGCCAAAAAACAGGCTATAGAAAACAAGATGACATGCTTATATATTATATGGACTAAAATGGTGTCCTTATCTACAGATCTGTCCTTCTTGCTCTGCAGCATGATTGCATATATAATATGCATTTCATTATTTTATTTGCTGATAAAAATTTATTCAGAAAAAAAACTATCTCAAAATGGCGCAGGTGCAGTAACATCTATTTGCAATCTGATAGATGCTACTGTGCAGGCGTTTTGTGTGTGTTTTTATACAATATAACTATGAGGTTAGTAATTGGGGCTTCTTATAGACGCCTCTTTATTACTATCCTCTGGGCTTGATTTCACCTGACAATATAAAGGTGACATCAACCCCAATAGTATCACCCCACTTGCCACTGCACCAGGGTAAGTGGGAAGAGTGAGGGAAAGTACCAGAATTGGCACATCTTGTAGATGCGCCTTTTTTGGGGCAGCTGAGAGCTGAAGTGTTTAGTCTGGGAGGGGGCCAATATCCATGGCCCCTTCTTAAACTATTAATATCAACCCGCAGTTGTCTGCCTAGCCCATAAACATCTGCCCCCAGCCGTCTGCTTTCCTTTTGCTGGTTATGAAAATTATGCGGGAGACCACGACATTTTTTTTTCAGAAAAATAAACATTTATTAATTAAATACATGTACAGTAAGCTGCACACACTATCTATTATATATATATATATATATATATATATATATATATTGACGAAAATTTCGTTGGACAACTATGTGTAAATTACATAGAGAATTGCTGTATGTATAAGCTCATGTTAAAATCGTATTTGCATTTGCATTGCAATCAGATGTAAATCGAATGTTAGGTGTTAAAAGTCGGATTGTGCGCACATGAAAAACGCATGACACTTGCATGACAGTCGTCCGAACAAAATCGGACCAATTTTAAAATCACTAGTTTGTCTCTGGCCTTTTTTCTGAATTCCTCTCAGCTGATTTATGACTACATCAAAGTTAAGCTGAACTGTGTCATCATAAATCAATTGAGAGGAGCTCAGAAAAAGACATAAAAGTTGTCAGAACCAGCTGATGGATTCGCAGTTAACTCATTCTGCAGCGAGCAATGCGCAGGAAGACAAAAGTCTGTAAAAGCCAATATTTTTAATGAAACACAACTGCAAAAAAGAGTTGTCAAGTACGGTAAACCAGTACAATGGATTTAAAACAAATTCATAAATATGTGATTGTAAGTTTAAAGTTGTTGTCTAAGCTTATGATATTGCTGACCTATGATAGATTTTCAATATCAGATGGGTTGGAGTCTGACACCCAGCACCTCCACAGATCAGCCAGTAGGAGTCAGATGTAAACTGTAAGTAAAGCTGGAACAGCACAGCTTCATTCACTGTGTAGTGGTCTTTATCGTGAACTATAGATCCGCTCCTATTCATTTCAATAAGAACTAAGCTGCAGCTCTCAGCAAGGAACACTAAGACAGTGAACTAGGCTGTGCTTTTTCATTTTTTACATCTAGATGCCATTGGAGCTGAAAACAGCTGATCTATGTTCCTGCCGGGTTTCATGCCCCTCCTATGTGGTATTAATGACTTTATGATGCACCACCGCGAACAATGATCTTTTGGGAGGCACAAAAGATCATTTCACCCAATGAATGAGTGTTTTACTTGTTCATCAGGTGAATGGCAGCTTGTTTACACAGCAAGATAATTGTAAAATGAATTTTCTTAAGAATGGAAGTTCACATAATCCTTCGGTGTAAACATTCATTTCCAGTGCTGCCTCTGCAGAATATGTATGTGTAATGCAAAACAGGACAAGTCTTCCAGAATGAGAGGCACTGCTTGTTACGACTTCCAGTCCAACCAAATTAGAATCCTGAACAGTGGGCCCCCATTCCTCTAATAGCAATGGGATTTTTTACTACTATTTGACCTTTTTTCCTCCTCTTCCTAACAATCACTTTTCTAATATACTTTCATTACCTGCACGACTTCTATGAGCACATCTCTGTAGGGGTCATGTAACACTATGTTTTCATTTAGGCAATGCTTGAGACTGGTATTGTCGATCCTCTGGTGAAATATTTGCATTATCAGTCCTTATTATTCCCCACTCCAAACCCCCACTCTTACAACAATTTTACCAATGAAAACATGGCACAGGAGCTTGGATAATTTAGCCTTTATTTAAACAAACAGATAATAAAATTCAAGCCTTTAATACATAATAATTGTAGGGTACTTGAAGCTCCAAAATCTGGTGATTACCAAAAACAGAAACTATAAATCATAATTACTCCCAGCCATTACCCCACTGGCTCAGGAGCACCATAAGCCAAAGGGTTCCATTCCACATTTAAACTTCCAGGAACCCGACATTCCATTGCCGCAAGTCCCACCCAAAATCACCAGACCAAAGACCATAGTTTTCCAATTGAGGAATGCATATCGTAATGAATCCCCCAGACCAATTTAGAACCAACTTCAAGGACTCCCCAACCACCAATAGCCACCATGACCCGAAATTGTCCCAAAGTATAACCAGTTCCTACTATTAGTACTTTAGGGAAGGCAGGCGAGTCTGTCACTGACCATATAGAGAGAGATAATGATGGACCCCTCCCCTTCCTGTCCCTATAAACCCTTTATTCCATGCCCACCCCTTGCCACTGCCCTCCAACCCATTGTCATGCTGGCCTCCACCCACATTGCCAAGTCCCCTCCAAAAGTCACCAGACCAAAGACCATCTTTTTTTATTTGAGGAATCCATATCCTAATGAATCCCCCAGACCAATTTAGAACCAACTTTAAGGACCCCTCAATCGCCACAACGAGGGCAATTTGAACACCTCAAATGCCTGAGACCCCCCTACCCCACAATATTATGGCTCTTTCAATCCCCTCTTGTAGAACCAAGGCCCACAGAACAATGCCTACAGCATTCAAGTGCACACCATTAGCCAACCAATAATCATCCTCCCCTTTTTCTAGATCAACATGGCGGACTGCAATGGCCCTATTTTGAGTAACAAAATTGGACACCGCCCTATTCACATTTATCCGGGCCTTATTGACCTTCTCAACTGACCGAGCATTCCGCCAACATTTTCGCGGGACGATTTCAGACCAAACTGCAACCATCCCGGAAAACGACATCCAAAGGCGCAACAAGTCATATTTAACATACCTAATCAAATCTCTAAAAGGGCGGATTCTGAGGTGGTTATCCCCCACATGCAATGCTAAAATGTCTGGATCTCTATCCAGATAAGCACTACGGTGCACTTCCTGTAAAACCTTTCTCCAACCCATACCTCTAAAACCAAGCCACTGATCATAGCCGTGCTTCTGTAAAAAAACAAGTTGTCTACCTTCTTACTTATATACCTTCTTTACTTATATCAAAAGAGGATCGAAACCTGCAATAAAAAACAAGCAAACCACAATCAAACTTTAAGAACAATACTAAATGAACACCTAAATCAAAACCACCCTCCATAGTCTAAAGAGGCAACCCTTCAACTTAACCCTGACGTTTGATGTAAGCCCGATAACGTTTGGACTCCCAGATGCGCTGGACAATTTCAGGGCTAAGATCACACACTGCTGCCTCTGTTGCAACCTCAATACGAAACAAGTGCAGGGCAAAACGGGGGGAATCTAAGCCCAGAATCCTCAAACATTTCCGAAATTCTGTGGTAAATTGGTATTTATACAAAAAGAAACCATCTTCATGCCATAACAAAGGCCCTTCCCAACTAGACATGAAAGCGTTAAAAAGCTGCAGGCAATGTTCAGGACATATAGCAGATTCTGGAACTGCTCCTAAAATTACCCGTCCATCTTTTCCTGCCTGATCCGTTTTCGATTTTCAAATCCAAAATTCTATCCCCAGAGCCGTAGCAACAATATTTGCTGCTAAAAGTCCTCCAATCTACTTCTTGCTAGGGGCCACAATCTCCCCCTCTCTCAGGGCACCGAAGACAGCGAGCAAAAAAGCCAAAATGAAAAGACATCCCCCTAACAGCACCAATAACCAGAACAAAACTGGTCACCTAGTATCCTTGCAACTACTACCACTATGAGCACCCTTCAATGCTTGTTTTACCAAGAAACTTTTTGTCAAATCTTTCTGACCACTCAACTTGAAGACAAAGGCTAAACCCGCGATCAACCAGGAATCCTTCGCCAATGACCAGGCCTCTGATGACATAGCCACATGAACAGTGCTCCTACCTGATCGTCGTCAGATAACCTCCAACCGAAAGAGCCCAACCAATCCTCTAATAAGCGCCATACCGACTGATAAGCTGCCAAGTGTCAGTAGCCAGAGAAGACCTAATCAGAGATTCAGCGGCTCGAAGACCACGCTCCAAAGGTCCGAAGGGCATTCCATCCCCTTGTCCTCGGCATCCAGGGCCAACAGCCAAAAGCACTCACACTGAAAACGAGAGAGTGAATCAGCAATCGAGTTCTGCACACCAGGCATGTGAGACACCGTATTATATGCATTGATGGAGAGACATGCAAACACCAACTGATGGAGCACCCAAATCACTGGAGTTAAAGATGCGGTGATACTATTGATTGCAAACACTACCCCCATGTTATCACAGTTGAAACGTACTCTACTGTTCTGAAGTCCCTGTTTCTACGAATGCACTATCACCACTATGGGAATATTTCGGCAAGGGAATATTTTTAACTAGCCCCAAACTAAACCACTCTTCAGGCCACCTGGCTGCACACCACTGACCTCTGAAGTAGCCCCCAAAACTGGAGCTGCCAGCTGCGTCCGTGTACAGATCAAGCTCAGAGTTATCCACCACTTCATCCATCAGCAATGATTGCCCGTTATATGGCTTCAAAAATCTCCCCAAAGTGCCAGATCCTGTCATGAATCATTAAGGGATTCATGGCAGCCCTTGGTCTGTTGGAATTTAAATGTAGTTTTTTCCTTTGGTTCAGCAAGAGTTAATGTCAGTTTCTTGCTGGCAGCTTCTTTTAAGCTGGTCAGTTGATGTTGGTTGTTAACCACTCCAACCTCCCTTTAAATAGTCACATGACCCATCAGCTAATCATCGGTTATAGAGTTACTTCTATGTAGACCAGCTAGGAGTGTAGAGTTCTCCTTTGGCTGTGGTATTGCCGCTGTTGGAGTCCTGTTTAGCTGGTGCCATTTTTTCTGCTGCTGTGGAGCTTAGCAGCAGATTCTGAGCTAAGTAATATTCTTTCTGTCTGTCCCTTGTTATTCTCTTTCCCTGTGTAATATTACCTGCGGTGGCAAGGCTAGTGTCCTTACCGGCCAATGCACTAGCCAAGGTTAGTAGAGGTTACAGCCAGGGACAAGGCATGTGATGGCGTCAGGGGGAAGGACCCACATAGGGTGATAGGGGAGCTTAGGGACAGGCACATGTTGAAGTCAGGAATGTTCCATCCCCCTGTCCCTACTGTTAGGGCCTTCCTCTCCCTTTATCATGCAATTGTAAGTATATGTTGTGTCGTCCATGGGACATACCCGTGTCACTTCGTGACAGATCCGCTTTCTCCTCATCAGACAGCCAAACGCGATGATGGGGAGCTCGCACCTCAGCAGTAAAACTCACCAATCTTCGAGAGAAGACTCTAGTCATGGGAATAATGTGTTATGCAAAATTTAGCTCCCCAAGCAGCCACTGCACTTCCCACAATGTCAGTTTTTTAACTCGCTGCGCCCTGGCTACTTCAACCCTCAACGCCACCACTTTCTCTTCCGGCAAACAAAATTCCTATTTAAATTAGTTGATAACAATTCCGAAAAACATATACATGTAGTTAGACCTTCAGTTTTACCGGGCACCAAGGGGACCCCGAAACGCCCGGCCACCTACTCAATAGTACTAAGAATGATCTTACAACAAGCAGAATTACTAGGGCTGATACATAAAAAAATCATCTAAGAAGTGGATGAGGGAGTCCAAACCCGAAATATCACGAACAACCCACTCCAAAAAGGAACTAAATGCTTCAAATAGCGCTCATGACAAGGAACAGTCCATGGGCAAACATCTGTCCATGAAAAATGCCTTCTCCAAATAACAACCTAACACTACTCTGATAAATGGGCAATAACCTAAAAGCAGATTCGACTTCAGTCTTGGCCATCAACCTTCCCCTCCCACACCTTCTAACCCAATGCGCTGCCTCATCATATGAAGTACAGCCCACAGAACATAGCTCCGGATCAATCCCGTCGTACACCGACATCCCTTGAGCGTAAGAAAGATTTTGAATTAGTGTGGCACGGTGGCTCAGTGGTTAGCACTGCAGACTTGCAGCGCTGGAGTCCTGGGTTCAAATTCCACCAAGGACAACATCTGCAATAAATTGGCCAAGACTTGGCTTTGGATCTTTTTTTGGTACAATCCCCAAAGGAGAAACAACGAGACAGAAAGAGTAGGTTCCTTAAACAGCCCGGACATACTGTACGCCCTAAAGTATCTTCTTTACTCAACTTCTCAGAAACCACTGCCGCATACAGATCCACAGATTTGAGGTTCTTAAGAACACATTGAATTTTAAACAAAGGATGGGAAATCCTAAAACCTTCCTCAAAACCTGCCGACAACAAGTCAGCCTTTTTCTTGGTCAGGAAATCTATTTAGATAAGGGTGCATTGCGGTTAGTTTCACCGTCGTCACCCCCATGGGTATTACTGATAGCTGATGTTGCCTTGTTCTTCTTGAAACATCTGGCAGCACCGTGGGAGGAACCACTGCAATGCAAGTAGAGATGCTTGAATTTCCAAATAGCCCCAAATTTACACTGGCTTTTGTTGAATTGCCAGCATAAGCCCGGCTTTTCCAGTCCCAGCTGTCCTTATTGGCTTCCGATTCCTTGAGTCACTGACTGCCTAGCATTTTGGTTGGCAACACCGGCCCCACTGTGAAAGGAATGACTATATCTGGTAGGAGCCATCACCCGTAACCAAAGGCTGATGTACTTTTGATCCCATCGTATGTCGGGAAGAATAGCTTTTCGCTGTCGAAACTGCTCATTGTACCACAGTCACCTTGTCCATATAGCAAAACGGGTGAGCAATTTTCTGGCACTTTTTCACCTATAACACTGGCCAAAATGGCAAAGGCCTGAAGCAAGTTAGTGAATGTTTAAAGAATAAAGCGCAATCTCCTCTTCTCCTCATCTTTCTTTTTGCTATTGTCCTTTTTACTTTTATCTAGATGAAAATTTTCCAATGGTAAAGGAGAAAAAAAATTCTCGTACTTCTAAATTTTTTTCTCTTACTTCTTTTTTTTTAAATGAGCTCCCAGAGGAGATTCAAAGCAAACATAAACTAAGCCACAAGGTAAGTGAGCAGGAGTTGCCCTACCCCCTTCCAAACAAGTTAATAAATCCATAACATTCGCCAGCACTTCCCTAACCCCATTACCAATCATGTCTGACAGACCCTCAACTGCCTGTCCTAAGCCGGTCATATCCTACCCCTTGACTACCCACTAGGGAACGGACACGACAAAGAATAATACTCACTGGGCTGCGAAGGAGCTGTGATCCCTCCAGCAGTAAGTCCTGAATTCAGGTGCCTGACCTGTCTGTCTCTCCAAGTCTTCCATCAGTCGACTGGGATCCGAAAGACGGAAATATGTGGGATACCATTGTCTGGGCTCTAGGAGGCAACACCACAAAGGAGGAGACCGACATGAAGGATGAGGAAGATGGACCAGTAAACTGCAGCTGAGTCGATGACCCCACACAGAACAGCCCACTGTCCAATACTCGCCCCGCTTGGGACCTCTGTGCAGCACTCCCAGGGACCAGCAATAAGGATTAGGGAGCTGAAATAGATACTACGGCCCATTCCATTGGTACATCCGGCCTTCATCAGGGAAGAGGAGCATTGCCATGACAGCCCACCATCAAATCACGGGTACCAGGAGTCTTGGCATGAACAGGCCCCGCCCCATGTCAGGTAGAGGCCTGCTAAGTGCCGCAGGACTCAGCCGCGCTCTTGGATTCTTCCCTTGCCAGTGCCTACTCACGCGTTTCCTGACCAGCGATCGGCCTTGAGGGACTTCGCTGGGAGCCATGTCAGGCGACATCCTGGTCGGAGGCTACAACCTGTGGGGACCCGGTAGGGCAACAATGATATCGCCGCCATCCTTGCACCCCCGCCAACAATGTCTGACACTTGAGGTCCTGTGCACACGTTGCGGATTTGCCTGCGGTTCCGCAGCTGTTTTAGCCCTGCGGTTCCGCTGCAGTTCCGCAGGCAGGGCACAGTGTCATGTAAATCTATAGAAAATAACTTTCACTGTGCACACGCTGCGGAAAAAACTGCTCGGATTCACCGCGTTTTTTTTCCCGCAGCATGTCAATTCTTTGTGCGGTTCCATAGCGTTTCTGCACCCATTGACTCGCACTGGAAAACCGTGTCAAAACCGCACCTGCGTTTTCTGCCAAGAGGTGCGTATTCTGTGCGCAACGTGTGCACAGGCCCTGAGCCTTCAGCCGGGTGGATGGGAGTCGGCTGTGGACCACAAGCACACAAGCAGTTGTGCTATGAAGGCCATCCTGAGGTGAGGTCCAGGAGGTTACAGGGTGTACTGTCACTGACCTCTGAGAGTGGTATAATGATGAACCCCTCCCCTTCCTGTACTTATAAACCCTTAATTCCTGGCCCACCCCTCACCTGATGTTAACACCACCTCCTTCCAACCCATTGGTATGCCGACCTCCAACCACACACTAGGAGGGAGGTGGCTAGGCCTTGGCCTTTTCTTTCTGCTCTGTTACTTTTGATCTGGTCACCGGAATCAAATAGAATAACAAGAGGATGTCACTGTTGGAGGCGGAGTAAACTTTCAATACATGACAATGTCCTGAACTGTACATGTGAGCAGGTAGCGGGATGCAGTGACAGGCAGGAGACAGAGCATGGGTTAACTGGGTTTTAATCAACAGTTGGATACTCCACGCATCCAAAGGGTTAAACAGGGAATCAAACAGTTCAATGGTGAAATTGTGGGTAGCATTAATGAACAGTGAAGACAATAGGAACAGTCCTTGTGGGGTTAACTTATCCTATCCACCGATCCTCAGGCCGTGGGTGTTGTGAAGCAGTGATGGCGCTGATCCGATGAAGTCCTATGGGTAACGAGGATCCGTCTTCTGGTGGCAGCGGAGCCTTTAGTCCATCTACTGATGCAGCCAAGAGGGTATAGGTCTCGAAACTCTCCGGTTCAACATAGACCAGTAGACAACACAGGAGACAGCCCCGACAGTTGCGGACCCGGCACAGAACAGGTACCCGTGGTCCGGTCCTTCATCTTACATTCTCCCTCTCCTTTTGCTCGCCATTCCATGGACGAGAGTTCCTGTAGCAAACGTTGACACTCCTCCATCTCTTGGATGATCCGCTGCCAAATAAATTGGTTTTGTTCGTATCGGTTGGGTGGTATTCCAGCTGTTTGGTGCGGCGTAAGCCAGGTTGAGTAGTGGAGTCAGGCAGAGTGGGTGAGTTAGGGTGAGCAGTGGAGTCAACTTGAGGGGGCGAGGACGGGGACGTGCCCAAGTTCAATGGAGCAGCCATTTCGGGAGCTTCAGGCTCCTGTTCCTCTCCTGGGTCAAAGTATAGCGTATAGAAAAATTCGTCCTTGTCATAGTCAAAAGCTGCAGAAGGGAGTGTTTCAGGAACACAAGTACTTCCACGCGTGCTGTGGCTGCAGCTGCTTAGCCACGCCCCCTACTCCCGGATGTGTAGGTTTGTCCGGTCTCGTTAGCTTTCCCCCGGACAACAGAGGAGACAGCCCCGACAGTTCTTGACCCAGCACAGAACAGGTACCCATGGTCCGGTCCTTCTTCTTACACACAGAATGATTAGACGACTTCACTTATGGGGGCACAGCTGCCTGTCAATGATTGATACATGCACGCTCAGATCACAGGTTTCACTTTTCTCTGCACAAATCTCGATGGTGTTTTGGACCACCAGCCCTTTCAGCTGCGATGTGTTGTCATTAGAAAGAACATTGCAGTACCTATCAATTTAAAGGACTGGCTCTGTAAAGCATCGGCAGAGTCAGTCTGCACCACTCACTGCCAAGCTTAGCTCTGGTGATACTGTCCTCTGTTTGGAACCTGCCCGTGTTTTGGAGCATCCACTCCTTCAGTGGACAAGCGCCTTGATATGCTTTGTAATGACAAGCAGCGCATTGTAGCGTTTATCATCTGAAGGGCTACAAAGCATTGGCATGATCCAAGCAGGGACTAGTGAAGTCTGTGATCTGAGCATGGGTGATCAGACTCGTGTCAATCATAGAAAGGCAGCTCTGCCTCCATCAGTGAAGCCCTCTTGTCACTGTGTCTGATTCCGATGCCTTGATCGGAAGTAACAGAGCAGGAAGCAGTGGCTGCATGGCAATATTGGGTTATGCCTCCCACACAGATGTGCTTATAGAATTAGTGTATGTAATAAAAGCATGTTAGAAAAGTGATTGCTAGGAAGAGTTAAAACATGAAAGGGGGTCAAACAATTGTGGAAAACCCTTTTAACTCAAATTTCCTAGTAATGCACCTTTGTGAATTGGGAATTAGGATCACTTTTACTTCATATAGATCAAAAGACTTTGCTGTGTTAGAGCAAGATTAAACTTATTGGAGGTGGAAACATGAACTGGGATACCAAGCAGGACTGTACTGGCCCAGCGGATTCCTGAAAGTGGATTCACCATGGCAACTATTAAGCTGACAATGTCTTAAGCTGCAACTCTGACTGCTCATTTTGCTTGCATATAACATATATTATATTTTTCCAATGAGTGAATAGCTAACAGAAAATAAAACTCATGTTTGAAGTTCGTAACAGCACACGAAGTGTAATACAAAAGTAAAATACCAAACATCCATGTGACAAAGAGAACCTAGCCTATACATAGTGATTGGTGAAATAATTACTTTTTTGTCACTATTCAAGGAAAAAGCAGTGTAGGTAATGCAGTGCCAAACCATCCAGAAGAAATAAGTATATGGGGTCATATCAAGTAAGAAGTGTATGGATGCGTATAGAAATAAGAAAAAATAAGTATATGGGAGTAAGCAGAAGTAAGAAGTGTATGGGTGCGTATAGAAGTAAGAAGAAGTGTATGGGTGAGTATAGATATAAGAAGAAGTGCATGTGTGAGTATAGATGTAAGAAGTGTATGGGTGAGTATAGAAGTAAGAAGTACATGGCTGCATATAGAAGTAAGAAGTGTATGGGTGCCTATAGAAGTAAGAAGTGTATGGGTGCATATAGAAGTAAGAAGTGTATGAGTGCCTATAGAAGTAAGAAGTGTATGGGTGCATTTAGTAGTAAGAAGTGTATGGGTGCGTATAGAAGTAAGAAGAAGTGTATGGGTGAGTATAGATGTAAGAAGAAGTGCATGTGTGAGTATAGAAGTAAGAAGTGTATGGGTGAGTATAGAAATAAGAAGTGCATGACTGCATATAGAAATAAGAAGTGTATGGGTGCCTATAGAAGTAAGAAGTGTATGGGTGCGTATAGAAGTAAGAAGTGTATGGGTGCGTATAGAAGTAAGAAGTGTATGGGTGCGTATAGAAGTAAGAAGTGTATGGGTGCGTATAGAAGTAAGAAGTGTATGGGTGCCTATAGAAGTAAGATGTGTATGGGTGCCTATAGAAGTAAGAAGTGTATGGGTGCATATAGAAGTAAGAAGTGTATGGGTGCGTATAGAAGTAAGAAGTGTATGGGTGCGTATAGAAGTAAGAAGTGTATGGATGCGTATAGAAGTAAGAAGTGTATGGGTGCCTATAAAAGTAAGAAGTGTATGGGTGCCTATAGAAGTAAGAAGTGTATGGGTGCATATAGAAGTAAGAAGTGTATGGGTGCGTATAGAAGTAAGAAGAGTAAGAAGTGTATGGGTGCATATAGAAGTAAGAAGTGTATGAGTGCATATAGAAGTAAGAAGTGTATAGGTGTGTATAGCAGTAAGAAGACATGTATGGGTGCGTATAGAAGTAAGAAGTGTACATATAGAAGTAAGAAGTGTATCGGTGCCTATAGAAGTAAGAAGTGTATGGATGCATATAGAAGTAAGAAGTGTATAGGTGTGTATAGAAGTAAGACATTATGGTGAATATAGAAGTAAGAGGTGTACATATAGAAGTAAGAAGTGTATGGGTGCATATAGAAGTAAGAAGTGTATGGGTGCGTATAGAAGTAAGAAGTGTAAAGGGTGCATATAGAAGTAAGAAGTGTATGGGTGTGTATAGAAGTAAGAAGTGTACTGGTGCGTATAAAAGTAAGAAGTGTATAGGTGCATATAGAAGTAAGAAGTGTACATATAGAAGTAAGAAGTGTATGGGTGCATATAAAAGTAAGAAGTGTATGGGTGCGTATAGAAGTAAGAAGTGTACTGGTGCATATAAAAGTAAGAAGTGTATAGGTGTGATAGAAGTAAGAAGACATGTATGGGTGCATATAGAAGTAAGAAGTGTACATATAGAAGTAAGAAGTGTATGGGTGCATATAGAAGTAAGAAGTGTACGAGTGCATATAGAAGTAAGAAGTGTATGGGTGTGAATAGAAGTAATAAGTGTACTGGTGCGTATAAAAGTAAGAAGTGTATAGGTGCATATAGAAGTAAGAAGTGTACATATAGAAGTAAGAAGTGTATGGGTGCATATAAAAGTAAGAAGTGTATGGGTGCGTATAGAAGTAAGAAGTGTACTGGTGCATATAAAAGTAAGAAGTGTATAGGTGTGTATAGAAGTAAGAAGACATGTATGGGTGCATATAGAAGTAAGAAGTGTACATATAGAAGTAAGAAGTGTATGGGTGCATATAGAAGTAAGAAGTGTATGGGTGCGTATAGAAGTAAGAAGAAGTGTATGGGTGAGTATAGATGTAAGAAGAAGTGCATGTGTGAGTATAGATGTAAGAAGTGTATGGGTGAGTATAGAAGTAAGAAGTGCATGGCTGCATATAGAAGTAAGAAGTGTATGGGTGCATATAGAAGTAAGAAGTGTATGAGTGCCTATAGAAGTAAGAAGTGTATGGGTGCATATAGAAGTAAGAAGTGTATGGGTGCCTATAGAAGTAAGAAGAGTATGGGTGCCTATAGAAGTAAGAAGTGTATGGGTGCATATAGAAGTAAGAAGTGTATGGGTGCGTATAGAAGTAAGAAGTGTACTGGTGCATATAAAAGTAAGAAGTGTATAGGTGTGTATAGAAGTAAGAAGACATGTATGGGTGCATATAGAAGTAAGAAGTGTACATATAGAAGTAAGAAGTGTATGGGTGCATATAGAAGTAAGAAGTGTATGGGTGCGTATAGAAGTAAGAAGAAGTGTATGGGTGAGTATAGATGTAAGAAGAAGTGCATGTGTGAGTATAGATGTAAGAAGTGTATGGGTGAGTATAGAAGTAAGAAGTGCATGGCTGCATATAGAAGTAAGAAGTGTATGGGTGCATATAGAAGTAAGAAGTGTATGAGTGCCTATAGAAGTAAGAAGTGTATGGGTGCATATAGAAGTAAGAAGTGTATGGGTGCGTATAGAAGAAGTGTATGGGTGCGTATAGAAGTAAGAAGTGTATGGGTGAGTATAGAAATAAGAAGTGCATGACTGCATATAGAAATAAGAAGTGTATGGGTGCCTATAGAAGTAAGAAGTGTATGGGTGCGTATAGAAATAAGAAGTGTAAGGGTGCGTATAGAAGTAAGAAGTGTATGGGTGCCTATAGAAGTAAGAAGTGTATGGGTGCGTATAGAAGTAAGAAGTGTAAGGGTGCGTATAGAAGTAAGAAGTGTATGGGTGCGTATAGAAGTAAGAAGTGTATGGGGCGTATAGAAGTAAGAAGTGTATGGGTACTGTGAGGAACTAAGCCGACCGCCACACGGTAGCCTGGGTATCACAGCTTCTGATACCACCGCCGCTACCAAATGTGACGGACGATCCCCTTTCCTCCCACGTCACCAATGGGACGTAACTCCACAGGTACAGCTCTCCGGCGCCCCCTTTGTCTCTCAGGTCAGTAAGGGAACTGCACCTAGAGCAAATGGCCGCCGGGGAGTTGTCCTGTTACCCACTGGGTATTCTAAGATTCGTGATCAGAGTAAAAGCATCAGCCCAAGATTAATTTTATGGTTTAATCGCCTTAAGAGCGCACTAGATAATTACAGAAATATACAGTAAAGCTATACAACGTAATTACAATGGATTTGCGGTCAGAGAAGAAATACAACGATAATGTACAAGGCTTAAAGGTATAAGCTATAGATCAATATTACCGGGTAGTATTTTCATGGGAAGGCAGGGGCGCTCTGCCATCCCCAGGTACAGTCTTCAGTTGCTGGATAGTCCCCAAAGCATGTGTTGCTGCACCCTTGGCAAGGTCTGTCCCTTGTGTTTCTTGCTGCTGTGAGAAAATGGAATGACCACCCTGTACATGGCTACAATTCTTAAACCTGCTAGGCCCTTCCCTTTTGCTTTGAAGCACGCATATTACCTGGCCTGCAATTCATATGGAGCAGGAAATACTGGCCTGAGTTTGAGCTATTTACCATACGACTGACCATCTTATTCAGACACTGGCCTAAACTAATTAGCATGCTAAAGCCCCTTTGATTCCTAGTGGACATCAAAACCGGTCGTACTGGATATGCTAATAGGCCCTGTGTAGTTAAAAGTTTGTGGCTCTGTGAACAGACAAGATGGAGGCTGGTATACAAAATGGCGACGTCCCTTTCCTTACACCTCCCTGCTTTTGAGGGCGCTAGGGGTATCACATTCCTGTGTTCCCCCGTGCGCCCTACTGCACCCTCTCCTTGCCGGGACAACCCATCAGCGTTACCATGGTCCCTGCCTCTTTTGTGGCGAATGGTGAAGTGGTAATGTTGGAGAGCGAGGCTCCAGCGTAGCAACCTCCCATTCGTCCCAGAGACCGTGTGTAACCAGCTGAGGGGGTTGTGATCTGTTTCCACGGTGAATTGGCGTCCGTACAAGTATGGCTGCAGACGCTGCAGGGCCCACACAATTGCCAGACATTCTTTCTCCATCGTGGAATAGGCCACTTCCCTCGGCAGGAGCTTCCTGCTCAGGTACAAAATGGGGTGTTCATGGCCCGTCGTGTCAACCTGGCTGAGCACAGCACCGAGGCCGAAGTCGCTGGCATCGGTCTGCACTAAGAATGGCCGCGTGAAGTCGGCTGCCTGTAGTACAGGAGAACTAGAAAGGGCGGTCTTGAGCGCCTGGAAAGCTGTCTCGCAGGCGACTGTCCAGTCGACTGCGACGGGCAGCCTTTTCTTGGTGAGGTCCGTCAGGGGCTTGGCCAGGGCACTATAGTGTGGAACAAACCTCCTATAGTACCCAGCAGTACCCAAAAAGGACATCACCTGCTTCTTGGTCCTGGGGGTGGGCCAGGATGCGATGGCATTCACCTTCCCGGGCTCTGGCTTCAGAGCTCCCCCACCTACCCGGTGTCCCAGGTAGTGGACCTCACTCATACCCAGCTGGCATTTTTCTGGCTTAATGGTCAAGCCTGCTCGCTGGATCCGCCCGAGCACCTGCGCCAGGTGCTCTAGGTGATCCTCCCAGGTGAGACTGAAGATGGCAATGTCATCCAGGTACGCGGTCGCATACCCTTCCAGTCCCTCGAGCAGCGTGTTGACCATCCGCTGAAAAGTGGCAGGGGCATTCTTCATGCCGAAGGGCATCACCGTGGACTCGTACAGTCCAAATGGGGTGATAAAGGCAGAGCGTTTCCGTGCCCTAGGGGTCAGGGGAATCTGCCAATACCCCTGCTCAGATCCATGATGGTCAGGTACTTGGCCCCGGCCAGCTGGTCGAGCAGGTCATCGATGCGCGGCATTGGGTACGCATCGGTGACCGACACAGCGTTGAGCCCCCTGTAGTCCACGCAGAACCGCGTAGTTCGGTCCTTTTTAGGGACGAGGACTACAGGCGAAGCCCACGCGCTGTTGGACGCTTGGATCACCCCCAGCCTCAGCATCTCATCTATCTCTTGGCGCCTCTGCTGCTGCACCTCAAGAGAGACCCGATATGCTGAACGCCGGATTGGGGGGTGGTTGCCAGTGTCCACGTCATGGACTGCTGCTTCAGTCCTTCCGGGCAGGCTGCTGAACAGCTCCCGAAAGGGGTGCAGGGTGGCCCCCAGCTGGGAACGTTGGTCCTCCGAGAGCTGGTGGCCAACCCCCACATCCTCGATGGATCCACCCGCCTGGCTTGGGTGAGCAGATCGAGGAGGGTTTCTGCCTCTCCTTCCTCTGGAAGGTTGCACACTGGGTGAGCATAAGCCTCCCGCTCATGATGGGCCTTCATCATGTTCACATGGAAGGCCTTCCTCCTTCCACGGGCGTGGTCCAGGGTGACCAGGTAGGTGACGGCGTTGAGCTGCTCGTGCACGAGGTATGGACCCTCCCAGGCCGCCTAAAGCTTGTTTTGTGGTACGGGGACCAGTACCCACACCTTTTGACCCACCTGGTAGGTCCGCTCACAAGCATTCTGGTCGTACCATCGCTTCTGGTCAGCCTGAGCTTGGGCTATATTGTCATGCACCAGCCGCGTCAAGGCCATCATTCGGTCCCGGAAGCGCACGACATACTCAATGACCGACACTCCAGGGGTGGCTAAATCCCCTTCCCACGCTTCCTTCACCAGAGCAAGGGGCCCCCGTACACGTGGCCCGTACAGGAGCTCAAAGGGGGAGAACCCCGTTGAGGCCTGTGGGACCTCCCGGTAGGCAAACAGCAGGTGTGGGAGATACCGCTCCAGTCTCTCCCGTGGGAGTCGACCAACATCTTCAGCATCTGCTTTAGGGTGCCATTGAACCGCTCACACAAGCCATTGGTCTGTGGGTGATATGGGCTGGCCACCAGATGTTGCACCTGTACCTGCTTACAGAGAGACTCCATCAGCTGCGACATGAACTGGGTCCCTCGGTCGGTGAGCATTTCCTTGGGAAACCCCACTCTGGAGAAAATCTCCAGTAAGGCAGTGGCCACTTTGTCGGCCCGAATGGACGACAAAGCTACCGCCTCCGGGTACCGGGTGGCATAGTCCACTACCGTTAGTATGAAGCATTTCCCGGAGCGGCTGGGAGTGGACAGAGGTCCAATGAGATCCACAGCCACCCTCGAGAAAGGCTCTTCGATGATGGGCAGAGTTACCAGTGGGGCTTTGGGGCGCGGCCCCGCCTTCCCCACCCTCTGACAGGTGTCACACGAACGGCAGTAGGCTATCACCTCGGTCCTCATTCCGGGCCAGTAGAAATGCTGAGCTAGCCTGGCCCTGGTTTTAGTGATCCCTAGGTGTCCGGCCATTGGAATCTCATGTGCGATCCGCAACAATTCCGCCCTGAACGGATGGGGTACCACTAACTGTCGGTCCCTGGGCCACGCCTCCGGTGAACCCTGCTGGACCGTTACCCGGTACAGCCGTCCCTGGTCCCAGACCACTCGCTCGCGGTCGGACTCCAGGGGAGGCTGTGCCGCCTGTTCCTTGAGAGTCTTCAGGCTAGGGTCAGCTTCCAACGCTGCCTGAAATCCCTGACTTCCTGACATCCCGGATGTGGGGAACTCCTGCCCTGGGGTCTTACCTGGTGGCTCCTCTCCCGGTATGCCCCCTCCCCCCATGGCCTGTTCCTCTTCCTGCAGGGGCCCTAGACTCAGCAGGCTGGGTTCACTTAGGGGCCCTACACTGCCCATAGCAGCCCCTCCCTCCACCTCTGAGCTCTCCCCTACAGCCTCCTCACCTGTCCTCACTGTGAGCCCTGTGTGTGTAGTGTCAGTGCATGGCTTACCATCAGGTTTCACTCCCTCCTCCACTGTTGGAGGCACATTCAATACATTAACATTAGCATTCACAGTAGAGTCATGACATTCTTGGGGAGCCGAACTTGGGGGTTCAGTGGCCACATACTGGGACACTAGCCGCCCCAAATCGGTCCCAAGCAACACATTTGCAGGAATATTCGGCGTTACTCCCACCTCCCGCATCCCCCTCCGGCGCCCCAGTCCAAATACACCTTGGCAACGGGCAGCGCCGGTTCAACGCCTCCAATTCCAGAGACGGAAAGGGTTTTCCCAGGTACCAAGTCTTGAGGGGACACCACCTCAGGGCGTACCAGGTTCGTTCAGCGCCTGTGTCCCGCAGTCCCATGACCGCTGAGCGGCCGATGGTGACGGGTTGGTAATTGTCTAGGGACCTCCCACCACCCCCTCCCACACACAAAACAGTGGTCGATTTCTGGGACAGGGATGGGGCCTTCTGGCGCTGGGGACACGCAGCCTTAAAGTGTCCTGGCTGATTGCAATTATGACAACGTCTGGGTTCGGTTCCTGGCCTGGAGAGGGCAGCCGGGGGGTACACCCTTGCACTCTGGGGGCTGGATATGGGGCTGGGGCAGGATTGGGCTTACCCCCTCTCCAGGTGCTGCTGGCAGGCTTCTTTGGCTCCGGCGCCCTGTTGTTGGCATACTCGTCTGCTAGGGCGGCTGTAGCAGAAGCCCCCTTTGGTTTCCGATCACGGAGGAACTGCTGGAGGTCCTCTGGGCAGTTCCACAAGAATTGCTCCACGACAAACAGTTCCTGGACCTCCTGGCGGGTAGTGAGCTCTAGACCCGAGGTCCAGTGCTCCGCAGCTCTCAGCAGGGCCCGCATGTGGTCGGTCCAGGTGTCCTTTGAACCCCGCTGCAGGCTCCTGAACTTCCTGCGGTACGACTCCGGGGTGAGGTTGTAGTGCTGGATCAGGGCCCGCTTGATGCTGTTGTAGTCCTGCTCCTCCCCGGCAGGTAAGTCCCCCAAAACTTCCAGGGACTTACCCCTCAAACGGGGGGTCAGGTACCTTGCCCACTGATCCAGGGCCAGATGATGTTGGAGGCATGTCCTCTCAAAAGCAAGCAGAAAGGAATCCAGGTCTCCATCCTTTTCAAGTAAGGGAAAGTCCTCCGCCCGGACCTTGGAAGCCCTTGTCTCCGGTGGGCCTGGTGCGTCCAGCGGGGGCCTGTGCTGAGCCATCTCCAGTCGGTGCCGGCGCTCCGCAGCTTCACGGCGTTCTGTATGCTCCCGCTCCGCTGCTCTCTCTGCTCTCTCTGCCGCTGCTTGCTCACGCTCTGCTGCTTTCTCTGCCGCCACCAGGAGTCTGTCATAGGCGGCGTCATTACCAGCCTCGAGCTGTGCCATAGCCGCTTGGAAAAGGGCCTCCGATCGGGACAGGCTGGGATGGGCAGGGGGTGGACAGTCCACTGCGAGACTGAGCACGGGGGTCGGGCTCCTTGGGGAGCCCTGGCTGAGCTCCCCCTCATCGGTATCGAACCCCTCATAGACCACAGCATTGGCCTCCCCCTTTGCCCTACTCCTGGTGCCTTCCGCCATCTTGGGAACCTTTGGTTACTGACACAGCTGCAACCCTGACCTTGCACACAACTTATTATATTTACACTCTGACCGTCTAGTGCTGGGCTGACCTTAAGACCCCAGCAGCGAAAGTACCGCTGGTAGTCTCTAGTGTCTGGGAGTAGGGGTCCCACACACACTATTACTCTGATCCCACCGCTGCCACCAATTTGTGAGGAACTAAGCCGACCGCCACACGGTAGCCTGGGTATCACAGCTTCTGATACCACCGCCGCTACCAAATGTGACGGACGATCCCCTTTCCTCCCACGTCACCAATGGGACGTAACTCCACAGGTACAGCTCTCCGGCGCCCCCTTTGTCTCTCAGGTCAGTAAGGGAACTGCACCTAGAGCAAATGGCCGCCGGGGAGGTTGTCCTGTTACCCACTGGGTATTCTAAGATTCGTGATCAGAGTAAAAGCATCAGCCCATTAATTTTATGGTTTAATCGCCTTAAGAGCGCACTAGATAATTACAGAAATATACAGTAAAGCTATACAACGTAATTACAATGGATTTGCGGTCAGAGAAGAAATACAACGATAATGTACAAGGCTTAAAGGTATAAGCTATAGATCAATATTACCGGGTAGTATTTTCATGGGAAGGCAGGGGCGCTCTGCCGTCCCCAGGTACAGTCTTCAGTTGCTGGATAGTCCCCAAAGCATGTGTTGCTGCACCCTTGGCAAGGTCTGTCCCTTGTGTTTCTTGCTGCTGTGAGAAAATGGAATGACCACCCTGTACATGGCTACAATTCTTAAACCTGCTAGGCCCTTCCCTTTTGCTTTGAAGCACGCATATTACCTGGCCTGCAATTCATATGGAGCAGGAAATACTGGCCTGAGTTTGAGCTATTTACCATACGACTGACCATCTTATTCAGACACTGGCCTAAACTAACTAGCATGCTAAAGCCCCTTTGATTCCTAGTGGACATCAAAACCGGTCGTACTGGATATGCTAATAGGCCCTGTGTAGTTAAAAGTTTGTGGCTCTGTGAACAGACAAGATGGAGGCTGGTATACAAAATGGCGACGTCCCTTTCCTTACAGGTACCTATAGAAGTAAGAAGTGTATGGGTGCCTATAGAAGTAAGAAGTGTATGGGTGCATATAGAAGTAAGAAGTGTATGGGTGCGTATAGAAGTAAGAAGTGTATGGGTGCATATAGAAGTAAGAAGTGTATGGGTGCCTATAGAAGTAAGAAGAGTATGGGTGCCTATAGAAGTAAGAAGAGCCAGAAGTGTATGGGTGCATATAGAAGTAAGAAGTGTATGAGTGCATATAGAAATAAGAAGTGTATGGGTGCATATAGAAGTAAGAAATGTATAAGTGTGTATAGCAGTAAGAAGACATGTATGGGTGCGTATAGAGTAAGAAGTGTAATATAGAAGTAGAAGTGTATCGTTGCCTATAGAAGTAAGAAGTGTATGGATGCATATAGAAGTAAGAAGTGTATAGGTGTGTATAGAAGTAAGACATTATGGGTGAATATAGAAGTAAGAAGTGTACATATAGAAGTAAGAAGTGTATGGGTGCATATAGAAGTAAGAAGTGTACGGGTGCATATAGAAGTAAGAAGTGTATGGGTGCGTATAGAAGTAAGAAGTGTACTGGTGCGTATAAAAGTAAGAAGTGTATAGGTGTGTATAGAAGTAAGAAGACATGTATAGGTGCATATAGAAGTAAGAAGTGTACATATAGAAGTAAGAAGTGTATGGGTGCATATAAAAGTAAGAAGTGTATGGGTGCGTATAGAAGTAAGAAGTGTATGGGTGCGTATAGAAGTAAGAAGTGTACTGGTGCATATAAAAGTAAGAAGTGTATAGGTGTGTATAGAAGTAAGAAGACATGTATGGGTGCATATAGAAGTAAGAAGTGTACATATAGAAGTAAGAAGTGTATGGGTGCATATAGAAGTAAGAAGTGTATGGATGCGTATAGAAGTAAGAAGTGTATGGGTGAGTTTAGAAGTAAGAAGCAGGGCTGTGGAGTCGGAGTCGTGGAGTCGGAGCCCATTTTAGTGGAGTCGGAGTCATGGAAATTGAGGAGTTAGAGTCGGAGGATTGGCTTACCGACTCCACAGCCTGGTATGAGGGAGTCGGAGTCGTGAAGTCGGAGTCGGTCTCATGGAAATTGAGAAGTCGGAGTTGAAGTCAGAGGTTTGGCTTAACGATTCCACAGCCCTGGTAAAAAGTGTATGGGAGCATATAGAAGCAAGAAGTGTATGGGTGCCTATAGAAGTAAGAAAAGATGTATGGGTGCATATAGAAGTTCAGTTCACATTCAGTTGTTAAACCTGCAGAATCTTTGCCCCTATTTCCTGGTGAGCAGAAAAAGGGATCCCAGTCCGCTCACCGGGCCCCATACGCCAGTAAGGGCAGTAATGCCTGATGGTGGTCCTGGACGTGATATAAAAGAAAACACGAAAAGCGGTTAGACCTTATCATGCAGAGTCGCTGGTTCCCTTTAAGATTGTGTTGTACTTGCGGTCATGGATAGTCCAGATCTTATCTATAAGCCTCTCTCCCCTGGAGAAATCATATCCTTCCTGGCTCCTGCACAGACCAATGCAGACAAAGGATGATCCCGTTTTATACAAATAATTACGCAGTTCCTCCATAACACTGCTATGTTCCATAGAAAAATAACATTTCTTTTTATTAATACTCAATGCAGATATCTGAGTCGCACATGGTACCAGGGCTATGGGGTACTCGGTACCGAGCCCATTAAAGTCTATGGGGTTTGTCACTGGCAGCAGGACTCGGTCCGTGGCCCTGGGCGCTCATACAATGGGGGATATTTACAGGGGAATTGTAGATTAGATAGTTCGTGACGCCACCTGTGGTATCTGATCAATTGGACCAGCGCTGCTATATGGATCTTCACAGGGGATGTTATGGGGCAGCTAGATGGTAGGTCTCCCACAGGTGAGACTGGTCTCTGGAAGTCTATGGTGGTGCAGGGTGTAGGTAATAAAGCAGTCTCACACAAGGCAATCTCTTTCCATACCTTTACTTGCAGATGTTTCAGGCAGGTCCCGGGAAGCTGGTCGGGGTGGAGAATGCACATTCAGGATAACCGCTGAGCAGGGTAGAGGCCTCCTTTAACCTTGTATATGTGTGAGTACAAACTTGCATGAAGTCAAGTTAACTCTGCTAATCTCCAGCTTGTTCAATAGCTGCAACGCCCGGCCGACATTGTGGTAGAGCCTTTTGTGTCTCTGATGCTCAGATGTTGGAAAGAACTAAGTCGTTAGGGCTGATCAGGCCTTGCCCGTCTTGTTCTCCCTGACTCCGTTTACGTATCAGCGCTTAGGGCTACCTACTGTGACTTGAAGTCCAGGAGGATTCCGGTGTTTCTTATTACTAGGCATAAAGCACTAGCAATGCTTCGGACCCCGGTGTCCGGTGAATTAGTGCGGGTAATCCGGTACCTGATGCACTTGTCTCTATCCTTCTCCACTGTGCCTCTCGTCCTGCTCTTGCTCTTAACATAAGCACAAGTAGCGATGATGAAAAATGCCAGCTTTCCTCCAGAGCTCGCTGAACAGTTCCTAGTACACTCACTGTTGTAGCTCCTGTGATTCCCTTCTTTCTCAGACCCTGTCCAGAGCAGCGCACAGGAACTCTGTCAACTGTGTACACGCTGTAGCTCCGAGAGTTACTTTCCTCCTTCCAAAGAATACAAGTAGCTTGTGCTGAGGTACTGGTCCTGCTGTTCTGACTGGGCTAGAGTGACTCCTTACACTCAAACCAGACTCCACTTCATGAACTTGCTCTGTCAGGATCTAGTCTGCACTCCTCTTCCTCCAAGACTAGACTGACTTGCACTGTCCTAAGACAGGAAGCTGGCTGAACTCTGACTGAACTCCTCTCCTCTCCCTCCAAGTCCAGACTGAACTGCCTGATCTGCTACGTGTCACTACCTTTTATACCCCTAGTGGGTGTGTTGGGAAATGTGAGTGACGTGAATGAATATCAAGCTTCACGGTTACCTTCCTGTGCATTTTCCTGGAATATGTGTGCCTGACGCAGCTGGGCCACACATCCCCCCTTGGTTAAACACAGCACTCCCGGGCTGTAAAAGAGAAAAGAAAAACATTTTGTTTTGCATATAACATCAAACAGTTTTTAACTCATCCCATCCGGGAGGTAAGAATTCTTGAACGTTACAATGTGTACATAGAAAATATAAAAGTATCAAAAACACTTTCATAAATACAAGACCATATTCTTGTGGAGGACCCGCACCAAACCTCCCACGTGGGTCCTGGGTGGGCTGCAGGACTTCTGACTGTTGCAGACCTCACTCAAGGCCACACCACACGGTTTTCTTTCAGAGGTAGTAATGGTTTCGTGTAAAACCAAGATGTAGCACCGAAGCGCAAACTATCTATATTGAAAGTTTTTGGGCTGGCACAGTCCACAGCCATGCAGTCCTTGCATGATAAAATACATATCAAAACATATCAAGAGAAATTAACTCCTATTACCCAACTGGGTACTCTATACTCATTATGCATATAAACGTTATCAAACATTCTTAATAAAGTGCAGATTCCTCTTTATAAAACTTCTTCATCAAACTTTATACACGTTCAGGTGCAGTAAACCCCTGTCTGGGTCCTACTGGTTTTCATTTTTCTTAGTAGTGGCGACACCTGGTGGCTGTGCAAGCACAGGACCATTCCTATTCACGGGCCCAGTGCCTAACACCAGAATCATCGACTCCACCATCGGGGTCTGTGTGGCTGGTGTGCACTGGGCTGGTGGGGGTGTCGGGGGTTCCAGCAGGGTGTCATCATCTGCAGCAGGGATATCATCGCTGGTTACCTGCAGAGCCGGTTCACTCCGGTCCTCTAGGCCGCAGGGCCTGTCCTCCTCTGGGGACGCTGTTACAGCATAAGATGTTGGCTTGTGTAGTGGCTCAATTGGGGACGCACTAACTTGCTGCTGTCGCTGCTCCATCTCTTCCCAGTCGCTCTCCATCACTGACGGCTGGGTTCCCTCCGGTGTCCCTACCGGGGGACTGTGCTCCGCTGTGGCCTCCTGGCCTGGCTGGTATACCGGTCCGTCTCCCGCCGCTTCCTCGGTGGAGTGGGTTCAGCTCCTTCATAGCTGGTCTCCGGTTTCCCTTCAGCCGCTGGCGTTGGTGGCACAGGGGACGCAAGTAATGGTTTCGTTCCTGGGGGGCGAAGCATAACGTCCCACAGCAGCCGCTGTTTCCGGGCACGCCATTGCTTCACAGCCTCGTCCATATCTTCACGGTGCTGGATCATATCCTCGATCACCGCGCTTACTTCCTCCAGCTCCAGCATTAGCTGGTCAGTCGCCCGACCCGGGGACAACTCCGGTACGGGCATCGGCTTTTCAGGGGAGCAGGGCCCGCGCGCCATTGCTCCTCCGCACTGCGTCTCCCGACCTTCTGCCATCTCTTTCCAGACCAGACTGTGTTCTCCATCAGGAACAATCTGGTCTCTTCCGTGGAGGCGGGATTTGCGTCTCCTCCTTTTTGCATAGAAAATGAAGAGGAGGCGGATCTCTTTAGCAGTGGGGCAGGATCACACATTATAGTAGCATTTTGAGAGGGCGGCCATAACTCTCGCGCCACAGGGGGGTACACGCCCACGAATGCACGCCCACCTTCTTCACCAGCGCCTCAGGGCGCGAATATGGCGGTAAAAATGGCGGTATTTGGCGCCAAAAACGACAAAACAGCAAACAGTCTTTTCTTGCATAAAATGGTCAATATAGGCAACACAGGACTCACAATTTTGCAAGCTTCGATCCTGTTCGTGGCGCCAAAGATGAGTCGCACATGGTACCAGGGCTATGGGGTACTCGGTACCGAGCCCATTAAAGTCTATGGGGTTTGTCACTGGCAGCAGGACTCGGTCCGTGGCCCTGGGCGCTCATACAATGGGGGATATTTACAGGGGAATTGTAGATTAGATAGTTCGTGACGCCACCTGTGGTATCTGATCAATTGGACCAGCGCTGCTATATGGATCTTCACAGGGGATGTTATGGGGCAGCTAGATGGTAGGTCTCCCACAGGTGAGACTGGTCCCTGGAAGTCTATGGTGGTGCAGTGTGTAGGTAATAAAGCAGTCTCACACAAGGCAATCTCTTTCCATACCTTTACTTGCAGATGTTTCAGGCAGGTCCCGGAAGCTGGTCGGGGTGGAGAATGCACATTCAGGATAACCGCTGAGCAGGGTAGAGGCCTCCTTTAACCTTGTATATGTGTGAGTACAAACTTGCATGAAGTCAAGTTAACTCTGCTAATCTCCAGCTTGTTCAATAGCTGCAACGCCCGGCCGACATTGTGGTAGAGCCTTTTGTGTCTCTGATGCTCAGATGTTGGAAAGAACTAAGTCGTTAGGGCTGATCAGGCCTTGCCCGTCTTGTTCTCCCTGACTCTGTTTACGTATCAGCGCTTAGGGCTACCTACTGTGACTTGAAGTCCAGGAGGATTCCGGTGTTTCTTATTACTAGGCATAAAGCACTAGCAACGCTTCGGACCCCGGTGTCCGGTGAATTAGTGCGGGTAATCCGGTACCTGATGCACTTGTCTCTATCCTTCTCCACTGTGCCTCTCGTCCTGCTCTTGCTCTTAACATAAGCACAAGTAGCGATGATGAAAAATGCCAGCTTTCCTCCAGAGCTCGCTGAACAGTTCCTAGTACACTCACTGTTGTAGCTCCTGTGATTCCCTTCTTTCTCTCCTTTCTCAGACCCTGTCCAGAGCAGCGCACAGGAACTCTGTCAACTGTGTACACGCTGTAGCTCCGAGAGTTACTTTCCTCCTTCCAAAGAATACAGGTAGCTTGTGCTGAGGTACTGGTCCTGCTGTTCTGACTGGGCTAGAGTGACTCCTTACACTCAAACCAGACTCCACTTCATGAACTTGCTCTGTCAGGATCTAGTCTGCACTCCTCTTCCTCCAAGACTAGACTGACTTGCACTGTCCTAAGACAGGAAGCTGGCTGAACTCTGACTGAACTCCTCTCCTCTCCCTCCAAGTCCAGACTGAACTGCCTGATCTGCTACGTGTCACTACCTTTTATACCCCTAGTGGGTGTGTTGGGAAATGTGAGTGACGTGAATGAATATCAAGCTTCACGGTTACCTTCCTGTGCATTTTCCTGGAATATGTGTGCCTGACGCAGCTGGGCCACACATATCCCTCACAGCCAGCAAATTGTGACAACCCTCTACTAAAGGAAATGAACAATGTATTGTGCTAGTTCTATCCGGTTCATTTTTATTTAACCGTCAAGTCATTAAGTGTGAAAAATTACCTGAAAATTGTCAGATGTGGATTATCTTTATGCATGATTTTTATCTAACATTTATGATTTACAGACTAGAAGGTGTGAAATTAGAGGAGGCTATAATCATGTTATGGACTAATATAGGATTAACTGATGCTACCAGCTCACAATGAAGGCAGAATACACTGATACATTTGCCATAATTCATTATAAAGCAATAATTGGGTTTCCAGGAACATGTAATTTACAGTGGGTACGGAAAGTATTCAGACCCCTTTAAATTTTTCACTCTTTGTTTCATTGCAGCCATTTGGTAAATTCAAAAAAGTTCATTTTTTTCTCATTAATGTACACTCTGCACCCCATCTTGACTGGAAAAAAACAGAAATGTAGAAATTTTTGCAAATTTATTAAAAAAGAAAAACTGAAATATGACATGGTCATAAGTATTCAGACCCTTTGCTCAGTATTGAGTAGAAGCACCCTTTTGAGCTAGTATAGCCATGAGTCTTCTTGGGAATGATGCAACAAGTTTTTCACACCAGGATTTGGGGATCCTCTGCCATTCTTCCTTGCAGATCCTCTCCAGTTCCGTCAGGTTGGATGGTGAACGTTGGTGGACAGCCATTTTCAGGTCTCTCCAGAGATGCTCAATTGGGTTTAGGTCAAGGCTCTGGCTGGGCCAGTCAAAAATGGTCACAGAGTTGTTCTGAAGCCACTCCTTTGTTATTTTAGCTATACTGTGTGCAGAATTATTAGGCAAATGAGTATTTTGAGTATTCTATCTACTGGCTAACACGGTACAAAGATATACATCTTTACTGTATTTTGATCACATCATTCTTTTTATACATGTTGTCCTACTCCAAGCTGTATAGGCTTGAAAACCAACTGCCAATTATGTAAATCAGGTGATTTGCATCTCTGTAATGAGGAGGGTGTGGTCTAATGACATCAACACCCTATATAAGGTGGGCTTAATTATTAGGCAACTTCCTTTCCTTTGGCAAAATGGGTCAGAAGAGAGATTTGACGGACTCTGAAAAGTCAAAAATTGTGAGATGTCTTGCAGAGGGATGCATCAGTCTTGAAATTGCCAAACTTTTGAAGCGTGATCACTGAACAATGAAGCGTTTCATGGCAAATAGCCAACAGGGTCGAAAGAAGCGTGTTGATAAAAAAGGCTCAAAATAACTGCCCATGTATTGAGGAAAATCAAGCGTGAAGCTGCCAAGATGCCGTTTGCCAGCAGTTTTGCCATGTTTCAGAGCTGTAACGTTACTAGAGTATCAAAAAGCACAAGGTGTGCCATACTCAGGGACACGACCAAGGCAAGGAAGCCTGAAAAACGACCACCTTTGAACAAGAAACATAAACGTCAAGACTGGGACAAGAAATATGTTAAGACTGATTTTTCTAAGGTTTTATGGACTGAAGAAATGAGAGTGACTCTTGATGGGCCAGATGGATGGGCCCGAGGCTGGATCAGTAAAGGGCAGAGAGCTCCACTCCAAATCAGACGCCAGCAAGGTGGAGGTGGGGTACTGGTATGGGCTGGTATCATCAAAGATGAACTTGTGGGACCTTTTCGGGTTGAGAATAGAGTGAAGCTCAACTCCCAGACCTACTGCCAGTTTCTGGAAGACACCTTCTTCAAGCAGTGGTACAGGAAGAAGTCGGTATCGTTCAAGAAAAACATGATTTTCATGCAGGACAATGCTCCATCACATGCATCCAAATACTCCACAGCGTGGCTGGCCAGTAAAGGTCTAAAAGAAGAAAAAACAATGACATGGCCCCCTTGATCACCTGATCTGAACCCCATAGAGAACCTGTGGTCCCTCATAAAATGTGAGATCTACAGGGAGGGAAAACAGTACACCTCTCGGAACAGTGTCTGGGAGGCTGTGGTGGCTGCTGCTTGCAAAGGTAATCGTAAACAGATCAAGCAACTGACAGAATCTATGGATGGAAGACTTTTGAGTGTCATCGTAAAGAAAGGTGGCTATATTGGTCACTGATTTTTTTTTGTGTTTGAATGTCAGAAATGTTTATTTCTAAATTTTGTGTTGTTATATTGGTTAACCTGGTGAAAATACACAAGTGAGATGGCTATATATTTGGTTTTTATTAAGTTGCCTAATAATTCTGCACAGTAATAGCCAAATCTAAAAAAACCCACTCCATCTTCCAAAAATATTAAGCTTTGATATTTATGAGTCTTTTGGGTTGATTGAGAACATAGTTGTTGTTCAATAATAAAAAGAATCCTCTCAAATACAACTTGCCTAATAATTCTGCACACAGTGTATGTGCTTAGGGTCATTGTCTTGTTGGAAGGTGAACCTTTGGCCAAGTCTGAGGTCCAGAGCACTCTGGAAGAGCTTATCATACAGGCTATATCTATACTTGGCTGCATTCATGTTTCCTTCAATTGCAACCAGTCATCCTATCCCTGCAGCTGAAAAAAAAACCCATAGCATGATGCTGCCACCACCATGTTTCACTGTTGGGATTGTAATGGGCAAGTGATGAGCAGTGCCTAGTTTTCTCCACACATACCGCTGAGAATAATCACCAAAAAGTTCTATTCTCATCTCATCAGACCAGAGAATCTTATTTCTCATAGTCTGGGAGTCCTTCATATGTTTTTTTTAGCAAACTCTATGCAGGCTTTCATATGTCTGGCACTGAGGAGAGGCTTCCATCAGGCCACTCTGCCATAAAGGCCCGACTGGTGGAGGGCTGCAGTGACTTTGTGGAACTTTCTCCCATCTCCCTACTGCATCTGTGGAGCTCAGCCACAGTGATCTTGGGGTTCTTCTTTACCGCTCTCACCAAGGCTCTTCTCCCACGATTGCTCAGTTTGGCTGGACGGCCAGGTCTAGGAAGACTTCTGGTGGTCCCAAACTTCTTCCATATAAGGATTATGGAGGCCACTGTGCCCTTAGGAACCTTGAGTACTGCATAAATTCTTTTGTAACCTTGGCTAGATCTGTGCCTTGCCACAATTCTGTCTTTGAGCTCCTTGGCCAGTTCCTTTGACCTCATGATTCTCATTTGGTCTGACATGCACTGTGAGCTTTGAGGTCACAGACAGGTGTGTGTTAGACGTCGGGATTCCCCCGCTGTGCGGGATAGATCCCAAGCCTTGTCTGCTTTTGCGGTCTCCCATTCGGGTCCGGCCGCTGCGCGTTCTGCTCAGCATAGACGTCAGTCCCAGCATCTTTCTCAGGCTCGTGGTGCACGTTTGGTAGCTGCTGGCTCTTCAGCCAAGTCTTGTAGTACGCAGGTGCAATACTGCGTTCAGGAGTCTAAGTCCAGGGATCACCATACTGAGCATGTCCGTGATGTGGCGTCTTTCCATTGTTGGTCGGATGTTTTCTGCTCTGGTGATGTGGCAGCTCCGGATTGGCCCGCGGGCGATGTCTCGGCCGCCTGGGCGTGAGTGTTTGGGGTGGAGCGTAATGTATAAAAGACTCTCAGTGGTGCACGCGGGCGTGCTAGTGTCATTCATGTTTGGTGTATGTGGGTGGATACTCTACCGCTCTTTCTGCACAGTTACGTGTGTCCTTTTGCTCAATGTGTGAACACATTGACAGGCAGCTTGCACACTTATGCGGCTTCGTACCCTTGGCTCAGCGCCAAAGCCGTAGTCTGCTTTATGCTTATGTTGCCGGTTAGGCACAAGTTTCGTAGCGTCAGGTCTGGGGTGTATTGCCGCTTGACTTGGCATCTGTTGCGTTCACGTGTGACACTTAGCACGGTTCAGTTACAGAGCAAGTTGAACCCTTTAGCTTCCTCACAGTTTAGGCAACAGGGTATTGTACATAGCATCACATGTGTTCTTTCCTTTGACTCTGCATCTGCTTCATTCATGTGTGCAATTAACACAGTCTAGTTGCAGAGCAAGCTCAAGACACATGCTTACTTTCCCGTGACGTTTAACGGGGTATAGTGCTGGGCCTCTCTGACCTTTCCTGGCACCTGCGCACTGCAGTACTTTGATCTGCCCTCAACAAGGCAGATCAGTACGCCTGCGCAGGAGTGTGACACGAAGCTAGCAGGATGACGACATTGCATGAAGATGGGAGGCGCCGGACCCGGACCTGTGACACCCATCGGACAGGACCGCATTGGACCTCCCCCCGGGTGAGTATAATAAAACCTCTTTTTCTTATCTTTCAGGTCGGACCGGGGGCTTATCTACAGCACTACATAATGCTTTAGATAAGCCCTGAACGTTATGGCTACATCTTATAGCGGCAAAACGAGGTGACAGCTTCCCTTTAATATGAATGGACAGTTGAGATCTCCTCTTGCTTACAAGTATGAGTCCCAGCTGGTAGAGACGCACTCTCCCATGGATAGTTGTAATGAAGGGAATTGTTTGGGGGGGATATCCATTTATTGCTTCCTAATTATGTTAACAGGTCAGGTTTTATTAGAACCAGATTGCTTGTTTAGTCAATATAACGTAAAATATAGAGTATATTTGGTATCAATGAACTGATTAATACAGTAATTATTGTGTATCATACCATGAGTGAACTTTCAATCCAATTACCTATCGCTGATCGCTGTCCTTCCAACGCAGTAGAACAACTTTACAACTCAATGCAAATGACATCTGTAAAAAGTGAATGCCATCATTTCAACCGCTCTCTGTTATGTACATACAAGCATTAATGCAGGTGTTTATATACATAATACATATAATTAAGCTTGGTCTGTCCCACAGGAAAACAGGAAATTCCCCGGTGGGCCCCTATGCAGGAGTGAACGCCCAACCCCTATATATGAGCAGTGGTTGATGCACTATGTACAGACAGAGGCAGTATCTCACCATTCATTTAACAAACTACTATGATTATATACAGTAAAGATGTATATCTTTGTACCGTGTTAGCCAGTATATAGAAAAATATTTAGAGTTGAGAGTCCTCAGTGGTTGATACCTTTTAATGGCTAACTGAAAAGATGGTAACAAATTGCAAGCTTTCTCGAAAGCTTGCAATTTGTTACCATCTTTTCAGTTAGCCATTAAAAGGTATCAACCACTGAGGACTCTCAACTCTAAATATTTTTCTATGATTATATAGACATTTGTAAATAAGGGTGATATAATATTTGCAAGTAACTGAACAGTGGGCCCCCGGAGCTAATTTTACTAGTGGGCCAATGGAACCACAGTCCGACACTAGATACAATATTTTATGGCTAGAAGAAAATCTAATACAGCTAAACACACATGATTAACATATGAAAATTTGTGAAACTAATGAGTACTAGTATTTGCTGTATAATCTTCACCCTTTACAACACTGGGTCATGTTTTACAACTGAACTCGGATGTATAATTTGAAAAGCTATGACTGTGTTCTCTGTTAGGAGCCTCTGTAGCAGATTCCATCATATGTACACAATTATTTCTAGTAAAGCAACAATTCAGTGGAATCTGAGAGACCCCATCGCAAATCACTGGGGTCTTTTGGGCAATGGATCTGGCACTGCATATTGATTTGTCATCATGCAAGAAACCACAATGCACATTTGAACGGAACCTTCAGGTGCTCTCTGAAGGTAAACTTTCATGGTTAACATTCTTCTAGATTTTTTTTCAGTTTTAATCTGTGATCTAACGTGTTTCTAATTAAAGAAAAGCACAAAATAAGCAATCATTGCTGTAATGACTTTTTTCCATAGTGGGGAGAAAATATTACTGTTCCGTAATAATGCAGTATTAGCCACAGGTACACAGTACTATTACAACATGGGAATGGTGAGGGGCTCATGAGCTGACGCTCTATAACATAAAGCCTACACCCTCCAGTCATGGTTTGGAGATATCGGATTCTGACACTCAAGTAATTTTGCAAAAAGAGTAAAGCTCGACCAATAAATTAAAGAACACCCCGTGACGCGTTTGATGGGTGCTGATGGGTCACCATAGCAGTCATGTGCTTAACAATCCTCACCATATCAGCCATGTATCAGAGACTACTAGGCACCATCTAAGGGCTCATTCAGACATCAATGGATTTTAGTCCAATCTCGGACCACAATGCATGGACTGGCCATGGGTCTTTCGTCCCAAGTTTCATAGAAATATAAGAAGCTGTCACGCTTGGATCGGGATTACCACGGACAGTCCTAACGTTAGCGGTCCGTGCTTGGACCAATTGGCATCGAAGATATCTAAATAAGGCAAAGTCTGATAAACTTCTTGCCAGTGCAACACAAACATATGTTCCAATACAATACAGGAGCGTCTAGTCTCATAGTGGAACTAAAAAATGTAAAACAAGAATTAAAAATCAGTGTTTAAAAAAATGAAAAAAAAGATCCTGAAAACATTTACACAAAGTTTATTATTATGAAAAATACATAACGAACCATCCTATCAGAAGCATTATTTATAGCACATGAAAACCTTAAAAATAAATCTAAAAAACCCCTCACAATAGCTGTTTTTGATCACCATGCCTCATAAAAATAGAAATAAAAGGAACCGGTATTCAAAATGTTCCCCCAAAATAGTACCAATGAACACAAATGGGGCAATTGTATTAGTTCTGTCTAAGGACTGAATGTCTTGTATCCACCACCATGGCACACAACAACCGAATTCTGGCTAGCATAAGGATCTTGATTCTTGGTCCCTGAACAAATTCTTATGGTTATGCCACTGCAATCGTACGACCTGGCTCTGATCCATGCTGCCTATGGTTTGGCCAGTATGAATCTAGCGACATATCCCTTTAACACGTCTTTACTGAAAAACACTGCTGGTAAGATGAAGCCCAGGACTGGATGGTGCAGGAAACTCCGATGTTGGTTAATCTGTAACTGAGAGCTAGTTACTGCAACCTATGTTCATCAAGCCAAACTGTTGAATTAACATGCTTTAATTACAAGCTGCCTGTGCCCCTGCAGCCATACAGAAATTACTTGGTTACTAAGTAACTAATCGCTATCGCTATAATTAATAGGTATATTTTTGGCTTTCATTTGTTTTATGTAAATGTTAATGTAAAGTCAAATTTCAAATTGATTTCCATGTACTGTACGGTCTTAACTAATAAAAGTGTGTAAATTTGATTTTAGATAGTGCCAACCTGTTCTAACTGTGTAGACCTAACTTCCCAATCTCAGTAAGGACAATTTCATAGAAAGCCAATTAACTGATCAGTATGTTTCTAAAGTGTAGGAGCAACCTGCAGCCTGATAGATGTCCTTTATCTGGTTCATGCTCTCTGACAACTTAGCTAAATTTGTGGTACCAGCTACTTCTCCTTTGCTTTTTAGGGAGCAGGTCAGAGGAAACAATGTATTAGATTTATGGTGGGCCAATACTATGGGCAGCAGATTTATGAGATGAGTTCAATAACTTGATCTGACATGTTGAATATTTCCATTACTGATCAGACGTAGGCATAGTAATATTTGAGAAATCTACCATAACGAATTCCATATTACTACCAATATTAGTTTAATAGTGTTTTAAAGATGCCCGGCAGCCGCACTGAAAGCCTGGCTCCCGGTAGGAAATGAACTTTATTCCTCCCAACAGACTCCAGCTTTCAGTCAAAGAGGTGTGGCAAGTGCGGCTTCAGTCACTGCTCAGCACACAGTGAGTGGCAGCTGTAACTGCGCCGCGACACTGACTGATAGCCAGCTCTGTACTGATGCACTGCTGAGCCACTGATGAACTGTTTAGCTGCCTGTCAGTCAATGCCGGGGCGTGCTCATAGCCGCCACTCACTATGTGCTGAGCGTTGACTGAAGCCGCGCCAGCTGCGCTTTTATGACAAAGCAGGAGGCTGCCGAGAGGAATAAACTTCATTTCCTCCAGATAGGCAGACTTTTAGTGAGGTGGCACAGCTTTAAAACACTGTTAATCTGTAAATTAACCCTATATCTGCAGGTTAATAGCGTTTTTTTACATGACAAGTTCCCTTTAACTTACTAATATTCACTTTTTCAGCTTATTCCCAGACCAATACAGAAGCTGTTTGTCATTATGAATGTTATTGTCGAAAATGTAACCAAACCAATTATACCGAGTAGTTTTTCATGATTTTGCTTTCTGAAAATCAGTAATGTGCCACCGTAGTAAAGGCCCCCACACACATTAGACTAATGACAGCCGAACGCGCTAAAATCGATGGGCTCAACCAACTGTCTAATGTGTATACAGGCGCCAGCTGACTGATGGTGGGAGGAGATGTTGATCGTGCATGTCTGATTTCAGACTGACAATAACTTTACTCTCCCCGAAATACGCCAGCCGGCAGCTTTCTTATAGAGAACACAAGGGCGCTCAGCCGAATGAGCACTCGTGCATGGGAGGATCGGACGACATGGCTTTCAGCAATTTAGTTTGTGTTGCTAGCCTAAGAGGAATACTGTGACCATTCACATTTTAAATAAACTTTCCTTCAGCTTTAGAGCCCTCTAGATACTTATCTTGTATTCTCTGGTACTATAATGTCCATGATAGGTTTTTTATGTAGCGTTTAACTACCACAACCTCCAGTCACTTCTGACTTGTTCATTACACAACAGATTAATTACACTCTACACAGTTCATGAATTAAGCAGGTTGTCTACAATTATTTTTTTTTAATGTGCCCAGCATGGTAGTCAAATAATAATAAAAAAATAACAGTTTCCTGCACAGGTCACCTGCTGTTTCAGGTCGAATGGAATATGACCACTGCAATCAATCATAAGGCTGCAGCCAATCAGTGGCAACAGAGACGATCAAAGATTCGGTGTAGCAATCACAGTGCAGTGGTACCAGAAGAACACAGGATGATTGGTAGGGATCTTCTCCTATTTGTTTTATACTTATTTGTTCCACATCAGACTGGAGAAAATGTACATAATTGGCAATTCCCTATGTAATGTACTGTCAAAGCCATAGAGCATTCTGCTAAGATATATGCGGTAAATGTGTAGCCCTGGTGTTGGGCACACGCAGTACCCTGGAGAGTGTATGGAGAGGCAGCGGCTTAAAGCTCAATATGCATTCACTCTACACACACTAGACACACCCTTGGGGTAGTGAAGGATACTCTAGGGAGTGGTCAAGAAGTTATGTGTAGGAGTGATTTTAGTCAGTTAGTTCCTGTTCCTGTCTTCGGGCAGTAAGGACGTGGAGAGTCTGCGTCTAGACTACAGGGAGAGAATCTGCATCTGGAGGGAGGAAGGAGTCTAGATTGCTATCTCTTCAGCTTGGAAAGTGGAGTCTGGTATAGGTGTTGGAATACACCTTAGTCTGGTCAGAGCTGTGTCATCTCCTCAGCATACATTGAAAGAAAGAACAAGTTGTAACCCAGAAAGTCTTCAGCATTCCTGTCTCAAGGACAGTATCAGGTACAGAGACGTGCTCCTGCCTGTGATAACTGAGCATCTGTGGTGAACTTGATTGGAAGGAAAAGATTGGAAGTGACTGCTCGACCCTTGGCTAGTAAGAGTGTTTATGTTACCAGCGTGGACAAGGCGAAAGGCAAGTGGATTATAAGATTTGTGCTTAACGGATTGCAGAAGTCCAGCACGTTTCTACCGGTCACTGGGGACCGAAGAGTCACTGTTGCTTCAGGCACAGTGACAGGACAACCAGGAATCTACCGGACCCTAGGTCGCGGCAGACAAGCCCCTTATAGTCGGTACGTAGCTGGGGTCAGAGGGAGTGAAGGCTTCGGAGTTCTGCAGGACTACATAAGTATTCAGCTCCTTCACAGGAAGGCTCCTAACACTACACTGACTGGGCAGTTACAGCAAGCATTGCTGAAGATTGAGGGAACTACGCTTCATGCTAGTTGCACTCGCCATATTGGAGATAAAGGAGGCCCCTAACTTGTCCAGCTGCTGCCTCAAAATACACTCTCCGTGGATCAGCCTCCCTGGGACCTGCCTTAACATCTTGCAAGTAAAGGTATGGAAAGACGCTGACTGTGTGAGACTGTGTTATTTACCGGCACCCGACTTCACCATCTTAACAGACTTTGAGGGAAGAGTCCCACCTGTAGGGGACCTGACATCTAGCTGCCTCACCATCCCCTCAGAGATCTACAGCAGCGCTGGTACCCATTACCAGAATACTACAGGTGGCGTCACGAACTGTATATAGTTATCCCCTGTAAATATCCCCCAACAACATACGCCAGACCGCCCGGGCCACAGACCGAGCCATAGCTACCTGTGACAATCCCATAGACTTCTACGGGCTCGGCTCTGAGTACCCCATTGCCCTGGTAACCCACAATTGTGGTGGCGGGTCGACACAACTTTTGGCGTCACGAACAGGATACCAAACTCGCGAAATTGCGAGCCCTGCGTGCCTAAGGACTTGTTTTTGGAAAAAGGACTGTTTGCACTTTTGGCGCCAAAATCGCCATTTTTGTCGCCATATTCGCGCCCTCAGGCGCTGGAGAAGAAGGTGGGCGTACCTTCGTGGGCGTCTACCCCCCTGTGGCGCGAAGAAAATGCCTGCCCTCTCAAAGTGCTACTATAACATGCGGTCCTGCCCTACAGCAAAGGAGGTCCGCCTCCTCTTCACTTTCTCTGCGAGGAGGAGGAGACGCAAACCCCACCTCCACGGAAGAGACCGGATGTCTCCAGAGAAAGAAAGAAACATGATGGAGTCCGGACGTGTGGAGCCGAGCGGAGCAGCGGAGGAAGGCAGGCCCCGTGCCCCCGCCAAGCTGCCATCGGCATCCGAGGCCTATGCGATTCTGCACCTGCAACAGGCGTTGTTAGAGGTCCAGGAGGAGAACTCACGCCTAAAGCAGTTGTTCCAACCTGGACTGGA
Source organism: Oophaga sylvatica (assembly GCA_033576555.1). NCBI lineage: Eukaryota > Metazoa > Chordata > Amphibia > Anura > Dendrobatidae > Oophaga > Oophaga sylvatica. Next base: position 336,605,955 of record JARQOD010000001.1, on the reverse strand, counting down.
GGAGATTGAGAGGCGCCGCTGTAATCTGCAGAAATGGCGGATGACGAACACGGCGTCTCCTCCCCTCAACGAACCCCCACGATTCAAAGTACCGAAGAGTCTGCTGCCTAAGGCGAAGGAGCAACCGGAGGCTGCCCCCGAAAGTACCGTTCCCGATCCCACTGGTGAAGCGGTGGATGCGGAGGAGGTTGAGGAGGTACAGCCAATCCCGGAACGCCCGCCCGGCCAAGAGGCCGCAGCAGAGTATCGGTCCCCGGCAGGGACACCGGAGGGGTCCTGTCCGTCACTACCAGACATCGACTGGGACAACTGGGACGAAATGGCGCGCCTGGATGACGTCGCCTACACCGCCCAGTGGGAGCAAGAATGGCGGAGTCGTGAGGAGACGAAGAGGCGCCAGCAGGAGGAAGCGCGGGAAATCAAGAAGAACCGCCAGCGACAGTTTGATGAGCTGATTGCTGACAAGGAGACTGTCCGTCGCGACAAAGGTACCTTACGGGAACCGCGGCGGCAGGGGTGTGTGACTGAGTTCCAGCTCCGGAAGGGCTGGGGCTTTATTCGTGAACCGGGCCTCTACCCAGCGGTCTTCGTCAGCAGGCGTGACGTGGAATCTCACCTGCCACAAGGCCATCCCGGGAGGGACTTAGTGAACGGCGACATAGTCACCTATACGCGGCATTGGGGAATGAAGGGGTGGTATGCCCTGAACGTCGCCATCGTCCGCGACCCCGTCCCAGACGCAGGTATCGTCACCATTACCGCAGCGTCCCCGTTTCCAGCTTCAGCAGCATCCGGCCGTGCCCCAGCATCGCCCCCGTCAAAGTCATCGCAACATGCGACCCAAGGTCTATCGCAAGTGAAAGCCACTTCCATATCGCCAAATGCGACCCAGTCTAGATCGCAAACCCTGACGCGGTCTATATCATTGACTGTCATTGAGACGCAATCGGTGTCATGCGAAGAAAGTGTACCCGTTGCGCCCCTAGAGGTTCAAACCAGAACTGTCGCAACCCAGACCCTGATCGCAGCACATGATTTGCTGGTCCTGGGATCAAGGGCCCATTGCGTTGTTCCAGCCCCCGGCGTGGAAGATGTGGTGGAAAATGTCTTAGTGGCTAATGAATAAATAGTAAGAGTTGGTGAGATCCCTATTGGATCTACCACAAGTAGAAAGCAGAAAGTTTACAATGTTTTTGAAAAAGAGTTTTGCACAAGTTATATATAATGAGTATATATATATTTCTAGTTATAGAATGCCCGGCTGGGTAATTGATAATGAATAATTGCTAATGTGATTTATTATGTCTTCTTTTATAAATGGACTTTAGAGGTAAAGGACTATGCTTACCCAGAACTCTCTTGTACATAGTTGCGCTTTGGCGCCCTATCTTGGTTTTACATAAACCATCCATATCTACCTCTGAAAAACAAAACCCGTGTGGTGTGGCACTGAGTGAGGTCTGCACTTGGACGTCCTGCAGCCCACCCAGGACCCACGTTGAAGGTTTGGTGCGGGTCCTTCACAAGTATCTTGTAAATTTATTTATTGAAAATGACATTTGATACTATTTGTATTTTTGTATTAAAGTTTGTAACGTTCAAAGTATTCTTACCTCCCGGATGGGAAGATGTTATTGTTCCAAATGTTATTGCATAAACAAAATTTTTCTGTCTTTTGTATTTCACAGCCCGGGAGTGCTGTCGTTTACCATGGGGGAATGTGTAGCCCTGGTGTTGGGCACACGCAGTACCCTGGAGAGTGTATGGAGAGGCAGCGGCTTAAAGCTCAATATGCATTCACTCTACACACACTAGACACACCCTTGGGGTAGTGAAGGATACTCTAGGGAGTGGTCAAGAAGTTATGTGTAGGAGTGATTTTAGTCAGTTAGTTCCTGTTCCTGTCTTCGGGCAGTAAGGACGTGGAGAGTCTGCGTCTAGACTACAGGGAGAGAATCTGCATCTGGAGGGAGGAAGGAGTCTAGATTGCTATCTCTTCAGCTTGGAAAGTGGAGTCTGGTATAGGTGTTGGAATACACCTTAGTCTGGTCAGAGCTGTGTCATCTCCTCAGCATACATTGAAAGAAAGAACAAGTTGTAACCCAGAAAGTCTTCAGCATTCCTGTCTCAAGGACAGTATCAGGTACAGAGACGTGCTCCTGCCTGTGATAACTGAGCATCTGTGGTGAACTTGATTGGAAGGAAAAGATTGGAAGTGACTGCTCGACCCTTGGCTAGTAAGAGTGTTTATGTTACCAGCGTGGACAAGGCGAAAGGCAAGTGGATTATAAGATTTGTGCTTAACGGATTGCAGAAGTCCAGCACGTTTCTACCGGTCACTGGGGACCGAAGAGTCACTGTTGCTTCAGGCACAGTGACAGGACAACCAGGAATCTACCGGACCCTAGGTCGCGGCAGACAAGCCCCTTATAGTCGGTACGTAGCTGGGGTCAGAGGGAGTGAAGGCTTCGGAGTTCTGCAGGACTACATAAGTATTCAGCTCCTTCACAGGAAGGCTCCTAACACTACACTGACTGGGCAGTTACAGCAAGCATTGCTGAAGATTGAGGGAACTACGCTTCATGCTAGTTGCACTCGCCATATTGGAGATAAAGGAGGCCCCTAACTTGTCCAGCTGCTGCCTCAAAATACACTCTCCGTGGATCAGCCTCCTGGGACCTGCCTTAACATCTTGCAAGTAAAGGTATGGAAAGACGCTGACTGTGTGAGACTGTGTTATTTACCGGCACCCGACTTCACCATCTTAACAGACTTTGAGGGAAGAGTCCCACCTGTAGGGGACCTGACATCTAGCTGCCTCACCATCCCCTCAGAGATCTACAGCAGCGCTGGTACCCATTACCAGAATACTACAGGTGGCGTCACGAACTGTATATAGTTATCCCCTGTAAATATCCCCCAACAACATACGCCAGACCGCCCGGGCCACAGACCGAGCCATAGCTACCTGTGACAATCCCATAGACTTCTACGGGCTCGGCTCTGAGTACCCCATTGCCCTGGTAACCCACAATTGTGGTGGCGGGTCGACACATAAGCAGGATGTTTAACTTTGCATGTCTGACAGCATTAAGTTGTGACATAATACTCTGGGAAAGGAAATAAGTTGCTTGTTCCATAGATATGAAGGAATTCGCTCTTCAGTTATCTCCGGACCTTATTAATTCACCTTAATAAATACACTGCAGACAAAATCTAGGACTATTGTTTCCATAGAACCTAAAGCATATAGCAGAAAAATGTATTCACGTCATCATATCACATTACTCCCCAGCCTCCCCAGAGACAGCTGTGTCTTGCCTGCATTGCTAGAATATTTGTCATTGTGGAAATCCATTTGCCTACATTACAAAAAGAGACAATAAACAAAGCCACAATTTGTAGTTCTACAGCCCACCATTGTGAAAGCCACATTTTGTAGTTCTACAGCCCACCATTGTGAAAGCCACATTTTGTAGCTCTACAGCCCACCATTGTGAAAGCCACGTTTTGTAGTTCTACAGCCCACCATTGTGAAAGCCACGTTTTGTAGTTCTACAGCCCACCATTGTGAAAGCCACAATTTGTAGTTCTACAGCCCACCATTGTGAAAGCCACAATTTGTAGTTCTACAGCCCACCATTGTGAAAGCCACAATTTGTAGTTCTACAGCCCACCATTGTGAAAGCCACGTTTTGTAGTTCTACAGCCCACCATTGTGAAAGCCACATTTTGTAGTTCTACAGCCCACCATTGTGAAAGCCACATTTTGTAGTTCTACAGCTCACCATTATGAAAGCCACAATTTGTAGTTCTACAGCCCACCATTGTGAAAGCCACGTTTTGTAGTTCTACAGCCCACCATTGTGAAAGCCACATTTTGTAGTTCTACAGCTCACCATTGTGAAAGCCACAATTTGTAGTTCTACAGCCCACCATTGTGAAAGCCACAATTTGTAGTTCTACAGCTCACCATTGAGAAAGCCACAATTTGTAGTTCTACAGCCCACCATTGTGAAAGCCACAATTTGTAGTTCTACAGCCCACCATTGTGAAAGCCACAGTTTGTAGATATACAGCTCACCATTGTGAAAGCCACAATTTGTAGTTCTACAGCCCACCATTGTGAAAGCCACAATTTGTAGTTCTACAGCCCACCATTGTGAAAGCCACATTTTGTAGTTCTACAGCTCACCATTATGAAAGCCACAATTTGTAGTTCTACAGCCCACCATTGTGAAAGCCACGTTTTGTAGTTCTACAGCCCACCATTGTGAAAGCCACATTTTGTAGTTCTACAGCTCACCATTGTGAAAGCCACAATTTGTAGTTCTACAGCCCACCATTGTGAAAGCCACAATTTGTAGTTCTACAGCTCACCATTGAGAAAGCCACAATTTGTAGTTCTACAGCCCACCATTGTGAAAGCCACAATTTGTAGTTCTACAGCCCACCATTGTGAAAGCCACAGTTTGTAGATATACAGCTCACCATTGTGAAAGCCACAATTTGTAGTTCTACAGCCCACCATTGTGAAAGCCACAATTTGTAGTTCTACAGCCCACCATTGTGAAAGCCACAATTTGTAGTTCTACAGCCCACCATTGAGAAAGCCACAATTTGTAGTTCTACAGCCCACCACTGTGAAAACCACAGTTTGTAGTTCTACAGCCCACCATTGTGAAACCCACAATTTGTAATTCTACAGCCCACCACTGTGAAAGCCACAATTTGTAGATCTACAGCTCACCATTGTGAAAGCCACAATTTGTGGTTCTACAGCCCACCATTGTGAAAGCCACATTTTGTAGTTCTACAGCCCACCATTGAGAAAGCCACAATTTGTAGTTCTACAGCCCACCACTGTGAAAACCACAGTTTGTAGTTCTACAGCCCACCATTGTGAAAGCCACAATTTGTAATTCTACAGCCCACCACTGTGAAAGCCACAATTTGTAGATCTACAGCTCACCATTGTAAAAGCCACAATTTGTGGTTCTACAGCCCACCATTGTGAAAGCCACAATTTGTGGTTCTACAGCCCACCATTGTGAAAGCCACAATTTGTGGTTCTACAGCCCACCATTGTGAAAGCCACAATTTGTAGTTCTACAGCAGACCATTGTGAAAGTCACAATTTGTAGTTCTACAGCCCACCACTGTGAAAGCCACAATTTGTAGTTCTACAGCCCACCATTGAGAAAGCAACAATTTGTAGTTCTACAGCCCACCACTGTGAAAGCCACAATTTGTAGTTCTACAGCCCACCATTGTGAAAGCCACAATTTGTAGTTCTACAGCCCACCATTGTGAAAGCCACAATTTGTAGATCTACAGCCCACCATTGAGAAAGCCACAATTTGTAGATCTACAGCCCACCATTGTGAAAGCCACAATTTGTAGATCTACAGCCCACCATTGTGAAAGCCACAATTTGTAGATCTACAGCCCACCATTGTGAAAGCCACAATTTGTAGTTCTACAGCCCACCATTGTGAAAGCCACAATTTGTAGATCTACAGCCCACCATTGTGAAAGCCACAATTTGTAGATCTACAGCCCACCACTGTGAAAGTCACAAAGTTCTACAGCCCATTATTTTGCTGTGACAATTTTAATATGAAAAATATCTATTGTCATGTGATTTTTAATATGAAAAATATTTACAGTATATAGCTTTGCAAGTATTGTCCTTGTGACTGCATGTGTCCTTGTGACCCCTCTAAATACATGTCACAGACACATTCAGACAGGGTGTGCACTATCCGTACACAAAGTCGCTAGTGTTAAGATGAGCAATTGCTAGATCACATCCTGTTTACACTCAACAATTAACTACTTCCACTGCACAAGTACAAATTTCCGTCTTTTGCTTTGTGTCTAGCACTTCATATGAGAGACCACTTATCAAGTCTGCTAGAACCATCTCTAAATATCTTTGACATCATTTTCATGACAAACACATTTACAAAGATACATACACACGATACAAATATGTGATGAGCCACAACATTCAAACCTTCTTGACAGCTCTGAACCTTTAAGCTATACACTGTGTGCAGAATTATTAGGCAACTTGTATTTCAGAGTATTCTTTTTATTATTGAACAACAACTATGTTCTCAATCAACCCAAAAGACTCATAAATATCAAAACTTAATATTTTTGGAAATTGGACCTATACTGGCCAGCCACGCTGTGGAGTATTTGGATGCATGTGATGGAGCATTGTCCTGCATGAAAATCATGTTTTTCTTAAACAATACCGACTTCTTCCTGTACCTTGAAGAAGGTGTCTTCCAGAAACTGGCAGTAGGTCTGGGAGTTGAGCTTCACTCCATCCTCAACCCGAAAAGGTCCCACAAGTTCATCTTTGATGATACCAGCCCACACCAGTACCCCACCTCCACCTTGCTGGCGTCTGAGTCGGAGTGGAGCTCTCTGCCCTTTACTGATCCAGCCTCGGGCCCATCCATCTGGCCCATCAAGAGTCACTCTCATTTCCTCAGTCCATAAAACCTTAGAAAAATCAGTCTTAACATATTTCTTGGCCCAGTCATGACGTTTTATCTTATGTTTCTTGTTCAAAGGTGGTCGTTTATCAGCCTTCCTTACCTTCGCCATGTCCCTGAGTATGGCACACCTTGTGCTTTTTGATACTCCAGTAACGTTGCAGCTCTGAAATATGGCAAATGGCATCTTGGCAGCTTCACGCTTGATTTTCCTCAATTCATGGGCATTTATTTTGCGCCTTTTTTTATCAACACGCTTCTTGCGACCCTGTTGGCTATTTGCCATGAAACGCTTGATTGTTCGGTGATCACGTTTCAAAAGTTTGGCAATTTCAAGACTGCTGCATCCCTCTGCAAGACATCTCACAATTTTTGACTTTTCAGAGTCCGTCAAATCTCTCTTCTGACCCATTTTGCCAAAGGAAAGGAAGTTGCCCAATAATTAAGCACACCTTATATAGGGTGTTGATGTCATTAGACCACACCCCTCCTCATTAGAGAGATGCAAATCACCTGATTTACATAATTGACAGTTGGCTTTCAAGCCTATACAACTTGCAGTAGGACAACATGTATAAAAAGGATGATGTGATAAAAATACTCATTTGCCTAATAATTCTGCACACAGTGTAGACTCAACAAAACCTTTGACAATGTCTAGCAGCATATTCATTAACCCCTTACTGCCATCGGACGTACTATCCCGTCCATGGTACCTGGCCCCTATGACCATGGACGGGATAGTACGTCATAGGCGATCAGCTGCGCTCCTGAGGGGAGCGCAGCTAATCGCCGCCGGGTGTCAGCTGATTATCACAGCTGACACCCATGACTGTGTGTCAGGAGCGGTCACGGACCGCTCCCGGCACATTAACCCCTAGCACACCGCGATCAAACATGATCGCGGTGTACTGGGGGCACAGGGGAGGATCGCGCAGGGTGGGGGCTCCCTGTGCGCCCCCCTGAGACCCTCAGAGCAGCGCGATGTGATCGCGCTGTTCTGAGGGCTTCCTCCCTCCCAGGACCCGGATCCAAGATGGCGCCGGGGTCCTGGAGGGAGGCGTCTACCTCAGTGCCTGCCGAGAGCAGGCACTGAGAAGCCTGCATCTATGCCTGTGCGATCGCTGGTGTGACAGAGTGCTGTGCACACTGTCACACCAGCGATCTGATAAAATACTGTGATGTCCCACCCTGGGACAAAGTAAAAAAGTTAAAAAAGTAAAAATAAACGTGTAAAAAAAAAATCCAAAATAAATAAAAAAAAAAAAATATATTCCCCAATAAATTCACTTCTTCCTGTAAATAAAAAAAACAAAACAATAAAAGTACACATATTTGGTATCGCCGCGTCCGTAACGACCCCCCCTATAAAACTGTCCCACTAGTTAACCCCTTTAGTGAACCCCTTAAAAAAAAAAAAAAAAAACGAAGCAAAAAATCAATGCTTTATCATCATACCGCCGAACAAAAAGTGGAATAACACGCGATCAAAAAGACCGATATAAAAAAACATGGTACCGCTGAAAACGTCATCTTGTCCCGCAAAAAACGAGCCGTCATAAAGCATCATCAGCGAAAAAATAAAAAAGTTATAGCTCGCAGAATAAAGCGATGCAAAAATAATGATTTTTTATATAAAATTGTTTTTATTCTATAAAAGCGCCAAAACATGAAAAAATGATATAAATGAGGTATCGCCATAATCGTACTGACCTGAAGAATAAAACTGCTTTATCAATTTTACCACACGCGGAACGGTATAAACGCCTCCCCCAAAAGAAATTCATGAATTGCTGATTTTTGTTCATTCTAACCTCCCAAAAATCGAAATAAAAAGCGATCAAAAAACGTCACGTGCTCAAAAATGGTACCAATAAAAACGTCAACTCGTCCCGCAAAAAATAAGACCTCACATGACTCTGTGGGCCAAAATATGCAAAAATTATAGCTCTCAAAATGTGATGATGCAAAAACTATTTTTGCAATAAAAAGCGTCTTTTAGCGTGACAGCTGCCAATCATAAAAACCCGCTATAAATAGTAAATCAAACCCCCCTTTATCACCCCCTTAGTAAGGGAAAAATAATAAAATTAAAAAAAAGCATTTATTTCCATTTTCCCATTAGGGTTAGGGTTAGGGTTGCGGCTAAAGTTAGGGTTAGGGTTGGCGCTAAAGTTAGGATTAGGGTTAGGGTTGGGATTAGGGGTGTGTTAGGGTTAGGTTTGTGGTTAGGGTTGGGACTAGGGTTAGGGGTGTGTTGGGGTTAGGGTTGGAGTTAGAATTGGGGGGTTTCAGCTGTTTAGGCACATCAGGGGCTCTCCAAATGTGACATGGCGTCTGATCTCAATTCCAGCCAATTCTGCGTTGAAAAAGTCAAACGGTGCTCCTTCACTTCTGAGCTCTGCCATGCGTCCAAACAGTAGTTTATCCCCACATATGGGGTATCAGCGTACTCTGGACCACAAGAGTTATTGTGCAATTTGTCCTATTTCTTCTGCTACCCTTGGGAAAATAAAAAACTGGGGGCGAAAATATCATTTTTGTACAAAAAAAAATATTTTTTTGTTTTTACGGCTGTACATTATAAACTTCTGTGAAGCACTTGGGGCTTCATAGCGCTCACCACACATCTAGATAAGTTCCTTGTGGGGTCTATTTTCCAAAATGGGGTCACTTGTGGGGGGTTTCCACTGTTTAGGCGCATCAGGGGCTCTCCAAATGCGACATGACGCCCCCAGACCATTCCATCAAAGTCTGCAATCCAAAACGTCACTACTTCCCTTCCGAGCCCTGACGTGCGCCCATACAGTAGTTTTCTCCCACATATTGGGTATCAGCGTACTCAGGACAAATTGGACAACAACTTTTGGGGTCCAATTTCTCCTGTTACCCTTGTGAAAATAAAATATTGGGGGCAAAAAAAATCATTTTTGTAAAAAAAAAAAAGATTTTTTATTTTTACGGCTGTACGTTATAAACTTCTGTGAAGCACTTCGGGGTTCAAAGTGCTCACCACACATCTAGATAAGTTCCTTGTGGGGTCTATTTGCCAAAATGGGGTCACTTGTGGGGGGTTTCCACTGTATAGGTGCATCAGGGGCTCTCCAAATGTGACATGACGCCCCCAGACCATTCCATCAAAGTCTGCAATCCAAAACGTCACTACTTCCCTTCCGAGCCCTGACGTGCGCCCATACAGTAGTTTTCTCCCACATATTGGGTATCAGCGTACTCAGGACAAATTGGACAACAACTTTTGGGTTCCAATTTCTTCTGTTACCCTTGTGAAAATAAAATATTGGGGGCGAAAAAATCATTTTTGTAAAAAAAAAAAAAGATTTTTTATTTTTACGGCTGTACGTTATAAACTTCTGTGAAGCAGTTCGGGGTTCAAAGTGCTCACCACACATCTAGATAAGTTCCTTGTGGGGTCTATTTGCCAAAATGGGGTCACTTGTGGGGGGTTTCCACTGTATAGGTGCATCAGGGGCTCTCCAAATGTGACATGACGCCCCTAGACCATTCCATCAAAGTCTGCAATCCAAAACGTCACTACTTCCCTTCCGAGCCCTGACGTGCGCCCATACAGTAGTTTTCCCCCACATATTGGGTATCAGCGTACTCAGGACAAATTGGACAACAACTTTTGGGTTCCAATTTCTTCTGTTACCCTTGTGAAAATAAAATATTGGGGACGAAAAAATCATTTTTGTAAAAAAAAAAAAGATTTTTTATTTTACGGCTGTACGTTATAAACTTTAGTGAAACACCTGGGGTTAAAAGTTCTCACCACACATCTAGATAAGTTCCTTGAGGGGTCTAGTTTCCAAAATGGCGTCATTTATGGGGGTTTCCACTGTTTAGGCAGATCAGGAGCTCTCCAAACACGACATGGCGTCCAGCCAATTCTGCGTTGAAAAAGTCAGACGGCGCTCCTTCCCTTCCAAACTCTGCCATGCACCCAAACAGTGGTTTACCCCCACATATGGGGTATCAGCGCACTCAGGACAAATTGCACAATAACTTTTGGAGTCTTGTTACCCTTGGAAAAATAAAAATTGAGGTGAAAAGATAATTTTTGTGGAAAAAATATGATTTTTAAATTTTACGGCTCTACGTTATAAACTTGTGTGAAGCACTTGGGGGTTAAAATTGCTCACCAAAGATCTAGAAAAGTTCCTTAGGGGGTCTAGTTTCCAAAATGGGGTCATTTGTGGGGGGTTTCCACTGTTTAGGCACATCAGGGGCTCTCCAAATGCAACATGGCATCCAATCTCAATTCCAGCCAATTTTGGTTGGAAAAAGTCAAATGGTGCTCCTTCCATTCCGAGCTCTGCCGTGCGCCCAAACAGTGGTTCCCACCCACATATGGGGTATCAGCGTACTCAGGACAAATTGGACAACAACTTATGTGGTCCAATTTCTCCTGTTACCCTTGAGAAAATAAAAAATTAGTGACTAAAAGATAATTTTTGTGGGAAAAAAATAGGATTTTTTATTTTCATGCCCGGGCATTATAGACTTGTGTGAAGCACTTGGGGGTTCAAAGTGCTCACCAAAGATCTAGATAAGTTCCTTAGGGGGTATAGTTTCCAAAATGGGGTCACTTGTGGGGGGTTTCCACTGTTTAGGCTCATCTGGGGCACTGCAAACGGAACATGACCCCCATCAACGTCTGCATTCCAAAACGTTACTACTTCCTTTCCAAGCCCTGCCGTGCACCCAAACAGTTCCCCCCCCCACATATGGGGTATCAGCGTACTCAGGACAAATTGGACAACAACTTTTGGGGTCCAATTTCCTTGGGAAAATTCAAAAATTTGGGACTAAAAAATCATTTTTGTGGAAAATTGTTTTTTTTTTTTTTTCACACCCAGGCATTATAAGCTTTTGTGAAACACTTGGGAGTTCAAAGTGCTCACAACAGATCTAGATAAGTACCTTAGGGGGTCTAGTTTCCAAAATGGTGTCACTTGTGGGGGTTTCCACTGTTTAGGCGCATCAGGGGCTCTCCAAACACGACATGGCGTCCAATCTCAATTCCAGCCAATTTTAGTTTGAAAAAGTCAAACGGCGCTCCTTCCCTTACGAGCTCTGCCGTGTGCCCAAACAGTGGTTTTCCCCCACATATTGGGTATTGGCGTACTCAGGAGAAATTGCATAACAACCTTATCTGTCCATTTTCTCCTTTTACCCTTGTGAAAATAAAAAAAAGTTTGTAAAAGATCATTTTTGTGGCTAAAAAGTTAAATATTCATTTTTTCCTTCCACGTTGCTTTAGTTCCTGTGAAGCACCTGAAGGGTTAATAATCTTCTTGAATGTGGTTTTGAGTACCTTGAGGGGTGCAGTTTTTAGAATGGTGTCACTTTTGGGTATTTTCTGCCATATAGACCCCTCAAAGTGACTTCAAATGAGAGGTGGTCCCTAAAAAAAATGGCTTTGTAAATTTTGTTGTAAAAATGAGAAATCGCTGGTCAACTTTTAACCCTTATAACGTCCTAACAAAAAAAAATTTTGGTTCCAAAATTGTGCTGATGTAAAGTAGACATGTGGGAAATGTTATTTCTTAACTATTTTATGTGACATATTTCTCTGTTTTAAGGGAATAAAAATTCAAAGTTTGAAAATTGCAAAATTTTAAAAATTTTCGCCATATTTGCGTTTTTTTCAAAAATAAACGCAAGTTATATCGAAGAAATTTTACTTCTAACGTGAAGTACAATATGTCACGAGAAAACAATCTCAGAATCGCGAAGATCCGTTGAAGCGTTCCAGAGTTATAACCTCATAAAGAGACAGTGGTCAGAATTGTAAAAATTGGCCCGGTCATTAAGGTGCAAACCACCCTTGGGGGTGAAGGGGTTAAAGGTGTGGTCTGAAACTAATATTGATTTTTATTCTAAATGTCCCTTTATTTATTTTAATAATACAATATTTTTTCTTATATTGTTTAATTAAAAGGTCCATACACTTGCCTTTCTAATCTACCTGCTTTAGTTATTGTTTAATCTATTTCTGTTTTGATGATATTTCATTTGAGAATCCCCAGTGCATGCTGGGATACTCAAATGGGACACCATCAGGTGGCAGAACCTTGAACCCACCTTGAAACGAGGGCGTCATTCAGTGACGTCCATTTCAGGGGCTCGGCTAGTCTTTGCTGTACTGAGCATGTGTTGTTTGTCAATTCCGACATATGCTCAGTACAAGATCCTTTCTTACTGTGCAATATTCTGTGATGTATGTTTCGTGGACAGGGCTGGTCTCTGCTCGCCCGATTAGCTCCTTACAATGCACACTGACAGTGCGCTCTGTTGCCAGTTCGTCACTCCTAATTAGAGCCGGTGAGGGAGCGCATTGCCACTGTGCATTGAGAAAAATATAAAGCACTTAGATTGGAAAAGAAGGGGGTAGGGATTTTTTTATTAAACTATATTAGAAAAACTATTATATTATTAAAATAAATAGACACTTAGGATGAAAATTAATATTAGTTTTGGACCATCTCTTTAAAAAGAGTGCAGTTGTTCATCATCCATGAGAGAGAGAGAATAACTTAATTATTGCTGGGGGTCAGAATGCAGGGACCCATTTAGATTCCAAGAACATCATTGCCCCGTCTCAACGGTGAGATGGTCGATTGTGACCACATGTCTCATTGTATCAAGATAACCAATGTTATTCAGTCACCTGTCAGTGGTTTTAATGTCATAGCTGATCAGTGAATATCGCAAAATGACACGACAAAATAATGAAGAAAATGATATTACATATACATCGTTCCACATTATACACATTCATAAATTTGTTATTATTGAGAATATGGAATCTTTATAAGGAACTTACTTTCTAGGGAAAAAGGCTTAAACTTTAGAGGCAGCAATGTTTCATTACCTTAAGAACTATTTTTTAATCTATGGAAAAGCCTACTCAGCGTCGGACTGGAGCACCTTGGGCCCACCAGAGAAAATCATTCTTGGGGCCCACTATGTAGCTACATAGAAATAAATACAAGACTGCCAATTGTGCGGTAAAACGCGCTATATCAGGGTATAATATAAGGTAGTACACGTCTTAATTATGTAGCAGGGGTTGGGGTAGAATCATAGAGGGGTAGCCCCCTCATAGAATATAATGTAGCCCCCTCATAGAATATAATGTAGCCTCATTCACAGAATATAATGTAGCCCCCCATAAAATATAATGCAGCCCTCTCATAGAATATAATGCAGCACCCCACAAAACATAATGCAACCCCCTCATAAGGTATAAAGCAGTCTGCACCATAGAATGTAATGTAGCACCCGCATAGTGTATAATGCAGACCCCCTCATATAGTATAATGCAGCCCCACCACAGAATATAATGCAGCCCCCCCATAGAGTATACTGTAGCCTCCTCATAGGGCATAATGCTGACCCCATATAGTATGATATAGCCCCCCCCAGAATATAATGTAGTCCCCTGACGGAATAATACAGGCCCCCATAGAGTATACTGTAGCCCACTCATATAGTAATATGTAGCCCCCCCAGAATATAATGTAGTCCCCTGAGAGAATAATGCAGCCCCACCACAGAATATAATGCAGGCCCCCATAGAGTATACTGTAGCCCCCTCATATAGTATGATATAGCCCCCCAGAATATAATGTAGTCCCCTGAGAATAATGCAGTCCCCCACAGAATAAAATGTAACCCCCTCAAAGTATAATGCAGACCCTCTCCACCCTATCATTGTCCTCATCACCACCTCCATCATTGCCTTCTCCCACACCACCCCATCACTGCCCATTCCACCACCTCAATCATTGCCTCCCCCCACTACCATCATTGTCCATTTCATCATCTCCATCATTGCCTCCCCCACTACCATCATTGCCCATCACCTCCATCATTGCCTCCCCCCCACATCATTGCCTCCTCCATCATTGCCTATACCCTCCATCATTGCCTCCTTCCACCATCATTGCCCATCACCTTCATCATTGCCTCCCCCACCGCCATCATTGTCCATCACCTCCATCATTGCCTCCCCACCATCATTGCCCATCACCTTTATCATTGCCTCCTCCCGCCGCCATCATTGCATATCACCTCCATCATTGCCTCCCCACAATCATTGCCCATCACCTCCATCATTGCCTCCCCACCATCATTGCCCATCACCTTCATCATTGCCTCCCCTCACTGCCATCATTGCCCATCACCTTCATCATTGCCTCCCCGCACCACCATCATTGCCCATCACCTCCATCATTGCCTCCCCCCACCATCACTGCCCATCACCTCCATCTTTGCCTCCCCCACCATCATTGCCCATCACCTTAACCATGCCTCCCCCGCCGCCATCATTGTCCATCACCTCCATCATTGCCTCCCCCACCATCACTGCCCATCACCTCCATCATTGCCTCCCCCCACCATCATTGCCCATCACCTTCATCTTTGCCTCCCCGCCGCCATTATTGCCTATCACCTCCATCATTGTCTCCTCCACCATCATTGCCCATCACCTTCATCATTGCCTCCCCTCACCATCATTGCCCATCACCTCCATCATTGCCTCCCCCACCATCATTGCCCATCACCTCCATCATTGCCCCCCCACCATCATTGCCCATCACCTTCATCATTGCCTCCCCCACTGCCATCATTGCCCATCACCTTCATCACTGCCTCCCCCCACTGCCATCGTTGCCCATCACCTCCATCACTGCCTCTCCCCACCAACCATCTCTCTCTCACACACACACACACAAAGCACAGCACCACATACACACATGTAGGCACACAGACACAGCACAGCTCACCTCCCCGCAGCAGCACATCCCGGCAGCCTGTTCCTCGCTGGAAGCTTTCTGTCTGAGACACCATGCTGGATGATGACGTCATCCAGCTGGGCTGTCTCAGACAGCAAGAGCCGGGCAGGAAGCCGGGATTTGCTGTGCTGTGAGTCTGTGTGTATGTGGTGCGGTGCTTTGTGTGTGTGTGTGGGGGGTGCGTGCGGCTTTACAAGCGGGCAGTGTTAGTTGCAGCCTGCGGCTAACACTGCCTGCTATTAAAGAGAAATGGTATTCACTCCTCTCCACGCCCATGGGGGCATGGGGAAGCGTGAATATTCATTTAGCTTTAGCAGCGGGGACAGGATCCTGTCTCCAGCTGCTGCTACGCTGGTACAGGGCGGCCCCCTTGACTCAGGGCCCCCATAGCCACTGGCTGGGGGCCCATGGAGCAGTGGGGGCCCTAGGCAGCTGCTGGCCAGGATGTCAGCAGGTGTCAGTGCCTGGACCCACTGGAGAATCCTCCGGTTCTCCGGTGGGCCAGTCCGAGCCTGAGCCTACTTAGGAAACACGGTCTCAGAAAAGGCTTAGATAATTTCTTAGACAAAACTAAGATCAAGGCTTATGTACATGTATAGAATTCTTGTTCAGGATAAAGAGTGAGAATTTTCCCTGTCAGGACAGATTGATTCATGCTTTTTTTGCCTTGATAATAATTTACCCAAGCGTTGCATCTTCTCTTCATTCATATTCTCTCCCATCCTGCGGTTGACCTTGATTGACTTTTTTTCAAGTATACTAACTACTGTATGTCATTTACAAAAAAAAAGATGTTTTACCATGTGGGAACTCTCATTTTAACCTTAGGTTACCTTTATTTAAATGAAAAATGTAATGAGGATTAAGTCCAGAATTGAAATTGTATGCAAAGGAGCCACTGGTGCTTCAAGGTTGCACTTGTAGCTATCCTGCCACCCTCCCTATTCCCCACTTTCTGGATCAGGATCAGAAATAGGCAAGTCATAAGACCACCATATAGGGAACACCATCCTTCCTGACATATTCATATAAGAATATATCTGGGAAGCCCAGAATCTCATGAGTGATCCAATATTGGCTAGGGTATTGGGGTAAATATACCTTCAACTCAGATTTGCCTGTGTCGGGCTGGAAAAAGGAGAAAAAAAGGACCATGGCTAAAATTTCCATCTTTCATGTTGAGGTCAGTTGGTTTGATTGTTTTAAAATTTAACAATGGTTGGATGGCTACTGTATCATACAGATTAGACTGTAGGTTATAATAGGTATCAAATCAGTTGAGTATCAGTCAGTTTTATCCATATGTTTAAAAGACCTTGGGAACTTAAAGGGAATCTGTCAATAGGATCAAACTTCCTAAGCTGTCTATATGGGCATGTAGGTCATAGAAAGTTGAGTAAACTAATACATTGATAACTGGGACCTGACATCCTATTCTAGGGAAATCCAAATTTTTATATATAAATGAGTTGTTAAGATCTATGAGCGGGACATAGATCTCTCTGAGCTGCCTCCAGAACTTATTTTAAAAGAAATGGTGTGTTACCACTGTGAGACATATAATGACTAACAGTCTGCTCCCCTGATCTATATGTCTTACACTGGTAACACCCCCTTTCATTTATAATAAGCTCCGGAGGCAAATTATCAGGGAGACCTATGTTGGCCACTAGATTTGAAGCATGTGATGCTCGTTCAAACTCACCTATGGGAAGTAACAGGTGTGGGCAATATTAAAATCACACCTGAAACCAGATGAAATGGGAAGAAGTTGACTCAATCTTTGCATTGTGTGTCTGTGTATGCCACATTAAGCATCGAGAACAGAAAAAGTAGAAGAAAACTTTGAGGGCTTGAGAACCAAAATTGCTGACAAATATGAATAATCTCAAGGTTATAAATCCAGCTCCAGAGATCTTGGTGCTCCTTTGTCCACAGTGCGCAACATTATCAAGAAGTTTACAACCCATAGCACTGTAGCAAATTGCCCTGGACGTGGACAGCAGGATAGTCAGTATGGTGGACAAGCAACCACAATTAAGGTCCAAAGAAATTCAAGCTGTCCTGCAAGCTCAGGGTGCATCAGTGTCAGCGCTAACTATCTGTCGATATTTGAATGAAATTAAACATTATGGCAGGAGACCCAGGAGGATCCCCATAATGAAACAAAGACATAAAAAAGTTAGACTGCAGTTTGCTAAAATGTACATGAGTAAGCCAAAATTCTTCTGGGAATGTGTCTTGTGGACAGATGAGAACAAGATAGAGCTTTTTGGTAAAGCACATCATTCTACTGTTTACCAAAAATGGAATGAATCCTACAAAGAAAAGAATAGAGTACATTGAGTCAAATATGGTGGAGGTTCAAATGTTTTGGGGTTGTTTTGCTGACTCTGGCCTTCGCTGCCTTGACTGTGTGCAAGGTATCAAGAAATCTGAAGACTGCCAAAGGATTTTGGATCACAATGTAGTGCCCAATGTCAGAAAGCTGGGTTTGCATCCACAAAGGAAATAAACATGTGTATAACAAAATGTACAATTGCAATAATTTTTTGGAAATATTACATTTTTTGGAACATTTTTAAGGATGTCAACACTTTCAGTCATGATTATAGACAGCTTAGTAGAGTTAATCTTAATCTGAGATACCCAGTGGGGTGAACCACAATGATTTAAAATGATGGATTTTAGTAAATTATTATTCTTTCCATCATTCAATAGACAGAACATCTGCAAATATGGGGAAAATGCAAGTTCTCAGTGTTTTGGATAGGTGTGAGCATTTTGTAATGGACCCCAAACAGTTAATGAAAAAAATATTAAGAATTGACCTAATTTCATGTTTCAGTTGTTTGTTGGGTTTGAACACTTGGTTTGGTCACACAAAAAACGAAATAAATGAATACAAACTTTGCAGAACCCTCCAACCACTTTAAGAAATATGAGTGTGAACCCAACCTAGACTATGCATCCACAATTTACATAAATACCAACTAGGGGAAATGATAACTGCTTAAAAAAATCCCACCCAGCATTTTTTTAATATGTAAGGAAGTATAGACAGCAGAGCTTATGACTATTGCAGCATTGCGTGTAATATCAGCTTCTGCTAGGAGGCAGAGATCAAGGAGTGATAACGACTTGCACACACTGGCAAGTTTTCCTCATCCAGTGTTCTGGATTACAGCAAAGGTGAGAATGGGGCTGAAATCTGGTTCTTGAGATTAGTGGCTCTTTATGTGCCCACATGTACAGTATATGTAGATATGCATACACTATGTGGAGAAAAATATTGGCACTTCAGCACATTACACCAACAGGAGCTATTATGACATCCCATTTTCAATCCAAAGGCATTAATATGGACTTGTTCTCCATTTTGCAGCTAAAATAGCTGCACTCTTCTGGGAAGAAGTTCTTCAACATTTTGAAATGTGTCCGTTTTAATTTTTGTACCTTCACCTAGGAGATCATTATCCAGACAGTGATGTTGGACAAGAGTCTTGCTCACAATCTCAGCTCTAGTCAATTTCAAAGGTGTTTAAAGGGGTTGTCCGGTCAAAACCTATAAGTCTGCAGTCAGTCACTCTGTGTGACTGCAGATCTGTTAATCCCCCAGCCCACGCGCTTAATAGATACCCGCCAGTTTCAGACCAGGAAACAGAGGGTATGTATGAGGTATACATACCCCCGGCCAGTGGGCACAGCCTCCTTCACTATACACTGGTATGGAACAAGGCTGCGTCCTCTAGTTGGCCACACCTACTGGCGGTCCGCACTGGTCAGGGCGTGG
>JARQOD010000001.1:336505243-336586728 GCA_033576555.1 Oophaga sylvatica | reverse complement strand
AGATCGCTAGCGGGATTGTGTAGTGTGGCAGTACCTTTAGTTGCCATGGCTGTGTGTTTTGCATCATTGTCATGCTGGATGACCCATCTTCAATGCTCTTACTGGGGAAAGGAGGTTGTTAGCCAAAATTTTGCGATACATGACCCATCCATCTTCACTTCAATACGGTGCAGTCATCATGTCCCCTTTGCAGAAAAACAACCCCAAAATATATTTCCCCCACCATGCTTCATAGTTGGGATGGTGCTCTTGGGGTTGTAGTTATCCTTCTTCTTCCTCCAAACACGGTGAGTGGAGTTGATACCTAAAGTTTTATTTTGGTCTCATCTGACCACACGACCTTCTCCAGTGTCTCCTCTGGATCATCCAGATGGTCATTGGTGAACTTCAAACAGGCCCGGACACGTGATTGTTTTTATGCAAGGGGACCTTGTGTGTCCTGCAGGATTTTAATCCATGACAGTGTAGTATGTTACTAATGGTAATGTTTGATACTGTGGTCCCAGATCTCTTCAGGTCATTGACCAAGTCCTCCTGTGTAGTTCTAGGCTGATTCCTGACCATTCTCAGACTCATCCTTACCCCATGAAGCGAGACCTTGCATAGAGCACAAGACCAAGGAAAATTGACAGTCATCTTCTGTTTCTTCCATTGTATAACAGCATTGTATAACAGTTGTTGCCTTCTCACCAAGCTGCTTGCCCATTATCCTGTAGCCCATCCCAGCCTGTGCAGGTCTACAATTTTGTCCCTGGTGGCCTTAGACAGTTCTTTGGTCTTGACCATGGTGGAAAGGTTGGAGTGTGATTGAATGTGTGGACAGGTGTCTTTTATACAGGTAACAAATTCAAATAGGTGCAATTAATACAGGTAATGAGTGCTAACTAACAGGTCTGTGAGAGCCAGAATTCTTTCTGGTTGGTAGGTGATCAAATACTTATTTCATGCAATAAAAGGCAAATTAATTATCTGGATTTTTTTTTAAGATTCTGTCTCTCACAGTTGAAGTGTACCTACGTTAAAAATCACAGACCTCTCCATTGTTTGTAGGTGAGAAAACTTGCAAAATCGGCAGTGTATCAAATACGTATTTTCCCCACTGTATATATACACATATATGTTTGTATATACATATACAGCATATCTTTAGAAATTATAATTGACCTTAATTTTTTTAAATAGTTCATAAATGATCTTTACTTCAAAGGTATTTTTTCATTGTTTTACCTTCTTCTATATAATGAGTATGGTCGCCTTTATGGAAAAGCAAGAGATTAGTTCAAATGTTTGTGTCAAAATAAAAGATAAACCCAGCAATACAGATCACAGATAATCTGCATTCATCGCTGTTAGATGTCAGAAGAAGAGGTATTATAATGATATATAGGTTGTTGCAACTAACCTCCGTTTAAACTCTTTCTTTCCTTATAAAGATACTTGTAATGGATTTTGATAGGGGTGTTTTTGATCTTTGTTTTAATCTAGCATCCTTATGGTCTGTATTTTATGCAGGTATTTCAACTTAAAGAAACTGCAGGCACCATTTCTAGTGCACATTACCATCTCAATGACTTAAAGGGGTTAGACTCAGTAAAGACAGTGATGGTCTATGGCTAGGTATGGATATGCCATAAATGTCTGATCAGTGTTGGTCCAACACTTGTGATCCCAAATATGACTAGAATGAAGTGGCAACAGGGCAATGTATGTGCTGAGCTTTATCTCTGGGCTCTTTTTGGAGGCCACATGAGTGGCCCATTATAGTGAAAAAAAAACAAACAAAGCAACTGTCTCTAAAAAGTGTGGGAAGTGACAAAGTCATTTTTTGGCACTGCTGCCTTATTCTTCTAATGATTGGTAGGAGTCACAGTTGTTGAACCTGCATTGACTGGACGTTGATACCAAACCAATATGTCATTGATATCTTTACTGTATCAATGCCAGTTAAGCCTCCCATACACATTAGATATCTGTTGGCTGAACGATGGCTGGCAAATTATTCATCTGGCAGCCATCTCAGCAGGCTCTCCCATGCACAGGAGCGCTTTCTCTGCTAAGTACTCCTACGTTCTCTATGAGACAGCAGCTGCCAACATTCCTGGCGGCAGCTTATTTCGGGGTGAACAAAATGATAGGCCGTCCAAAATCGGACATGACAGATTTTTAACTCCCCTGACAATCAACTCTCTGGGGCATACATACACATTAAAATGCTGGACAAACCTGTACTTTTTGCCAGCTTCACCTGCCATTAGTATAATGTTTATGCTGTGTGCACAATTAGGCAAGTGAGTTTTTTGACCCTATCATCATTTTTATGTATATTTTCCATCTCCAAGCTATATAAACTTGAATGCTTAATGGATGAAGCAGACCAGGTGATGTGTATTTGTGTAATGAGGAACAGTGTGGCCTAGGGTTATCAACACCCTTTACCAAGGTGTGCAGAATTATTAGGCAGCTTGTTTTCCTCAGGCACAATTTATCTGACTCTGAAAAGTCATGAAATTGTTACACGTCTTACAGAGGGATGTAGCATTCTTGAAGTTGCTAAGATATTTCATCTTTATTGCATTTACTGGCAGCCAAGCAGTGGAGACTTCGATGTATTGGATGAAGCATTGTCCTGCACAAAAATCATGGTTTTCTTGAAAGAGACTTTTTCC
Source organism: Oophaga sylvatica (assembly GCA_033576555.1). NCBI lineage: Eukaryota > Metazoa > Chordata > Amphibia > Anura > Dendrobatidae > Oophaga > Oophaga sylvatica. Next base: position 336,584,062 of record JARQOD010000001.1, on the reverse strand, counting down.
TGTACCACTACTTGAAGTGTCCTCTAAAACAGGCAGTAGGATTGGGAGTTGATTTTGAGTCCATCATCAACATGAAATGGTCTAAATGACAAATCTTTAATAATACCAGCCCATAGCAGTACCCCAACTTCACCTTACTGGCATTGGGGTCAAAGTGGAGGTATGTGCCTGTTACTGATTGAGTTACTGGCCCATCCATCTGGTCCGTCAAGAGTAACTCTTATCTTATCAGTCCATAAAACCCATTTCTTGACATAGTCTTGACATTTAAACTTCTTTGCCTTGTTCAGTGATGTTGGGTTTCAGCCTCTCTTACCTTGGCCATGTATCTGAGCGCTAAACACCTTGTACTTTTGAGCACTTCAGGGAGGTTGCAGCTCTGGAATATGACAGCACTGGAGGATAATGGGTCGTTCCACGTTTGAGTCTTCTCAAATCTTTGGCAGTTCATGTGCATTTTTTTTTCTCAATGTGTTTTTTGGGGCCATGTTGACTATTTGCATTAAAACTTTTGATGGTTCTGTAATCACGCCCCAATATCTTGATTTTTATGCAGGACAATGATTCATCCAATACATCGAAGTCTCCACTGCTTGGCGGCCAGTAAAGGCCTTAAAGATGAAAGAATAATGACATGGCCCCTTCCTCGCCTGACCTAAACCCTATTGAGAACTTGCTCGGATCCCGAGGAGAGATCCCCGTAGGAGATAATATTTGGTGACGAATTCCCAGAGATCCGAGAATTTGCATATTCCAGTGCTTCTGGGATAAGTGAAGAGTCTCCATGAGCTCAAGGAACACTGGATTTTGGCCGTTGCAGCTGAAAGGAGGACATCAGTAAACCAGGGGAGGAGTCCTGAGGAGAGAATTTGCATATTCCCAGTGCCTTCTAGGATAAGTGAAGAGTCTCCACGAGCTCAAGGAACATTGGATTTTGGCTGTTGCAGCTGAAAGGAGGACATCAGCTTTGGCATATATTTCACCGCTTGAATATCTCTTGAACAATAAGAACATGGAAGAGGCCAAGAGCCATGTGGTGAGCTGCATTTCTTGCTACATATTCACAGACTTACCAGTGGAAAAGCCAAACTTCACATGCCATAAATGCAAGCTTGTGTCCCTGTTGGAGGAAAAGTTGCAAAATCTGGAAGAGAGGTTATCTACACTGAAAACCATTAAGGAAGGTGAAGAGTTCTTAGACAGAGCAAAATTATCTCTTCATGTTACAGAAAGAGAAGAAATTCGAAGTGCACCTGAAGAAACAGAGGAATGGAAGCATGTGACCCAGAGAAGCAGGAGGATCGTGAGGCAGTCAGCACCAATTCTGCTCAGAACCAGTACCAGGCTCTTACACAGGAGAATGATGAAGAAATACATCAAGATAAGACTTTGGCCACAAACAATAACCTTGTACGCCCTCAGAGTCCTCCTGAATGGAGAAAGAAAACTTGTGAAGAAGAAACGGAGAGTTGTTGTCATGGGGGATTCCCTGTTGAGAAGAACAGAGGCCGCTATCTGCAGACCGGATTTAACCTCAAGAGAAATGTGCTGTCTTCCAGGTGCAAAAATTAAAGATGTGTCTGACAGGATATCAGGACTCTTCAGACCTACAGATGACTACCCATTCCTGCTAATACATGTGGGGACAAATGACACCGCAAGAAACGACCTGGAAACCATCTGCAGTGACTTTGAAAACTTAGGTAAGAAAGTGAAAGAACTGGGAGCGCAGGTGGTCTTCTCTTCCATCCTTCCAGTGGATGTCCAAGGAACAAGTAGGTGGAAGAAGATTCTGCAGGTGAACAACTGGCTATGTCGATGGTGCCGTCAGCAAGGATTTGGATTTTTCGATCACGGAGTGAATTACCGATACGATGGACTACTTGCTAGAGATGGGGTGCACCTTACGAAGACTGGAAAACATGTATTTGGAAGTCGCCTTGCTACACTCATCAGGAGAGCTTTAAACTAGAATATTGTGGGAAGGGAAGCAAAACGCCTGCAAAAGCCATACATCTGACAAATACTATTGAGAATTCTGCTATTAGAAGTGAAGGGGAAGAACAAAGACAAAAAAATCTACATAATAAAAATATTGGAGGAAGAGAAACCAATCACAAACTAAAATGTTTTTATACAAATGCACAAAGCATGGGCAACAAACAAGGAGAATTGGATTTACTAACGCAGGAGAAGAAGTATGATGTCATTGGAATCACTGAGACTTGGTGGGACAATACACATAATTGGAATTTCAAGGCTAGAAGGATACAACTTATTTGCAAGAAACAGACTTGATAAACGAGGAGGAGGTGTCGCATTGTATGTTAGAAAAGCGTATATCTGAACAGAGATTGAAGCTTCAGAGACTGGGAGTTCTGTGGAAACTGTTTGGGTAAGAATACAAGGACAGAACAATGGAAAGGACACCATTGTAGGCATTTACTACAGGCCACCTATGCAAGCTGAAGATATGGATGAACTCTTTATGCATCAAATGGCCAAGTTCTCCAAAAAATATGACATAGTGGTCATAGGAGATTTCAACTATCCAGACATTTGTTGGGAATCTCTCTCAGGCAAAACTAACAGGTCAAGGAAATTCTTATCCTCTCTTGCTGACAACTTTATCTTCCAAAAGGTAGGGTGAGAAAACAAGGGGATCTGCTACCTTGGATCTAATCCTTATAAACAGGGAAGAAATGGTTGAGGAGGTAAGAGTGGCTGGGACCCTAGGAGGTAGTGACCATGCTATTTTAGAATTTTGGATAACAAGAGGAGGAAGACCTGTGAAGACTCAGACGTCAAGGTTCGATTTCAGAAAGGCAGATTTTAAGGGACTCAGAAAGAGAATTGGAGGGTCCAATGGCTGGATATCCTTAACCCCTTCACCCCCAAGGGTGGTTTGCACGTTAATGACCGGGCCAATTTTTACAATTCTGACCACTGTCTCTTTATGAGGTTATAACTCTGGAACGCGTCAACGGATCTTCGCGATTCTGAGATTGTTTTCTCGTGACATATTGTACTTCACGTTAGAAGTATAATTTCTTCGATATAACTTGCATTTATTTTTGAAAAAAACAAATATGGTGAAAATTTTGAAAATTTTGCAATTTTCAAACTTTGAATTTTTTTTCCTTAAAACAGAGAAATATGTCACACAAAATAGTTAAGAAATAACATTTCCCACATGTCTACTTTACATCAGCACAATTTTGGAACCAAAATTTTTTTTTTGTTAGGAAATTATAAGGGTTAAAAGTTGACCAGTGATTTCTCATTTTTACAACAAAATTTACAAAGCCATTTTTTTAGGGACCACCTCACATTTGAAGTCACTTTGACGGGTCTATATAGCAGAAAATGCCAAAAAGTGACACCATTCTAAAAACTGCACCCTCAAGGTACTCAAAACCACATTCAAGAAGTTTAATAACCCTTCAGGTGCTTCACAGGAGCTGAAGCAACGTGGAAGGAAAAAATTAATATTTAACTTTTTAGCCACAAAAATGATCTTTTACAAACTTTTTTTTATTTTGACAAGGGTAAAAGGAAAATGGGCAGATAAAGTTGTTGTGCAATTTCTCCTGAGTATGCCAATACCCCATATGTGGGGGAAAACCACTGTTTGGGCACACAGCAGAGCTCGTAAGGGAAGGAGCGCCGTTTGACTTTTTCAAACTAAAATTGCTGGAGTTGAGATTGGACGCCATGTCGTGTTTGGAGAGCCCCTGATGCACCTAAACAGTGGAAACCCCCCACAAGTGACACCATTTTGGAAACTAGACCCCCTAAGGAACTTATCTAGATCTGTTGTGAGCACTTTAAACCCCAAAGTGTTTCACAAAAGTTTATAATGCCTGGGTGTGAAAAAAAAAAAAAACAATTTTCCACAAAAATGATTTTTTAGTCCCAAATTTTTGATTTTTCCCAAGGAAATTGGACCCCAAAAGTTGTTGTCCAATTTTTCCTGAGTACGCTGATACCCCATATGTGGGGGGGGAAACTGTTTGGGCGCACGGCAGGGCTTGGAAAGGAAGCAGAAACGTTTTGGAATGCAAACATTGATGGGGTCATGTTCCGTTTGTAGTGCCCCAGATGAGCCTAAACAGTGGAAACCCCCCACAAGTGACCCCATTTTGGAAGCTAGACCCCCTAAGGAACTTATCTAGATCTTTGGTGAGCACTTTGAACCCCCAAGTGCTTCACACAAGTTTATAATGCCCGGGCATGAAAATAAAAAATCCTATTTTTTTTCCCACAAAAATTATCTCTTAGTCACTAATTTTTTATTTTCCCATAGGTAAAAGGAGACATTGGACCTCAAAAGTTGTTGTCCAATTTGTCCTGAGTACGCTGATACCCCATATGTGGGGGGGAACCACTGTTTGGGCGCATGGCAGAGCTCGGAATGGAAGGAGCACCATTTGACTTTTTCCAACCAAAATTGGCTGGAATTGAGATTGGACGCCATGTTGCATTTGGAGAGTCCCTGATGTGCCTAAACAGTGGAAACCCCCCACAAGTGACCCTATTTGGGAAACTAGACCCCCTAAGGAACTTATCTAGATCTTTTGTGAGCAATTTGAACCCCCAAGTGCTTCACACAAGTTTATAACGTAGAGCCGTAAAATTAAAAAATCATATTTTTTCCACAAAATTGATCTTTTCACCCCAATTTTTATTTTCCCAAGGGTAACAAGACTCCAAAAGTTATTGTGCAATTTGTCCTGAGTACGCTGATACCCCATATGTGGGGTAAACCACTGTTTGGGTGCATGGCAGAGTTTGGAAGGGAAGGAGCGCCGTTTGACTTTTTCAACGCAGAATTGGCTGGTTGCCATGTCGTGTTTGGAGAGCTCCTGATCTGCCTAAACAGTGGAAACCCCCCACAAATGACACCATTTCGGAAACTAGACCCCTCAAGGAACTTATCTAGATGTGTGGTGAGCTCTTTGAACCCCAAAGTGCTTCCCAGAAGTTTATAACGTACAGCCGTAAAAATAAAAAATCTTTTTTTTTTTTTTACAAAAATTATTTTTTTCGCCCCCAATATTTTATTTTCACAAGGGTAACAGGAGAAATTGGACCCCAAAAGTTGTTGTCCAATTTGTCCAGAGTACGCTGATACCCAATATGTGGGAGTAAACTACTGTATGGGCGCACGTCGGGGCTCGGAAGGGAAGTAGTGACGTTTTGGATTGCAGACTTTGATGGAATGGTCTGGGGGCGTCATGTCGCATTTGGAGAGCCCCTGATGTGCCTAAACAGTGGAAATCCCGCACACAAGTGACCCCATTTTGGAAAATAGACCCCACAAGGAACTTATCTAGATGTGTGGTGAGCACTTTGAACCCCGAAGTGCTTCCCAGAAGTTTATAACGTACAGCCGTAAAAATAAAAAATCCTTTTTTTTTTTACAAAAATGATTTTTTTTCGCCCCCAATATTTTATTTTCACAAGGGTAACAGGAGAAATTAGACCCCAAAATTTGTTGTCCAATTTGTCCTGAGTACGCTGATACCCAATATGTGGGAGAAAACTACTGTATGGGTGCACGTCTGGGCTCGGAAGGGAAGTAGTGACGTTTTGGATTGCAGACTTTGATGGAATGGTCTAGGGGCGTCATGTCGCATTTGGAGAGCCCCTGATGCGCCTAAACAGTGGAAACCCCCCATAAGTGACCCCATTTTGGAAAATAGACCCCACAAGGAACTTATCTAGAAGTATCTTGAGCACTTTGAACCCCAAAGTGCTTCACAGAAGTTTATAACGTACAGCTGTAAAAATAAAAAATCTTTTTTTTTTTTACAAAAATGATTTTTTTCGCCCCCAATATTTTATTTTCACAAGGGTAACAGGAGAAATTGGACCCCAAAAGTTGTTGTCCAATTTGTCCTGAGTACGCTGATACTCAACATGTGTTAGAAAACGACTGTATGGGTGCACGTCTGAGCTCGGAAGGGAAGTAGTGACGTTTTGGATTGCAGACTTTGATGGAATGGTCTGGGGGCGTCATGTCGCATTTGGAGAGCCCCTGATGCGCCTAAACAGTGGAAACCCCCCACAAGTGACCCCATTTTGGAAAATAGACCCCACAAGGAACTTATCTAGAAGTGTGGTGAGCGCTATGAAGCCCCAAGTGCTTCACAGAAAATTTATAACATACAGCCGTAAAAACAAAAAAATCATTTTTTTTTTTACAAAAATGATTTTGTCGCCCCCAGTTTTTTATTTTCCCAAGGGTAACAGAAGAAATAGGACAAATTGCACAATAACTCTTGTGGTCCAGAGTACGCTGATACCCCATATCGGGGGTAAACTACTGTTTGGGCGCATGGCAGAGCTCAGAAGTGAAGGAGCACCGTTTGACTTTTTCAACGCAGAATTGGCTGGAATTGAGATCAGACGCCATGTCACATTTGGAGAGCCCCTGATGTGCCTAAACAGCAGAAACCCCCCAATTCTAACTCCAACCCTAACCCCAACACACCCCTAACCCTAGTCCCAACCCTAACCACAAACCTAACCCTAACACACCCCTAACCCTAATCCCAACCATAACCCTAATACTAACTTTAGCGCCAACCCTAACCCTAACTTTAGCCGCAACCCTAACCCTAATGGGAAAATGGAAATAAATACATTTTTTTAATTTTATTATTTTTCCCTAACTAAGGGGGTGATAAAGGGGGGTTTGATTTACTATTTATAGCGGGTTTTTGTGATTGGCAGCTTTCACGCTAAAAGACCTTTTTATTGCAAAAAGTAGTTTTTTACATCACCACATTTTGAGAGCTATAATTTTTGCATATTTTGGCCCACAGAGTCATGTGAGGTCTTATTTTTTTGCGGGACGAGGTGACGTTTTTATTGGTACCATTTTTGAGCACGTGACATTTTTTGATCGCTTTTTATTTCGATTTTTGGGAGGTTAGAATGAACAAAAATCAGCAATTCATGAATTTCTTTTGGGGGAGGCGTTTATACCGTTCTGCGTGTGGTAAAATTGATAAAGCAGTTTTATTCTTCGGGTCAGTACGATTACGGCGATACCTCATTTATATCATTTTTTTATGTTTTGGCGCTTTTATAGAATAAAAACAATTTTATATAAAAAATCATTATTTTTGCATCGCTTTATTCTGCGAGCTATAACTTTTTCATTTTTTCGCTGATGATGCTGTATCACGGCTCGTTTTTTGCGGGACAAGATGACGTTTTCAGCGGTACCATGTTTATTTATATCGGTCTTTTTGATCGCGTGTTATTCCACTTTTTGTTCGGCGGTATGATGATAAAGCATTGATTTTTTGCTTAGTTTTTTTTTTTTAAGGGGTTCACTAAAGGGGTTAACTAGTGGGACAGTTTTATAGGGGGGGTCGTTACGGACGTGGCGATACCAAATATGTGTACTTTTATTGTTTGTTTTTTTTATTTACAGGAAGAAATGAATTTATTGGGGAATATATATTTTTTTTTTATGATTTTTTTTTACCACTTTTTATTTTTATTTTTTTTACTTTTTTACTTTGTCCCAGGGTGGGACATCACAGTATTTTATCAGATCGCTGGTGTGACAGTGTGCACAGCACACTGTCACACCAGCGATCGCTCTGGCATCGCTGCAGGCTTCCTCAGCGCCTGCTCTCAGCAGGCACTGAGGAAGCCGCCTCCCTGCAGGACCCCGGCGCCATTCTGGATCCGGTGACCCTCGAACAGCGTCTGGAGGACGGACCCTCGGAACAGCGCAACACATTGCGCTGCTCTGAGGGTCACAGGGGAGCGCGCAGGGAGCCCCCACCCTGCGCGATCCTCCCCTGTGCCCCGGGTACACCGCGATCATGTTTGATCGCGGTGTGCCAGGGGTTAATGTGCCGGGAGCGGTCCGTGACCGCTCCTGACAATAGTGCTGGGTGTCAGCTGTGATATACAGCTGACTCCCGGCCGCGATCAGCTAACACTCCCCCCGGGAGCGCAGCTGATCGCCCATGACGTACTATTCCGTCCATGGGAATTAGGTCCAGGGTCACATGGACGAATAGTACGTCTGATGGCAGAGAGGGGTTAAGGACAAAAATGTCCAGGAAGGATGGCAAATCTTGAAAAATGAGATTCTCAAAGCACAATTGTTAACAATTCCGAAGAGAGTGAAGAATGGGAAGCATTTAAGGAAACCAGGATGGATGAACACAGAACTTAAACACATGCTAAAAAGGAAGAAAGAAATGTTTATCAAATGGAAAGAGGGAGACATATCTAAAGAAGAATATAATGCCGTCTGCAGAACCTGCAGGGCACAAATCAGATTATCTAAAGCTGACAATGAATTAAGGCTTGCAAGTGACATCAAAAGCAACAAAAAATTATTTTGGGGATACGTCAAAAGTAAAAGAAAAGTCAAAGATGCTATAGGATTTTTACAGGATGAAAATGATGAAATGGTAAGACAGGATGTTGAGAAGGCTGAACTGTTAAATTCCTATTTTGCATCTGTTTTCTCTCAGAAAGGAAATGTAACATCAACTGATCTTCACTGTCCTATTAAAGGAATAGAAGAATCCAGGATATCTATAAACAGAAAGACAGTGAGGAAACACTCAGCTAACCTAAATGAATTCAAGTCTCCAGGTCCAGATGAATTACACCCCAGAGTACTGAAGGAGATAGCAGAAGAAATTCTTGAACCACTGTCCATAATCTTTGAAAATTCTTGGAGAACAGGAGAAGTCCCAGAAGACTGGAGAAGAGCAAATGTTGTTCCTATCTTCAAAAAGGGGAAGAAGATGGACCCAGGGAACTACAGGCCGGTGAGTCTGACTACTATACCAGGAAAGATCTCTGAACAACTTATTAAAGAACATGTATGCAAGTACCTGGATAAGAATAAAGTGATTAAACAGAGTCAGCATGGGTTTGTAACTAATAAGTCATGTCAGACTAACTTAATTTCCTTCTATGACAGAATCACTGACTGGGTGGATCAGGGAAATGCTGTAGATATAGTATATCTTGACTTCAGCAAAGCATTTAACAAAGTATCTCACACAATCCTTATTGAAAAAATGACTAAGTATGGAATGGACAAGGCAACTGTTAGGTGGATTCATAACTGGCTTAGTGATCGGACCCAAAGAGTGGTCGTAAATGGCTGCACATCCAGTTGGAAGAATGTATCAAGTGGGGTACCACAAGGCTCTGTTTTGGGCCCTGTATTGTTCAACATCTTTATCAATGATTTAGATGAAGGAATTGAGGGTAAACTGATCAAATTTGCTGATGACACAAAGCTAGGAGGGGTAGCTAATGCTAGAGAAGAGAGCGAGAGGATTCAAAAAGATATAAATAAACTGGAGCAGTGGGCAACAACTAACAGAATGGATTTTAACAGGGAAAAATGCAAAGTACTACATCTGGGCAATAAAAATGAAAAAGCATATACAAAATGGGAGGAATAGGGCTAAGTAACAGCACATGTGAAAAAGACTTGGGTATACTAATTGATCACAGACTGAACATGAGTCAACAGTGTGATGCAGCAGCAAAAAAGGCAAATGCAATTCTAGGATGTATCAACAGAAGCATACAGTCTAGATCACGTGAGGTCATTATTGCCCTCTACTCCTCTTTGGTCAGACCTCATCTGGAATACTGTGTCCAGTTTTGGGCACCACATTTTAAAAAAGACATCAACAAACTGGAGCAAGTTCAGAGAAGAGCCACTAGAATGGTGACCGGTCTGGAAACCATGTCCTATGAGCAACGGTTGCAGGATTTGGGAATGTTTAGCTTGCAAAAAAGAAGACTGAGAGGAGACTTAATAGCTGTCTACAAATATCTCAAGGGCTGTCACATTGTAGAAGGATCATCTTTATTCTCATTTGCACAAGGAAAGACTAGAAGCAATGGGATGAAACTGAATGGGAGGAGACACAGATTAGATATTAGAAAAAACTTTTTGACAGTTAGGGTGATCAATGAGTGGAACAGGCTGCCACGAGAGGTGGTGAGTTCTCCTTCAATGGAAGTCTTCAAACAGAGGCTGGACAGACATCTGTCTGGGATGATTTAGAGAATCCTGCTTTGAGCAAGGGGTTGGACCAGATGGCCCAGGAGGTCCCTTCCAACTCTACTATTCTATGATTCTATGACTCTTCTTAAATGGGAGATTTACGGTGAAGGAAGCCAGTACACGTCTCTGACCAGTATCTGGGGAGCTGTTGATGGTGCTGCCCAAAAAATTGATTGTCAACTGATTAAAAAACTTACAGACTCCATGGATAAAAGGCTTAAGACTAGTATTAAAAAGAATCTGAGCTATATTGGTCACTGATATTTTTGTGAAATGTATATTTGTATGCTTTGAGTTGTTTGGTTATTCTTCTCACTTTAACAGATGAAAATAAACAACTGAGATGGAAAATTTACACCTTTCATTTAGTTAGATAATTCTGAACACTAAGGGTACATGCCCATGACCAGTAACACCAGCGTTTTGGACACAGCTCACCTGTGCTGTGTCTAAAACGCTGCATTCTACATTACAAACACAGTGGATGGGATTTATAGAAATCCCATGCCCATTGTGCTTCTATTTACCGCTGCGTAAACTCAGTAACGGCGCATGTTTACGAGCCGCAGCATGCTAATTATAATATAAAATAATATAATTATTATTAATTAGACACTAGTTTCTGCTGCGTAGTCTCACCCATAGCCATTCATTAGATGCAGTTAATTTGCATAGTTCAATGAACACATGCGGATTTAACTGCGTGATTAGAACGCAATCTTTTAGATGCAGCAAAAATACATTGTGTCTAAAACGCTGCTATTTCCTGATTGTTGGCACATAGCCTAATAGCTGCCCAATAATTCTGCACACATAGATATTCTCCTAAGGAAGACAAGGCCTCATTTTTAGTTTCTTAAATATTCAGGTTTCAAATTTATTAACCTTTTGGCTTGACCAATAGCGCTGTAGTTGTTCAAAAATAAAATTAATCATCAAATTGCCTAATAATTCTGCACACCCTGTAATGTGGTTTATGAGGACTTTAAAGAGGTAAGTGCAGGTGCCCACACAGCAATGCATCATACTTCTGGTTTTGCAGTTAAAATAAAGTTCCAGTAAGTATGCAGAAGCAGAAGTGAGGTCAAATAGCAGAACTTTATAGTAAAATGACCACACAAAACCACACTTGTAGAGCTGCAAACACATAAGAGAACCCACAAGTGTGACACCAATACAGCAGTCCAATATTACTGACAGCCTCAGTGTATTGCCCATCAGTTGGACGGACATAGAAATGCCCATGTTAACATGCACATGGCATTATCAGACAGATATCTTGTAGTCTCTTCCATTATATTTCCATAACCCAAAAAGCAGAGACCACCGAAGGAGAATGAGGGAAAATAAAATTAGCTATATATATATACTAGGCCAAAAAAACATTGGAATTACAACTTTTACAATAAATATATGAAGCAGAAAATGGATTTGGATACAACACAAGAGGTTTGAAGAATGTGACCTTAAAAGGGGGTCATCCTCTTACTGGAGGCATAACTCCCAACACAATGCTACATGCTGGACCCAGAGGTGTCACCTACTAGGATGCGGCCCATCTCCTTCCCACCTCATCTAGGTGAATAGAGCAGTCTTTTATCTGCGTAGAACAATGAACTGCCTTTGTGTAAGAAGGAGGCTTGGTGCCTTTCCCCTGGATGCTAGGGGCTGGATAATTAAAGGGCATTGCATGCTTTGAATTGTATGTAAGTACTGTATCCTGCTGAATCTTGGCAACAAAATCTTAAAATCTTTGGCTGTTAACCTGCTATGGGCTCCGCTACTTCAAACTGTGGAGGGCTGCACAGGTATGGGAAGCTATAAGAGAATTATGACCTACAGTGTGCGAAACTCAATAGTTAATACAATAAGGGAAGTCATATATTTACTCTGAAAAAACTATATTTATTATTCTCTGCAGCGCCAGAATTCAGATGTGATTATTGATGTTTCTATTAGGCTATTAGGATACGTGCAGGTCCTAGAATTTACTTTCATTGTGTACTTACTGAACATATAATTATCTTATCAAATCACCATCAATCTGTTCTCAGTTGGCCACACACATTCCTTTGGCCATCAGATATTCTTCCAATACACATGCATGCTCAGCTCAACAGAGTGTGCATCTGTTATACATGAGTAGTGGGAAGAAAGGCTATTGTAAACAAAGTGGAATGGTAACCCCTTAAAGTCCAATGACGGGCATAGCCCGTCATGGCAGGGTGTTAGTTCCCACAGCAGGATGGGCTATGCTCGCCATCCATTAAACTATCACTGCATTCAAACACGCAGTGACAGTTCAGTGCTGACAGCTGTCTGTGACAGAAGTGGTGCTGGTACTCATGCTCTCGGTCACCGCACCCAGATTGCTGTGATCGGTCAGTCAATCTTATTGACCGATCACAGTATGATTGCGCAGGAGATGCTAATATATAAATATCAGCACCTCCTGCACGATCAGTGCAGCAGCTCATCGGTCGAGCTTCTGCACTAACAGCCAGGAGAGTTGTCAGCGCCGCCCCTGGCTGCTAACCCCCTAAATGCTGCGATAGAGCGAATAAATAATAAAGTAATGCAAAAATAATTATTTTTCTATAAAAGTTTTTATTGTGTAAAACTGTCAAAACATAAAAAAACCTATATAAATGTGGCATCGCTGTAATCGTACTGACCCGAAGAGTAAAGTGGCCTTATCAATTTTACCACACTCAAAATGGGGGTGAAAAAAACAATTCCTGAATTGATGTTTTTTTTTTTCATTCTGCCTCCATAAAAATTGGAATAGAAAGTGATCAAAAATTGTCATGTGCCCGAAAATGGTACCAATAAGAAAGTAATAAATCAAGCCCTCACATGACTCTGTGGGCCGAAACAAGGAAAAAATGATAGCGCTCAAAATATAGAGATGCAAAAATTTCTTCTTGCAAAACAGCAACCAAACATAAAAACCCGATATAAATCTGGTATCGCTGTTATCGCATTGATCCGAAGAATAAAGAAGCCTAATCACTTATACCACACGAAAAACGGCGTAAAAAATAAATAAAGCCAATTCTTCACCTGCTGTGGATTTGTTCATTCTGCCTTCAAAAGATCGCAGTAAGGCTCGGCGCACATTTATCCTGCGCTATACACTGAGCGCTTACACCGAGGTTTCCATGTAAATCTTTGAAATACGTGATTCAGACAGAACCGCCATCGGAATATTCCCTATAATGAGGCAGAAGGAGGCACTGTGAACACCATAGGACCTGTGATCCAGCGGTGTCCATCCTTTTAGGCATGCATAAAAACGCCTTTCACCATAGTTTTGTGCACCTCTGAAAAGAAGGACAACGCTGAACACAGGCCAGCATAACTCTGCTGCCTCATTATAATGATTGGATCCCTCGGAGGTTTCATCTGTTACGTCAATCGGAGATTTAAATGGCAACCCCAAAGTGCTTAGCGTACAGCACCAGATAAATGTGATCCCAAACATAATGAAAAATGTTCCCAATAAAAGCTTCAACTCAATCCACAAAAAAAGCAAGCCCTCACTCAGGTCCTTCATCTGTTAACATAAATATAGAGGGCTTCCACGTTACTGGTAGGATAAAGGCTCTGAAAAAGCAAAATGGCTCCTTGCCCCCCAAAAGAAATTCAGCAAATTCTGCACTCCCAAATCCTAATTTCCCCCTCCCTTCTAGCCCAGTGTGCATAAACCATGTTTAGCATTCACATTTGGCAGTGGTATAATTTCCAAAATGGGGTCACTTGGGGGAAGGGGGATTCTGCTCTTCTAGCACTTAGGGGCTCTGTATATGGAGTCTGCAAACTATTCTAGGAAAATCTGAACTCCAGGAGGTAAATAGCTCTCCATCCCTACCAAGACTCTCTGTATGGCTAAACAGTACTGTACAGCCACATATGAGGTATTTCTATATTCAGAAGAAATTGTGGGACAAATTCTGGTGCCAGTTTTACCCACTTGTGTGAAAATGTCAAATCTGGGACTAAAACAACATTTTTGTGGTAAAAATGTAATTATTTTTTCTTCACTGCCCAATGGTATAAAAATCTGTGACCTACTGATGGTGTCAAAATAATCACTGCACCCCTAGATTAATTCACCAGTTCACCCCTAGTTCTGTTGTTCTGGCACCTCAGGAACTCTCCCAGTGGATCATAGCCCCCTCAAACCATAATAGTAAAATCTGCACCATAATATGGCGCTCCTTCCCTTTTGAGCTTTGCACTGTGCCTCAAAAGTAGTTTTCATCCACACATGGGGTATTGGCACACTCAGGAGAAATTGCACAACAAATTTTGGGGGTCCATTTTCTCCTATTTTCTCCTTGAGAAAATAAAAAGTTTGGGGCTAAAAGAAAAATGTGATTTTTTTTAAATTTTCTTAGCTTTGTTATAAACTTCTGTAAAGCACCTGGTGGTTCAAGATATTCACCACACATCTAGATAAGTTCCTTGATGGTAGACTGAGTGTACAGTGGCGCTAAAGCACAGTGGTCACCAACTGCGGCAAGACTAGACACCAACCACAAAGGAGTCAATTAGTATAATATAAATAGATAAAGGTAGTGCTGAAGAACCACAGATAATAATGTGCAAGATGTGATTTTTACTTGTTAAAATGCACTGAAATGTTAACTGCCAATGTAACTGTGCAAACAATAAACAGGATGCCAATAGTGTGTTATCCTTATTGCACTTTGCCAATAAATATCACAAGAAAAATGAGGGGAAGCAGTTAGTGGGGAGAAGATAAAAAAATTAAATAAAGATATAAATATATAAATATGACTGCTCCAATGCATATATTGCTGGGAAGAGAAATTGGTTAATAAGTAATCATAATCAATGACCACATATGCAAACAACTTAGGAGAGACTTAAGGTACTGCCACACTAAGCAATCCCGCTAGCGATCTCGTTAGCGTTGCATACTAATGAGATCGCTAGCGGGATTGTTTCTATATCGCTAAAATGCTGCCACATTTAGCGATATAGTTAACGACGCTATCGCCGTTAGCGATCTTCTTAACGACTTTAGCGGTACAAAAGTACCGCTAAATCGCTAAGAAAAGGTGCCACACAGCGATTAGATACTTACCCAGCGGAGCTCCAGCGATGAAATAGGGTCCGGAGCGATTCCAGCGACGAGCGAGATCACAGCAGGAAGCTCGTCGCTGGAAGCTGCCGCACTGAACAATATCGCTAACGGGATCGCTAAATAGTGACGTTTTTTAGCGATCCCGTTAGCGATATTGTTTAGTGTGGCATACCCTTAAGTCCATTGGTATGAACTCCATACGTCTAGTTGCTGCCAAGCACTGCTTAACCATCTTGCAACATAGTTTAATGTGCCTGGTAACGCTTTAGTATAATTCATCTTAGCACTGTTTAATACTTACTGCTTCATATCCTGTGATTTGGCCCTCTGTAGATCTTATCAGGTGGAAGGTGCTAAAGCATATAGATGTTGCCAGGTCTAGGCCATTGATCATTTAACCACCCCCTGGTGTGCTGGCCCCAGCTGCCAAATTATCCCAAACCAGCTCCCACAATCCCACTCTCCTAACCCTGTAGTGTGGGCTATATATTTAGGACTAGTCTAAGGGGTGCACGCATGTGTGGGGTGCACGCATCACAGAAAGCTAAGCATCATAGAAGACAAGCATCGAGTAAACGGCAGTTATCCATGGCAGTTAATCAGGGCTGGAATCAGGTAGTCCACACTTTGCTTTCTTTTTAATCATGAAAAACAAAATTTGATCAAAATTATGTTTATCAAATACCCTTATTATTATTATTACAACCTCATACATGTTTTGCAATATATTTTTTATTTTATTTTAGGATATTTGTTTCTTGTTTTTTGTTTCTTTTTAATTATGTACATTACCTCTATCCTCCTGTGTTCCCTTGCCATCCACATTCACCGCCCCATCCCCCCTCCATCACGACTCATACACATCAGCCCCTCCATACTTCCCTCTCCCATGTACAGTTCCCATGCACTCCTCACCTTCCTGAGAAACCTCAGCCCATCTTGCCCAAACACATCACAGAAAAAACCTACTTACAACTCCAACAACTACCTGCTCTTTATCTTCCTACTCCTATTGATTTCAGGGGACATCTCCCCCAACCCTGGTCCACCATCCCCCAACTTCAATCCCTACCCTACCTCATATCGAAACCATAATAATCTTATTAATATTACTTGCACTCCCTCAGCTCCTTCGTTTAACTGCCCTCTGGAATCCACGGTCTGCATGCAACAAGCTAACCTTCCTGCACAACTACTTTCTGAACAACTCTCTTCATCTGTTGGCCCTCACTGAAACCTGGATTCAGGATTCTGACACGGTCTCCCCTGCTGCCATTTCCTATGGTGGCTTACAGTTCTCCCATTCCCCGAGACCCTCAAACAGACATGGTGGTGGAGTCGGCATACTCCTGTCCCCACAATGCACTTTCCAGGTCATCCCCCCAATTCCATCACTCTCATTCCCTTCTTTTGAGGTCCACACCATCAGGCTCTTTCGTCCCCTCTCCCTCAGAGTAGCGGTCATATATCGGCCCCCAGGCTCGCCCACCCAGTTCCTTGACCACTTCTCTGCCTGGCTGCCGCACTTCATGTCCTCAGAACTACCAACCCTTATCCTTGGAGACTTCAACATCCCCATTAACAGCCCTACTTCCACACCTGCATCTCAGCTTCTATCACTAACCACTTCTCTAGGCCTCTCACAGCTTTCAACCTCTGAGACACACAAGGATGGTAACACCCTTGACCTGGTCTTTGTCCGCCTCTGTTCAATCTCCCACCTAAATAACTCACCGCTTCCACTGTCTGACCACAACATTCTCTCCTTCACGCTCACAAATCCTCGACCACCACAGCGCACTCCTACCTACCACACATTCAGAAATCTACAAGCCATTAACCCTCAGACACTTTCAGACTCCCTACACTCATCGCTGTCCCCACTCTCCTCTTTTTCTTGTCCTAATCTGGCTGTTCATCACTACAATGACACTCTTAGAAGCACCCTTGACCAAGTAGCACCGCTCACCCTCAGAACTTCCAAACACACAGTAAAACAGCCCTGGCTCACATTACAAACTCAACTTCTTCAGCGATGCTCTAGGAGTGCTGAACGCCTTTGGAGAAAAACCCGCACACCAGAAGACTTCATCCACTTTAAATTCATGTTAAGAACTTATAATGCTGCCCTTCACCTCGCCAAACAGACCTACTTCACCACCCTGATCTCCTCACTAGCCAACAACCCCAAGAAACTTTTTGACACTTTTCACTCCCTCCTCAGGCCAAAAGCACAAGCCCCTATCGCAGACATTTGTGCTGACGACCTGGCCTCCCATTTTATAGAAAAAATAGATACTATCCGTCAGGAAATCTGCTCTCAACCACCAAGGGCTGTGACTCCCATCCCACCCTGCTGTTCCCCTGGCTCACTTTCCACATTTGATCCCATCACAGAAGAAGAAGTCTCCAGACTCCTCTCTTCCTCTCGTCCGACTACATGCACTACCGACCCCATTCCCTCACATCTCCTCCAGTCTCTCTCTCCAGTTATCACAACTCACCTAACTAAAATCTTTAATCTCTCACTCTCCTCTGGCATTTTCCCATCCTCCTTCAAACACTCCATCATTACTCCACTACTAAAGAAACCCGCTCTCGACCCTTCCTGCACAAACAACTACAGACCGGTCTCCAATCTCCCCTTCATCTCTAAACTTTTGGAGCGCCTAGTCTACTCCCGCCTCACCCGTTACCTCTCCACTTACTCCCTTCTAGACCCTTCACAGTCCGGCTTCCGTCCCCTACATTCGACTGAAACTGCACTCATCAAAGTGACCAATGACCTTCTTACAGCAAAACATAACGGTGACCACTCTCTGCTCATTCTTCTCGACCTTTCTGCAGCTTTCGACACGGTTGACCACCGTCTCCTACTGTCTAGGCTCCACTCACTAGGTATTAAGGACACTGTTCTCTCCTGGTTCTCCTCCTATCTTTCTGACCGCTCCTTCAGTGTTTCGTTCTCTGGCTCCACGTCATCTCCTCTTCCTCTCACTGTCGGTGTACCCCAGGGCTCAGTCCTTGGCCCCGTTCTCTTCTCTCTCTACACGGCCCCAATTGGACAGACCATCAGCAGATTTGGCTTTCAGTACCATCTTTATGCTGATGACACACAACTATACACGTCATCCCCCGACCTTACCCCCGCTGTACTACAGAACGCCACCGACTGTCTGTCCGCAGTCTCCAACATCATGTCCGCTCTCTTTCTGAAACTTAACCTCTCCAAAACTGAACTTCTTCTGCTCCCGCCGTCTACTAACCTCCCTAAATTTGACATATCCCTCTCCGTGGGCGGCACCATAATAACACCCCGGCAGCAGGCTCGCTGTCTGGGGGTTATTTTTGACACCAATCTCTCCTTCACCTCCCATATACAATCTCTTGCCCGCTCTTGCCGCCTACACCTAAAGAACATCTCTAGAATCCGCCCTTTTCTCACCATGGAAACAACAAAAACCCTCACTGTAGCATTGATCCACTCCCGCCTGGACTACTGCAACGCTCTATTACTTGGCCTCCCCATTACTCGACTATCCCCTCTCCAGTCCATCCTTAATGCAGCAGCCAGGGTAATCCATCTGGCTAATCGGTACTTGGACGCATCCGCTCTTCGCCAGTCCTTACACTGGCTGCCCATTCATTATAGGATCCAATTCAAAGTACTGGTTCTCACCCACAAAGCTCTCCACAGTGCAGCACCCCCCTACATCTCCTCCCTCATTTCTATCTATCGGCCTAACCGACTGCTGCGCTCTGCAAACGACCTTCGACTAACCTCTGCACTAATCCGTACCTCCCACTCCCGACTCCAAGACTTCTCCCGCGCTGCGCCAATCCTCTGGAATGCTCTACCCCAAGAAATTAGGACTATCCACAATTTGCATGGTTTCAGGCGCTCTCTCAAAACACATTTGTTCAGAGCGGCCTATCACATTCACTAATCAAAGTCATTCTATGTGTAAGTGTGTGTGTGTAGTCCATTCACTATCTCCATCCATCCCTCACTCCCTCAAAATGGCTGGACCATCATTGTAAATACACCATTGTAAATAAACACCTGTACTTTGTATCTCCCCCACCTCATTGTAGATTGTAAGCTCTCACGAGCAGGGGCGGCTTATATTGCTTTAATTATTGTATTGTTAACTTTGTTACTTATGACTTGTGTTCTGAAACTGTTAAACTGTAAAGCGCTGCGGAATATGTTGGCGCTATATAAAGATTATTATTATTATTAGTCCATATAGAGTCCAGGCCAATAGTCTTTTGCAGAATGATGACAACTGCTCTAAGAAGAGCAAGGGGAGGCTTTGCTGAAGTTGGCCAAAAAAAAGGAACTTACACTACTAAATGAGAAAGAGTTACCCCGGCCGGTGGTATAGACTCTAAGTAAAAACAGTTATGACTCAAAAAATAGCACTTTTAACCGGTATATGTGCCTAATTAAACAAAGTGAGCCTTCCCTGTCACGAAGGTCCTGCTCTCACTCCGCTTCAGAGTGTGCAGGACTCACTGCTAGTGATCGGACCCACATCGATTACCTTGGAGCGCAGAAGCGCCGACGGGATAACGCCAGGATCTCATCACCAACCAGCAACCCTAATTACAGTGGAGCGCAGGAGCGCGGACCATTTCTAAACACGCAAGTACCACCATACCAGTTGTGTTATCTCACACTGAATGGCTCACTTTGTTTAATTAGGCACATATACCCGTTAAAAGTGCCATTTTTTGAGTCATAACTGTTTTTACTTAGAGTCTATACCACCGGCCGGGATAACTCTGTCTCATTTAGTAGTGTAAGTTCCTTTTTTTGGCCACCATCAGCAAAGCCTCCCCTTGCTCTTCTTAGAGCAGTTGTCATCATCCTGCAAAAGACTATTGGCCTGGACTCTATATGGACTAAGTCTCTCCTAAGTTGTTTGTATATGTGGTCATTGATTATAATTACTTATTAACCAATTTCTCTTCCCAGCAATATATGCATTGGAGCAGTCATATTTATATATTTATATCTTTATTTAATTTTTTTATCTTCTCCCCACTAACTGCTTCCCCTCATTTTTCTTGTGATATTTTAGGCAAATTTCAATAAGGATAACACACTATTGGCATTCTGTTTATTGTTTGCACAGTTACATTGGCAGTTAACATTTTCGTGCATTTTAACAAGTAAAATCACATCTTGCACATTATTATCTGTGGTTCTTCAGCGTGAGTCTACCTTTATCTATTCAAGTTCCTTGATGGGTCTAGTTTCCAAAATTGTATCACTTGTGGGGGGTTTCCACTGTTTAGGCACATCAGGGGCCCTCCAAAAGTTGCATGGCGTCCGCTCTCGATGCCAGACAATTTTGTGTTCAAAAAGTCAAACCTTGCTCCTTCCCTTCCTGGTCCTGCCGTGCTCCCAAACAGTGATCTTCCTCCAAACATGGGTATTGATGTACGGTACTCAGTAGAAATTGCTCTCCTGCTACCTTTATTAAAATAAAAAAATTGGTGCTAAAAGATTATTTTTGTGGAAAAAATGTGATTTTTGATTTTCACTGCTCTACGGTATAAGCTTATATGAAGCACTTGGGGGCTCAGGATGCACAACAAACATCTAGATAAGTCAGTCTAATTTCCAAAATGGGGTCACTTGTTGAGGGTTTCCGCTGTTTAGGCACATCAGTGGCTCTCCAAACGCGACATGGCGTCCAATCTCGATTCCAGCCAATTTGACATTCAAAATCTCAAATGATGCTCCTTCCCTTCCGAGCACTGCCATGTGCCTAAAGAGTGGTCTTACTCCACACATGGGGTATCGGTGTACTCAGGAGAAATTGTACAACAAAGGTTGTTGTTCATTTTCTCCTGGTACCCTTGAGAAAGTAAAAAAAATTGTGTCTGAAGTAAAATGTTTGTAAAAAAAAGTTAAATTTTCATTTTTTCCTTCCACATTGCTTCAATTCTTGTGAAGCACTTGAAGGGTTAATAAACTTCTTGAATGTGGTTTTGAGTACCTTAAGGGGTACAGTTTTTGAATAGTTTCACTTTTGGGTATTTTCTGTCATATAGACCTCCAAAGTCACTTCAAATATGGTGGTCCCTAAAAAAAAATGGTTTTGTAAATTTTGTTGGAAAAATGAGAAATCGCTGGTCAACTTTTAACCCTTATAACTTCCTAAAAAAAAATTATGTTTCAAAAATTGTGCAGATGTAAAATAGACATGTGGGAAATGTTATTTATTACCTATTTTGTGTGACCTAAAGCTCTGATTTAGGGGCATAAAAATTAAAATTTTGTAAATTGTGAAATTTTCTAATTTTTTGCCAAATTTACATTTTTTTTTTTACAAATAATCAGAAGTAATTTTGAGGAAATTTTACCACTATCATAAAGTACAATATGTCACAAAAAACAATCTCACAATCAGTGAGATGCGTTGAAGCGTTCCAGAGTTATAACCACATAAAGTGACAGTGGTCAGATTTCAAAATTAAGCCCTGGTCATTAACCTACAAAGTGGCTTTGTCCTTAAGGGGTGAAAATCCACCCCAACATCTGTCGTTGGAAAGTCAGGAAGCCCCCATGCATATTATAGGCATTGTCCTTATTCAAGAAAAAAAATTAATAAAATATATGCAACAAATGTAAAAAGATACTTAAAGAATCATTGCTAATCTATTTAAGTGAACCGGTGATGTCCCCTGCGCCCCAGAACCACCAGCAGTTGTATGCATATATAAATTCCCTGCCTAACAATCCCTGTATTACATTACACATAAACATATGTGTATTTTGAAAGTCTGTTTATCATATGTAAATGAGGGCTTGAGTAGTCGAACGGGCGTTGATGTCCCCAGACTAGTCGTCCCACTTAGCCTGTTATCATGCCTCTGTGGGTGTGATAACATAACTTACAAGAGCTGGCATCACTGCACGCGATATACATACCTCGCGTATGCACGCGGCTTCTTTCCTTCACTTCGTTATTCCTCTGAAGCCGGGTGTACACCTGTCGGCTTCAGAGGGACCCATGGCGCTTGATCAGTGGGGCCCACGGCCCTTGATCAGAGGTGCAGAGACTTCCGACTAGCTGCAGGTGGTTCTGGGTGTATGAGGGATCTCACAGGTTCCCTTTAAAGGGAACCTTACCGGGGATTCATGTTGCCCAAGAACCTGGCTACATGATTGCATCCAGAATTAACACCAGAGTGTTTCACAGAAAATATACTTTACAGAACTGGCTCTGCCTATGGCTACCACTTTCCAAAGCCACAGCAATTGAATTACAGGTCTCTCCTTCTTTTGGACAATGAGAGACCTGTCAATGACTTCTCACAGCACTGGGGAGCACTGGACTAGACTCGTCCACAGCTGGATGATTAAAGCAAATTTTTTTGTGAAAAGTTGGAGCATTTCAGAGAGAGATACTCCTAACTCCAGACTCTGATTCATGCTGTCCGTGGTTTGGGCAGCATAAATCTCATGTCAGATTTCTTTTAAATTATCTACTGCTCTAGTACCGCCACTGAGATACTCCCAGCCATTGTTGAGTTGGCTACAGTGACGACGTCCCACCTTCACAAGTGACCAATACAGCCAATCAACTGCCTAGTAAATGACCCATCACTGGAATCAGCATCTCTTCCCCTACACCTTGGTGCTCTCAGATTACATAGCAAAAATCTCATGACAGATTCCCTTTAAATGGAACATACTATCCATTCCCTGGGGCCCCTCCATCTATCATCCATCTCAATGCTGTCACCACTCATAATTGTATCTTCAATGATTATTACAAGTTTTGAAGCCTCCAAAATTTTACATATTTCTGCATAAATTTAACCTAAATGTGCATCAGATTGTCACACAAGTCCTAAAAGTACATAAAGAGAACAATGTAAAACATAGATAAAATTATATATTTGGTATTGTGTTAATTGTACTGTGTTAGTATTTCAATTACCGTAATATACTCATGTATAAGCCAACCCGTGTATAAGCTGACCCCCCTAATTTTGCCACAAAAAACTGGGAAAACTTATTGACTCGCGTATAAGCCTAGGGTGAAAAATGATTATGCCCCCATATGCTGCACAGATTATGCCCAATATGCTCCACAGATTATGCCTCCATATGCTCCAGATTATGCCCAATATGCTTCAGAGATTATGCCCCCATATGCTCCAGAATATGCCCCCATATATTCCACAGATTATGCCCCCGTATGATCCACAGATTATGCCCCCATATGCTCCAGATTATGCCCCCATATGCTCCAGATTATGCCCCCATATGTTCCGCAGATTATGCCCCATATGCTCCCATATGCTCCAGATTGTGCCCCATATGTTCCACAGATTATGCCCCCATATGCTCCAGATTATGCCCCATATGTTCCACAGATTATGCCCCCATATGTTCCACAGCTTATGCCCCCATATGCTCCAGATTATGCCCCCATATGCTCCAGATTATGCCCCATATGCTCCAGATTATGCCCCCATATGCTGCACAATTATGCCCCATATGCTCCAGATTATGCCCCCATATGCTGCACAATTATGCCCCATAGTATAGGCCTCATATGCTGCTGCAAAAAAAAAAAAAAAATGACATACTCACCTCTCGTCGCTGGGGGCCAGGTGCCGGTGTCCTGAGCAGGCGGTGACACCGGCGCGCTATGGGGGCCAAGTGCCGATGTCCTGAGCAGGCGGTGACACCGGCGCGCTATGGGGGCCAAGTGCCGGTGTCCTGAGCAGGCGGTGACACCGGCGCGTTATGGGGGCCAAGTGCCGATGTCCTGAGCAGGCGGTGACTCTGGCACGCTATGGGGACAGGTGCCGGTGTCACCGCTCGCTCAGGACCCCGGCACCTGAGATATTTAGCTGTCCTCTCTGCACCGCTGCGGTGCTCCCTCGGTCTGACTCCTCTGGCTGTGAATGATCTGGCAGGGGCGGGGCGCGCACTAACGACATCATCGCGCCCTCTGCCTGAACATTCACAGCCAGAGGAGTCAGACCGAGGGAGCAGCGCGCAGCGGTGGCACGGGGACAGGTAAATATCGCTATACTCACCCCTCCGCCGCGCGTCCCTGCAGCCTCTCCTCTTCTCCTGGCGCTCTCCGCTGCGCTTCAGTCCTGCAGCGGTCACGTGCTACCGCTCATTAAAGTCATGAATATGTGCATATTCATGACTTTAATGAGCGGTGCCATGTGACTGCTGCAGGAAGGAGCCGGAGATCGTGGGAGAAGCAGGGGGGCTGCAGAGACCGCGCCGGCGGAGGGGTGAGTATGATCCGACACCCCCGATCCCCCTCCCCCGCCGACCCCCGTATATGACCCGCGTATAAGCCGAGAGGGGGACTTTCAGCCCTAAAAAATGGATGAAAATCTCGGCTTATACATGGGTATATACGGTATATTACATGATCAACAACATATAATCTCTATAATACAAGTATCTGTTCACTTTTTAATATCTACTTAATTTCTTGAAGAAACTTTTGGTGTCACAATAATCACTATACTTCTATATATAAGCCATGAGGAGTCTAGTTTCCAAAATGGGGTTACTTCTGTAACGTTTCCAATGTGCTAATATTGAATCTCAGGGGCTCAACAAGTGATATATGGCAACAGATAACCATTACAGCTAAATGTACACTCTAAATACCAAATGATGCTAGTCCCTGAGCCCTGCCTCGTGCCCAAACAGGAGTGTATGTCCACACGCAGTGTATTTCAGTACTAAGGAAAAATTGCTTAATAAATTATATTTTATTTTTTCCACAGCGAGCTTTAGGAATAGAAAGGAGAAGGAGGATATGGCTGATAGATACTCTAGGACTATGGATAGTAGAGTGGTGACTTTTGGGCCAGAGAGGTAGATCTGAGTTACACCACCTGTGACCATTGTAGCCACCCACTGGCCGCTAAGGTGACATTAGTGGTGTCCTCAAATCATCACTCAAGTCATTAATTACCTGCATGAGGGAAATAGCATTTAGGCAAGACCTTAACAGTACTGACTGACATGCACTATCAGGGATGTCAAACTCAAATACACAAAAGGTCAAAACTAAAAACTTGGACACCTTGATATTTATTACAAAATATCTACAATTGAGGAATGTTTTCCTTATCAAATATAATGATGAACCTTTTCATATGGAAACAAACTTTAATGGGTTGTCCAATGAACAAAGTACATTTTAATTAATGAATCTTAGAATAAAACATACAATCACAAACGGGGCATACTGGAATAATATAATATATTATGCAAGAGCAGTAAAAAGCATATGGCTCAATGGCCTAATTTAAATATGTAATAACAAAGGATAGAAACCTTGAATAATAAAGTATGATACAAACAACAAAAGTGCGACCAAACACAGAATAATACCCCCACAGTGAATTCCTCCCCAGTATTATGACCCAACTGTACCCCCCATCAATCTCTCCGACAAAGAATGGTGACCCCATCACGGAATGAATCCCCAACTGTAATCTCCACACAGCCCTCCATACAGTATAATGGCCACAAAAAGTCCTCCATACAGTATAACGGGGCCCTGCATTGCCTTCTATACAGTATAATGGCCTCATATAATGCTCCATACAGTATAATGGCCCCATATAATTATCCATACAGTATAATGGCCCCATATAATGCTCCATACAGTATAATGGCCACATATAGTGCTCCATACAGTATAATGGGCCCCACATAGAGCTCCATACAGTATAATGGCCTCACACAGTGCTACATACAGTATAATTGGCTCACATTGTCCTTTATACAGTATAATGGGCCACATGTTGAAAAAAAAATAAAACTCATCTCTGACTGTTCACCCGGGGCTTTGGTCTCTTTATGGTGTCTTCAGATCCCTTGCACATCTTGGTACAGCGGATGCTTGTAAAAACACCATTGCACCTGCTGCGCTGAGACATCAGACGCAGAGGGGAAAGGATGGGAGATGGACTGTCAGCTGATGCTCACTCCTCCATCATTGTTTTCAAGTGTATCAGCATCGTGGGCCAAATATACTTGGGGGACCCGCCCAGTGACATGGGCCACACCCAACCTGTGGGCCATTTTTGGCCCGCAGGCTAGAGCTTTATATACAGGTGCTTCTCACAAAATTAGAATATCATCAAAAAGTTAATTTATTTCAGTTCAATACAAAAACTCATATATTATATAGAGTTATTACAAACAAAGTGATCTATTTCAAGTGTTTATTTCTGTTAATGTTGATGATTATGGCTTACAGCCAATGAAAACCCCAAAGTCATTATATCAGTAAATTTGAATAATTAACAAAAAACACCTGCAAAGGCTTCCTAAGCATTTAAAAAGGTCCCTTAGTCTGTTTCAGTAGGCTCCCCAATCATGGGGAAGACTGCTGACTTGACAGATGTCCAGAAGGCAGTCATTGACACATTCCACAAGGAGGGTAAGCCACAAAAGGTCATTGCTAAAGAAGCTGGCTGTTCACAGAGTGCTGTATCCAAACATATTAATGGAAAGTTGAGTGGAAAGAAAAAGTGTGGTAGAAAAAGGTGCACAAGCAACCGGGATAAATGCAGCCTCGAAAGGATTGTTAAGATAAGACCATTTAAAAATTTGGGGAAGATTTACAAGGATTGGACTGCTGATGGAATCATTGCTTTAAGAGCCACCACAGACAGACGTATCCAGGACATGGTTTACAAGTGTTGCATTCCTTGTGTTAAGCCAGTCATTATTATTATTATTTATTATTATAGCGCCATTTATTCCATGGTGCTTTACATGTGAGGTGGGGTATGCATAATAAATACAAGTACAGTAATCTTAAACAATACAAGTTACGACTGGTACAGGAGGAGAGAGGACCCTTCCCGCGATGACTAATAGACAGCGTCAGAAGCGTCTTACCTGGGCCAAAGAGAAAAAGAACTGGACTGTTGATCAGTGGTCCAAGGTGTTGTTTTCAGATGAAAATAAATTTTGCATTTCATTTGGAAATCAAGGTCCCAGAGTCTAGAGGAAGAATGGAGAGGCACACAATCCAAGCTGCTTGAGGTCTAGTGTGAAGTTTCCACAATCAATGATGGTTTGGGGAGCCATGTCATCTGCTGATGCAGGTCCACTGTGTTTTATCAAGACCAAAGTCAGCTCAGCCGTCTACCAGGACATTTTAGAGCACTTCATGCTTCCCTCTGCCGACAAGCTTTTTGGAGGTGGAAATTTCATTCTCCAGCAGGACTTGGCACCTGTCCACACTGCCAAAAGTACCGATACCTGGTTTAAAAACAACAGTATCACTGTGCTTGATTGGCCAGATTCTCTATGGGGTATTGTCAAGAGGAAGATGAGAGACACCAGACCCAACAATGCAAATGAGGTGAAGTCTCATGACTCTATATAATATATGAGTTTCACTTTTTGTATTGAAGAACTGAAATAAATTAACTTTTTGATGATACTCTAATTTAGTGAGAAGCACCTGTATGTGTATTAGACTAACTATTGTGTAATGCTGCATTCCCTCACACCTTTTCTGCCTGCATACATCTCAGAAGCCAGTCTCACAGCAATCAACAGATCACAAGATTTGCTTTCATTTGAGGTGGGATTGTTCAATGGCAAAATTCCTTTCAGACAGTCTGATAACTTTAGCATGAAACACTATAGCTTTAGTGAATTACTGAAATAAATCTGCATTCATTAACATTTTCAATGCCCTCTGTTAACATTGCAAGAAATTTTCATATAGTTGCTTTCCGATGATTATATAAAATATCATTTATGACTTTTATTTCAGTAAACATTGCGAGCATCCACACATCTTCCAGCGGCTCGATTCACCCACATGTGAGCGACAAATGAATTAGAAACAATATCTCTTCTGTAGATATCAAGGCTTATGGACGTCAAACAGAGAGTGGGACAGACATGGGCGTCAGGTTTTACACTGCCACTGAGGTCATCACTACTGTTGTGCCATTGATATTGACCTAGTCTTGTTCTGTGGAAATCAATCCGACCTCAGAATTACCCTTGTTAATGCCAACACATTCCAGGGCTAGATGAAGAACACCATTGAAATACTTAAATATATATCTGTTTGTAGAAGAGGATGGGAAGGGAGATGTGCTGGGTTATATAACATGGCAGTTGTGTAATGAATGTTTGCCAATGTGAAGATCAAATCTGGGAATTAACTACAGGCAGTTGCAGATGTGAACAAAAGCATAAGTTTCCTTTGGAAAAACAACAATAAAGTTTTGCATTAAATGATCTGAGTAATAGCCAAAGGGCTCATACTCACTGGCGCCGAAAACGGATGATATTCAGCCGAAAAAAAATCAGATTCAAATCTGACCAATGTTATTCAATAGGTGACATCTCATTTGCGATTTTTTTCTCATCAGAAATTGGTGTGAGAAAAAAATCGCAGCATGCTGCGATTTGATGCGATTTTGGCATGATAATCGCCAATGCAAGTCAATGGGTGCGAGAAATCATCGCACAGCACTCGCACCATGCAAGTGCTGTCCGATTTATACGCACCAGTCTCCTTTGAAAAGTTGTCTAATTGACAGCTCTCAATTATTAACCTGGCTTAAAGTGACCTTTCAATTGCAAGGTGGCTTTAACCCCTTATTAACCCATTCGCCACCGCTACAGGGCAATGGGAATAGACGGGCAAAGTGCCAGAAAGGGCGAATCTAATTAGAGATTTGCCCTTTCTGGGGTGTCTGGGGCAGATGTTAGTAGCCAGGGGGGCACAAAATAAATGCACCCTCCCTAGGCTATTATTATCTGCCCCCACTCGCTTGCTTTGTCTGTCTGGTGGAGAAAATACAGCGGGAGCCCACACATTTTTTTTCAACGAATTTACACCTTTAATTAACCCCTACATGTCTGAAATTTTGCACACATACACTTATGTAATTGTAAGTTAAAACCACGTATCAAAATACATGAAATGACATGGTTAACTGTATGTAAACAATGTATCATTTCATGTCGGCTTCTGTGATTTCACAAAAGCCGGCAATTGAATTAGCGGCTTTTACAGTATGTAGAAGTGTATGAACTATAAATATATGTATATATACATGTCACAATGACATATATATGTCTATATATATATGTATTCTATGTGTGTATATGTATTGTTTCTATTCTTTATTAAAGTTGTCAGTGTGATTTTACAGTATAGCGGGGATGAATTATCGGCTATTATACTATGTAGAAGTGTATGACCTATATATATATATATATTATATATAATTATTTGCTTTTTGTGTACATTTTTTTTTTACAATGTGATTTTTACATGACTTTTTACATAGAGATAACTGCTCTATGTAAAACTTCATGTTAAAATCGCATTGCATACAGATGGAAAACTGATGGAAAACGCATGGTGCGATTTAAAATCATATGCAAATCGCATGCCTTTTTACAACAATTGTACCGTTTTTTCCCTGCAGAAAATGGACCGATTTTTTTCCCACTAGTGGGTATGAGCCCAAAGACTTAATTAGGCCAATTCTTGTGCAGTAAAGGCCTTTTTAAATTGTAATCAGTGAAACAAAATATGGCAAAAATAATGCTCCTACCAAAACCCCTCAGGATTACTGAAACCTATAGATACAAGTGCACAAGGCGTCTTTTTCAGGAGGACTCCGCTTAAAAGAAGTACCATGTTGATTTTTTAGAAGGCTTCCACTGGAATCTTTTTGCAGAGTATTTGGTGAGGAACATATCCGAATCCTCCTCAAAAACCTTGAATTTCTGCTTAATTCTTATAAGCACATGGGGATTTTTGAGTTTTTGGAACAGAAACTGAGTGAAAACTTCAAGGTTTTGATGAGGATTCTGAGAATTTCATCTCAATTTTTACTGAGCTTCCACTCCAAAAAAACTTTATGTCCACATAGCTAGTTTCTGCTCCAAAAACTCTTCAGAAAACTGTGTGCACACATAGCCTAAGGATATGTGCCCACAATTCGGAACTGGCAGCACTTTGGATGCAGCCCATGTTCACTGCATCCAAAGCACTGCCCTCTATTGAACGCAGATGAATCCACATGTATTTACTGGACCATGCAGATTCAACGCCTCCAATACATTGTACAAGTAAAATTTCTCTTACGCAAACTTGCGTCTCCGCAAGAGAAATTGACATACTGTGGTCTGGAAAGACGCGGTGCATGTCCATCTCCGAGGGTGATCATTGTGCATGCATAGAGGGCATGAGATTTCTTGATATTCCATCCACTATGCAGTAACATCTGACCACTGCAGGTTGGACGCTGCACAAGTATGCAGCCCGCAGCTTTTACTGATCGTGGGCACATACTCTTAGGGCTCATCACTTGCGATGAAATCGGACGAATGCAATCTGAAAAAATCAGATAGCGTTCGGAGCAATGTTATTCTATCATTCTGTGTTCATCTACATTTTTTTTTCCAGTTTAGCTCGGATCACGATTGGACAGGAAAAAATTTCGCAGCATGCTGCGATTGTAATCGGAAATCGGATCGAATCCCGCAGTAGAAGTCAATGGGTGCGAGAAAAAAAATCACATAGCACTCGGACCATGCGACTGCTGTCCAATTTTTACACACCGATCGCATTTGAAAAGCCGGCAATTCATGTGCCGGGTACAGTAATATCACTGCGTGACAGGTTAGAATAGATAGAATACATAGCTGTCAGTGACACACACAAAGCCGGCAAATCATCTGCCGTGTACTGTAAAATCACTGCAAGAGCCGACAGAGTAGAAGAGATGGATTACATACAGTAAATACAAATAGAATAGGTAGATATATACACACAGCCCCAAAGCATGATGGAACCTCCACCAATTTTTACAGTGGGTAGCAAGTGTTTTTCTTGGAATGCTGTGTTTTTTGACGCCATGCATAACGCCTTTTTGTATGACCAAACAACTCAATCTTGGTTTCATCAGTCCACAGGACCTTCTTCCAAAAAGAAATTGGCTTCTCCAAATGTGCTTTTGCATACCTCAGCCGACTCTGTTTGTGGCGTTCTTGCAGAAACGGCTTCTTTCGCATCACTCTCCCATACAGCTTCTCCTTGTGCAAAGTGCGTTGTATAGTTGACCGATGCACAGTGACACCATCTGCACCAAGTTGATGCTGCAGCTCTCTGGAGGTGGTCTGAGGATTGTCCTTGACTGATCTCACCATTCTTCTTCTCTGCCTTTCTGATGTTTTTCTTGGCCTGCCACTTCTGGCCTTAACAAGAACTGTCCCTGTGTTCTTCCATTTCCTTACTATGTTCCTCACAGTGGAAACTGACAGGTTAAATCTCTGAGACAGCTTTTTGTATCCTTCCCCTGAACAACTATGTTGAATAATCTTTGTTTTCAGATCATTTGACAGTTGTTTTGAGGAGCCATGATGCCACTCTTCAGAGGAGATTCAAACAGGAGAACAACTTGCAAGTGGCCACTTTAAGTAGCTTTTCTCATGATTGCATACACCTGGCTATGAAGTTCAAAGCTCAATGACGTTACAAAACCAAAAAAAGTGCTTTAGTAAGTCAGTAAAAAGTAGGTAGGAGTATTTAAAACAAGAAAATGATAAGGGTGCCCATACTTATGCACCTGTCAAATTTTGTTTGAATGCAGATTGCACATGTTCTGTTAGTACAATAAACCTCATTTCAAGGCAAAACATTACTGTGTCCAATAGTTATTAGATATATCAAACTGAAATAGCTGTTGCAAAAACAATTTTTATAAAACATTAAGCTTAAGATTAATAGGGGTGCCCAAACTTTTTCATATAACTGTATATAGATATATATATACACACTCTTTCGACACTCCTGCATCAAAATCAGATCGATTTTAAAATTGCTAGTGTCACTCCAGCCTTAACCCCTTAACGACCGCCGATATGCCTTTTAACGGCGGCAGTTAAGGGTACTTATTCCTCAGCGGCACTTTTTAATGGCGCTGAGAAATAAGGTTATTGCTCCCCCCAGCATTGGAATATCTCCGGGGACTCGGCTAACATGATTCGGGTCAGTTTTTACTGAACCCAGTGTTGCGATCACCGTTATTCATGCAAAAAAAACTCTGATTTCCCATTTAATTTCTCTCTGCTTTGATATGATCTAGCACATCAGAGGAGAGAGAAATGATGTCCCTCAAGCCCCCCTGGTACCTCCGGTGTCCCTAGATCCTCCTGCATCACCCGGTCCTGTCCCCCGGCCGTCGGCGAGCGTATGGGCAGTGTGCCCGCCAAGATCTGCCGGACGGCACCAGGCAACAATAGGAGATTTCTCATATTGGTTCATTTTGATCACTGTGATAAACCCTATCACAGTGATAAAAATAAAAAAATAGTAAATCAAACCCACCTTTATCACCCCCTTAGTTGAGTAAAAATAATAAAATAAAAAAATGTATTTTTTTCCATTTTTCTATTATGGTTAGGGCTAGGGTTATGGTTGGGTTTATAGTTGGGGTTATAGCTAGGTTTAGGGTTGGTGCCAGGGTTAGGGTTGGGGTTATAGCTAGGCTTAGGGTTGGGCTACGGTTATGGTTGTGGTTATAAACTATGGTTAGGGTTGGGCTAGGGTTAGGGTTAGGTTTAGGGTTGGACTAGGGTTAGGGTCAGGGCTAGGGTTAGAGCTAGGGTTAGGGTTGGGCTAGTGTTAGGGTTGGGGCTAGGGTTAGGGTTGTGTTGGGGTTAGGGTTGTATTGGGGTTAAGGTTGTGGTTATGTTTATGATTATGTGATGCCCCTGAGGGCCCAGTCGCCACACAGGTACTGCATCCAGAGGTGTGATACCCCCTCTCAGGTAAGGTGGGAGCACCACCCAGGACTCTAACACCGTCACCCAACAAAGACTATAGCAGCAGGGCACCCTTGATGTACCCTACGGGAGTATAGTCTCATCCCAGGCTGGGTAGGAGAGTGTGTTAGGGAGTGGGTCGAGAAAGTAGAAGGAAGGGAGTGGAGCTTGGAGAGCGGGAACAAGACTGTAGAGTCAGAAGGTGAGGGGAGCTCAAGCTGAGAGGAGCTTGGCTCCATATGCAGAAAGATAGAATTAAGCACGAGGCAGAAAGAAGTTTCCAGAAGGATAGAAGAGGACCTAGGGGCACAGATAGTGAGTAGTCCATCCATGGGGCCTGATCCAATAGTGGAGGGACCAGGTCGCAGTAGGGGTACTGGCCCCCCAGACTAGTGGAAGAACTTCAAGACTCAGCTAGCAAGCCGGAGGCAGTGGCATCTGTAGGTGCTTCAGCCACAGCCACAGTTATCTGCCGAAAAGGTAGCCATATAGGAGCAAGGGTACGCAGAGAGGACGTCCCCCGACAAGGTCCGCGGCTACTGGCTTGGGACACTGACTGTGAGGTGCTGGACAGGAAGGGTGGAAAGTCAGTACTGTGAGACAGACAGGAAAGGAACATACAGAAGGGAGTCCTGGAAAGGTGTACTCCAATCTACCTGGGAGTTTGCTGGACCCCTCACCTGGAGGACATGGCACCAAACTGGCATCCGTGTACACAAGAACTGTGAGTAAAGCTTTGGAAACTGCACTTGACTGTGTCCTTTCAAGTTCTTCCTGCAACACCCACTCAGCACTGCTACATCCCTTGCCAAATACTACATCATTACTATCTTGAACACACTACACCTGCCCTGGGACATAGCTCTGCCTGTGGAGGGCTGCACCAACTCTGCTGCATCAACAACTGTCCCAGAGGACTGAATCTGCAGCGTCGGCTAACATCTTTTATTGCCGAGTACCAGAGATGGCGTCACAAACACTTTATTATAAACTCTTTAATTTCCCCTTTTTCATAATTCCCCTTTTTATTGGACGTCCAAGGCCACGGACCGGGTCACTGCTGCCGTGACACTGCCCTTTTGGGAAGCAGCCCCGGTACCGAGTGTCGCCACTGCCCTAGCGGACGCTCCATCTTGGCGTCACGAACAGGATGAACCGACCTGAAAAATCGGGTCCTGTGCATCTATTTTGAACTGCCTATCATATCAGAGACTTTGCTGAAATTTGGTACAATTGCTGCCATATTTGCCCCATGCAATGGGCGCTCCAATTATGGTTGGGATTAAGGTTAGGGGTGTGTTGGGGTTAGGGCTGTGTTAGAGTTGGAGTCTGAATTGGGGGATTTCCACTGTTTAGGTACATCAGGGGGTCTCCAAAGGCGACATGGGTTCCGGCATTGATTCCAGCCAATTTTGCGTTCAAAAAGTCAAACGGTGCTCCTTCTGAGCCCTGCCATGAGCCCAAACAGTGGCTTTCCCCCACATATGGGGTATCAGTGTACTCAGGAGAAATTGCATAACATATTTTGTGGTCCAATTTCTCCTGATACCCTTATGAAAATAAAAAAGTTTGGTTTTACAAATTAAATTTTTGGTGAAAAAAGTAAAATATTCATTTTTCCCTTTTGTTTTGACCCGCACCACAATTGTGGTTTACCAGAGCAATGGGGTACTCAGAGCCGAGCCCATGGAAGTCTATGGGGTTGTCACAGGTAGCGGTGGCTCGGTCTGTGGCCCTGGCGGTCAGGCGTATGTTGGGGGTATATTTACAGGGGATAGGTGTATAACATTCGTGACGCCACCTGTAGTTCTCTGATCATTAAGACCAGCGCTGCTGTAGATCTCTGAGGGATGGTGTGGCAGCTAGATGTCGGGTCCCCTACAGGTGGGACTGGTCCCTCAAAGTCTATGGAATTAATGATGTCGGGTGCAGGTAAATAAATCAGTCTCACACCATCCAGCGTCTTTCCATACCTTTTACTTGTCAGATGATAAGGCAGGTCCCAGGGAGGCTGGTCGGGTGGAGGATGTGCTTTGAGATAACAGCTGAACAGGTTGGGGGCCTCCTTTACTTTCCAATATGATGAGTCCAACTAGCATAAAGCTTAGTTCACTCCGAATACTCCAGCTTCTCCAAAGCTGTACTGCCCGGTCAGTTTTGTGGTCGGAGCCTTCCTTTGAGAGAGCTGGGTTTCTACTATTGTCCTGCAGTGACTCCAGGTTCCCACTCTCCCTGACCCCAGTTACGTACCGACACTCCAAGGGCTGCTTTCTGTGACCTAAGGTCCAGTAAGACTCTGGTTTTTCTACCAATACGCCTGAAGCTGTAATGGCACTTCGGTCCCCAGTGACCGGTAACAATGTGCAGGATAGTCCAATCCTTAATGCACTGCTATATCTTCTTCCACTGCGCCCTTCGCCCTGTTCGCGCTTGTAGCATAAGCACTCCACACTTCCAAAGGCTATGCAGGTTAATTCCTTCTTGCTTCTTCCCAGAGCTCGCTAACAGAGGCTCAGTAATCTTCTAGTTCAGGAGCACGTCGACTGAACTCCACTGTCCTTGGGACAGGAGACTGAAGGTTCTGCTGCTGACTCCTCTTTCTTCCTGCACAGTCTGCACACTGACTGTTCTGCCCGAAGACAGGAAACAGACTGACCTTTCTCTGTCCGAGGACAGGAAACAGACTCACTCACTGAGCTGTATATCACCAGCCTATATAACCTATGGGTGTGTCTAAGTGTGTGATGGAGTGAATGTTTATTGAGCATTAAACTGTTACCTCTCCGCACATCCTCCAGGGTACTGTGTGTGCCTTCACACAGGGCTACACATTCCCCCATGGTAAAATACAGCACTCCCGGGCTGTGAAATACAAGAAGACATTTTGTTTTTATATTAACAATAAACATTAAACTCTTCCCATCCGGGAGGTAAGAATTTCTTAAACGTTGCATTATGTACAGTAGAAAAATACAAAAAGTATTAAAGCATCAAGGCATTCAATATATACACAGTATTCTTGTGAAGGACCCGCACCAAACCTTCAACGTGGGTCCTGGGTGGGCTGCAGGACATCTGAATGCAGACCTCACTCAGTGCCACACCACACGGGTTTTATGTTCAGAGGTAGTTGTGGTTTCATGTAAAACCAGTATTATGCACCGAAGCGCAACTATTTACAGGATACAGTTTTTGGGCTGGCTCAGTCCTCAGCCACGCAGTCTCTTATAAGACACATTTTCAATAATTCACCTTATATCAGATTCTATTTACTCAACTAGAGTATTCCCTATAAACTTGGTGCAAATATGCGACCACTTATCACATAAATACCATAAAGTGCAAAAACTCTCTTTATCTGCTTACCCAGCCGGGTATTCTATTTTTGGCAAAATATGTAAACATCATATACTCATATCAACGGTGCAAACTATTTTCTCTTTTACCAACTTATATACATATTGAACGTGGCAAACCCTGTCTGGGTCCTACCGTTCTTCACATTTTCTTGCTAACTTCAGTTACACTTTCCATCCCGGGGGCTGGAACAATGCGATGCTCGCACAGGACCGTTCCTATTCCTGGGCCCAGTGCCCAGCACCAAGATCATCGACTCCACCATCGGGGTCTGTGTGGCTGGTGTGCACTGGGCTGGTGGGGATGTCAGGGGTTCCAGCAGGGTGTCATCATCGCTGGTTACCTGCAGGGCCGGTTCACTCCGGTCCTCTAGGCCGCAGGGCCCGTCCTCCTCCGGGGATGCTGCTGCAGCATAAGATACTGGGCAAAAAGCAGGCTTTTGTAGTGGCTCAATTGAGATCGCATCAGACTTTTGCGATGCAGAAATGGTCGCAGGTGGCGATGCGGAATAGGACGCACAATGCTGGTGTGATGCAGAGCAGGAAGCAGGTGTGCGCAATGGCTCAATTGGGGACGCACTAACCTGCTGCTGTCGCTGCTCCATCTCTTCCCAGTCGCTCTCCATCATTGACGGCTGGGTCCCCGCCGGTGTCCCTACCGGGGACTGTGCTCCGCTGTGGCCTCCTGGCCTGGCTGGTACACCGGTCCGTCTCCCGCCGCTTCCTCGGTGGGGTCGGGTTCAGCTCCTTCATAGCTGGTGTCCGGTTTCCCTTCAGCCGCCAGCGTTGGTGGTACAGGGGACGCAGACAACGATTTCGTTCCTGGAGTGGTGAGCACGGCGTCCCACAGCAGCCGCTGTTTCCGGGTACGCCGGCGTTTCTCAATCTCCTCCACGCCAGGTCGTTGCAGAATCATCTTCTTTAATCTTGCATTTTCCTCTCCAATCTCCAGCAAGGCTTGCTGCAGGTGCAGGACCACAGATTGTTCTGGTTCTAGTGGCAGCTTGGCTGGGGAACGGGGCCTGCCTTCCACCGCTTCCCTGCTCGGCTGCACACGTCCTGCCTCCATGATGTTCCAGAACAGTCTCCCTTCTTCTACCAGAGCTGTCCGGTCTCTTCCGTGGAGGCGGGGTTTGCGTCTCCTCCTCTTCGCAGGGAAGGTGAAGAGGAGGCGGACCTCCTTTGCTGTAGGGCAGGATCGCATATTGTAATAGCACTTTGAGAGGGCAGGCATTCTCTTCGCGCCACAGGGGGGCACACGCCCACGAATCCACGCCCACCTTCTTCTCCAGCGCCTGAGGGCGCGAATTTGGCGGCAAAATGGCGGATTTTAGCGCCAAAAATAGCAAACAGTCCTTTTTCACAAAAACACCTCCACAGGCACACAGGGCTCGCAATTTTGCGAGTTTCGTATCCTGTTCGTGACGCCAAGTTTGTTTTGACCCGCACCACAATTGTGGTTTACCAGAGCAATGGGGTACTCAGAGCCGAGCCCATGGAAGTCTATGGGGTTGTCACAGGCAGCGGTGGCTCGGTCTGTGGCCCTGGCGGTCAGGCGTATGTTGGGGGGTATATTTACAGGGATAGGTGTATAACATTCGTGACGCCACCTGTAGTTCTCTGATCATTAAGACCAGCGCTGCTGTAGATCTCTGAGGGGATGGTGTGGCAGCTAGATGTCGGGTCCCCTACAGGTGGGACTGGTCCCTCAAAGTCTATGGAATTAATGATGTCGGGTGCAGGTAAATAAATCAGTCTCACACCATCCAGCGTCTTTCCATACCTTTTACTTGTCAGATGATAAGGCAGGTCCCAGGGAGGCTGGTCGGGTGGAGGATGTGCTTTGAGATAACAGCTGAACAGGTTGGGGCCTCCTTTACTTTCCAATATGATGAGTCCAACTAGCATAAAGCTTAGTTCACTCCGAATACTCCAGCTTCTCCAAAGCTGTACTGCCCGGTCAGTTTTGTGGTCGGAGCCTTCCTTTGAGAGAGCTGGGTTTCTACTATTGTCCTGCAGTGACTCCAGGTTCCCACTCTCCCTGACCCCAGTTACGTACCGACACTCCAAGGGCTGCTTTCTGTGACCTAAGGTCCAGTAAGACTCTGGTTTTTCTACCAATACGCCTGAAGCTGTAATGGCACTTCGGTCCCCAGTGACCGGTAACAATGTGCAGGATAGTCCAATCCTTAATGCACTGCTATATCTTCTTCCACTGCGCCCTTCGCCCTGTTCGCGCTTGTAGCATAAGCACTCCACACTTCCAAAGGCTATGCAGGTTAATTCCTTCTTGCTTCTTCCCAGAGCTCGCTAACAGAGGCTCAGTAATCTTCTAGTTCAGGAGCACGTCGACTGAACTCCACTGTCCTTGGGACAGGAGACTGAAGGTTCTGCTGCTGACTCCTCTTTCTTCCTGCACAGACTGCACACTGACTGTTCTGCCCGAAGACAGGAAACAGACTGACCTTTCTCTGTCCGAGGACAGGAAACAGACTCACTCACTGAGCTGTATATCACCAGCCTATATAACCTATGGGTGTGTCTAAGTGTGTGATGGAGTGAATGTTTATTGAGCATTAAACTGTTACCTCTCCGCACATCCTCCAGGGTACTGTGTGTGCCTTCACACAGGGCTACACACTTTCACATTGCTTTAGCTCTCCTGAAGCATCTGAAGGGTTAATAAACTTCTTGAATGTGGTTTTGCACACCTTGAGGGGTGCAGTTTTTAGGTCACTTTTGGGTGTTTTCTGTCATACTGACCCCCCCAAACGCACTTCAAATGTGAGGTGGTAACTAAAAAAAATGGTTTTGTAAATTTTGTTGGAAAAATGAGAAAAGTCAACTTTTAACCCTAATAACGTCCTAATGAAAAAAATTATGTTTCCAAAATTGTGCTGATCTAAAGTAGACATGTTGGAAATGTTATTTATTAACTGTTTTGTGCAATATGATTCTCTGATTTAAGGGCACAAAAATTAAAAGTTTGAAAATTGCAAAATTTTCTAAATTTTTGCCAAATTTCCATTTTTTCTCAGAATCAGTGGGATCTGTTGAAGCGTTCCAGAGCTATACCCTCATAAAGTGACAGTGGTCAGAACTGTAAAAGTTGTCATGGTCATTAAGTACCAAATTGGCTCTGTCACTAAGGGGTTAAAGTGTCTTCACACTAAGTTTTTTCCTGAGTTTTCAGAGCAGAAACTCTCTAAATTTCAAATCAAATTTTGTGACTGCTAAAGGGAACCTGTCAGCAAGATTGTGCACAGTAACCTACACCAAGTGTAGGTTACCTTGTTTGATGAAATCCGTCTTGTGGTTGTTGTTTAATCTTTATTTTCAGTTTTCAGTTAATGAGATTCTCGTGCTGCGGAGTGGGCCTGTGAGGAGGCCTTTATGTGGTGCTCTACTCATGCTTTCATATTCATCCTTGGAGTATTTCTACACTGAAAATTCAGCAAAAAAAGTGTGAACACACCATTAAGGTGATTAATTGGAAGAGTTTTCTTTGAGTCTTTAAGGAGTATTTTTGCAGAATTTCTGCTCCAAAAACTTCTGAAAAAAACCTCAGTGTAAAAATACCTAAAAGAAAACCTGTTTACCGGTGGGGGTCCATACTCCGCTACTGGGCCCTATGCAGTTCACTAGGGACATTTGGATCTCCTGTAAGAAGAGATTTGCTCTTTCCTCTCAACATTCTCCTTCGATATCATTCATATATCAACCCTTGCTTGCAAGGAGCTTGGAGGCGCCAATGGTTGTCCCATGGACCCTGTCTGAGCTGTTTAGGTTTGCTGATATAGTTGATAGGAATACACTGGGGATCCTTCAGTCTGAATTTTCAAAGTCTAATTATTATATAACGGATTGTGAACTTTTCCATTCCTTACAAATAAAGCATCTGGCAAGATCTCTTTATGGTTCCTATAAAATCTAGAGCCCTACGGGTTTGGAAATATTATGTAAAAGGGTCACTCCACTAATGGTCTGATCTCACATATCTATAGGATGATTAACTCTCCATGGGATACATCTCCTTCTAAACATTCATACATGGCAAGGAGGGAGAGATTTTTGCCCTGAACACATGTGAGGTTTGCCTGTTTGTTAGGGAATCTCCACATGTGGTCACGCAGTCTAATAACCGCAAACCATGCAGCCACAGGGACTCGAACATAGAACATAATATACGAGCACGGCCAGATGCTCGGATAACACCAGAGCATGCTCAGATAAGACGTTATCCGAGCACATTCGCCCATCACTAATAGCTATCTGTCACTAATAGGACCACCCACTGAACCAAATATCCCAGAAAGGTCAGAGGATTAAATGATTAATACACAGGTTATACTGAATATTTCTCACAAAACTATTTATCAATCTGCTCAGCGCCCCTGCTCTATAACATGGCACCAGCAGAGAGGACTGCAGGAGTATGTCCCCCTTAATTGAACACCAAATGACTAGCTACATAATTTGATGATGCTTGTCACAGGTATTTGTCTGCATACAAGGACCCTAAAGCCCCTCATACACATTAGACTAATGTCAGCCGAACCTGCTGATGTCAACGGGGCTGGCCGACAGTTCAAAGTGTGTGGGGCCCCAGACAATTAATTGTCAGGGAAAATATCAATTTGGCATGTCCAAGTTTGGACTGCATATCATATCGTCTCCCGGAGATAAGCCTTTGACAGACACGACTGGGGGTGGCTCTCTCATAGAGAACACAGGACGAATGAGCACTTGTGTGTACAGTAGAGTCGGCTGAGACGCTTGCCTGCCGAACTGTTTGGCCGTCAGCCAATGTGTATGAAGGCCTAAGAGTATGTTCCCACGCAGTGAATAAACAGCAGATATCCTGCTGCAGATTCGGCAAGCAAAGTATCAATTGCTAGCTGCTAAGTGGATAACATTTTTAAGAAATTTCATCCACAAGCAGCAGAAACAAAATCTGTAGCGAAAATTAGCTTGCACTGCAGATTTAAAATCGGTAGTATGTCAATATACAAAGTGGATTTTCACCACTTATTTTGCTCCAAGGAAATGGAGATATCTGTGGAAATTCTTTGTCGGATTCACTTCAGCCACCACTGTTAAATGATGAGGCAGGGGTAGGGTGTGGGGAATCAGATTGACCAAGAAATGGTGCTCTGAACCTCGCACAAGCACTTTCATGTACTTCAAACATGGTGTTATTGAAAAATAGCCACAAAAGTTTTCACAAATTTTGGAACTACACATTTGTTTCTTCTCAGGGAAAAATCTACCCTACATGGTGCCCACTTTCCCCATAGACATCAATGAAAGCAATATAACCTATACATAACATTTGTAATAGGTAATTCTATTCAAATAATTATTTAATCACGTTTGTCCAAAGGTAGGTAATGTTAGACAATGATAGACAACCTTTCGATGTTGCAATGTTAAGATGAAATGTTATGATCTCTCTATATTATGGACACACCTCAAGATGCACCCAAGTTTAGACAACAGAATTTAGGAAAACATAACAAGGATTTCAGAATTCTGTTTGGCACAGGGTGGGGAAGGAAATCATTCATGACAGCTTCCTTGGTGGTCTGGGAAAATATATATGGGTAAATGCCTAATTTCCAGCTGTGCTGACAGAAAGCTGAACAGGAGTTTATAGTGGTACAACTCCTTTCAAATAGATCAGGGGTTTCAAACTCATTTTCACTGAAGGCTTCATGCACATTATGGTTGCCTTCAAACGGCCACTTGTAATTGTAAGTGCTCAAGCAGACATTTGTGCAACACAGCACGATCATGGACTGCAATAGACGGACTGGGCTATAATGGCTGATCCTCATTCGTGAGAAAAACTGACTAGTGCAGTCCAATAAAAATTCGCATTGCACTCTGACTAATATTATTCTATGAGTCCCTGCTCATCTGTGATTTTCTTCTCAGCTCAGATCGGACAGAGAAAAATATTGGCCTCCTATATCGGATGAGATTAGCCAATTCAAGTCAATGGTTGCCATTAAAAAAAATCAGACGGCACTCATGCAAGTGCCGTTCAATTTTTACGCACCCATCTCCTTGAAAACCCGACATTTCATCAGATGCGTACAGTAAAATTACAGCTTGACAAGTCGAGATAGAATAGTGACATTCAATTTGCACATTGCTTGTGTAGCTTTCTCTACATGATTTTAATAAATAAATAAATATCTGTAAAAAATATGCATGGGATCCTCCAAAATTTTAGTAACCAGCTGAGGGAAAGCAGACAGTTGGGGGCTAATGTTTATAGCCTGGGAAGAGGTTAATACACATGGAGCTTCCCAGGCTATTAATATCAGCTCACAGCTGTATACTTAGCCTTTACTGGTTATTAATGGGGGACCCTAAAAAAAATTACCTAGGGTCCTCCTATAATAAATAACCAGCAAAGGCTAGGCAGACAGCTGAGAGATGATATTAATAGGCTAGGAAGGACCCGTGGATATTGGCTCCCTCCCAGACTAAAAACATCAGCTCTCAGCCGCCCCTTCTGGTGCTTAGTATCTCTCTTCCCATTTGCCCTGGTGCATTGGCAAGTGGGGTAATAGAATTGGGGTTAATATCAGCTTTGTATTGGCAGCTGACATCAAGCCCAGGGGTTTGTAATGGGGAAGCATCCATAAGATGCCCCCATTACAAACCCCATAGTCAAATTGTAAAGAAAAAACACCCAGAATAATGTCCTGTATTTGAAATAAAGACAGACTCATTTATTAAAATAAAATAAATTATACTCACCTTTACAACCAATCCACTGAAACCGATGTCACCTGTAAAAAAAAAACAAAAAACCCACATAATCCTGTCCGAAAAGAAGATAATCAATTTGTCCCGTGACGCATCTAAGCTC
Organism: Oophaga sylvatica; assembly: GCA_033576555.1. Lineage (NCBI taxonomy): Eukaryota > Metazoa > Chordata > Amphibia > Anura > Dendrobatidae > Oophaga > Oophaga sylvatica. The sequence goes on along the minus strand of JARQOD010000001.1, from coordinate 336,540,799 downwards.
TGTTACATCTATATGGCAGGCTGAATTGTTGCATGATGCGACAATACAGCCTCCCATCCAGCAGAGACACTGAGCTGCGCATGCTAGTGCTGCTAAGTGCCTTGCACTGACATGAAAAAGGTGAGGGGAGTTCATATCCAATTAACTCCATTAATCTCACTGACGTAACCACAAGCGTGAGAAAGTTCTCACTTTTGTGGTGTTGTGAGAAAGCTAAGCAGAGTTCAGAGCTAATGAACTCCGTTCATCTCAATGACATCAGTGCGAGCACCATGAAAACTTTCCCACGGCGGTCGCGCTGACATCAGTGAGATGAATGGAGTTCATTGGGTAAGAACTCCGCTCAACTTTTCACGTTACCATGAGGCACTGAGCTGCGCTACAAGCTCACTGTTTCTGCTGCCTGGCATGCTGAAAGCACACATCATGCCATCGTTCAGCGTGCCAAGTACATGTAGCAGAGCTAGACTCGTCAAGAGACAAATGGATTATTATTGTCTCATCGGAGAGGTGAGCAATATGGTTGTTTATTTTTTCAGGAACATTGGACCGATTTTTTAAATGGCGATGAGTATGAGCCCTAAGACAGATGTCTCTGGGTAGTAAGGCTATACAACATGTCCCTGGATAGAAGGACTAAGGGCTCATACTCATCACCATTTTAAAAAATCGGTTCAATGTTGTTCCTGAAAAGTCAGACGCGTCATGCAAGTGTCATGCGATTTTCGAGCGAGTACAATGTGATATATAGAGAGTGAGAGAAGGATTAGATCGATAGATAAAGAGATAGAAATATGTGAGTGAGATACAGTACAGACCAAAAGTTTGGACACACCTTCTCATTCACCGATTTTTCTGTATTTTCATGACTATGAAAATTGTAGAATCACACTGAAGGCATCAAACTATGAATTAACACATGTGGAATTATACATTACACTTTACAAAAAAGTGTGAAACAACTGAAAATATGTCTTATATTCTAGGTTCTTCAAAGTAACCACCTTTTACTTTGATTACTGCTTTGCACGCAGAAAAGGTGAACGGATGGACTCTACATGCCTAGTTCCCACCGTGAAGCATGGAGGAGGTGGTGTGATGGTGTGGGGGGCTTTGCTGGTGACACTGTTGGGGATTTATTCAAAATTGAAGGCATACTGAACCAGCATGGCTACCACAGCATCTTGCAGCAGCATGCTATTCCATCCGGTTTGCGTTTAGTTGGACCATCATTTATTTTTCAACAGGACAATGACCTCAAACACACCTCCAGGCTGTGTAAGTGCTATTTGACCAAGAAGGAGAGTGTTTGGGTGCTACGCCAGATGACCTGGCCTCCACAGTCACCAGACATGAACCCAATCGAGATGGTTTGGGATAAGTCTATAGATAAGTCTATAGAGAGATTTTTGCATTTTACAAATAAGGTGCTCTTCACCCTTTTTAATACATCCCTAGGGTTGGCTCATGTGCAACTCTTCTTCAATGTCACCATGTAGGAAGGCTGTTTTGATGTTAAAATGTCTGTCATCTGCTGAACTGCAGCTATGGACATTTAAGTTCTGAATGTGGTTTGCTTCACCACTGGAGAAAATGTAGCATCATAATGTTCACCACACTTTTGCGAATACCCTTTGGTGACCAATCTTGCCTTAACCCCTTCCCGACCTATGACACCTACGTAGGTGTCATGAAAACCTGTGCCTTCCCGACCTGTGACGCCTACGTAGGCGTCATGGTATAAATCGCGTTCCTGTGGGTTGGGTGACCGCAGATAGAGAAACACTTGTGCTTCACCTGTGCTTCACCCCAGGAGGGGTGGCTTTGCCTCCCCGTGGCTACAATCGCTCTGATTGGCTATTGAAAGTGAAACAGCCAATCAGAGCGATTATAATAGTTCACCAACGAAACTTTGTGAAACATTACAATCCAGTCATGGTCGATGTTGCAATATCATTGGCCATGGCTGGAGACACTAATCTGACCCCCACCACACCAACTGACGGGGCGATCTGCCCCGCCACCGACTGATGGGCAATCTGCTGCCGCCGTCAGCATCTGCTTCCCTTCCTCTTCCTTCCGCTCCCCCGCCTCCCGATCCTCCCCCCGCCTTCTGATCCTCCACCGATACCTCCAGGGTCCCGGTGTCCCTCGTGCCCGGTCCATGGGCGCCGCCATCTTCCAAAATAGTAAATAACCCCCCCTTTATCATCCCCATAGGTAGGGAACAATAATAAAATAAAGAAAATATTTTTATTTTTCCATTAGGGTAAGGGTTAGGGTTAGAATTAGGGTTAGGATTAGGGTTAGAATTAGGGTTAGGATTGGGTTAGAATTAGGGTTGGAATTAGGGTTAGGGTTGGAATTAGGGTTAGGGTTGGTATTAGGGTTAGGGTTGGAATTAGGGTTAGGGTTGCAATTAGGGTTAGGGTTGCAATTAGGGTTAGGGTTGGGATTAGGGTTAAGATTAGGGTTAGGGGTGTGTTGGGGTTAGGGTTGGGATTAGGGTTAGGCTTGTGGTTAGGGTTATGGTTAGGGTTGGGATTAGGGTTAGGGGTGTGTTGGGGTTAGGGTTGGGATAAGGTTTAGGGTTGTGTTGGGTTAGGATTGGAGATAGAATTGGGGGTTTCCACTGTTTAGGCACATCAGGGGTCTCCAAATGCGACATGGTGCCACAATTGATTCCAGCCAATTTTGCGTTCAAAAAGTCAAACAGTGATCCCTCCCTTTCAAGCCCCGAAATGTGCCCAAACAATAGTTTACCCCAACAAATGGGGTATCAGAGTACTCAGGAAAAATTGCAAAACAAGTTTGGGTGTCTAATTTCTCCTGTTACCCTTGGGAAAATAAAAAAATGGGGGCTAAAAAATTATTTTTGTGGAAATAAATTTTTTTTTATTTTCACGGCTCTGCGTTATAAACTTCTGTGAAGCACCTGGGGGTTCAAAGTGCTCACCACACATCTAGATAAGTTCCTTGGGGGGTCTAGTTTCCAAAACGGGGTCACTTGTGCGGGTTTCTACTGTTTAGGCACATCAGGGGCTCTGCAAACCTAACATGATGCCCGCAGATCATTCCATCAAAGTGTGCATTTCAAAACGTCACTACTTCCCTTCCAAGCCCTGACGTGTGCCCAAACAGTGGTTCCCCCCACATATTGGGTACCAGCGTACTCAGGACAAGCTGGACAACAAGTTTTGTGGTCCAATTTCTCCTGCTACCCTTGTGAAAATAAAAAAATGCGGGCTAAAAAATCATTTTCTGAGGAAAAAAATGATTTTTTATTTTCACTGCTCTGTGTTATAAACTTCTATGAAGCACTTGGGGATTAAAAGTGCTCTCCACACACCTAGATAAGTTCCTTGGGGGGTGTAGTTTCCAAAATGGGGTCACTTGTTGGGGTTTCTACTGTTTAGGCACATCAGGGGCTCCGCAAACGTAACATGACACCCTCAGACTATTCCATCAAAGTGTGCATTTCAAAACGTCACTACTTCCCTTCCAAGCCCCGACGTGTGCCCAAACAGTAGTTCCTCCCACATATGGGGTACTAGCATACTTAGGACAAACTGGACAACTTTTGGGGTCCAATTTCTCCTGTTACCCTTGTGAAATTAAAAAATTGCAGGCTAAAAAAAAATCATTTTTTGAGGGAAAAAAATCATTTTTTATTTTCACGGCTCTGCGTTATAAACTTCTGTGAAGCACTTCTAGATAAGTTCCTTGGGGGTCTAGTTTCCAAAATGGGGTCACTTGTCCAATGTTTAGGCACACAGGGACTGTCCAAACGCGACATGGTGTCCGCTAACGATTGGAGCTAATTTTCCATTTTTTTATGGATCAATTTGTGAAGCACCTGCTCATTATGCATCTAGTTAAGTTCCTTGGGGGTCTATTTTCCAAAATGGGGTCACTTGTGGGGTAGCTCCAATGTTTAGGCACACAGGGGCTCTCCAAATGCGACATGGCAACCGCTAAATATTCCAGAATATTTTCCATTCAAAAAGTCAAATGGTGCTCCTTCTTTTCTAAGCCCTGCCGTGCACGCAAACAGTGGTTTATGACCACATATGAGGTATCGGTGTACTCAGGAGAAATTGCCCAACAAATTTTAGGATCCATGTTATCCTGTTGCCCATGTGAAAATGAAAAAAATTGATGCTAAAAGAAAATTTGTGTTGGAAAAATTAAAATGTACATTTTTTCTTTCCACGTTGCTTTAGTTCCTGTGAAGCACCTGAAGGGTTAATAATCTTCTTGAATGTAGTTTTGAGTAGCTTGAGGGGTGCAGTTTTTAGAATGGTGTCACTTTTGGGTATTTTCTGCCATATAGACCCCTCAAAGTGACTTTAAATTTGAGGTGGTCCCTAAAAAAAATGGTTTTGTAAATTTTGTTGTAAAAATAAGAAATTGCTGGTCAACTTTTAACACTTATAACTTCCTAACAAAAAAAATGTTTGTTTCCGAGTGTGCTGATGTAAAGTAGACATGTGGTAAATGTTATTTATTAACTAATATGTGTCACATAACTCTCTGGCTTAACAGAATAAAAATTCAAAATTTGAAAATTGCTAAATTTTCCCAAATTTCAATTTTTTTCACAAATAAACGCAACAATTATCGACCTAAATTTAATACTAACATGAAGCCCAATATGTCACGAAAAAACGATCTAAGAATCATTAAGATCCGTTGAAGCGTTCTTGAGTTATTACCTCATAAAGGGACACTGGTCAGAATTGCAAAAAATGGCCATGTAAGGTTCTGTGTACATGTTCCTGAAACTCAGTTTGTTCGTCAGCCATTTTACTTTCTGTCTTGCTGCAGCTATCTTGCCCTCAGTCAAAATGGAGTTTCCAGCTTGCATGTTCCCGCCCTGATTCTCTCCTTTTGCTTCTTAAGCAGCCACAGCTGAGCAATCAGTGCTTCAGAATCTAGCCTGCAGTGAACCTGTGACCTGACTCCTAAAGTCTTGGACCTTGTACTCCAGCTATTCCTACTGAGGAACTCTGAAGCACTTGTGGACTCTGAACCCTGCTCTTTGAAAGACCCACGTTTGCATGGACTTACGGTAACAGAGAAGAAGATCCTGAACCTGTTGTGGAGAGTGATTGCTGAGCTTAGATTACTCTGGCCTGCTGTGTCTCCTGCTTCTGTGTCTGCAAACTGTGTGACTATTTTTGCCAACTTGTATGAAGTAATACAAGACTTTCTATATCAAACCTGTGTCTCATGTATTTTCATCGCACCCAAGCACAAGACGCTATATGAACTGTACTACATACATTACAAGATTCTGAAGCCAAAACGTTAGTGTCTGCTGGGTCTGGAAAGGCTTTGTCTGCTGTAACTGTGGATATCGGATGTCCGGTTGTACTTTCTGTGATGACAGTGATTGTGACTTCTCACAACCATTCCAGGTGAGCAATTCCCTTAAGTGTTTTTTTTTCTGCAGTGTTACCACAGGTAAACACTATTGTTTTTTTTTTTTTTTTCTCTTTTCTCTTTTTTGTCTGCTGTAACTGTGGATATCAGATGTCCGGGTGAACTTTCTGTGATGATAGTGGTTGTGACTTCTCACAACCATTCCAGGTGAGCAGTTCCCTTAATTTTTTTTCTCTCTCAGTGTTACCACAGGTAAACACTATTGTTTTTTTTGTTTGTTTTTTTTTCTCCTCTCCTCTTCTTCCAGTACTCCTGTCTTAAAAGATCTGGAAAATGGAGGCCCGCATAAAGGAACTTTGCGGAGTGACTGATAATATCCTTGCAGATTTGCAGAATATAAAGACCCGTTTTTCAAGCCTACAGGACCTCACTAATCACAATTTGCAAGTGTTTGGACAGACTGCCCAGGATTTGAGAGCCAGGATTGAGGTTCTAGAAGAGCGAGTCCAGGCTCCTGCCGTAGCCCCGAGTTCTGGGATTCCCAAGTTGCCCCCTTTTCGTTTTGGCGGTGAACGTGAGAAATTTAGGGGATTTATTAATCAATGCAATCTTTTTTTTTCTGCACATGCTTCACAATTTCCCACTGAACGATCTAAGGTGCTTACTATAATTATGTTGCTTACCAACAAGGCTTTGATGTGGGCAAACCCTCTGATTGAGACTGAGGATGATTGTTTGAATCACCTTGATGCTTTTATTTCAGCCATGGGGCAGGTGTTTGATGACCCCAATCGAGGTGCAACAGCTGAAGCAGCCATGTTAGCTTTGCGCCAAGGTAAGCACTCGGTAGCTGAATATGCCTTGGATTTCAGGAGATGGGCCCTTGATACCACCTGGGACAGTTCCGCCAAAAAATCTATTTTTCGAAAGGGTTATCTCCACTGATTAAGGATGAACTTGCTCGTGCCGACCCTCCCACTGCGTTAGGTGACTTTATTAACTACTGCATCCGTATTGATACTCGTCTGACTGAACGCAGGCAAGAGAGATGGTTCGAAAGCAATCGCACTAACCTTTTCCTACCTTCCTCTCCAGCTAAGGAACCTTTGAGTAGGATTACACGGGAACCTGAACCTGAACCCATGCAGGTAGACTCTTTACAACGACGGGTTAGTGATGCACGCAAGGAACATCGTTTTAAGGAAAATCTATGTTTCTATTGTGGTAAGTCAGGGCACTTCATTATAAACTGCCCCAGCCGTTCTCGTAAGACTACTGCAGCACTCATTCATTGTGAGTGTTGCGAGAGGGGATCTGTCAGGTCCGAGCCTCAGGCTCCAGAGAGATCTGCAGCAACAGATCTTGATTTCTCGGACTTAAACTCCGTTACCTCTGAGGACGTTGACTGTGTAAACGCTGCCATTTTTCAAGTTTCCTCAGCGGTGTCCCAGCTGAGTTGTAAGAAAAACAATTCTCATTGCTTTCTTTCCATCAAACTCTGGGTTGACTCAGCTTGGGTGTCTAGCTCTGCTATGATCGACTCAGGGGCAAGTGGAAATTTTATGGATGTCTCCTTTGCTCTGAAACAGGGGATACGTTCAGTGAAGAAGGCTACTCCAGTACAGATGGAAACTGTGGATGGCTCCCTGCTGACCTCTGGACCAGTGGATCAGGAAACAGAGCCTTTGAGGGTTCTTATGGGTAAAGATCATCAAGAGAAACTGTCCTTTATGCTTATCTCTTCTCCCCACTTTCCCATTATTCTAGGGCTACCATGGCTGCAGGCTCAGAATCCTACCATTAACTGGGAGACCAAGGAATTACACTTTCCAGAGAAACAGATGAGTCCAAAAGTTTCAGCTTGCTCTGTTCCTAAAGGAACCATGTCAGTCCCTGAACTACCAGCTGTATACCAGGACTATGTGGATTTATGTGACAAGAAGAACGCTGACCAGCTTCCTCCTCACCGTCCATATGATTGTCCAATTGAATTATTGCCTGGAGCAGAGATACCTTTTGGTAAGATCTACCCCCTGGCGGGGCCCGAGCTAAAGGCTTTAAAGGATTACATAGACGAAAATCTAGCCAAGGGCTTCATACGCCCCTCTTCATCTCCTGCAGGTGCACCCATCTTCTTTGTAAAGAAGAAAGATGGATCTCTGAGACCATGCGTAGACTATAGGGAACTCAATAAGGTTAGTATTAGAAACCGTTATCCATTGCCTTTAATCCCTGAGTTATTGGAGAGAGTGCGACATGCCAAAATTTTTTCTAAACTAGATCTTCGTGGGGCCTATAACTTAGTCCGTATTAGACCTGGGGATGAATGGAAGACTGCATTCAGGTCACGCTATGGACACTTTGAATATCTAGTTATGCCTTTTGGTCTGAGTACCGCCCCAGCCACTTTCCAACACTTGGTGAATGACATCTTCAGGATCTCCTAGATACATTGTGGTAATTTATTTGGATGATATTCTAATTTTTTCTAACTCCACAGAGGAACATCATGGACATGTGAGAATGGTCTTGGAACGTCTAAGACAAAATCATCTTTACATCAAACTTGAAAAGTGTGAATTCCATAGGACCGAAATTCAATTTCTGGGGTATGTACTGTCTACACAAGGAATTAGTATGGATGGAAGCAAAACCCAAGCCATCAAGGATTGGCCAAGTCCTAGAAATGTGAAGGAGGTACAGCGCTTCATCGGGTTTGCCAACTTCTATAGACTTTCATTGGAAATTTCTCTGAGGTAGTGTCACCTATCACCCAACTTACCCGGAAAGAGTCTAGGTTCTCCTGGACTCCCCAAGCCCAGGAAGCATTTTCCCATCTAAAAGATAAATTTACCACTGCACCTATCCTAGTACATCCCAACCCCGAGCTTGCCTTCATAATAGAGGTGGATGCTTCAGACTGTGCCGTTGGAGCTATACTCTCTCAGAGAACAGGTGAGAAGAATGTCTTGCATCCCTGTGCCTTCTTTTCCCAGCAGTTGTCTTCGGCTGAGAGGAACTACGATGTGGGCAATAGAGAGTTGTTGGCCATTATTGCCGCCTTCAAAGAATGGAGACACCTTCTTCAGGGAGCTGCACAGCAAATAGTCGTCCTGACAGATCATCGTAACCTTGAGTTTATCAGGTCGGCTAAGTGCCTGACTCCTCGCCAGGCTCGCTGGAATCTTTTCTTAAACCAATTTAATTTTATCATTTCTTATAGACCAGGATCGCGCAATGGAAAGGCTGATGCACTCTCTAGGATTTACTCAGCAGAGACACGTCCAATTACTCCTCCTAAGACTATTCTTCCTGACTCTAGATTCCTAGGAGTAATTCATAATCAAGACCTACTTAAGGACATCAAGGAAGCATACCATGCGGATTCCTTTTTGGCACAACCCCCAAGGGACGTAAGTCTTGTCTTTAAGAATGGTGTGTGGATTCAGGGACAACGCCTGTATATTCCTGAAACAGTCAGATTGAGAGTATTGCAACTCATTCACGATTCCAAGATAGCTGGGCATAGAGGAATTCTAAAGACACAGGAATTTCTCTCTCGTTTCTTTTGGTGGCCCACTTGCAGGAAGGATGTTTTAAACTATGTCACTTCATGTGAAGTCTGTGCAAGATGCAAAACACCTCGCTCCTCACCAACTGGTCTGTTACAGCATCTTCCCACCCCGTCCCGCCCGTGGGGATCCATTTCTATGGACTTCATTGTGGAGTTACCAACCTCTCAAGGGAAGAACACCATTCTAGTGGTGGTTGACCGTCTAACAAAGGCAGCTCATTTTATCCCTTGTGTCGGCTTACCCACTGCAAAACAGACATCAGATTTGATGATTAAAGATGTGTTTCGCTTACATGGAGTACCGGATGAGGTTATTTCGGATCGAGGGGTGCAATTCACTTCTAGGTTTTGGCAAAATTTCTGTGCAGCATTGGACATTAAAGTAAACCTTTCTTCTGCTTTTCATCCCCAGACTAATGGACAGACCGAACGAACCAATCAAACCCTGGAGCAGTATCTCCGCTGCTTTATCTGCCACCTACAGGATGATTGGGTGGATCTACTTCCATTAGCTGAGTTCTCGTATAACAACTCTCAGAGTGCCTCCACTAAGCAGTCTCCTTTTTACTCTAATCTAGGTTATCATCCTAACATTCTACCACGATTTCCCATAGAAACGCCTTTACCAGCAGTGGCTGAAAGAATCACGTCTTTACAGAAGAATATGGATCTTCTAAAGGAGAATCTGGAATCGGCTCAGGAAAGGTACAAGAAAGCAGCAGATAAATTTCGTAAACCTGCACCAGCTTTCAAGGTAGGAGACTTGGTCTGGCTGTCAACCAGAAATCTTAAGTTAAGGATTCCATCGTCTAAGTTGGGACATAAGTACATTGGACCCTATAAAATCAGTAAAATTATAAGTGCCGTTGCTTGTCGTCTTCAACTGCCCAGAACTATGAGAATTCACCCTGTCTTTCATGTATCCCTACTAAAGGCTGCGACACCCAATACGTTTCCTGGACGTTCTTCTCCTTGCCCTGACCCAGTGCTAGTCGATGGTCAGGAAGAATTTGTGGTGGAAAGGATTTTAGATTCCAGGTTGTATAGAAATCAGTTACAATATCTGATTAAATGGCAGGGCTACCCAGTGGAGGACAACTCATGGGAACCAGTCAATAACGTTAATGCTCCTCGCTTGCTCCGTCAGTTTCATCAGAGGTACCCACACAAGCCTGGCCTGAGGTCATCCGGAGGTTGTCCCTAAGGGGGGAGTAATGTAAGGTTCTGAGTACATGTTCCTGAAACTCAGTTTGTTCGTCAGCCATTTTACTTTCTGTCTTGCTGCAGCTATCTTGCCCTCAGTCAAAATGGAGTTTCCAGCTTGCATGTTCCCGCCCTGATTCTCTCCTTTTGCTTCTTAAGCAGCCACAGCTGAGCAATCAGTGCTTCAGAATCTAGCCTGCAGTGAACCTGTGACCTGACTCCTAAAGTCTTGGACCTTGTACTCCAGCTATTCCTACTGAGGAACTCTGAAGCACTTGTGGACTCTGAACCCTGCTCTTTGAAAGACTCACGTTTGCATGGACTTACGGTAACAGAGAAGAAGATCCTGAACCTGTTGTGGAGAGTGATTGCTGAGCTTAGATTACTCTGGCCTGCTGTGTCTCCTGCTTCTGTGTCTGCAAACTGTGTGACTATTTTTGCCAACTTGTATGAAGTAATACAAGACTTTCTATATCAAACCTGTGTCTCATGTATTTTCATCGCACCCAAGCACAAGACGCTATATGAACTGTACTACATACATTACAGGCCAGGTCATTAAGGTCAAAATAGGCTGGGTCATGAAGGGGTTAAACCAGTGAACTTTAACTTCTGAGTCATATTTGTTTTTGAAGACCCACTTACATCCTATAGCTCCTTTTCCTTGTGGTAGCTCAGTAAGCTCCCATGTCTGGAGTTGGTGAAGGGACTCCCTCTCTTCATTAGCGGCATTTATCCACTTCTGGTTCTCGTGAACAGGCAGTTTTTGCATCCCTTGCCATGACTGTGACTCTGGTTCAGGAAGTGTTCTGAACATATAAGAAAGGTGTCTATCTGGGATACCTTTGTTTGGCCTTTCTGATCTCCTGACTGGAGGTTGACTTGGTTCTTCTGTGTCTTCCTTGGTGACTTCAGAGCTTATCCACACTTCTGAGTTTTCCTTTTCGGTGTCTGGGTTTGGTGACTGAGATTCTTGTTCTTGCATCTTAGGTTGAATAACTGGTGTAACTTCATGGAATTTGAGCGATACAGCATTTTCATCAATCACTACATCTCTGCTGATTGCTACTTTGTTGGTCTCTGGGTGCAGGATTCTGTATCCCTTTTGAGTTTTACTGTAGCCCACCAGGACTCCTTGCTTTGCTTGTGATTCCCACTTGGAACGTTTTTCTTTGGGAACATACACAAACGTTTTGCTTCCAAATAACCTGAGGTGCTTCAGGTTATGCTTCTCGCAGTTCCATAGCTCATATGGAGTTTTACTTGTGGATTTACCTGGCACTCTGTTTTGAAGATAGCAAGCTGTCATGATGGCTTCTCCCCAATACGTTGTAGGTAGATTCGCATCAAACAACATACCGTATATACTCATGTATAAGCCGACCCGTGTATAAGCCGACCCCCCTAATTTTGCCACAAAAAACTTGGAAAACTTATTGACTCGTGTATAAGCCGGGTGTATAAGTTGCCGTCCTGCTCTGTGCTCCCCTATCCAGCTCTGTGCGCCCTCATTCTCCTCTGTGCTCCCCTCCTCCTGCTCCATTATCCTGTCCTGCTCGTGCTTTCCATCCTCCCCGTCCTGCTCCGTGCTCCCCCATTCTCCTCTGTGCCCACCAACGTCCTGCTCCGTGCTCTCCGTCCTCCCCTGTCCTGCTCTGTGCTCTCTGTCCTCCCCCTGTTCTGCTCTGTGCTCTCCGTCCTCCCCCCGTTCTGCTCCGTGCTCTCCGTCCTCCCCCCGTTCTGCTCCGTGCTCTCCGTCCTCCCCAGTTCTGCTCCGTGCTCTCGTCCTCCCCAGTTCTGCTCCGTGCTCTCCGACCTCCCCCCAGTCCTGCTCCGTGCTCTCCGTCCTCCCCCGTTCTGCTCTGTGCTCTCCGTCCTCCCCCGTTCTGCTCCGTGCTCTCCGTCCTCCCCCCCCATCCTGCTTCATGCTCCTTGTCCTCCTCCATGCTCCCCCCATCATACTCACCCTCCCCGTGCCATCGCTGAACTGTCCCGGCCGGCAATCCTGCGTTCTCCCCGGCTTCCTGCAGCTCTCCCCGGCTTCCTGCAGCTCTCCAGCGCTGAGCGGTGACGTAATACCGCTCATTAAGGCCATGAATATGGAGGCGACGCCCATGGGAGTGGCGTCGCATCCATATTACATGACCTTAATGAGTGGGTATTACGTCACCGCTCAGCGCTGGAGAGCTGCTGGAAGCCGGGGAGAGCTGCAGGAAGCCGGGGAGAATGCAGGATTGCAGGGACGTTCAGCGATGGCACGGGGAGGGTGAGTATGATGCCCCAGCCACCGGCTCCTGCCGCCGCATCCCCTCCCCCGCTGGTTTCTGCCCTATGACTCGTGTATAAGCCGAGGGGGCATTTTCAGCAAAAAAAGGTGCTGAAAATCTCGGCTTATACACGAGTATATACGGTACTTCTTCCACTTTCACAGAGAGTACAGTTCTTTCTCTCTACAATGCCATTTTATTCTGGGTTGTATGGAATGGTAGTCTGGAACACAATTCCATTCTTTTTCAAAATGGTTTGCACCTTACCAATTGTATATTTGGTTCCATTATCTGCACGCAGGGCTTTTGGCATTCTTTCAAATTTGTTAAACACTACAGCAAAATATTCTTCAAGTTTCTGTGGAACTTCATCCTTACTGTAAAGCAGATAGGCGACTGTATATCTGGAGGAGTCATCAATAAATGTGAGAAAATATATCTTCTTGCTAGGAGTTTGAGCACTCATTGGACCACATACATCTGTATGTATCAGATCCAGAGGCTGTGCAGATCTAGTGGTGTTTATTTTAGGAAAGGATTTTCTGGACTTTTTCCCTTTAGGACAGCTAGTGCACTTCATCATTTGACTACACTGGTTGATTTCAATACCGTTTGCAAGTTGAGCTAGCTTCCTTACTGCTTCTGGGTCTCTGTGCTCAAGACGTCTGTACCATGCATGGATACAGTTCTTATGCAGTTCTTGTATACACTCTTTCTTTGCATTTTAGCTGATAAAGTTCATCTTGGATTTTTCCTTCTGCAAGAGTGTGACCCTTCTTTGAGATGATGCAGCTGTTATCTTTAAAAGTAACTACATTACCCTTTTGAGTGAGCTTCTTTATTGACAGAAGATTGCTCTCAAGGCTGGGAACATAGAGAACATCCTTTATTGAGATCTTTCTGCTTTGTGCTAAGGAAACTGTACAGTGGAGGTAGCTGTATCCTACTTCTTCTGATGTCATATAGTAACCATTAGCTAAGATGACCTTTTCTGACTTGCTTTCACTAAGGTCAGAGAAGAAATCCTTGTTATTTGTCATATGGCTGCTTGCACCAGAATCTATACACCATATATGTTTTGCAGATGGGCCTGTACTGGCATTAAATGCAGCTTCAACACATACAGAATCTTCCTTTACAGCTGTTTTAACCCTTTGATGACTGTTCTACTTTTTAACCCCTTCACCCCCAAGGGTGGTTTGCACGTTAATGACCGGGCCAATTTTTACAATTCTGACCACTGTCTCTTTACGAGGTTATAACTCTGGAACGCTTCAACGGATCTTCGCGATTCTGAGATTGTTTTCTCGTGAAATATTGTACTTCATGTTAGTGGTAACATTTCTTCGATATAACTTGCGTTTATTTTTGAAAAAAACGCAAATATGGCGAAAATTTTAAAAATTTTGCAATTTTCAAACTTTGAATTTTTTTCCTTAAAACAGAGAAATATGTCACACAAAATAGTTAAGAAATAACATTTCCCACATGTCTACTTTACATCAGCACAATTTTGGAACCAAAATTTTTCTTTGTTAGGAAATTAGAAGGGTTAAAAGTTGACCAGTGATTTCTCATTTTTACAACAAAATTTACAAAGACATTTTTTTAGGGACCACCTCACATTTGAAGTCACTTTGACGGGTCTATATATGGCAGAAAATACCCAAAAGTGACACCATTATAAAAACTGCACCCCTCAAGGTACTAAAAACTACATTCAAGAAGTTTATTAACCCTTCAGGTGCTTCACAGGAGCTGAAGCAACGTGGATGGAAAAAATTAATATTTAACTTTTTAGCCACAAAAATGACCTTTTACAAACTTTTTTTTATTTTCACAAGGGTAAAAGGAGAAAATGGACAGATAAAGTTGTTGTGCAATTTCTCCTGAGTACGCCAATACCCCATATGTGGGGGAAAACCACTGTTTGGGCACACGGCAGAGCTCGTAAGGGAAGGAGCGCCGTTTGACTTTTTCAAACTAAAATTGGCTGGAATTGAGATTGGACGCCATGTCGTGTTTGGAGAGCCCCTGATACGCCTAAACAGTGGAAACCCCCCACAAGTGACACCATTTTGGAAACTAGACCCCCTAAGGAACTTATCTAGATCTGTTGTGAGCACTTTGAACCCCAAAGTGTTTCACAAAAGTTTATAATGCCTGGGTGTGAAAAAAAAAAAAACAATTTTCCACAAAAATGATTTTTTAGTCCCAAATTTTTGATTTTTCCCAAGGAAATTGGACCCCAAAACTTGTTGTCCAATTTGTCCTGAGTACGCTGATACCCCATATGTGGGGGGGGAAACTGTTTGGGCGCACGGCAGGGCTTGGAAAAGAAGCAGTAACGTTTTGGAATGCAAACATTGATGGGGGTCATGTTCCGTTTGTAGTGCCCCAGATGAGCCTAAACAGTGGAAACCCCCCACAAGTGACCCCATTTTGGAAGCTAGACCCCCTAAGGAACTTATCTAGATCTTTGGTGAGCACTTTGAACCCCCAAGTGCTTCACACAAGTTTATAATGCCCGGGCATGCAAAAAAAAAAACCTATTTTTTTCCCACAAAAATTATCTCTTAGTCACTAATTTTTTATTTTCCCATAGGTAACAGGAGAAATTGGACCACAAAATTTGTTGTCCAATTTGTCCTGAGTACGCTGATACCCCATATGTGGGGGGGAACCACTGTTTGGGTG
This sequence comes from Oophaga sylvatica, assembly GCA_033576555.1. NCBI lineage: Eukaryota > Metazoa > Chordata > Amphibia > Anura > Dendrobatidae > Oophaga > Oophaga sylvatica. The sequence continues at coordinate 336,525,673 of JARQOD010000001.1, read as the reverse complement.
CATGGCAGAGCTCGGAATGGAAGGAGCACTATTTGACTTTTTCCAACCAAAATTGGCTGGAATTGAGATTGGACGCCATGTTGCATTTGGAGAGCCCCTGATGTGCCTAAACAGTGGAAACCCCCCACAAGTGACCCCATTTGGGAAACTAGACCCCCTAAGGAACTTATCTAGATCTTTGGTGAGCAATTTGAACCCCCAAGTGCTTCACACAAGTTTATAATGTAGAGCCGTAAAATTAAAAAATTATATTTTTTCCACAAAATTTATCTTTTCACCCCAATTTTTATTTTCCCAAGGGAAACAAGACTCCAAAAGTTATTGTGCAATTTGTCCTGAGTGCGCTCATACCCCATATGTGGGGGTAAACCACTGTTTGGGTGCATGGCAGAGTTTGGAAGGGAAGGAGCGCCGTTTGACTTTTTCAACGCAGAATTGGCTGGATGCCATGTCGTGTTTGGAGAGCTCCTGATCTGCCTAAACAGTGGAAACCCCCCACAAATGACACCATTTTGGAAACTAGACCCCTCAAGGAACTTATCTAGATGTGTGGTGAGCACTTTGAACCCCAAAGTGCTTCACAGAAGTTTATAACGTACAGCCGTAAAATAAAAAAATTCTTTTTTTTTTTTACAAAAATGATTTTTTAGCCCCCAATATTTTATTTTCACAAGGGTAGCAGGAGAAATTGGACCCCAAAAGTTATTGTCCAATTTGTCCTGAGTATGCTGATACCCAATATGTGGGAGTAAACTACTGTATGGGCGCACGTCGGGGCTCGGAAGGGAAGTAGTGACGTTTTGGATTGCAGACTTTGATGGAATGGTCTGGGGAGTCATGTCGCATTTGGAGAGCCCCTGATGCGCCTAAACAGTGGAAACCCCCCACAAGTGACCCCATTTTGGAAAATAGACCCCACAAGGAACTTATCTAGATGTGTGGTGAGCACTTTGAACCCCGAAGTGCTTCACAGAAGTTTATAACGTACAGCCGTAAAAATAAAAAAAACCTTTTTTTTTTACAAAAATGATTTTTTCGCCCCCAATATTTTATTTTCACAAGGGTAACAGGAGAAATTGGACCCCAAAAGTTGTTGTCCAAATTGTCCTGAGTACGCTGATACCCAATATGTGGGAGAAAACTACTGTATGGGCACACGTCGGGGCTCGGAAGGGAAGTAGTGACGTTTTGGATTGCAGACTTTGATGGAATGGTCTGGGGGCGTCATGTCGCATTTGGAGAGCCCCTGATGCGCCTAAACAGTGGAAACCCCCCACAAGTGACCCCATTTTGGAAAATAGACCCCACAAGGAACTTATCTAGAAGTGTGGTGAGCGCTATGAAGCCCCAAGTACTTCACAGAAGTTTTATAACATACAGCCGTAAAAACAAAAAAATCATTTTTTTTTTTACAAAAATGATTTTGTCGCCCCCAGTTTTTTATTTTCCCAAGGGTAACAGGAGAAATAGGCCAAATTGCACAATAACTCTTGGGGTCCAGAGTATGCTGATACCCCATATGTGGGGTAAACTACTGTTTGGGCGCATGGCAGAGCTCAGAAGTGAAGGAGCACCATTTGACTTTTTCAACGCAGAATTGGCTGGAATTGAGATCAGACGCCATGTCACATTTCGAGAGCTCCTGATGTGCCTAAACAGCAGAAACCCCCCAATTCTAACTCCAACCCTAACCCCAAACACCAATAACCCTAGTCCCAACCCTAACCACAAACCTAACCCTAACACACCCATAACCCTAATCCCAACCCTAATCCTAACGTTAGCGCCAACCCTAACCCTAATACTAACGTTAGCGCCAACCCTAACCCTAACTTTAGCCGCAACCCTAACCCTAACGGGAAAATGGAAATAAATACATTTTTTTAATTTTATTATTTTTCCCTAACTAAGGGGGTGATAAAGGGGGTTTGATTTACTATTTATAGCGGGTTTTTGTGATTGGCAGCTGTCACGCTAAAAGACGCTTTTTATTGCAAAAAATAGTTTTTTGCATCACCACATTTTGAGAGCTATAATTTTTGCATATTTTGGCTCACAGAGTCATGTGAGGTCTTATTTTTTGCGGGACGAGTTGACGTTTTTATTTGTACCATTTTTGAGCACGTGACATTTTTTGATCGCTTTTTATTTCGATTTTTGGGTGGTTAGAATGAACAAAAATCAGCAATTCATGAATTTCTTTTGGGGGAGGCGTTTATACCGTTCCGCGTGTGGTAAAATTGATAAAGCAGTTTTATTCTTCGGGTCAGTACGATTATGGCGATACCTCATTTATATCATTTTTTTAGGTTTTGGCGCTTTTATAGAATGAAAACAATTTTATATAAAAAATCATTATTTTTGCATCGCTTTATTCTGCGAGCTATAACTTTTTTATTTTTTCGCTCATGATGCTGTGTGATGGCTCGTTTTTTGCGGGACAAGATGACGTTTTCAGTGGTACCATGTTTATTTATATCGGTCTTTTTGATCGCGTGTTATTTCACTTTTTGTTCGGCGGTATGATGATAAAGCATTGATTTTTTGCTTCGTTTTTTTTTTTTAAGGGGTTCGCTAAAGGGGTTAACTAGTGGGACAGTTTTATAGGGGGGGTCGTTACGGACGCAGCGATACCAAATATGTGTACTTTTATTGTTTTGTTTTTTTTATTTACAGGAAAAAATGAATTTATTGGGAATATATATATTTTTTTTTTATGATTTTTTTTTACACATTTTATTTTTACTTTTTTTACTTTTTTACTTTGTCCCAGGGTGGGACATCACAGTATTTTATCAGATCGCTGGTGTGACAGTGTGCACAGCACTCTGTCACACCAGCGATCGCTCTGGCACTGCTGCAGGCTTCCCCAGCGCCTGCTCTCAGCAGGCACTGAGGAAGCCGCCTCCCTGCAGGACCCCGGCGCCATCTTGGATCCGGGGACCTGGAGGGAGGACGGACCCTCGGAACAGCGCGACACATCGCGCTGCTCTGAGGGTCTCAGGGGAGCGCGCAGGGAGCCCCCTGCCTGCGCGATCCTCCCCTGTGCCCCGGGTACACCGCGATCATGTTTGATCGCGGTGTGCCAAGGGTTAATGTGCCGGGAGCGGTCCGTGACCGCTCCTGACACACAGTCACGGGTGTCAGCTGTGATAATCAGCTGACACCCGGCGGCGATCAGCTGCGCTCCCCCCGGGAGCGCAGCTGATCGCCCTTGACGTACTATTCCGTCCATGGGAATTAGGTCCAGGGTCACATGGACGGAATAGTACGTCTGATGGCAGAGAGGGGTTAAGCTGACTCATTCTTGCTTTCCAAATTCTGCAGTCTGCTTTAAGGCTGTTGGGCTTTTTACAGTCAAAACATTCACAAGTTTCTCTTAGATTGCTCTTATATTTAGGTAAATCCTGTGTCTTTAATGCTGTTTCTGCTCTTGATTCATTACTGCTGCTCAGTTGCTGCGTTTTTCTCTTGAATTCATCCACAAGTTTGCCTTTAACATACTCTAGTGTCAGCTCTTCATCTGGCTGTGGATCTAGTGCGGTCACGAGTGTGTCATAACTCTCTGGAAGACCACTTAATAGAAGTGCAGCAACATGAAAATCTTGAATTTCATCTCCAATACCCCTGAGATGCTCCACAATCTTTAGGCTGTTTCTTATATAGTCCTGAATATTTTGTCCATCACTTAGCTTAGATTGATATAGCTTTCTCATGAAATAAAGCTTATTGCTGAGATTTGATCTTTCATGCACTTTCTGTAACTCATCCCACATCTCCTTTGCAGTTGTTCACTTGCATATATGCATCTACACTGAGGGAGATCGTGCTTTCTGCTTTCTGATCCTTTCTGATCCTTCTTTACCAAATCATCTGGTAATGAATAAGGCACTTGTTCCTGAGTGTATTTCCACGTACCTTCTATTATGAGCAGCATCTTCACCTTGAATTTCCAGGACTGGTAGTTCTGGTTAGTGAGGCTTGGCACTGAAAACTTGACAGGATTGCTACTAGTGGACATTTCTGTTTCTCTATGCTGCATTTGCTTTGGGCTACTGTTGCTGTGTTACTGTGGAGGTTCTGTGTCACTCTGGGCCCATAATCTGTTGACAGTGGATTACTCACGATACTCTCCAAGCATGTGACAACAGAACTTGTCTATTCAGGAACAATCAGGAACAATATATGATAAGCTTAATAGATCAGAAATAAATCATTTGCATGTCTCTATCTGTGCAGCATCTACAGCAGACTGCTTCTTTCATACACAGACACGGGAAAACAGGAAATAAAGTCACATGCTCTCCCTGTGTGAGCCTCTGGGAGTTTTTGTTAGTTCTAACTTTACAAACAGCATACAAATCTAGCAACTAAACACTCATAGACAGGAATGGAGTTGTAGCACCAAACATATTCCAACACACTGGTAACACCCCATTATATTTAAAGAAGCTACGGGGCAGAGTTATCCTCCAGGCACAGTCCTCCACCAGTGCCTGGAAGAGATAACATAGTAACATAGTTATTAAGGTTGAAGGAAGACTTTAAGTCCATCTAGTTCAACCCATATCCTATCCTAACCTGCCCTAACATGTTGATCCAGAGGAAGGCAAAAAAAAACCCAAGTGGCAAACAGTAAGCTTCACATTGGGGAAAAAAAATTCCTTCCCGACTCCACATACAGCAATCAGACTAACTCCCTGGATCAACGCAGTATCTAGGAAACTAGTGAATATAGCCTGTAATATTATACTTTTCAAGAAAGGCATCCAGTTCCTTCTTAAATTTTAGTAAGGAATCACTCATTACAACATTAGACGGCAGAGAGTTCCATAGTCTCACTGCTCTTACAGTAAAGAATCTGCGTCTGTGATTATGGCTAAACCTTCTTTCCTCCAGACGTAGAGGATGCCCCCTTGTCCCCGTCACAGGTCTAAGAGTAAAAAGATCATTAGAAAGGTCTTTGTACTGTCCCCTCATATATTTATACATTGTAATAAGATCACCCCTAAGCCTTCGTTTTTCCAAACTAAATAACCCCAAGTGTAATAACCTGTCTTGGTATTGCAGACCCCCCAGTTCTCTAATAACCTTGGTCGCTCTTCTCTGCACCCGCTCCAGTTCAGCTATGTCTTTCTTATACACCGGAGACCAGAACTGCACACAGTATTCTAAGTGTGGTCGCACCAGTGACTTGTATAGAGGTAAAATTATGTTCTCCTCATGAGCATCTATGCCTCTTTTAATGCATCCCATTATTTTATTTGCCTTGGCAGCAGCTGCCTGACATTGGCCACTAAATGTGAGTTTGTCGTCCACCCACACACCCAGGTCTTTTTCAGTGACAGTTTTGCCCAGTGTTTTACAATTAAGCACATAATTATACATCTTGTTTGTTCTACCCAAGTGCATGACCTTACATTTATCCCCATTAAAACTCATTTGCCATTTATCAGCCCAAACTTCTAGTTTACATAAATCCTCCTGTAATATAAAATTGTCCTCCTCTGTATTTATTACCCTGCAGAGTTTAGTGTCATCAGCAAATATTGAAATACTACTCTGTATGCCCCCTACAAGGTCATTAATATGTTAAAGAGAAGCGGCCCCAATACTGACCCCTGTGGTACCCCACTGCTAACCGTGATCCAGTCCGAGTGTGCTCCATTAATAACCACCCTTTGTTTTCTATCCATGAGCCAGTTCTTAACCCACTTACACATATTTTCCCCTATCCCCATGGTTCTCATTTTATATATCAACCTTTTGTGTGGCACTGTATCAAAAGCTTTTGAGAAGTCCATGAACACCACGTCCACTGCATTCCCTTGGTCCAGTCCTGAACTTATCCCTTCATAAAAGCTTATCAGATTAGTCTGACAAGAACGGTCCCTCATAAACCCATGCTGATACTGTGTCATGAGGTTATTCAGCCTCAGATACTCCAATATAGTATCCCTTAAAAAACCCTCCAGGATTTTACCCACAGTAGATGTTAAGCTCACTGGCCTATAATTTCCAGGTTCAGTTTTTGCCCCCTTTTGAATATTGGCACCACATTTGCTATACGCCAGTCCTGTGGTACAGACCCCGTTATTATGGAATCTTTATAAAGATTAAAAATAATGGTCTATCTATGACTGTACTTAATTCCTGCAGTACTCGGGGGTGTATCCCATCCGGGCCCGGGGATTTGTCAACTTTAGTGATTTTTAGACGCCACCGTACTTCCTGTTGGGTTAAGCAGGTGACATTTAATCGAGAATTTTTTTTTATCACTGATCATGTTATCTGTCATGGGATTTTCTTGTGTAAATACAGTTGAAAAAAAGTCATTTAGCATATTGGCTTTTTCCTAATCCTCATTCACCATTTCACCCAGACTATTTTTAAGGGGACCAACACTATCATTTTTTAGTTTCTTGCTATTTATGTAGTTAAAGAATATTTTGGGATTATTTTTACTTTCTCTGGCAATGAGTCTCTCTGCCTCAATCTTTGCTGTCTTGATTTGCTTTTTACAGAATTTATTCAGTCTTCTGTATTTATTTAATGCCTCATCACTACCTACTTGCTTTAATTCCTTAAACGCTTTTTTTTTGTCCCTTATTGCGCCCCTTACAGCTCTATTTAGCCATAGTGGTTTCCTCCTAATTCTAGCATGTTTATTCCCATAGGGTATATACTGTGCACAGGTCCTATTCAGGATGCTAATAAACGTCTCCCATTTTCTTTGTGTATTTTTATGTCTCAGGATGTCGTCCCAGTTTATTGCACCAAGATCATCTCTCATCCGTTGGAAATTTGCCTTCCTGAAGTTTAGTGTCCTTGTAACCCCTCGACTACACATCTTATTAAAAGATACATGAAAGCTTATTATTTTGTGATTTATTTAGTTGCCAAAAACTTATTACCTTTGCTGGAACTACAGGTTTCTGTTCCCCAATGTATTTCAGGGTAGTTGAAGTCCCCCATAATAATGACTTCTCCTTGAGTTGCTGCTTCATCTATTTGCTTTACGAGGATATTCTCTGTTGCTTCCATTATTTTAGGAGACTTATAACAAACCCCTATCAGTAATTTATTATTTTTCCTCCCTCCCCTAATCTCCACCCACAGAGACTCTACATCTTCATTAGATTCACAGATATCACGCAGGATGGGTTTTAAGGATGATTTTACATATAAACACACACCCCCACCTCGCTTATTTTTACGGCCATTTCTAAACAGACTATAGCCCTGTAAATTAACCACCCAGTCGTGGCTCTCATCCAGCCAAGTCTCAGATATCCCCACCATGTCATAATTATGTTCCAACAAAATTAATTCTAATTCCGCCATTTTGTTGGTGAGGCTTCTAGCATTAGTATACATGCACTTTATGTATCTCTCTGAACCGCTATTCTTTCTTAAATTATTAACTGTTCTAACCCCACCCCCATGCCACCCCCACCCCCAATTTCATTATTTGTGCCCAGGTCTCTATCTGCACTGCCTTCCCCTCCTATAAAATGAATACCCTCCCCCCTAGTCCCTAGTTTAAAGACTCCTCCAACCTTCTAGCCATTTTCTCCCCCAGCACAGCTGCACCCTCCCCATTGAGGTGCAGCCCGTCCCTAGCATAGAACCTGTAGCCAACTGAGAAGTCGGCCCAGTTCTCCAGGAACCCAAACCCCTCCTTCCTACACCAATTCTTGAGCCACTTATTAACCTCCCTAATCTCCCGTTGCCTCTCTGGTGTGGCACGTGGTACAGGCAGTATTTCAGAAAATACCACGTTGGAGGTCCTTGCTTTAAGCTTGCAGCCTAATTCCCTGAAATCGTCTATAAGGACCTTCCACCTACCTCTAACTTTGTCATTTGTGCCAATGTGCACCATGACCGCTGGATCCTCACCAGCCCCTCCCAGTAATCTGTCAACCCGATCAGCGATGTGTCAGACTCGAGCGCCAGGTAGGCAGCACACTGTTCGACGATCCCTGTCTTTGTGACAGATTGCCCTATCTGTTCCCCTAATAATTGAGTCCCCCACTACCAGCACCTGTCTGGCCTGCCCTGCTCTCCTAATTCCCCCCTTACTGGAGCAGACACTCCCCCGGCTTTCAGAGGACATGCCTGGCTGCAGCAGTGCTACCCCTGTACTGACAACCCCCTCATCTGCCAACTTTGCAAACTTATTGGGTGTGCCAGATCAGGACTAGCCTCCCTGGCGCTCTTCCCTCTACCAGGCATTCTAACTGTCACCCAGCTTCCTACTTCAGTGTCCTGCAGCTCCACCCTAGCATCCCCCCCCCTCATCTATCCCACTGAGCATCTGCTCAGTGAGCAGAAGACTCCTTTCCATATTGTCTATGGATCTCAGTGTTGCCAGCTGCACATTTAGATCCAGGATTTGGGCTTCCAAATGCACAACATGCTCACATCTCACACAGCAGTATGCACCCTCGACCAGCTGTTCAAGGACTGCATACATGTGGCAAGATGTACACTGGATGGCAAGCATACATGTGGCAAGTGATAAAAGGTGATTTCTCCACAACAAGGCATCTGATATGAGACACACAGGGAGGACTCTAATCAGCATTCTATAACCTGCATGCCCATATTAATAGTTTAGATAGGTTAAATGTGGTGATAGATTCCCTTTAACCCCTTCACCCCCAAGGGTGCACGTTAATGACCGGGCTGTTGTGAATGTGTTGGAGACAACTTCGGAGCTGAGGCTCCCTCCGGTGGTTGCTGAGGGTATTGAACCAATTAAGGTATGGGTGTCAGGTGGGGCTGACTGGCCTGATATAGGTGAGCTGGCCTCTCATGATCCTCGCTGGTAATCAATTGTTGCTTACAGATCTTTGTTGGAATTTCAGCTTGCTTTCCTCTATCATTCAGATATGTGACTTTCTGTTTTTTTTTCTGTGGTTGGATTTTCCTTGCTTTTTGCAGTCTTGCCTTGGACTTCAGCCGAGTCCCCTTTGGGGGCTTGCACTGCCCTCTGTTCTCATTTTGTATTTGCACTTGTTCTCTGTTCCATGGATATTTTTTTATTGCTGGGTAGCTGTGTGTCACACCAGAGATCTGATATAGGTGGTCGAGATCGTGTGGTCTCAGGTTTTTTGTAATCAGAAGTGCTGGTATTTTTTATTAGGGTTTTTCTGGGTTGCAGGCAGAATTCGTCTCCTGTACAGTACTTACTTTCTAGGCAGATTTGGACCCCAACATTTGCTCATTCTATTTTCTGTCTGTGTTCGTGTTTTCCTCTTGTCTAACCGCCATTACATGTTTGGGGGCTTCCTATTTCTTTGGGGGCTTTACTCCGGTGCAGTTAGCTTTCCTCTTTCTATCTTCAGGTGTAGCTAACTCTCTGACTGTGCCGAGGCGTCTAGGATCACCGTAGGTACGCTCCACGGCTACTTCTAGTTGTGCGGTTAGTTTAGGGATCTTCAACCCATTAGGTTCCAGCCTCTCCGGTGTCTTGCTGCTTTGGCGGTATTTTGCTCCTGTCCTCCTCAGCTACCAAATCATAACACCAGGCCAATTTTTACAATTCTGACCACTGTCTCTTTATGAGGTTATAACTCTGGAACGCTTCAATGGATCTTCGAGATTCTGAGACTGTTTTCTCGTGACATATTGTACTTCACGTTAGTGGTAAAATTTCTTTGATATAACTTGCGTTAAAAGTTGACCAGCGATTTCTCATTTTTACAACAAAATTTACAAAGCAATTTTTTAGGGATCACCTTGCATTTGAAGTCACTTTGAGGGGTCTATATGGCAGAAAATACCCAAAAGTGACACCATTCTAAAAACTGCACCCCTCAAGGTACTCAAAACCACATTCAAGAAGTTTATTAACCCTTCAGGTGCTTCACAGGAGCTGAAGCAACGTGGAAGGAAAAAATGAATATTTAACTTTTTAGTCACAAAAATGATCTTTTACAAACTTTTTTTATTTTCACAAGGGTAAAACGATAAAATGGACAGATAAAGTTGTTGTCCAATTACTCCTGAGTGCGCCAATACCCAATATGTGGGGGAAAACCACTGTTTGGGCACACGGCAGTGTTCGTAAGGGAAGGAGCGCCGTTTGACTTTTTCAAACCAAAATTGGCTGGAATTGAGATTGGACGCCATGTCGCGTTTGGAGAGCCCTGATGCGCCTAAACAGTGGAAACCCCCCCACAAATGACACCATTTTGGAAACTAGACCCCCTATGGAACTTATCTAGATCTGTAGTGAGCACTTTGAACCCCCAAGTGTTTCACAAAAGTTTATACTGCCTGGGAGTGAAAAATAACAAAACAATTTTCCACAAAAATGATTTTTTAGTCCCAAATTTTTGATTTTTCCAAGGAAATTGGACCCCAAAAGTTGTTGTCCAATCTGTCCTGAGTACGCTGATACTCCATATGTGGGGGGGGGACTGTTTGGGCGAACGGCAGGGCTTGGAAAGGAAGTACTAACGTTTTGGAATGCAGACGTTGATGGGGGTCATGTTCCGTTTGCAGTGCCCCAGATATGGAAAACCCCCACAAGTGACCCCATTTTGGTAACTAGACCCCCTAAGGAACTTATCTAGATCTGTGGTGAGCACTTTGAACCCCAAGTGCTTCACACAAGTTTATAATGCCCGGGCATGAAAATAAAAAATCCTATTTTTTCCCACAAAAATTATATGTCCTGAGTACGCTGATACCCCATATGTGGGGGTAACCACTGTTTGGGCGCACGGCAGAGCTCAGAATGGAAGGAGCACCATTTGACTTTTTCCAACTAAAGTTGGCTGGAATTGAGATTGGATACCATGTTGCATTTGGAGAGCCCCTGATGTGCCTAAACAGTGGAAACCCCTCACAAGTGACCCCATTTTGGAAACTAGACCCCCTAAGGAACTTATCTAGATCTTTGGTGAGCAATTTGAACCCCCAAGTGCTTCACACAAGTTTATAACGTAGGGCCGTAAAATTAAAAAATCATATTTTTTCCACAAAAATTATCTTTTCACCCCAATTTTTATTTTCCCAAGGGTAACAAGACCCCAAAAGTTATTGTGCAATTTCTTCTGAGTCCGCTGATACCCCATATGTGGTGGTAAACCACTGTTTGGGTGCATGGCAGAGCTCGGAAGGGAAGGAGCACCGTTTGACTTTGAGTACGCTGATACCTCATATGTGGGAGAAAACTACTGTATGGGCACATGTCAGGGCTCTGAAGGGAAGTAGTGACGTTTTGGATTGCAGACTTTGATGGAATGGTCTGCGGGCGTCATGTCACGTTTAGAGAGCCCCTGATGTGCCTAAACAGTGGAAACCCCCCACAAGTGACCCCATTTTGGAAAATAGACCCCCAAAGGAACTTATCTAGATGTGTGGTGAGCACTTTGAACCCCGAAGTGCTTCACAGAAGTGTATAACGTAAAGCCGTGAAAATAAAAAATCCTTTTTTTTCTACAAAAATTATTTTTCGCCCCCAATACTTTATTTTCACAAGGGTAACAGGAGAAAGTGGACCCCAAAAGTTGTCCAATTTGTCCTGAGTACGCTGATACCCAATATGTGGGAGAAAACTACTGTATGGGCACACGTCGGGGCTCGGAAGTGAAGTAGTGATGTTTTGGATTGCAGACTTTGATGGAATGGTTTGCGGGCGTCATGTCGCATTTGGAGAGCCCCTGATGTGCCTAAACAGTGGAAACCCCCCACAGTTACCCCATTTTGGAAACTAGACCCCACAAGGAACTTATCTAGATGTGTGGTGAGTGCTATGAAGCCCCAAGTGCTTCACAGAAGTTTATAACGCACAGCCGTAAAAACAAAAAAATCATTTTTTTTTACAAAAATGATATTTTCGCTCCCAATTTTTTATTTTCCCAAGGGTAACAGAAGAAATTGGACCCCAAGAGTTATTGTGCAATTTGTCCTGAGTACGCTGATACCCCATATGTGGGGGTAAACTACTGTTTGGGCGCATGGCAGAGCTCAGAAGTGAAGCAGCACCGTTTGACTTTTTCAACGCAGAATTGGCTGGAATCAGATCAGACGCCATGTCACATTTGGAGAGCCCCTGATGTGCCTAAACGGTGGAAACCCCCAATTCTAACTCCAACCCTATCCCCAACACACCCCTAACCCTAGTCCCAACCCTAACCATAACCGTAACCATAAACCTAACCCTAACACACCCCTAACATTGTGCCGGGTGTCAGCTGTGATAATCAGCTGACACCCGGCCGCGCTCCCGGGAGCGTGGCCGATCGCATAGGACGTACTATCCTGTCCGTGGTCATATGGGCCCAGGTACCATGGACGGGATAGTACGTCCGATGGCAGAAAGGGGTGAAGGCTCCAAAGTCAGTGGAGACTCAAAAGATAAGAAAATTAAAATATTAATATAACAATGATCCAAAATTTGCATGAAAATAACTAATAAATTTCATAAAGAAAAGTTTATTGACCTTGAATGGTCACAAATGTGACTAAACTGAATAATTTGTAGTTAGCTAAAGGCTGGGTCTCACATAACGATACACCAGCGATCCCGACAACGATATGCACTTGTCAGGATTAGTGTTGAGCATTCCGATACTGCAAATATCGGGTATCGGCCGATATTAGCTGTATCGGAATTCCGATTCCGAGTTCCGATATTTTCGTCTTATCGGATACCGGAATCGGGATTGTCACTGTCACTGTCAGTGTCCGTCGGTCGGGTCTGTCAGGAGTCAGCGGCACTTACCTGGCAGAAGATCTCCGGCGGTCACATCCCGGACTGCTTCATGGCCGCCATCTTCTTTCCCCGGCGGTCACATGCAGTTTCTCGCGATAACTGCAGTGACTGCTGGGTAATCCCGGCCGTAAAGCAGTCAGTCCGATGACGTCACCGCCGGGGAAGCAGGTAATCAGCTGTGCTGCGTCGCGATGACAGGCTCTGCCTGTCATTGCGATGTAGCACAGCTGGATCGTCGTGGGACTGTCGTTCTGGACTGCGTCGGACAGGTGGTATACTGTTGGTTTGTTTTTTTTCTTTTTTTACAGGAGATCGATGGCGTCGCAGGAATGAGAGTGTAATAAAAGAAATGAAAACTGTGTTGTCTCTTTTATTTCATTAAAATACTTTTTTCTTGCTTTGTCTTTTTTTTATACATTTAATAACTTTGGGATTAATAATGGATCGGTGTCTTATTGACACCTCTCCATTATTAACCGGGCTTATTGTCACCGTGCAATCAACGGTGACAATAACCCCTTATTACCCCGCTTGCCACCGCTACAGGGCAAGTGGGAAGAGGCGGGTAAAGTGCCACAATTGGCACATCTTTTGATGCGCCAAATGTGGGGCTGCTGTAGCCTGGTATTATCAGGCTGTTGAGGGCCAAAATCCATGGGCCTTGACAGTCTTTTAATACCAGGCCGCAGCAGTCTGCATTTTACTTGGCTGGTTAACAAAAATAGGGGGGATCCCCACGCCGTTTTTTTTTCGAGGGGATCCCCTATTTTTGTTAACCAGCCAAGCTAAGCAGACTGCTGTGGCCTGGTATTATCAGGCTTGCAAGGTCCATGGATATTGGATCCTTACCAGCCTGAAAAACCAGGCCTCAGCGGTCTGCTTCATCTGGCTGGTTAACAAAAATAGGGGGGACCCCACGCCAATTTTTTTCGAGGGGATCCCCTATTTTTGTTAATCAGCCAAGATATGCAGACTGCTGTGGCCTGGTATTATCAGGCTGGCAAGGTCCATGGATCTTGGCTCCTTAACAGCCTTAAAAATCCAGGCCTCAGCGGTCTGCTTCATCTGGCTGGTTAACAAAAATAGGGGGGACCCCACGCCAATTTTTTTCGAGGGGATCCCCTATTTTTGTTAATCAGCCAAGATATGCAGACTGCTGTGGCCTAGTATTATCAGGCTGGCAAGGTCCATGGATCTTGGCTCCTTAACAGCCTGAAAATCCAGGCCTCAGCGGTCTGCTTCATCTGGCTGGTTAACAAAAATAGGGGGGACCCCACGCCATTTTTTTTTCGAAGGGAACCCCTATTTTTGTTAATCAGTTCCCTCTGACGTCACTGATTGTGTCCCTGGCTGACCTGAAGTGAAAGTGGAAAGCAATCAATTAAGCTTTCCACTTAAGGGCCCGTCTCACATAGCGATATCGCTACCGAGATCGCTGCTGAGTCACTAGTTTTGTGACGCAGCAGCGAGCTCACCAGCGATATCGCTGTGTGTGACATTCAGCGACGATCAGCCCCCCTGCCGGGTATCGCTGATCGTCGCTGAAATGTCAGGACCTTTTTTTGATCGCTGGTTTCCCGCTGACAGGCACACATCGCTGCGTGTGACAGGCGGGAGACCAGCGATCCGCTGGTAACCAAGGTACACAGCGGGTTTCCAGGCGCGGGGCTGTGCCTAGAAACCCGCTGTGTACCTTGGATACCAGCGCCCTGATGCAGGGAGCTGGTATCCAAGGTACACAGCGGGTTTCCAAGCGCTGCGCGGTGCCTGGAAACCCGCTGTGTACCTTGGTTACCAGCGGATCGCTGGTCTCCCGCCTGTCACACGCAGCGATGCGTGCCTGTCAGAGGGAAACCAGCGATCAAAAAAAGGTCCTGACATTTCTGCGACGATCAGCGATACCCGGCAGGGGGGCTGATCGTCGCTGAATGTCACACACAGCGATATCGCTGGTGAGCTCGCTGCTGCGTCACAAAACTAGTGACTCAGCAGCGATCTCGGTAGCGATATCGCTATGTGAGACGGGCCCTTAAGCGATGTTACCCGCAGTGTCGCTGTCCCAGATCGCTGCCTGAGCTGCCTGTTTGGCAGCTCAGCAGCGATCATGTAGCGATACACCAGCGATCCTGACAAGTGCATATCGTTGTCGGGATCGCTGGTGTATCGTTATGTGACACCCAGCCTTTACTCTCCTGTCAGGCAGGAGAGGAACTCATTCATTTGGGGTTTACTGTGAGGCTGCAGCATTAGCTGCGGTCCCTGCAGTAAACATTAACCCTTTCTGAAGGATTTCACCGTGGGACCTGACTGTGCATGGGATAGGTAAGAATAATTTTGCTTTTTTACTTTATTTTTATTACAGGAAATGGTTTTAGCAGGTAAATAAAATATGGTCAAAAACTGTGTGATTATTTCATTAAACTTCTTTTTTATTAAAGTGTGTGTGTTTGATTTTTCTTTCATACAATAGGATTAATAATTGATAGTTGTCTAATTGACAGCTCTCAATTATTAACCTGGCTTAAAGTGACCTTTCAATTGCAAGGTCATTTTAACCCCTTATAAACCCATTCGCCACCGCTACAGGGCAATGGGAATAGACGGGCAAAGTGCCAGAAAGGGCAAATCTAATTAGAGATTTGCCCTTTCTGGGGTGTCTGGGGGCAGATGTTAAGTAGCCGGGGGGGGCCAAAAATAATGGTCCCTCTCTGGGCTATTATTATCTGCCCCCACTCACTGGCTTTCTGGCTTTGTCTGTCTGGTTGCGAAAATAGGGCGGGAGCCCACGCATTTTTTTTCAGCAATTTTACACCTCATATATATATATATACATGTCATTGAATTTGTGACACATATATATATATTTATATTTGTAGTTCATACACTTCTACATAGTATAATAGCCGCTAATTCAATTGCCGGCTTTTGTGAAAATGCAGAACCCGACATGAAATGACACTTGGTGTACATAGGGTTAACCATGTCTTTTCATGTCCTTTGCTATCTAATTTGCACAAACAATTAAATCAGACTATGTGTGCAAAATTTCACACCTGTAGGGGTTAATTAAAGGTGTAAATTCGTAGCAAAAAAGTCCGTTTTTTTTACAACGAATTTACACCTTTAATTAACCCCTACAGGTGTGAAATTTTGCACACATAGTCTGATTTAATTGTTTGTGCAAATCAGATAGCAAACGACATGAAAAGACATGGTTAACCCTATGTACACCAAGTGTCATTTCATGTCGGGTGCTTCTGTCTTTTCACTGAAGCCGGCTTTACCCGGCAATTGAATCAAAGGATATTTTACTATGTAGAAGTGTATAAACTATACATATATGTATATATATATGTCACAATGACATGTATATATATATATATGTATTCTATGTGTGTATATTTAGTGTTTACAAGGAAAGAATGGGGTTTTTTTAGTTGCGATATTTTGTTCCCATAGACTTACATGGGACTTCCGGTATCGGTATCGGGTATCGCCGATTTTTTAGTGATATCGGCGATACCATTCCGATTCCGATACTTTAGGATATCGGAAAGTATCGCTCAACTCTAGTCAGGATCGCTGGTGTATCGCTTCATGATCGCTGCTGAGCTGCCAAACAGGCAGCTCAGGCAGCGATCTGGGACAGCGACACTGCGGGTAACATCGCTTAGTTACCCGTAGTGTACCTTGGATACCAGCGCGCTGATGCAGGGAGCTGGTATCCAAGGTACACAGCGGGTTTCCAAGCGCTGCGCGGTGCCTGGAAACCCTTTGTGTACCTTGGATACCAGCTCCCTGCATCAGGGCGCTGGTATCCAAGGTACACAGCGGGTTTCCAAGCGCTGCGCGGTGCCTGGAAACCCGTTGTGTACCTTGGATACCAGCTCCCTGCATCAGGGCGCTGGTATCCAAGGTACACAGCGGGTTTCTAGGCACAGTCCCGCGCCTGGAAACCCGCTGTGTACCTTGGTTACCAGCGGATCGCTGGTCTCCCGCCTGTCACACGCAGCGATGCGTGCCTGTCAGCGGGAGACCAGCGATCAAAAAAATGTCCTGACATTTCAGCGACGATCAGCGATACCCAGCAGGGGGGCTGATCGTCGCTGAATGTCACACACAGCGATATCGCTGGTGAGCTCGGTGCTACGTCACAAAACTAGTGACTCAGCACCGATCTCGGTAGTGATATCGCTATGTGAGACGGGCCCTTTACAAAAAGTCTCAATGAGTTATCTAAAAGTAATAGAAAAATCCCAATACAAGAAGACAGAAACTGTTAAGGGCCCGTCTCACATAGCGATATCGCTACCGAGATCGGTGCTGAGTCACTAGTTTTGTGACGCATCAGCGAGCTCACAAGCGATATCGCTGTATGTGACATTCAGCGACGATCAGCCCCCCTGCTGGGTATCGCTGATCGTCGCTGAAATGTCAGGACATTTTTTTGATCGCTGGTCTCCCGCTGACAGGCACGCATCGCTGCGTGTGACAGGCGGGAGACCAGCGATCCGCTGGTAACCAAGGTACACAGCGGGTTTCCAGGCGCGGGGCTGTGCCTAGAAACCCGCTGTGTACCTTGGATACCAGCGCCCTGATGCAGGGAGCTGGTATCCAAGGTACACAACGGGTTTCCAGGCACCGCGCAGCGCTTGGAAACCCGCTGTGTACCTTGGATACCAGCTCCCTGCATCAGGGCGCTGGTATCCAAGGTACACTGCGGGTAACTAAGCGATGTTACCCGCAGTGTCGCTGTCCCAGATCGCTGCCTGAGCTGCCTGTTTGGCAGCTCAGCAGCGATCATGTAGCGATACACCAGCGATCCTAACAAGTGCATATTGTTGTCGGGATCGCTGGTGTATCATTATGTGACACCCAGCCTTTAGCTCTAGCAGAAACTAAACTTAACAAGCTGACTGATAAGACACAGGGGCCATTAGAGATAAGACTAGAATAAACAAAGAAAGTCAGCAGGACTGTCCAGGTTTGGTATACATTGGTCTCACAATGCAGTAAAACTGGAATTTACAAATAAACTAAAATAACTGTGTGTATGAAAATATTTTCACCGACACAAAGGAATTGCGATCAAGATGTAAAAAAAAAATCCAATATTGATGACTACTAGTGCTAAAGGCCTATGTGATCAGTCACAGTAATGGTGCCCATACACACGGGGCAGTTGAATCTGCCTAATTCTGTGGGATCGGATGACTAATAATTCACCATCTCTTTGGATTGGGTATGTTGGATTATTTCACTTAGAATGCTATTTCATGAATGGATATGGATATTTCTGAATAGCGATGGACCACTGTCAGATATTAAAGTAACCTGTCACCTTGGAAAATGCTATTATATATTATATTATATATAGGGCCAATCTCCAGATATAGGGTTACAATGCTGACTGTCGGCATTAGGCCGGAGTCACACTACCATGGAATACGGATGAGTGCTATGCAAGAAAATGTCGCATAGCACTCGGACCAATGTTAATCTATGGGGCAGCTCCCATCATCCGTTTTTTTCTCGTCTATATTATACGTGTGAGTGAAACGCAGCATGCTGCTATTTGCAGTGTATATCAGACGAGAATCGTCAGTGCAAGTCTATGGGTGCGAGAAAAATACGTACACCACACGGACCATCAGTGTGAGTTGCGAGAAATACGCACACATTTTCTTCATTACTGCCCATTGAGCCATTAAATTCAAAGTGGAAAAGCAAGTAAGAAATGAAAAGCCATACAGATGTTACACGGATACTTAGATGCGAGGAAATCGCATCATCGCATTGAAAACAGATTACATATGGATCACCATACGGAGAACATTTGTGCGATTCTCGGCAGACAAAATCGGACCGATTTTTTTATACGTTGTGTCTGACTCCGGCCTTACTGAAAGTGCGGTTACTGGGAGAAAATGAATTTATTTCTTGCCAGGAGCTGCCGACTTTCAGTCATAGGGGTGTGCCCGAAGTGACTCTAGTCACCGCTTTTTAACTCTTTATGGAATAATGTAGAGGTTCTAGTGTATGCTTTGTGTACACAAGTTTTAGTTATTATTATTATTTATTATTATAGCACCATTTATTCCATGACACTTTACATGTGAAAAGAGGTATACATAATAAAAAACAAGTACAATATTCTTAAATAATACAAGTCACGACTGCTACAGGAGGAGAGAGGATCCTGCCCACGAGGGCTCACAATCTACAAGGGATGGATGAGGATACAGTAGGCGAGGGTAGAGCTGGTCGTGCAGCGGTTTGGTGGATCGGTGGTTACTGCAGGTTGTAGGTTTGTCGGAAGAGGTAGGTCTTCATGTTTCTTTTGAAGGTTTCCACGGTAGGTAAGAGTCTGATATGTTGGGGTAGAGAGTTCCAGAGTAGGGGGGATGCGCAGGAGAAAGCTTGCATGCGATTGTGGGAAGAGGAGATAAGAGGGGTGTAAAGAAGGAGATCTTGTCAGGATTGGAGGTTGCATGCGGGTAAGTACCGGGAGACAAGGTCACAGATGTGTGGAGGAGACAAGTTGAGGATGGCTTTGTATGGCGTGGTTAGATTTTTGAACTGGAGTCTTTGGGTAATGGCAGGGCCGGCTCCAGGTTTTTATGGGCCCCGGGCGAAAGAGTCTCAGTGGGCCCCTTTAACACAGACCACGATTCATGATGCACAGATACTGCAGAGAAATATAGGTGTATGTACAATGCCAAACACTTCACTTCTTCCATTACATGAGTGATATCTATTGTAAATTGTACAATAGCTCAAAAAAAACGCCAAATCCTCACAGCGCACAGTACAGACTGGACAGTACAGTCCTCCATACAGTATTATGGGCCAAATATAATGCTCCATAAAGAATATTGGACCCAAAATAATGCTCCATACAGGATACTGTTCCCCATATAAAGCTCCATACAAAATATGGCTCTCCTCTGCACTGCGCTGCGTTCCTGCATGTTACGGGCCAGCTCAGGAAAGGGCGCTGTGGAAAGACTCCCCATCATCATCATCATTGCCTCCCCATCATCATCATTGCCTCCCCATCATCATCACCTCCCCATCTCATCATTGCCTCCGGCTCCTCACCACCATCACTGCTTCCCCCCACCACCATCACACAAACAGCACCACACACAGACAGCACCGCAGCACTCTCTCACATACACACACACAAAGCACTGCACTACACACAATACACACTGATACACACAGACACAGACAGTCACACACACCTCACATCTCACCTGTCCGGCGTCCGCGCTCTCTCTGCCACAGCCGGCCGCTGAATGATGATGTCATCCAGCAGTGCTGCTATGAGAGGAAGCGCGGGTGTCCTGCAGGCCCCCCTGGAGCCTGAAGCTACAGAGGCACGGGGAGAGGTAAGTATTGCGCCGGCTGTTGCCGGGGCCCTGAGCAAGCAGGGGGGCCAGTGGCGGCGCTGGTACCGCTCTCATCAGCTAACGGCGCCGGGGTGCCCGACGGCGAGTGGGCCCCCTCACCAGCTCAGGGCCCCGGCACTTGCCTGGGTAGGCCGGGTGCTGACGCCGGCCCTGGGTAATGGGAGCCAGTGCAGAGATTGACAGAGAGGAGAGGCCAGGGAATAGTGGGGGGGGCGGGATTTGTCCCGGGGAAACAGAGTTTAGGATAGATTGGAGGGGCGCGAGAGTGTTACAGGAGAGGCCACG
>JARQOD010000001.1:336421173-336505143 GCA_033576555.1 Oophaga sylvatica | reverse complement strand
GTGTACGGAGCAGAGCCGTGTGTATACGAGGTTACGGAGCGGAGCCGTGTGTGTACGAGGTGGATGTAGCAGTGCTGTACTGTGTACGAGGTATACGGAGCGGAGCCGTGTGTGTACGAGGTGTACGGAGCGGAGCCGTGTGTGTACGAGGTGGATGTAGCAGTGCTGTACTGTGTACGAGGTGTATGGAGCCGAGACGTGTGTGTACGAGTTGTACGTAGCGGAGCCGTGTGTGTACAAGGTGGATGTAGCAGTGCTGTACTGTGTACGAGGTGTACGGAGCGGAGCCGTGTGAGTACGAGGGTGTATGGAGCGGAGCCGTGTGTGTACGAGGTGGATGTAGCAGTGCTGTACTGTGTGCGAGGTGTACGGAGCAGAGCCATGTGTGTACGAGGTGTACGTAGCGGAGCTGTGTGTGTACGAGGTGTATGGAGCGGAGCCTTGTGTGTACGAGTTGGATGGAGCGGAGCAGTCTGTCTGTACGAGGATTACGGAGCCGAGCCGCTCGTGTACGAGGTTTACGGAGCTGAGCCGCGCGTGTACGAGGTGTACGGAGCGGAGTCGTGTGAGTACGAGGTGTACGGAGCGGAGCCATGTGTGTACGAGGTGGATGTAGCAGTGCTGTACTGTGTACGAGGTGTACGGAGCGGAGCCGTGTGTGAACGAGGTGTACGGAGGGAGCCGTGTGTGTACGAGGTGGATGTAGCAGTGCTGTACTGTGTACGAGGTGTATGTAGCCGAGCCGTGTGTGTACGAGTTGTACGTAGCGGAGCCGTGTGTGTACAAGGTGGATGTAGCAGTGCTGTACTGTGTACGAGGTGTACGCAGCGGAGCCGTGTGTATGAGGTGTACGGAGCGGAGCCGTGTGAGTACGAGGTGTATGGAGCGGAGCCGTGAGTGTACGAGGTGGATGTAGCAGTGCTGTACTGTGTGCGAGGTGTACGGAGCAGAGCCATGTGTGTACGAGGTGTACGTAGCGGAGCTGTGTGTGTACAAGGTGTATGGAGCGGAGCCTTGTGTGTACGAGTTGGACGGAGCGGAGCCGTGTGTCTGTACGAGGATTACGGAGCCGAGCCGCTCGTGTACGAGATTTACGGAGCTGAGCCGCGCGTGTACGAGGTTTACGGAGCGGAGCCGTGTGTACAAGGTGGATATAGCAGTGCTGTGTGTGTACGAAACGGAGCCCTGTGTGTGCGAAGTGTACGGAGTTGAGCCGCTCAGCTCCGTACACACAGGGTTCCGTGCTTGAGCCGTGTGTGTACAGAGCGGAGCAGAGCCGTGTGTGTATGGAGTGGAGCCTTGTGTGTATGTAGCGGAGCCGCGTGTGTACAAGGTGTATGGAGCAGAACCAAGTGTGTACGAGGTGTATGCTGCAAAGCCGCATGTGTACATGTGTAATGTATGTAGTACAGTTCATATAGCGTCTTGTGCTTGGGTGCGATGAAAACACAGGAGTCACAGGTTTGATATAGAAAAGTCCTGTATTACTTCATACAAGTTGGCAGAAATAGTCACACAGTTTGCAGACACAGAAACAGGAGACAAAGCAGGCCAGAGTAATCCAAGCTCAGCAATCACTCTCCAATACAGATTCAGGATCTTCTTCTCTGTTACCGTAAGTCCATGCAAACGTGGGTCTTTCAAAGAGCAGGGTTCAGAGTCCACAAGTGCTTCAGAGTTCCTCAGTAGGAATAGCTGGAGTACAAGGTCCAAGGCTTACAGGAGTCAAGTCACAGGTTCACTGCAGGCTAGATTCTGAAGCACTGATTGCTCAGCTGTGGCTGCTTAAGAAGCAAAGGAGAGAATCAGGGCGGGAACATGCAAGCTGGAAACTCCATTTTGACTGAGGGCAAGATAGCTGAGCAAGACAGAAAGTAAGCTGACGAACAAACTGAGTTTCAGGAATATATACATAGAACCTTACATTACTCCCCCCTTAAGGACAACCTCCGGATGACCTCAGACCAGGCTTGTGTGGGTACCTCTGATGAAACTGACGGAGCAAGCGAGGAGCATTAACGTTATTGACCGGTTCCCATGAGTTGTCCTCCACTGGGTAGCCCTGCCATTTAATCAGATATTGTAACTGATTTCTATACAACCTGGAATCTAAAATCCTTTCCACCACAAATTCTTCCTGACCATCGACTAGCACTGGGTCAGGGCAAGGAGAGGAACGTCCAGGAAACGTATTGGGTGTCGCAGCCTTTAGTAGGGATACATGAAAGACAGGGTGGATTCTCATAGTTCTGGGCAGTTGAAGACGACAAGCAACGGCACTTATAATTTTACTGATTTTATAGGGTCCAATGTACTTATGTCCCAACTTAGACGATGGAATCCTTAACTTAAGATTTCTGGTTGACAGCCAGACCAAGTCTCCTACCTTGAAAGCTGGTGCAGGTTTACGAAATTTATCTGCTGCTTTCTTGTACCTTTCTTGAGCCGATTCCAGATTTTCCTTTAGAAGATCCATATTCTTCTGTAAAGACGTGATTTTTTCAGCCACTGCTGGTAAAGGCGTTTCTATGGGAAATCGTGGTAGAATGTTAGGATGATAACCTAGATTAGAGTAAAAAGGAGACTGTTTAGTGGAGGCACTCTGAGAGTTGTTATACGAGAACTCAGCTAATGGAAGTAGATCCACCCAATCATCCTGTAGGTGGCAGATAAAGCAGCGGAGATACTGCTCCAGGGTTTGATTGGTTCGTTCGGTCTGTCCATTAGTCTGGGGATGAAAAGCAGAAGAAAGGTTTACTTTAATGTCCAATGCTGCACAGAAATTTTGCCAAAACCTAGAAGTGAATTGCACCCCTCGATCCGAAATAACCTCATCCGGTACTCCATGTAAGCGAAACACATCTTTAATCATCAAATCTGATGTCTGTCTTGCAGTGGGTAAGCCGACACAAGGGATAAAATGAGCTGCCTTTGTTAGACGGTCAACCACCACTAGAATGGTGTTCTTCCCCTGAGAGGTTGGTAACTCCACAATGAAGTCCATAGAAATGGATCCCCACGGGCGGGACGGGGTGGGAAGAGGCTGTAACAGACCAGTTGGTGAGGAGCGAGGTGTTTTGCATCTTGCACAGACCTCACATGAAGTGACATAATTCAAAACATCCTTCCTGCAAGTGGGCCACCAAAAGAAACGAGAAAGAAATTCCTGTGTCTTTAGAATTCCTCTATGCCCAGCTATCTTGGAATCGTGAATGAGTTGCAATACTCTTAATCTGACTGTTTCAGGAATATACAGACGTTGTCCCTGAATCCACACACCATTCTTAAAGACAAGACTTAAGTCCCTTGGGGTTTGTGCCAAAAAGGAATCCGCATGGTATGCTTCCTTGATGTCCTTAAGTAGGTCTTGATTATGAATTACTCCTAGGAATCTAGAGTCAGGAAGAATAGTCTTAGGAGGAGTAATTGGACGTGTCTCTGCTGAGTAAATCCTAGAGAGTGCATCAGCCTTTCCATTGCGCGATCCTGGTCTATAAGAGATGAAAAATTAAATTGGTTTAAGAAAAGATTCCAGCGAGCCTGGCGAGGAGTCAGGCACTTAGCCGACCTGATAAACTCAAGGTTACGATGGTCTGTCAGGACGACTATTTGCTGTGCAGCTCCCTGAAGAAGGTGTCTCCATTCTTTGAAGGCGGCAATAATGGCCAACAACTCTCTATTGCCCACATCGTAGTTCCTCTCAGCCGAAGACAACTGCTGGGAAAAGAAGGCACAGGGATGCAAGACATTCTTCTCACCTGTTCTCTGAGAGAGTATAGCTCCAACGGCACAGTCTGAAGCATCCACCTCTATTATGAAGGCAAGCTCGGGGTTGGGATGTACTAGGATAGGTGCAGTGGTAAATTTATCTTTTAGATGGGAAAATGCTTCCTGGGCTTGGGAGTCCAGGAAAACCTAGACTCTTTCCGGGTAAGTTGAGTGATAGGTGACACTACCTCAGAGAAATTTCTAATGAAACGTCTATAGAAGTTGGCAAACCCGATGAAGCGCTGTACCTCCTTCACATTTCTAGGACTTGGCCAATCCTTGATGGCTTGGGTTTTGCTTCCATCCATACTAATTCCTTGTGTAGACAGTACATACCCCAGAAATTGAATTTCGGTCCTATGGAATTCACACTTTTCAAGTTTGATGTAAAGATGATTTTGTCTTAGACGTTCCAAGCCATTCTCACATGTTCATGATGTTCCTCTGTGGAGTTAGAAAAAATTAGAATATCATCCAAATAAATTACCACGAATGTATCTAGGAGATCCCTGAAGATGTCATTCACCAAGTGTTGGAAAGTGGCTGGGGCGGTACTCAGACCAAAAGGCATAACTAGATATTCAAAGTGTCCATAGCGTGACCTGAATGCAGTCTTCCATTCATCCCCAGGTCTAATACGGACTAAGTTATAGGCCCCACGAAGATCTAGTTTAGAAAAAATTTTGGCATGTCGCACTCTCTCCAATAACTCAGGGATTAAAGGCAATGGATAACGGTTTCTAATAGTAACCTTATTGAGTTCCCTATAGTCTACGCATGGTCTCAGAGATCCATCTTTCTTCTTTACAAAGAAGATGGGTGCACCTGCAGGAGATGAAGAGGGGCGTATGAAGCCCTTGGCTAGATTTTCATCTATGTAATCCTTTAAAGCCTTTAGCTCGGGCCCCGCCAGGGGGTAGATCTTACCAAAAGGTATCTCTGCTCCAGGCAATAATTCAATTGGACAATCATATGGACGGTGAGGAGGAAGCTGGTCAGCGTTCTTCTTGTCACATAAATCCACATAGTCCTGGTATACAGCTGGTAGTTCAGGGACTGACATGATTCCTTTAGGAACAGAGCAAGCTGAAACTTTTGGACTCATCTGTTTCTCTGGAAAGTGTAATTCCTTGGTCTCCCAGTTAATGGAAAGGGTTCTGAGCCTGCAGCCATGGTAGCCCTAGAATAATGGGAAAGTGGGGAGAAGAGATAAGCATAAAGGACAGTTTCTCTTGATGATCTTTACCCATAAGAACCCTCAAAGGCTCTGTTTCCTGATCCACTGGTCCAGAGGTCAGCAGGGAGCCATCCACAGTTTCCATCTGTACTGGAGTAGCCTTCTTCACTGAACGTATTCCCTGTTTCAGAGCAAAGGAGACATGCATAAAATTTCCACTTGCCCCTGAGTCGATCATAGCAGAGCTAGACACCCAAGCTGAGTCAACCCAGAGTTTGATGGAAAGAAAGCAATGAGAATTGTTTTTCTTACAACTCAGCTGGGACACCGCTGAGGAAACTTGAAAAATGGCAGCGTTTACACAGTCAACGTCCTCAGAGGTAACGGAGTTTAAGTCCGAGAAATCAAGATCTGTTGCTGCAGATCTCTCTGGAGCCTGAGGCTCGGACCTGACAGATCCCCTCTCGCAACACTCACAATGAATGAGTGCTGCAGTAGTCTTACGAGAACGGCTGGGGCAGTTTATAATGAAGTGCCCTGACTTACCACAATAGAAACATAGATTCTCCTTAAAACGATGTTCCTTGCGTGCATCACTAACCCGTCGTTGTAAAGAGTCTACCTGCATGGGTTCAGGTTCAGGTTCCCGTGTAATCCTACTCAAAGGTTCCTTAGCTGGAGAGGAAGGTAGGAAAAGGTTAGTACGATTGCTTTCGAACCATCTCTCTTGCCTGCGTTCAGTCAGACGAGTATCAATACGGATGCAGTAGTTAATAAAGTCACCTAACGCAGTGGGAGGGTCGGCACGAGCAAGTTCATCCTTAATCAGTGGAGATAACCCCTTTCGAAAAATAGATTTTTTGGCGGAACTGTCCCAGGTGGTATCAAGGGCCCATCTCCTGAAATCCAAGGCATATTCAGCTACCGAGTGCTTACCTTGGCGCAAAGCTAACATGGCTGCTTCAGCTGTTGCACCTCGATTGGGGTCATCAAACACCTGCCCCATGGCTGAAATAAAATCATCAAGGTGATTCAAACAATCATCCTCAGTCTCAATCAGAGGGTTTGCCCACATTAAAGCCTTGTTGGTAAGCAACATAATTATAGTAAGCACCTTAGATCGTTCAGTGGGAAATTGTGAAGCATGTGCAGAAAAATAAAGATTGCATTGATTAATAAATCCCCTGAATTTCTCACGTTCACCGCCAAAACGAAAAGGGGGCAACTTGGGAATCCCAGCACTCGGGGCTACGGCAGGAGCCTGGACTCGCCCCTCTAGAACCTCAATCCTGGCTCGCAAATCCTGGGTAGTCTGTCCAACCACTTGCAAATTGTGATTATTGAGGTCCTGTAGATTTGTAAAACGGGTCTTTATATTCTGCAAATCTGCAAGGATATTATCAGTCACTCCGCAAAGTTCCTTTATGCGGGCCTCCATTTTCCAGATCTTTTAAGACAGGATTACTGAAGAAGAGGAGAGAAAAAAAACAATAGTGTTCACCTGTGGCAACACTGCAGAGAGAAAAAAAAATTAAGGGAACTGCTCACCTGGAATGGTTGTGAGAAGTCACAACCACTATCATCACAGAAAGTTTCAACCAGACATCTGATATCCAGAGTTACAGCAGACAAAAAAGAGAAAAGAAAGGGAAAAAAAAAAATAGTGTTTACCTGTGGTAACACTGCAAAAAGAAAAAACTTAAGGGAATTGCTCACCTGGAATGGTTGTGAGAAGTCACAACCACTGTCATCACAGAAAGTACAACCGGACGTCTGATATCCACAGTACAGCAGACACAGCCTTCCAGACCCAGCAGACACTAACGTTTTGGCTTCAGAATCTTGTAATGTATGTAGTACAGTTCATATAGCGTCTTGTGCTTGGGTGCGATGAAAACACAGGAGTCACAGGTTTGATATAGAAAAGTCCTGTATTACTTCATACAAGTTGGCAGAAATAGTCACACAGTTTGCAGACACAGAAACAGGAGACACAGCAGGCCAGAGTAATCCAAGCTCAGCAATCACTCTCCAATACAGATTCAGGATCTTCTTCTCTGTTACCGTAAGTCCATGCAAACGTGGGTCTTTCAAAGAGCAGGGTTCAGAGTCCACAAGTGCTTCAGAGTTCCTCAGTAGGAATAGCTGGAGTACAAGGTCCAAGGCTTACAGGAGTCAAGTCACAGGTTCACTGCAGGCTAGATTCTGAAGCACTGATTGCTCAGCTGTGGCTGCTTAAGAAGCAAAGGAGAGAATCAGGGCGGGAACATGCAAGCTGGAAACTCCATTTTGACTGAGGGCAAGATAGCTGCAGCAAGACAGAAAGTAAAATGGCTGACGAACAAACTGAGTTTCAGGAATATATACATAGAACCTTACAACATGGTTTACGGAGTGGAGTCGTGTGTGTTCAAGGTGTACAAAGCGTGGCTGCGTGTGTATAAGGTGTACGGAGTGGAGCCATGTGTATACTGAGTGGAGCCTTGTGTGTGCGAGATGGACGGAGCGGAGCCGTGTGTGTACGAGGCATACAAAGCGGAACCGTGTGTGTATGAGGTGTGCAGAGGCGTGCGTGTACAAGGTGTATGGTGGGGAGCATTCATACCTCCCAAGCATCCTGAATTCAGTGGGACACTACCGATTTTGAGAGTCTGCCCCGCTGTCCCGGCCGGGAGCTTTTCCCGTGGACACAGGAGTACATGCCGGAGCCCCGAGGAGCACTTTAAAACTCGCCCGTGATGTTCCACCAGAAGTGACGTGCTGGAAGATGACCAGAAATGAGGTAATTCCGGGAGGAGATTGTGACGGAACCATGGAGGCACTTCAGGGAATGCTTCAGATCCATTACCGAGTCCTCGCCTTGGAATCGGGGATGTCGGCCATGTGAGCGGATCATGATATGTCCTGCACCGGGAGGCTCAGGTGGGCACTACAATGGGAGCCGGGCTGCTATAGTATCTTTATAGAATCTTTGTTTCTTTCTCTCTGTTCTTTCTTTCTTTCTCTCTGTTCTTTCTTTCCCATCTTTCTTTCTCTCTGTTCTTTCTTTCTCTCTGTTCTTTCTTTCCCATCTTTCTTTCTCTCTGTTCTTTCTTTCTTTCTCTCTGTTCTTTCTTTCCCATCTTTCTTTCTCTGTTCTTTTTCTTTCTTTCTCTCTGTTCTTTCTTTCCCCTCTTTCTTTCTATCTCTCTCTGTTTCTTTCTTTTTCTCTATCTCTCTGTTCTTTCCCCTCTTTCTTTTTCTCTCTTTCTGTTCTTTCCCCTCTTTCTTTCTTTCTCTCTGTTCTTTTTCTTTCTCTTTCTCTGTTCTTTCCCCTCTTTCTTTCTTTCTCTCTCTCTGTTCTTTCTTTCTCTCTGTTCTTTCTTTCTCTCTCTCTGTTCTTTCTTTCCCATCTTTCTTTCTCTCTGTTCTTTTTCTTTCTTTCTCCTGTTCTTTCTTTCTTTCCCCTTTCTCTTTCTGTCTTTCTTTCTCTCTCTTCTTTCTTCCCCCTCTTTCTTTCTCTTTCTCTCTGTTCTTTCTTTCTTTCCCCTCTTTCTCTCTGTTCTTTTTTTCTTTCCCATCTTTCTTTCTCTCTCTGTTCTTTTTCTTTCTCTCTGTTCTTTCTTTCCCCTCTTTCTTTCTATCTCTCTGTTCTTTCTTTCTCTCTCTGTTCTTTCTTTCTCTCTGTTCTTTCTTTCTCTTTCTTTCCCCTCTTTCTTTCTTTCTTTCTGTTCTTTCTATCTGTTTTCTTTATTTCTCTTTCTCTCTCTCTGTTCTTTCTTTCCCATCTTTCTTTCTCTCTATCTCTCTGTTCTTTCTTTCTCTCTTTGTTCTTTCTTTCCCCTATTTCTTTTTTTCTCTGTTCTTTTTTTCTGTCCCCTCTTTCTTTCTTCTCTGTTCTTTCTTTCTCTCTGTTCTTTCTTTCCCTCTTTTTTTCTTTCTCTCTCTATTCTTTCTTTCTCTCTGTTCTTTCTTTCCCCTCTTTCTTTTCCCTCCCTCTCTGTTCTTTCTTTCCCCTCTTTCTTTCTCTGTCTCTGTTCTTTCTTTCCCCTCTTTGTTTTTTTTCTCTCTCTCTGTTCTTTCTTTTCCCTTTCTTTGTTTATTTATTTCTCTCTACTTTCTCTCTGTTCTTTCTTGCTTTCCCCTCTTTCTCTCTCTCCTTTCTCTCTGTTTTCTTTTTTCTCTCTCTGTTCGTTCTTTTACTCAGTACCATTGTGCTCATAGTACCAGTCACAGTGCCCTCAGTACCAGTCAGTGTGATCACCAGTGCTAAATGGGTGTGGTCGGGCCGTGGACATGGGTGTGACTAGTTGTGAAATGGGTGTGGTCGGGTCGTGGCCTAAAATTTGCTGCGGCGCGCTGCACGCGCCGCAGCCTTTCTCCCTCGAATTGGGGAGGCGCCGTTTTGCAGTTCGCCTCAGGCAGCACAGAGGCTAGGTTCACCCCTGCACGTAGGAGTACATACAAATTTTTGATCACCTTCTACTCAATCATTTTGTGAGGGAGAGGGACAATTCTGTTTTTTTTTTTGTTCACTGGGTATATTTTTTTCAGTTTTATTATTTTTTACAATAAATTCCATTTTTTTTACAAACAAAAAAAGTTTTTATGTGTTATCATGCATTTTTATTCACCTTTTTAAAGGTAAAATGACCAAAAATAATATAATTTCTGTGTTCATCTGGAAAACTAAGTGACAAGCTATTTTGATAGTTTGGCTTATTAGAGATGAAATGATACCAAGTAAGCATTTTTATTTTTACTAACAAAAGACTTAAAAAAGGGCTATTTACATGATTTACATTTTTTAATATTTATTTTTATAAACACTCATTTTTCTTTTAAAGGGAACCTGTCAAATGAAAAATTGCTATTAAGCTGCAGATATGGGGATAATCTGTAGGTTAATATCATTCTGATCCTGCTCGATGCCCGCACTTAGACCCCCGCTGCCGGGAGGTAATGAACTTTATTCCTCCTGGCAGCATTCGGCTTCCAGTCAAGGGGGCGGTGCCGGCACTATTTCAGTCATTGCCCCGTATACAGTTAGGTCCATAAATATTTGGACAGAGACAACATTTATCTAATTTTGGTTCTAGACATTACCACAATGAATTTGAAACAAAACAAATCAGATGCAGTTGAAGTTCAGACTTTCAGCTTTCATTTGAGGGTATCCACATTAAAATTGGATGAAGGGTTTAGGAATTTCAGCTCCTTAACATGTGCCACCCTGTTTTTAAAGGGACCAAAAGTAATTGGACAAATGACTCCAAGGCTATTTCATGGACAGGTGTGGGCAATCCCTTTGTTATGTCATTCTCAATTAAGCAGATGAAAGGGCCGGAGTTGATTTGAGGTGTGGTGTTTGCATTTGGAAGGTTTTGCTGTGAAGGAAACATGTGGTCACAGGAGCTCTCCATGCAGGTGAAACAAGCCATCCTTAAGCTGCAAGAACAGAAAAAAACCCATCCAAGAAATTGCTACAACATTAGAAGTGGCAAAATCTACAATTTGGTACATCCTGAGAAAGAAAGAAAGCACTGGTGAACTCATCAATCCAAAAAGACCTGGGAGCCCACGGAAGACAACAGTGGTGGATGATCGCCGCATACTTTCTTTGGTGAAGAAGAACCCGTTCACAACATCAACTGAAGTCCAGAACACTCTCAGTGAAGTAGGTGTATCTGTCTCTAAGTCAACAGTAAAGAGAAGACTCCATGAAAGTAAATACAAAGGGTTCACATCTAGATGCAAACCATTCATCAATTCCAAAAATAGACAGGCCAGAGTTAAATTTGCTGAAAAACACCTCCAGAAGCCAGCTCAGTTCTGGAAAAGTATTCTATGGACAGATGAGACAAAGATCAACCTGTACCAGAATGATGGGAAGCCAAAAGTTTGGAGAAGAAAGGGAACGGCACATGATCCAAGGCACACCACATCCTCTGTAAAACATGGTGGAGGCAACGTGATGGCATGGCCATGCATGGCTTTCAATGGCACTGGGTCACTTGTGTTTATTGATGACATAACAGCAGACAAGAGTAGCCGGATGAATTCTGAAGTGTACCGGGATATACTTTCAGCCCAGATTCAGCCAAATGCTGCAAACTTGATTGGACGGCGCTTCATAGTACAGATGGATAATGACCCCAAGCATACAGCCAAAGCTACACAGGAGTTCATGAGTGCAAAAAAGTGGAACATTCTTCAATGGCCAAGTCAATCACCAGATCTTAACCCAATTGAGCATGCATTTCACTTGCTCAAATCCAGACTTAAGAGGGAAAGACCCACAAACAAGCAAGACCTGAAGGCTGCGGCTGTAAAGGCCTGGCAAAGCATTAAGGAGGAAACCCAGCGTTTGGTGATGTCCATGGGTTCCAGACTTAAGGCAGTGATTGCCTCCAAAGGATTCGCCACAAAATTTTGAAAATAAAAATATTTTGTTTGGGTTATGTTTATTTGTCCAATTACTTTTGACCTCCTAAAATGTGGAGTGTTTGTAAAGAAATGTGTACAATTCCTACATTTTCTAACACATATTTTTGTTCAACCCTTCAAATTAAACGTTACAATCTGCACTTGAATTCTGTTGTAGAGGTTTCATTTCAAATCCAATGTGGTGGCATGCAGAGCCCAACTCGCGAAAATTGTGTCACTGTCCAAATATTTCTGGCCCTGACTGTATATACAGTGGCGGCAGTAACCCCGTCCCCCGCACTGACAGACTTGCTTGCTCATCATTAGGACAGGTTGTCAGTCAGTGCCAGAGGTGTGGTTACAGCCACCACTCCACTCTATATACAGGGCGGTGACTGAAAGCTCATTGGTGCCTCCACCCCTATGACTGAAAGCCAAACGCTGCCAGGAGGAATAAAGTTGTTTCCTCCCGGCAGCAGGGGTCTAAGTGCGGGCGCCGGGCAGGTTTAGAACGCTATTAACCTGCAGATTATCCCCATGTCTGCAGGTTAATACAGGAAAGATGTATAACTTTGTACCATGTTAGCCAGTAGATAGAAAAATATTTAGAATTGAGAGTCCTCAGTGGTTAGCCATTAAAAGGTATCAGCCACTGAGGACCCTCAATTCTAAATATTTTGCAGGTTAATAGCGTTTTTCATGTGACAGGTTCCCTTTGACTTTGCAGGTGTAATACTTAAAACTTAATGTTACACAGGGACTGGAGGAGCTCACATATCACCTCTCTCATGTTGCTGAAACCTGTAAGCTCCCCTCAGCCCGCCTGTCCACTTTCATTCTGGCTAAAGTTGGGGTGGAAGTGGGCCATTTTAAAAGGCTGTATCTCAGCCTTTATCGCAGATACATTAGTGTTTCATGGCTGATTTTGAGGCCGGATAAAGATGAGAATATATTAAATTTGGCCGAAAATTGAGACGATTTTTCAGAAAATTTGGACGATTTTCCTTCATATTCCATCTATGTGCATTTTACATCCTTGTGAGATCCATATTTATGCATCAACATTTTGAAAAGTACATGATCAAATAGTTTTCTGTGTTCAGAACTGAAAGGTAACCGATAAAACTGGATGCTTTACAGATGATCCATATGGGATCTGACTTTTTTATGCACTCATAGACTTGAATACCTGCGTCTCATT
Source organism: Oophaga sylvatica (assembly GCA_033576555.1). NCBI lineage: Eukaryota > Metazoa > Chordata > Amphibia > Anura > Dendrobatidae > Oophaga > Oophaga sylvatica. The sequence goes on along the minus strand of JARQOD010000001.1, from coordinate 336,492,592 downwards.
CAAGATACATGCTGAAATTTTTTTTCACATTGACGAGTGTGTTATGTGGACGTGTGCAGTCTTTGTGTACCGCAAACAGCACACGGCGCGCACACACCCATTATAGCCGGTATGTTACTGCACATAGTCAATTTTACACATTGATAAAAGGTCTGCATGTAAAACATGAAACATTACTGCAAGCGCTATTTGGGTCTGATTTACAGATTAGACTAGTAGTGCTTGAAAAAAGCAGACAGCTCCTGCACCTGCCACTATGTGGATGAGCACACAGAGCCAGGCTTAAGGTGAGATTCTTGGCTTTAAAATGAGCCCAGAATTGCCACTGTACTTATAACCCAGCCTGCAATATTACAGGTTCAAGTGTAAGTTAGGACTTCCACGCACCTACAGCTGTCACTTTAACCTCTGATATCTCAGGCTGGGCCAAGACTACAATAGCGAAATATGGCCACTGCTAGCCAGGATACATCTCATACTCAGTGGCCACCCTGAAAGTAAACATGTGATATGTCCTTGGTAGGGAAAGGGTTAGTCAAGTATGGAATGAACCCTAATGATAAGTAAACTCTCACTGCTCCAGTTTAGTGTGTATGTCAGTGGGGCTGCAATGATATGAAATGCTATATTCCATGGCATTAGAAAATAATCTCCATGTACTAACTATAACCTAAACAGAGAGGTGCACTGTTACTTTATTAAAGAATGACTAGCTGCCACTTAGTTGTCATCAAATAGGTTAACAAGTAGCACTGATGAGCAGAAAGGAATGTGAGAAGTAACCAAATGATTGCTATCTCATGGGAATTCTCTTGCACAACCACTTGTCAATTCACTTGTCATACACTGGCAGGGCGTGTAAGTTTACTGTCACAGTGACAGGGACACCAGACAGCAGATGGGCTTCCTCTTACGCATTAGATTATTGACAGAATGCATTGACAGTTGCTTAATGTTTAGAGCCAGCCAAAAGCAAAGAAACTATTGGTCATTCAATGTCTGATCACTATGTACCATATTTTTCGAACTATGAGGTTCACCGGACCATAAGATGCACCTAGGTTTTGGAAAAGGAAAATAGATTAAAAAAAATTGAAGCAAAAATTGTGGTTATGATGGACTGTTATGTGGAAGGTCTGGTGCTGGCACTGTTATAGGGATAATGCCCCCAAATTCTGTACTAATATCCCCTGGTCATGATGCACTGTTATGTGGAAGGTCTGGTGCTGGCACTGTTATAGGGATAATGCCCCCAAATTCTGTACTAATATCACCTATCTTGGTATATATGCCCCAACCATCCTAACATTGTACCCATCCAGGTATATATAATCTCCATCCTGGTATATATGTCCCCATCCAGGTATATGGAGCGCCCTTAAGGGCCATGGGGTACTCGGTACCAGACCGGAGGTTCTTAAAGGGGAAGTCACGGCAGCAGTGACCTGGTCCGTGGCGCTGGGCGTCCATAAAAATGATGAAGATGTAAAAATAAGGGGAATAGTTTCGTGACACCACCTGTGGTATTCGGCAATAAAGATGTTAGCCAACACTGCTTCAGAGTCCGCTGGGGCTGTTGGTGATGCAGCAGAGTTGTTACAGCTCTCCACGGGTAAGGCTAAGCCCAGGGCAGTTAAAGTGTTAAAGATGATGGTGGTGGTTGTGGTGCAAGGCAGATGACTCAGTAAATAATTCTGAGGACACAACAAGGTGCAGTCTTTTCAGTTTACTCACAGTTCTTTGGCACAATCCCCAGCCGGGGTGCTGTGTCCTCTGGGTAGGTGGTGTGTAGCCCTGGTATTTAAGGTACACAATACCAGGGGATGAGTGGAGAGGTAACGGTTAAGGGCTCTACATGACATCACATATACTTCGGACACACCCAGCAGGGGTGTAGAGGGGTGTGGTTTTTAGCACAAGAGTCTAGTAGTGTCTCCTGAGGTGAAGGGAGAGAGAAGGAGTGCCTGTCTGGAGCACCAAGATTCCTGTCGATTCAGCGAGACAGTACAGTAGTGGAGGCTAGTACAGGTGAGCCAGTTCACCTTAGCCTAGTCAGTGCTGAGATTGAGAGTTGGAGCAAGTCGAAAGGCACAGTGGAAGAAATTAGAAGTGCTTTAGGATTGGAGAAGTCCTGCACATTGTCACCGGTCACTGGGGACCGAAGCATCACTATAGCTTCACGCATAGTGGTAAAAGAACCAGAGGCTTACTGGACCTTAGGTAACAGAAAGCAGCCCTTGAAGTGTCAGTACGTAACAGGGGTCAGGTGGAATAGGAACTTTGAGCTAGGCCAAGCATAGAAGAACCTAGTTTCATCACTGGAAGGCTCCACCACAAAACTGACCGGGCAGTACAGCTTTGAAATAGCTGAAGTTTCAGGAGTGAACTACGCTTTATGCTGGTTGGACTCATCATCATTGGAAAGTAAAGGAGGCCCCTGCCTTGCTCAGCCGTTGCCTCAAAACTCATCCTCCATCAACCCCATCAGCCTCCCTGGGACCTGCCTTACCATCTTACAAGTAAAAGGTATGGAAAGACGCTGACGGTGTGAGACTGAGTTATTTAATTGCATGCCTGCACAACCCCACCATAACCATCGACCTGAGGGAAGAGTCCCACCTGTAGGGGACCCGACATCTAGCTGCCTCACCATCCCCTCAGAGATCTACAGCAGCGCTGGTACAAATTACCAGAGACTACAGGTGGCGTCACAAACTGTAAATATATCTATCCCCTGTAAATATTCCCCCAACATACGCCAGACCGCCAGGGCCACAGACCGAGCCACCGCTACCTGTGACAACCCCATAGACTTCCATGGGCTCGGCTCTGAGTACCCCATTGCCCTGGTAATCCACAATTGTGGTGGCGGGTCGACACAAAACTTTGGCGTCACGAACAGGATGCGAAACTCGCAAAATTGCGAGCCCTGTGTGCCTATGGAGTTGTTTTTGTGAAAAAGGACTGTTTGCACTTTTGGCGCCAAAAATCGCCATCTTTGTCGCCATATTCGCGCCCTCAGGCGCTGGAGAAGAAGGTGGGCGTACCTTCGTGGGCGTGTACCCCCCTGTGGCGCGAAGAGAATGCCTGCCCTCTCAAAGTGCTATTACAACATGCGATCCTGCCCTACAGCAAAGGAGGTCCGCCTCCTCTTCACCTTCCCTGCGAGGAGGAGGAGACGCAAACCCCGCCTCCACGGAAGAGACAGGACTGTTCTGAAAGAAGAGAAAAGAACGCTCTGGAACATCATGGAAGCAGGACGTGTGCAGCCGAGCAGGGAAGCGGAGGAAGGCAGGCCCCGTTCCCCAGCCAAGCTGCCACCAGCACCGGAACCATCCGTGGTCCTGCACCTGCAGCAAGCATTGCTGGAAATTAAAGAGGAGAATGCCAGACTGAAAAAGATGGTCCAGCACCAATCTGGATTTGAAGAGATCGAGAGACGCCGGCGTACCCAGGAGCAGCGGCGGCTGTGGGACGCGGTGTTCTCTCCCCTCGACGACCCCCTACGTCTGGAGTTACCAAAACTTCTGCTGCCCAAGGCAAAGGAGCAACCGGAGGCTGCCCCCGAAAGTACCGATCCTGATCCCACCGGTGAAGCGGTGGAGGCGAAGGAGGTTGAGGAGGTACCGCCAGTTCCGGAACGCCCGCCCGGCCAGGAGGCCGCAGCAGATGATCGATCCCCGGCAGGACACCGGAGGGGTCCTGTCCGTCATTACCAGACGTGGACTGGGACGAGATGGCGCGCCTGGATGACGTCGCCTACACCGCCCAGTGGGAACGTGAGTGGCAGCGTCGCGAGGAGAAACGGCAAAGCCAGCAGGAGGAAGAGCGGGAAGCTCAGCGAAACCGACAACGGCAGCATGCAGAGCTGATCGCGGACAAGGAAAGTGTCCGTCGAGAAAAAGGTACTCTGAGGGAACCGCGGCGGCAGGGGTGTGTGACAGAGTTCCAGCTCCGGAAGGGCTGGGGCTTCATAAGAGAACCGGGCCTCTACCCAGGGGTCTTTGTCAGCAGACGCGACGTAGAATCCCACCTACTGCAAGGCCATCCCGGGAGGGACCTAGTTAATGGAGACATTGTCACCTATACACGACACTGGGGTATGAAGGGATGGTATGCCCTTAATGTCACAATCGTCCGTGACCCCGTCCCCGACGCAGGTAACGTCACCACTACCGCAGCGTCCCCATCTCCAGCTCAAACAGCACCAGGCCGTGCCCCAGCATCGCCCCCTGCAGGCTCCTTGCAAATGGAGGCAACACCTGTATACTCTTCACTACCTGATCCTATTACATCGCAACCTGCGACTCAGACCACATCTCAAGCAGCAGTTTACACGACGACGCGCACAGCGACTATTTCTGCATCACGAGAGCAAGTGGCCATCACAGTAACGCAAACAGCGTCTCATAAAGTGAAAGCACCCGTTGCGCCCCTAGAGGTTCTTACGAGAACTGTGGCGACCCAGACTCTGATAGCAGGTCACGACTTGTTAGTCATGGGATCTAGGGACCATCGCATTGTTCCAGCCCCCGGGATGGAAAGTGTAACTGAAGTTGACAAAGAAATGTGAAGAACGGTAGGACCCAGACAGGGTTTACCGCATAACACACAAGGATGCATACCACGATCAAGCAGGACACTTTGGCTGGAGAAAGCTGGAGACCTTGTTGAGATGCCGGTTCTACTGGGTAGGGATGCGCAGCTCCATTGAGAGGTGGTGTCGGAACTGTGGACCCTGTGGTCTCAGAAGGAAGGACTACGGTAGTCAGAAGGCACCCCTGCAACCTATCCGGACGACTCGCCCCCTGGAGATTGTGGCCCTGGACCACGTCAAACTGTCGCCAAGTAGATCTGGATACTCATACGCCCTGACCATGGTGGACCATTATTCCAGATTTCTGGTGGTTGTTCCAGTTAAGGACCAGACCGCAGTGACGGCCGCAAAAACCTTTCAAGCAAGCTTCTGCAGACCGCATGGGTATCCGGAGCAAGTATTAACCGATCAAGGACCTGCTTTCGAAGCAGATTTATTCAAGGAATTCTGTCACATGTACGGGTGTAAGAAAATTAGAACAACGCCATACCACCCTCAAACCAACGGTCTTTGCGAAAAAATGAACCATATTGTCCTTGACTTGTTGAGATCCATACCGTTGGAAGACAGAAATCGATGGCCGGACTTACTACCTGATTTGGTTGACTTGTATAACCATATACCTGTAAGTTCCACTAACTGCACTCCAGCCTATCTTATGAGAGCAAGGCCCGGAAGACTACCAATGGATTTAGAACTTGGAGTGGTAGAACCGGAGGCAGACGACGCCATTGAAAACTGGGACATCAATCGGCAAGAGCAGTACAGACGAGTGCAAATCTGTGTAGAAGAAAGTCTCAACAAGGCACGGGAGAAACAGGAAGATATTTACAACAGAAATGCTCCTGCCAAGCCTTTGATGCCTGGAGAAGTGGTGTTAAAAAGAAAAAGGAAAATGCACAAATTGGATAACCAGTGGGAACAAGAACCCTACGTTGTACAAGATTCTAAATATGACAACAGAAAAGTTTGTATCATCAGTAAGGACGGAGGAAGAACAATAACCACTGTGTCCAGAGACCATTTGAAATTGTGTCCAGAACCCTTAAAGCTTTGTGAAAAGAACCCTGTCATCAATCAAGAGGAAGGAAAGGAAGAGGTCATACACACGGATCTGGGAGATTTTCCTGCGGATTGGCCCCGACTGGGAGATGCTGTAATAGTTCCGGTGTTGCAGTTTTATCAGCCACAAGAGGAAGTTCTACCTCCAGTTGTGCCCATGGTGCCAGTTGAGTCCGTTCAGGAGTTACCCATTCCAGCAACACCTCAACCTACGGAATCTCAAGAAGGATCATCAGAAGCAGCGCCCCATACTATGGGATCCCCTGGTGAAGCTGACTCACACCGCCCAGCCATCAGTACGCTTGCCAGATCCATAGAAAGATTGAGGCAGTTCTATAGTTTGCCGTTACGCAGTGCAGACAGATCACAACTTAATATACCTGAAGCTACTCCACGTAGATCAGAGCGAATCACAAAAGGGAAGATACCCATTCGATACCAGCAGTAATTATAACAAATTAATGTGAATATTGTAAAAAGTATATATATATGTGTCTTTTCCTTATGGTGTCTTATAATGGACTGAGAGGCTGAGGACTGTGCCAGCCCAGAACTTATCTTGTAAATAGTTGCACTAAGGTGCCTTATAATGGTTTCACACGAAGCCTTGACTTACCTCTGAACATAAAACCCGTGTGGTGTGGCACTGAGTGAGGTCTGCATCCAGATGTCCTGCAGCCCACCTAGGACCCACGTTGAAGGTTTGGTGCGGGTCCTTCACAAGAATATTGCCGTTTATTTATATGAACATGTCTATTTAATATTTTGTATTTTTCTATGTTTAATGTTTTGTTTGCAACGTTCAAGCAATCCTTACCTCCCTGATGGGACGAGTTAATGTTAATGTTTAATGCATAAACAAAATTGTCTCTTTGTATTTCACAGCCCGGGAGTGCTGTCGTTTACCATGGGGGAATGTGTAGCCCTGGTATTTAAGGTACACAATACCAGGAGGATGAGTGGAGAGGTAACGGTTAAGGGCTCTACATGACATCACATATACTTCGGACACACCCAGCAGGGGTGTAGAGGGGTGTGGTTTTTAGCACAAGAGTCTAGTAGTGTCTCCTGAGGTGAAGGGAGAGAGAAGGAGTGCCTGTCTGGAGCACCAAGATTCCTGTCGATTCAGCGAGACAGTACAGTAGTGGAGGCTAGTACAGGTGAGCCAGTTCACCTTAGCCTAGTCAGTGCTGAGATTGAGAGTTGGAGCAAGTCGAAAGGCACAGTGGAAGGAAATTAGAAGTGCTTTAGGATTGGAGAAGTCCTGCACATTGTCACCGGTCACTGGGACCGAAGCATCACTATAGCTTCACGCATAGTGGTAAAAGAACCAGAGGCTTACTGGACCTTAGGTAACAGAAAGCAGCCCTTGAAGTGTCAGTACGTAACAGGGGTCAGGTGGAATAGGAACTTTGAGCTAGGCCAAGCATAGAAGAACCTAGTTTCATCACTGGAAGGCTCCACCACAAAACTGACCGGGCAGTACAGCTTTGAAATAGCTGAAGTTTCAGGAGTGAACTACGCTTTATGCTGGTTGGACTCATCATCATTGGAAAGTAAAGGAGGCCCCTGCCTTGCTCAGCCGTTGCCTCAAAACTCATCCTCCATCAACCCTATCAGCCTCCCTGGGACCTGCCTTACCATCTTACAAGTAAAAGGTATGGAAAGACGCTGACGGTGTGAGACTGAGTTATTTAATTGCATGCCTGCACAACCCCACCATAACCATCGACCTGAGGGAAGAGTCCCACCTGTAGGGGACCCGACATCTAGCTGCCTCACCATCCCCTCAGAGATCTACAGCAGCGCTGGTACAAATTACCAGAGACTACAGGTGGCGTCACGAACTGTAAATATATCTATCCCCTGTAAATATTCCCCCAACATACGCCAGACCGCCAGGGCCACAGACCGAGCCACCGCTACCTGTGACAACCCCATAGACTTCCATGGGCTCGGCTCTGAGTACCCCATTGCCCTGGTAATCCACAAGTGTGGTGGCGGGTCGACACAGTGGTCCAGACAGCTCTCATGTAATTTGGGGTACACCGTGTGAGAACCCCCTTCTGATGTTCCTTTCCTGGCTGTCTCCCTACTCTGGCTCCCTCCTCTCCTGCCCTGCGCTTTCACACATAGTGTCCCAAGCCAGCAGCCTCGAATTTTGTCGGGCGACGTTCTAGGTCACCTTGGTCTTATCTGGCTGTCTTTTTGGCGAATGTGTGCGGATGTGGCTGCAGCACATGCAGATGCTGCAGCCTCCAGTTAGCTAGCTGAGTCCTTAGTTTCTCCACTAGACTGGGGCCGGTCCCCTTACTGCGACCTGGTCCCTCCACTCGATTTCAGTCAGTGTGGATACGGGCCCCATGGGTGGATTCCTCACTTCCCATGCCCCTAGGACCCCTCTTCTTCTCTCTCACTAAAGCTTCTTTCTCTTTCTCTCTTTCTTTCTTAAGCTTCTCTTTCTGTCTTTTCTGTCCTTCTTCTCGCTCTACTGTCCTCTGGTCCAGGGACTAGCTCCTCTCTGCTCAAGTCCCCGGCACCAACCCTCACTACTCTCCTCTAACTCACTGTCACTAACTGTCTGTGGTCTCTGACCACTCAATAAGCTCCTCCTCTTCTCTACTTTCCTCCACCCACACCTTCTACCTAGTCACTCCCGGGCCCTGAGAGGTCTGGTGTTGGATGTAAGTGTGTAGGTTCTGGGTGATGTCTCCTCCTTACCTGAGAGTGGAGCACCACACCTCCGACTGAGGTGCAGTACCTCTGTGGCGAGTGGACCTCAGAGGAGCCACATATACAGTACAGACCAAAAGTTTGGACACACCTTCTCATTCAAAGATTTTTCTGTATTTTCATGGCTATGAAAATTGTAGAATCACACTGAAGGCATCAAAACTATGAATTAACACATGTGGAATTATGCATTACACTTTACAAAAAAGTGTGAAACAACTGAAAATATGTCTTATATTCTAGGTTCTTCAAAGTCGCCACCTTTTGCTTTGATTACTGCTTTGCATGCAGAAAAGGTGAACGGATGGATTCTATATGCCTGGTTCCCACCGTGAAGCATGGAGGTGGTGGTGTGATGGTGTGGGGGTGCTTTGCTGGTGACAGTGTTGGGGATTTATTCAAAATTGAAGGCATAGCGAACCAGAATGGCTACTACAGCATCTTGCAGCAGCATGCTATTCCATCCGGTTTGCGTTTAGTTGGACCATCATTTATTTTTCAACAGGACAATGAACCCAAACACACCTCCAGACTGTGTAAGGGCTATTTGACCAAGAAGGAGAGTGTTGGGGTGCTACGCCAGATGACCTGGCCTCCACAGTCACCAGACCTGAACCCAATCGAGATGGTTTGGGGTGAGCTGGACCGCTCACCGCTTCAATTTGCACCCCCACACCATCACACCATCTCCTCCATGCTTCACAGTGGGAACTAGGCATGTAGAGTCCAGCCGTTCACCTTTTCTGCATGCAAAGCAGTAATCAAAGCAAAGGGTGGGTACTTTGAAGAACCTAGAATATAAGACATATTTTCAGTTGTTTCACACTTTTTTGTAAAGTGTAATGTATAATTCCACATGTGTTAATTCATAGATTTGATGCCTTCAGTGTGATTCTACAATTTTCATAGTCCTGAAAATACAAAAAAATCTTTGAATGAGAAGGTGTGTCCAAACTTTTGGTCTGTACTGTACATGGCAACCCATCCTGGTATACATGGTCCCCCATATTGGTATACATGTCCCCATCCCCATCCTGGTATACATGGCACCCATCCTGGTATACATGGCAACCATCCTTGTCCTGGTATACATGGTACATGGCCCCCATACCCGTCCTGGTATACATGTCCCCCATCTTCATCCTAATATGTAGAATGTAAGCCCGAAAGGGCAGGGTCCTCTCCCCTCTGTATCAGTCTGTCATTAGTTTGTTTACTGTAAGTGATACCTGTAATTTGTATGTAACCCCTTCTCATGTACAGCACCATGGAATCAATGGTGCTATAGAAATAAATAATAATAATAATAATATGCATGGCCACCCATCCTGGTATACATGACCCTCATCCCTGTCTTTTTATACATGGCCCCATCCCCATCCTGGTATACATCATCCCCATCTCCATCCTGGTATACATACCCCCATCCCCATCCTGGTATACATAGCCTCCTATCCTGGTATATATGGGCCCCATCATGCCCCATCGGCATAACCCCCCCCCAACAAAAATTGGTGTCTTTTGCTCACTTTGCCTCACAAAAGTCAGAATAGAAAGTGATCAAAATATGTACCATAAGTTGCCCGAAAATGGTACCAATAAAAACGTCAACTCGTCCCGCAAAAAACATGCCATGACATGACTCTGTTGGTCAATATATGGCGATGCAAAAACTTTTAGTGTGACAGAAGCCAAACATAAAACTAATTGAGAGGTGTAGTTTGTGTAATGGTGTCAATTATGGGGGTTTCTGCTGTTCTGGCACCTCAGGGACTCTGCCAGTGTGACATGGCACTCTCAAACCAGTCCAGCAAAATCTGAACTCCAATATGGCGCTTCTTCCCTTCTGAGCTTTGCACTTTGCCTCAAAAGTAGTTTGACCACGTATGTGGTATCTGTGTACTCATGAGAAATTGCACAAAAAATTTTGGGGTCCATTTTCTACTGCTATCCTTGAGAAAATGAAAAAAAAATGGGGCTAAAACAACATTTTTGTGGGAAAAATATATTTTTTTTCATTTTCACAGATCAACATTGTAAAATTCAGTGAAGCACCTTTGTGTTCAATTTGCTCATCACATCTATATATAAATTCATTGAGGGGTCTAGTTTCCAAAATGGGGTCACTTGTGGGGTGTTTCCACTGTTTTGGCACATCCGGGGATTTTCAAACGCGACATGACATCCACAGACCATTCCATCAAAGTCTACATTCCAAAACGTCATTCCTTCCTTCCTGAGCTCTGCCAAACACTAGTTTTCCCCCACATATGGGGTATCTGCGTACTCAGGAGAAATTGCAAAACAAATTTTGGGGTCTATTTTTTAGTGTTATTCTTGTGAAAAAAGGGGCTAAAAGAACATTTTTGTGGGAAAAATTTGAGTTTCTATTTTCACAGTTCTAATTTATAAACTTCTGTGAAGCACCTGGGGGTTCAAGGTGCTCACCACACATCTAAATACATTCCTTGAGGGGTCTAGTTTCCAAAATGGAGTCACTTGTGGGGGAGAACTGTTTAGGCACATCAGGGGCTCTCCAAACACGACATGGTGTATGCTAATGATTCCAGCACATTTTGCATTTTAAAAGTCAAATGGTGCTCCTTCCTTTTTGTTTTATTTTGTGTTTTTTTTTTTATCTTTTTACTACTTTTTTCATGTTTTTTTTTACCAGCCCTTCTATGGGACTTGACCACTTTATTAGTTTTTCTAAGGATTAATTCTGTACTTTGATAACTTTCAGACTGTTGAACGAAAGAGTAAGAGTGCATTTACAGTGGCCGATTGTTATCAATGAGCATTCCAAGGAATGCTTGTTTCCCGATAATTGGCCAGTGTAAATAGGCTGTCACTCCTTCGATAAAGTAGCAAAACGCTAGTTCGTTGGGTGAAATTAATTTTTAAGATTGCTTAAAGGGTACCTGTCAACATGAAAATGCTGTCCAATCTGTAGGCAACATGTTATAGAGCAGGGGGCGCTGCCCTCGAACTGAGTTGCAAAATAGGCACGGCATCCTATATCTCTCAAAATTCAGCAGGAAATTTCTGGCACAGATATTCATTGTGTGAAAATTGCGCAATTATAAACTGAAAAAGAAGCATGTTGACTGACTTAATACATTAAACACCTACAATTATTGGAAAAACCTCATTTAAAATTGTGACATCATTCCGCTCCTGCAGTAAATGCCTTACATCACAGTTATTTAAAGCTGGACATAATTAGAGATATTACAAAGAAGAGTATGAGCATTCAGTAAATGACTTAATCATCCCTGTAATACATATACCTGAATAGAACTCATGCTGTACAAACACTTAAGTGAAGGATGCACAAGTAACATGAGTGGGGGAGTTTAGGAGCAAACTGTGGCATTCGTTTCAGTTTACAGGTCAGTAAACAGGGTTTGGATTCAATAGTTATACAGATGAATTAGTAGAAATAAGGTGTCTCAAACAGGAAAAATCCTTACAGCTTAGGCAAGTGATAGGCTGCAGCAGTCAGGTGACTGAGCGATCCATCATCAGAGAAACTAACAATAACTCTCTACTTTAGTCACCTGACTGCCACAGCCAATCACCGCTCAGCAGTTCTAAATATTACATCACTAGAACTTCCTTAAAGGGAGTCTGTCAGTCCAAGCTGACCCTATTAACTAAGCACCTATAAAAATTCTACTTTTAGCGTTATAGTCACTACCTCCATTCTGTAGGAGCTGCTGATTAATCAGATATGCTCATCATGATGTTCAGTGCACCCTTGGTGTGGCACCAGTGCACCGTTTCACCCACTGGTTTGGCATGCCCCTGCCTGAGCAATCTCTGCAGAAAATGCATCTACAGGAAAAGCTGCACTGTCATTCACCAATGAGGGAGGTGAGGGCATGCAAAACTATTGGGCATAATGGCTTTGCCAAGGGGACACCAAGCACAATCATAAGCATTAATGATTAAACTTCAATTTCAGCAGAATGGAGTCAATGATTAAAACAGAAAAAGTGTGATTTTTATAAGAACTATATCAGCTACTAGGATACATGCTTAGTTTATACTGGAATTTTGGGCTGACAGATTCCTTTTAACATGTCAACACCTAAACCTTCTGATAAACCCCCCTCCACAAAACACTAGCATATCATTTATAGATTGTTTTTATATATTATTGTATTATGTATATTATCTTCTTTTTTATGATGAATAGGCTAACAACACTATGACAATTGAATGAAACATGTCTTCCCTTGCTTTTTCCTGTGTAATTACATTCTGACACAGAGTTTGAGGGCTTTGACTTCACCATTCACAAGAGAACATCTTGAGAACTTACAATTAGCCACAGGCTCATCCAGGGAAATTTCATCCACCTCCCAAGGTTTAAAGGAATTAAAAGCTCACAAAAGCGTTCTGACCTCTGAAGTTATCAAAATTGCCCCTTAGTAATCCACAGGGAGGATCTGCACTAAAAAATTTGTGCTTTTAATTTAAACACATGCCCATTATCCCACTTGTATATTTCCAGTTTCCCTATTCCTTTTTCAGTATGAGGAAACCTAAGGTAAGATCACTTGATAGTCACTGATCAATATGTCAAAGTCCCTGCAGAAGCAAAATGAAGCCAGTCACACTTCTGAAAACACCTTAAACATAATTATATATATATATATATATATATATATAGTACAGACCAAAAGTTTAGACACACTTCTCTTTCAAAGATTCTTCTGTATTTTCATGCTATGAAAATTGTAGAATCACACTGAAGGCATCAAAACTCTGAATTAACACATGTGGAATTATACATTACAATTTACAAAAAAGTGTGAAACAACTGAAAATATGTCTTAAATTCTAGGTTCTTCAAAGTAGACACCTTTGCTTTGATTACTGCTTTGCACGCTGAAAAGGTGAACGGATGGACTCTACATGCTAGTTCCACCGTGAAGCATGGAGAGGTGGTGTGATGGTGTGGGGGCTTGCTGGTGACACTGTTGGGATTATTCAAAATTGAAGCGTGAGCGTCCAGCTCACCCAAACCATCTCGATTGGGTTCAGGTCTGGTGACTGTGGAGGCCAGGTCATCTGGCGTAGCACCCAACACTCTCCTTCTTGGTCAAATAGCCCTTACACAGTCTGGAGGTGTGTTTGGGGTCATTGTCCTGTTGAAAAATAAATGATGGTCCAACTAAACGCAAACCGATGGAATAGCATGCTGCTGCAAGATGCATACACAGGTAATGCTATCTTCCATTCAGCATATTTTGCCACAGTTCAACTACTCATAATTCATAAAGCAAATTTTATTTCTACCATCTTCTCTTCTGAACATTCCTTTGCCAAGAGTAATTAAATAATAAAATAAGTAAAGCCTAACAGCTAAAAAAGCCTTTCCTTCATAAAATAAACACAATATTAAAATAAACCTATCAAAAAAAAGTCACATGATTAACACGGATCAGTTAAGTTCCAGCAGAATACTCTGCACACAATATACATTCATAACGAGTACTTTGAGTTGTGATATGGTAAATGCTGCATATAATCAGCGCTCCTAGATCTACACGTTCCGATCCAGTCAGGCTCATTTGAACATTAGCGCACAATAAGAGATTGAGAGGGATTAGATCGATAGATAAAGAGATAGAAATATGTGAGTGAGAATCAGTACAGACCAAAAGTTGGACACATCTTCTCATTCACCGATTTTTCTGTATTTTCATGACTATGAAAATTGTAGAATCACACTGAAGCATCAAACTCTGAATTAACACATGTGGAATTATATATTACACTTTACAAAAAGTGTGAACAACTGAAATATGTCTTATATTCTAGGTTCTTCAAAGTAGCCACCTTTTGCTTTGATTACTGCTTTGCACGCAGAAAAGGTGAACGGATGGACTCTACATGCCTGGTTCCCACCGTGAAGCATGGAGGAGGTGGTGTGATGGTGTGGGGGTGCTTTGCTGGTGACACTGTTGGGGATTATTCAAAATTGAAGCGGTGAGCGGTCCAGCTCACCCCAAACTATCTCGATTGGGTTCAGGTCTGGTGACTGTGGAGGCGAGGTCATCTGGCGTAGCACCCCAACACTCTCCTTCTTGGTCAAATAGCCCTTACACAGCCTGGAGGTGTGTTTGGGGTCATTGTCCTGTTGAAAAATAAATGATGGTCCAACTAAACGCAAACCGGATGGAATAGCATGCTGCTGCAAGATGCTGTGGTAGCCATGCTGGTTCAGTATGTCTTCAATTTTGAGTAAATCCCCAACAGTGTCACCAGCAAAGCACCCCCACACCATCACACCATGTCCTCCATGCTTCACGGTGGGAATCAGGCATGTAGAGTCCATCCGTTCACCTTTTCTGCATGCAAAGCAGTAATCAAAGCAAAAGGTGGCTACTTTGAAGAATCTAGAATATAAGACATATTTTCAGTTGTTTCACACTTTTTTGTAAAGTGTATTGTACAGTTATATGAAAAAGTTTGTGCACCCCTATTAATCTTAAGCTTAATGTTTGATAAAAATGGGTGTTTTTGCAACAGCTATTTCATTTTGATATATCTAATAACTATTGGACACAGTAATGTTTCTGCCTTGAAATGAGGTTTATTGTACTAGCAGAAAATGTGCAATCTGCATTCAAACAAAATTTGACAGGTGCATAAGTATGGGCACCCTTATCATTTTCTTGTTTTAAATACTCCTACCTACTTTTTACTGACTTACTAAAGCACTTTTTTTGGTTTTGTAACCTCATTGAGCTTTGAACTTCATAGCCAGGTGTATGCAGTCATGAGAAAAGCTACTTAAAGTGGCCACTTGCAAGTTGTTCTCCTGTTTGAATCTCCTCTGAAGAGTGGCATCATGGGCTCCTCAAAACAACTGTCAAATGATCTGAAAACAAAGATTATTCAACATAGTTGTTCAGGGGAAGCATAGAAAAAGCTGTCTCAGAGATTAAACCTGTCAGCTTCCACTGTGAGGAACATAGTAAGGAAATGGAAGAACACAGGGACAGTTCTTGTTAAGGCCAGAAGTGGCAGGCCAAGAAAAACATCAGAAAGGCAGAGAAGAAGAATGGTGAGATCAGTCAAGGACAATCCTCAGACCACCTCCAGAGAGCTGCAGCATCAACTTGCTGCAAATGGTGTCACTGTGCATCGGTCAACTATACAACGCACTTTGCACAAGGAGAAGCTGTATGGGAGAGTGATGCGAAAGAAGCCGTTTCTGCAAGCATGCCACAAACAGAGTCGGCTGAGGTATGCAAAAGCACATTTGGAGAAGCCAATTTGTTTTTGGAAGAAGGTCCTGTGGACTGATGAAACCAAGATTGAGTTGTTTGGTCATACAAAAAGGCGTTATGCATGGCGTCAAAAAAACACAGCATTCCAAGAAGAACACTTGCCACCCACAGTAAAATTTGGTGGAGGATCCATCATGCTTTGGGGCTGTGTAGCCAATGCGGCACCGGGAATCTTGTTAAAGTTGAGGGACGCATGGATTCCACTCAGTATCAGCAGATTCTTGACAATAATGTTCAAGAATCAGTGACAAAGTTGAAGTTACGCAGGGGATGGATCTTTCAGCAAGACAATGATTCAAAACACCGCTCCAAATCTACTCAGGCATTCATGCAGAGGAACAATTACAATGTTCTGGAATGGCCATCCCAGTCCCCAGACCTGAATATCATTGAACATCTGTGGGATAATTTGAAGAGGGCTGTCCATGCTCGGCGACCATCAAACTTAACTGAACTGGAATTGTTTTGTAAAGAGGAATGGTCAAAAATACCTTCATCCAGGATCCAGGAACTCATTAAAAGCTACAGGAAACGACTAGAGGCTGTTATTTTTGCAAAATGAGGATCTACTAAATATTAATGTCACTTTTCTGGTGAGGTGTCCATACTTATGCACCTGTCAAATTTTGTTTGGATGCAGATTGCACATTTTCTGTTAGTACAATAAACCTCATTTCAAGGCAGAAACATTACTGTGTCCAATAGTTATTAGATATATCAAACTGAAATAGCTGTTGCAAAAACACCAATTTTTATCAAACATTAAGCTTAAGATTAATAGGGGTGCCCAAACTTTTTCATATAACTGTATAATTCCACATGTGTTAATTCATAGTTTTGATGCCTTCAGTGTGAATGTACAATTTTCATAGTCATGAAAATACAGAAAAATCGTTGAATGAGGTGTGTCCAAACTTTTGGTCTGTACTGTATATATATATATATTTAAATATATATATATATATATATAATGTGCAGGGTTTAAACGTCCCTTGAGAACTCGATCTTTGATTATATAATGGATCTTGCAAACCACACTTCCAGATTATAAAATGCAGCCAAATCTTCAAACGGTGAACTTTTACCATGTAAGATAGTCTCTTCATCCAATATACAGTAGACAAAGCTGAAACAACAAAGAGCCCACAATACTGAAGGTTTGAGATACAAAGCAACTCCACAGATGGAATTTATTATACTAACAAAATGTATATTAAAACATAGCTTTGTACAGAAATACTACTGGCTCTCTGTCTGACTCAAGTTTCGCTGTGAATAGCTTTGTCAAGAGCTTGTACCTTTCACTCACTATTTCCCTCTTACATGTCACAAAGAGCATACACAGGTAATGCTATCTTCCATTCAGCATATTTTGCCACAGTTCAACTACTCATAAATTCATAAAAGCAAATTTTATTTCTACCATCTTCTCTTCTGAACATTCCTTTGCCAAAGAGTAATTAAATAATAAAATAAGTAAAGCCTAACAGGCTAAAAAAAGCCTTTCCTTCATAAAATAAACACAATATTAAAATAAACCTATCAAAAAAAAAAGTCACATGATTAACACGGATCAGTTAAGTTCCAGCAAGAATACTCTGCACACAATATACATTCATAACGAGTACTTTGAGTTGTGATATGGTAAGTGCTGCATATAATGCAGCGCTCCTAGATCTACACGTTCCGATCCAGTCAGGCTCATTTGAACATTAGCGCACAATAAGTCCTAAAAGACATTACAGAGCAGTGATATAAAAGTAAACATCCAGCTAAAAGTAAAGCTTCCCAGCCAGAAAATTGTTGCTACAAGTGTCCAATATACAGTCATGGCCAAAAGTGTTGGTAGTACTTGGTACCCTTGAAATTGTTCCAGAAAATTAAGTATTTCTACCAGAAAATTATTTCCTTTGTGTGTATTGGAACAATGCAGAAAAACCAGAGAACAAAAGTCAAATTGGCCATCATTTCACACAAAATCCCCAAAATATGCCAGACAATATTGTTGGCACCCTCAATTTAACATTTGGTCATACACCCTTTGGAATAAATAACTGCCATCAATTGCTTCCTATAATGATAACCTTTATTTTTACATAGCACTAACATATTCCGCAGCACTTTACAGTTTGCAGTCTAAGGGGTAAGGTTTCTTCTTGTGGAGTAGTAGGATTGCTACTACCAACAGGTGGCGCTATAGAATTCAAGTCCTCTTTCTCTCTGAAGAGGCAATTTGCATATTACAGTTTGCACACATTATCATCAATCTAAATTATCATTATCATCAATCTAAATTCCCTATGTCTGTGGAATGTGGGAGGAAACCAGAGTACCTGGAGGAAACCCACGCAAACAGGGGAGAACATACAAACTCCTTGCAGATGTTGATTTGAACCCAGCACTCCAGCGCTGCAAGGCTACATTGCTAACCACTGAGCCACTGTGCCACCCTACAAGCTTCATAAACCTCTCAACTGGAATTGTTGACCATTCTTGTTTTGCAAACTGCTCCAGGTCTCTCATATTTGAAGGGTGCCTTCTCCCCACAGCAATTTTAAGCTCTCTCCACTGAAGTTCAATGAGATTTAGATGTTATGCATTGTACTATTATTGTTGATAGGCAGAAGCCCTGCCTTTTGAAGTTTGTCCCGTCTCCTCCCCTGTAGTTGTTGATGTTAGTCATTGCTCCTCCCTTCTTCATCATTATTAGTTTGCTGTAGCCATCTTTGGATGTGCATGTGTACTTCTCTGTTTGGGATTACTCTTTCCACCTGCTGCATTGTACTTAATATAAGATTTCAGAGAAAATCAACTCTGTTTTTCCTGGACTCTTATTACAAGTTAGTGTGGCCGAGTTGGAACTATCTGAGGACGCATTGCACGTGAGTAGAACAATCATACAGTTATCTAAGAGACTGATGGCTAAGGATTTAGAGGCTCATACTGCCTTGAAGAGTCAGAATACTTCTTGAAGTATGTTTGGGATCAATTACGTGCTGGAAGACCTATGACCTAGGATGCAAACCCAGCTTTATGACACTGAGCACTACATTGCGACCCAAAATCCTTTAGTAATCTTCAGATTTCATGATGCCTTGCACCCAGTGGGAGAGGCAGCAAGACAGGCCCAAAACATTTTTGAAACTCCACCATATTTGACTGTAGATACTGTGCTCCTTTCTTTGTAGGCCTCATTCCGATTTCAGTGAACAGTGGAATGATGTTTTTTTACCTAGAAGCTCTATTGTGGTCTCATCTGTCCACAAGACACTTTCTCTGAAGTATTTTGGCTTACATACATTTTGGCAAATTGCAGTCTAGCTTTTTTATGTTTCTGTATCAGCAGTGTGGTCCTCTTGGGTCTCCTGCCATAGCATTTCATTTAATTCAAATGTCGACCGACTGTTCTCACTGACACTGATGCACCCTACGCCTGCAGGACAGCTAGAATTTCTTTGGCACTTGATTGGGGCTGCTTATTCATCATCTTGGCTATCATGCGTTGCAATCTTTCATCAATTTTCCTCTGCCATCCACGTCCAGCGAAACTAGCTACAGTGCCATGGCTGTTCACAGAATGATGTATCCAAGCATATTAATGGAAAGTTGAGTGAAAGGAAAAAGTTTGGTGGAAAAAGGTGCAGAAGCAACCGGGATAACTGCAGCCTTGAAGGGATTGTTAAGAAAAAGCCATTCACAAATATGGGAGGAGATTCACAAGGAGGGGACTGCTACTGGAGTCATTGCTTCAAGAGCCACCACACACAGACGTATCCAGGACATGGGCTACAAGTGTCGCATTCCTTGTGTCAAGCCACTCATGACCAATAGACAACGCCAGAAGCGTCTTACCTGGGTCAAGGAAAAAAAGAACTGGACTGTTGCTCAGTGGTCCAAGGTGTTGTTTTCAGATGACATTAAATTTTGCATTTCATTTGGAAATCAAGGTCCCAGAGTCCGGAGGAAGAGTGGAGAGGCCACAATCCAAGCTGCTTGAGGTCTAGTGTGAAGTTTCCAC
The DNA here is from genome assembly GCA_033576555.1 of Oophaga sylvatica. Lineage (NCBI taxonomy): Eukaryota > Metazoa > Chordata > Amphibia > Anura > Dendrobatidae > Oophaga > Oophaga sylvatica. The sequence goes on along the minus strand of JARQOD010000001.1, from coordinate 336,472,875 downwards.
AATCAGTGATGGTTTGGGAAGCCATGTCATCTATTGCTTCCCAACCAAGTATTGAGTGCATTTACTGAACATACATTTCAGTAGGCCAACATTTCGGATTTTAAAATCATTTTTCAAGCTGTTTTTTATAAAGTATTCCAATTTACTGAGATAACGACTTTTGGGTTTTGTTCGGCTGTAAGCCATAATCATCAACATTAACAGAAATAAACACTTGAAATAGATCACTCTGTTTGTAATTACTCTATATAATATATGAGTTTCACTTTTTGTATTGAAAAACTGACATAAATTAACTTTTTGATGATACTCTAATTTAGTGAGAAGCACTTGTATGTGTATGTGTGTATATATATATATATATATATATATATATATATATATATATACATATACATTTATTGACCCAAATATCGCTATACTAACCTAAATAAAACAAGAGTAGATCGATATTCAGAACTTGTGGGGACAAGTCTCCATTGTGAGAATAAGAAAACTTTTCAAATTGATTTTTTTATGGTATCACCTCCACGCCAGTTTCGGTCTACTTTATTGCTTTAAACCTCACAATTAGTGTTGAGCGATACTGCCCGATATCCTAAAATATCGGATTGGATTGGATCGGCCCGATACTCAAAAAGTATCGGGTATCGCCGATCCGATACCGGAAACGCAATGCAAGTCAATGGGACAGAAATATCGGAACTAAAAAAAACCCTTTCTTTCCTAGTAAACACTAAATATACACACATAGAATACATATAAATATATATACATGTCATTGTGACATAATATATATATATATATATATACATACATATACACTACCGGTCAAAAGTTTAGGGTCACTTAGAAATTTCCTTATTTTTGAAAGAAAAGCAGTTTTTTTCCAATGAAGCTAACATTAAATGATTCAGAAATACACTCTATACAGTGTTAATGTGGTAAATGACTATTCTAGCGGCAAACGTCTAGTTTGTAATGCAATATCTTCATAGGTGTATAGAGGCCCATTTCCAACAGCCATCACTCCAGTGTACTTATGGTATTTTGTGTTCGCTAACTGTGTAAGAAGGCTAATTGATGGTTAAAATACCCTTTAAAACCCTTGTGCAAGTATGTTAACACAGCTGAAAACCGTTTGGTTGATTAGAGAAGCTATAAACCTGACCTTCCTTTGAGCTTGTTGAGAATCTGGAGCATTACATTTGTTGGTTCCATTAAACTCTCAAAATGGCCAAAAAAAAAGAACTTTCTTGTGAAACTCGACAGTCTATTCTTGTTCTTAGAAATGAAGGCTATTCCATGCGAAAAATTACCAAGAAACTGAAGAATTCATACAATGGTGTGTAGTACTCCCTTTAGAGGAGTGCACAAACAAGCTCTAACCAGAGAAGAAAGACAAGTGGGAGGCCCCGCTGCACAACTGAGCAACAAGACAAGTACATTAGAGTCTTTAGTTTGAAACATTGACGCCTCACAGGTCCTCAACTGGCAGCTTCATTAAACAGTACACATTAAACGCCAGTGTCAACATCTACAGTGAAGAGGCGATTTGGGGATGCTGGCCTTCAGGGCAGATTGGCAAAACAAAAGCCATATTTAAGACTGGCTTAAATGAAAGGAAAAGATTAATATGGGCAAAAGAACACAGACATTGGACAGAGGAATATTGGCTTTTGTTTTGCCAATCTGCCCTGAAGGCCAGCATCCCCAAATCGCCTCTTCACTGTAGATGTTGACACTGGCGTTTAATGTGTACTGTTTAATGAAGCTGTCAGTTGAGGACCTGTGAGGCGTCAATTTTTCAAACTAAAGACTCTAATGTACTTGTCTTGTTGCTCAGTTGTGCAGCGGGGCCTCCCACTTGTCTTTCTTCTCTGGTTAGAGCTTGTTTGTGCACTCCTCTAAAGGGAGTACTACACACCATTGTATGAATTCTTCAGTTTCTTGGTAATTTTTCGCATGGAATAGCCTTCATTTCTAAGAACAAGAATAGACTGTCGAGTTTCACAAGAAAGTTCTTTTTTTTTGGCCATTTTGAGAGTTTAATGGAACCAACAAATGTAATGCTCCAGATTCTCAACAAGCTCAAAGGAAGGTCAGGTTTATAGCTTCTCTAATCAAACAAACGGTTTTCAGCTGTGTTAACATACTTGCACAAGGGTTTTAAAGGGTATTTTAACCATCTATTAGCCTTCTTACACAGTTAGCGAACACAAAATACCATAAGTACACTGGAGTGATGGTTGTTGGAAATGGGCCTCTATACACCTATGAAGATATTGCATTACAAACTAGACGTTTGCCGCTAGAATAGTCATTTACCACATTAACACTGTATAGAGTGTATTTCTGAATCATTTAATGTTAGCTTCATTGGAAAAAAACTGCTTTTCTTTCAAAAATAAGGAAATTTCTAAGTGACCCTAAACTTTTGACCGGTAGTGTATATATTTATAGTTCATACACTTCTACATAGTAAAATAGCCTCTGATTCAATTGCCGAGTAATGCCGGCTTTTGTGAAAATACAGAAGCACCCGACATGAAATGACACATGGTTTACATAGAGTTAACCATGTCTTTTCATGTAGTTTGATATCTGGTTTTCACAAACAATTACATGAGTGTATGTGTGCAAAATTTCACACCTGTAGGGATTAATTAAAGGTGTAAATTCGTTGTAAAAAAATTTACTTTTTTGCTACGAATTTACACCTTTAATTAACCCCTACATGTGTCAAATTTTGCACACATACACTCATGTAATTGTTAGTGAAAACAATATATCAAACAACATGAAATGACATGGTTAACTCTATGTAAACCATGTGTCATTTCATGTCGGGTTCTGCATTTTCACAAAAGCCGGCTATTGAATTAGCGGCTATTATACTATGTAGAAGTGTATGAACTATAAATATAAATATATATATATATTGTGTCACAAATTCAATGACATGTATATATATATATGAGGTGTAAAATTGTTGAAAAAAATGCGTGGGCTCCTGCCCTATTTTCTCAACCAGACAGACAAAGCCAGCGAGTGGGGGCAGATAATAATAGCCCAGAGAGGGACCATTATTTTTGGCCCCCCCTGGCTACTAACATCTGCCCCAGACACCCCAGAAAAGGCAAATCTATAATTAGATTCGCCCTTTCTGGCACTTTGCCCATCTATTCCCATTGCCCTGTAGCGGTGGCGAATGGGTTAATAAGGGGTTAAAGCCACCTTGCTATTGAAAGGTGAGTTTAAGCCAGGTTAATAATTGAGAGCTGTCAATTAGACAACTATCAATTATTAATCCTATTGTATGAAATAAAAATAAAACACACACACTTTAATTAAAAATCATTTTAATGAAATAAACACACAGTTTTTGACAATATTTTATTTACTGCCATTCCTTGCGAAGCCCTTGTTCACCTGTAATAAAAATAAAATAATAAATCAACATTATTCTTACCTATCCGATGTTTAGTCAGGTCCCCCGATGTAATCCTTCTGAAAGGGTTAATGTTTACTGCAGAGACTGCAGCCAATGCTGACAGTCTCAAAATAAACCCCCGAATGAATGAGCTCCTCTCCTGGCTGACAGGAGAGGAAGTGGTTAGCATAATTGATTGCTCCCCACTTTCACTTCAGGTCAGCCAGGGACACCGCACTGCATCAGTGACGTCAGAGGGAATCCCGGCTGACCTGAAGTGAACTGATTAACAAAAATAGGGGATTCCCTCTAAAAAAAAATGGCGTGGGTCCCCCTATTTTTGTTAACCAGCCTGATAAAGCAGACTACTGAGGCCTGGTTTTTCAGGCTGTTAACGAGCCAATATCCATGGACCTTGCAAGCCTGATAATACCAGGCCACAGCAGTCTGCTTATCTTGGCTGGTTAACAAAAATAGGGGATCCCCTCGAAAAAAAAATGGCGTGGGGTTCCCCTATTTTTGTTAACCAGCCAAGTAAAATGCAGACTGCTGTGGCCTGGTATTAAAAGACTGTCAAGGCCCATGGATTTTGGCCCTCAACAGCCTAAAAATACCAGGCTGCAGCAGCCCCACAAATGGCGCATCCAAAGATGCGCCAATTGTGGCACTTTACCCGGCTCTTCCCACTTGCCCTGTAGTGGTGGCAAGCGGGGTAATAAGGGGTTAATGTCACCTTTGATTGATCGGTGACAATAAGCCCGGTTAATAATGGAGAGACGTCAATAAGACACCGATCCATTATTAATCATAGTTTGTAAATTAAAAAAAAAAAACGCAGCAAGAAAAAAGTCTTTTAATGAAATAAAATACCACACAGTTTTCATTAATTTTATTTCACTCTCATTCCTGCGACGCCATCGATCTGTAAAAAAACAAAAATAACAAACCAACACAAATACTCCCTGTCCGACGCAGTCCAAAATCACGAGTGTCCCACGACGAGTCCAGCTCTGCTACATCTGGATGACAGGCTGAGCCTGACATCCCGACGCAGCAGAGCTGCTTACCTGAGCTGGGTCTCCGGCGGTGACGTAATCCGGACTGGTTTACGGCCAGCTGTCGCGAGAGTACAGCTGGCCGAGATTACCCAGTACCCGGCAGTCACTGCAGTTATCGCGAGATTCTGCACATGACCGCCAGGGACAGGGTAATGGCGGCCATCCAGGAGGACGTGACCACCGGGGAAGGGATCTTCTGCCAGGTAAGTGCGGACTCTGCTGAGTCCTGACACCTGACAGACCCGACCGACACTGACAGTGACAGTTTCGGGGAGTTCCTGTGTCACGTACTTCGTTCTGTGACACAGGAACTCCCATAGACTTGGTCGGAAAACTCCGATTCCGGTATCCGATATGACAAAAATATCGGAACTCAGAATCGGAATTCCGATACAGCAAATATCGGCCGATACCCGATATTTGCAGTATCGGAATGCTCAACACTACTCACAACAGGTGGATTTGTCTATGGACATTTTAAAAAAGAGGCGTCTATAGGTCTCTAAACTTATTTATCTAGTATAAATATGTTCTCTATTTGTATGTGCAAGTGGATTCCACCTGGAACCTGCCTTAAAAAGCATTGGTAAACTTACACAGAAGATTAACAAAAATGCACAGCAATGTAAAATTGACATTGCTGTGCAAATGGTAACCCTTTTGTCACTTCGTTTAACCACTTCAGGGTTCGGAAACTGCAAAGCGATTAAAAAATTAGCATGTTCATTCTTTGTGTGGAGCATCTGCAAAAAACGACGGCTAAACCAGCAGTTAAGCTGCTTCAGGAAAAAGACCACCAGCTGCATCCTCAAGTGGTTTTGCAGAGAAAATTACGTCAGAATTACGTTTGGTATACACATACCCTAATGTGGGTTTTTAATTTTTGCATGGTGCAGCCAAGTTATCTGGAGGCCACATGGACACATCAATAAATAAATAACGTTCATTGTTTCACAGAACATATTTGCTCTCATTTAAAAAATCACCTTACATATATTCTTTTGTTACTTATGCGGATCTTTAAGGCTAAGTGCACACGATCAGGAATAATTGCGTTTTTTCGCGGTTTTTCCGCGGTTTTCCGCGGTAAAAACGCGATAAAAACGCAAGCATTAAGCATCCTATACATGTTAATTGATTCCGCATGTTTTGGCCACATGTTGCGTTTTTTTCCGCGAAAAAAACGCTTCGCGAAAAAATAGCAACATGTTCATTAATTTAGCGTAATCGCGGTGATTCGCCGCCATAGGAATGCATTGAACCGCTTACTTTCCGCATGTGGCTATGCCCACTATGCGCAATGTAAGCGGTTCATGTGTGGATGGTACCCAGGTCTGGAGCAGAGGAGACTCTCCTCCAGGCCCTGGTACCATATCCCTGGTAAAACAATAATTAAAATAAAAAATAATGATATTCTCACCTTCCGGCGGCCCCCGCAGCCTTCCCGCGGCCCCCGCAGCCTTCCCGCTTCAGCGACGCTCCCGGCAACTTCGGTCCCAAGAGTCCTTTGCGAGAATCACCCAATGGCATAGCGGTCTCGCGAGATGCTACGTCATCGGTGTGATTTGTCGCAAAGCACTCTGGGACTGGAGTTGCCGGGAGCGTCGCTGAAGGAGGGAAGGCTGCGGGGGCCGCCGGAAGGTGAGAATATCATTATTTATTATTTTTTTTATTATTTTTACATTAGATCTTTTTACTATTGATGCGACATAGGCGGCATCAATAGTAAAAAGTTGGTCACACGTGTCAAACACTATGTGTGACTCGTGTGACCAACCTGTCAATCAGTTTTCCAAGCGATGCTACAGATCGCTAGGAAAACGCTAGCATTCTGCAAGCTAATTACGCTTGCAAAACGCTATTATTCTGGCGGGAATCAGCATAAAAAAAGTGCGTATTTCCTGCGGGAGAAGTGCGGGATTGCCGCGAAATTTCCGCGGCAATTCCGCAACGTGTGAACTTAGCCTAAGGCTTCATTCAAATGTATTTCTCAGTATGTGTTCTATCCGTGTTTTTCAAGTAGAGCGCATGTATCTATTATAATGGTTGTTCAATTGTCTATGTCTGAGTGGCCACGTGAGAAGTCCGAACAATGAAAGCAATTATTACCATCTACCTTTCGTGTCTCCCCTTTTTCCTCATAGATTGTAAGCTTGCGAAGTTGCGAGCAGCGCCCTCATTCCTCTTGGTATCTACTTTGATCTATGTGTTTATTGTTATGCTGTCTATTGTCTGTACAAGTCCCCTCTATAATGTAAAATGCTGTGGAATATGTTGGCGCTATAGAAATAAAATTATTATTATTATTAAGGGTGTGTGTTGCTGCTATGCCACTTTGGATGAGTGATGTTTCATGTTTTATAGTGTTCTAACGCTATCTGTTGCATGCTAACTGGATATCAGAAAATTACTACCCTCAATTTGTGGTGAACAAATGACCAATTACTGCATGTTCTAGAAAACTGAAGACCTGCTGTTGATATATTAATGTGGTTAAATGGGTTGTCTAGCCTTAGGTTACAAGTCTGCAATCTCTCTATGTGACTGCAGACTTGTGAATCTTCACAGTGCCCGCAAAGCATGCTGTGAGGATTTTACGGTGACTAATTTCCATTCTGATGTCCCGGCTTCACTCACTACACTTGCATTAAGTGAGCTCACACATGTCTAGTTGGCACATGATTGCATGTATGAAAATCACATACTTGTGGTCACGTGGGTGCTATTCCGGCATCTGCACTATGCGTGATGTTAGGATTCACAAGTCTGCAGTCATATAGAGTGACTGCAGACTTGTACCCTAAGGCCAGACAACCACTTCAACGGCATTAATATCTCAACACCAGGTCTTCACTCATCACGAACATGCAGTATCTGGTCATATGTTCAAAGCAATTTTGATCACAGTGTGTGTGCTGTGAGGATTCTCTGGTGCCAGTATCACAAGTATGTGATTTGCATACATGCGATCGTGTGCCGACTACGTGCGGCCTTGCTCAATGCTAGTGAATTAACCGAAGCTGGAATGTCTAGTCGGAATGTGGTCAGAAGCACACAAATTGCATACTTGTGGTCATATGACTGCTGTCTCCTGTCACTGGCAAATCCTCACAGCGCGCAGTGCATGCATTGTGACGACACACAAGTCACATAGAGTGACTGCAGACTTGTACCCTAAGACCGGACAACCATGTAAAGTTGCAGTGAACAAACATCTGGAGACAAAGTAGGGTCTGAGTAGAATCCAGACACTTGTCACCAAATGTTACCCACTGGGGGTGGACATGATCCCAATGAGACTCAGATACCAGAGGCGCATGCGGACTGTACTGTGGTGTAAAGGCAAGAAGAAGAAGAGAGTGATTCTCAGGGTGAGGAGTGTGAGAATAGAGAGGATGATGATGCGGTTGTAGATCCCACTTGGTACACAACTGAGTAGCTCAGCAGAGGAGGTGGAGAAGAAGGAAGATGTTGCAGCTTCCTGCACAAACACAAAGTAATACAACCATGACAAGCACTGCATCCTAAGCCACAGCTCTGGAGTGTGCAGTTCGCAGGGGCGGGAAGGGGTGCCTAGCCTGGGCCATTTTGAGACCGCAAGTGATGACCCATGTTATCTGCAAAAAACCACAGTAGAGGCAAAAATTGCAATACTTTGACAACTACATGCATGAACCACCACATGCGAGATCATTATATGCCTTAGTTTGGGAATCTCACTGCGCTAAAATGGTGATTAGTGGGCCTCGCCAACCACTGGCCGTCCCATCAACCACATCTGCTGCTTCTTCCTCCTCCGTCACCGTGCCAAGTGTTCTCACAAAGGTCTCTGGCCGCAGAAAATCCACTTATTTATGTCTTGCAGTCTGGGTGAGTGAGAGCTCATCAGCTGTTACAGAAAAGGATGTGCCTGCTGTTTTCCTGACATCTAGCACAACACATCTTTCTCAATCCACCATAACATCTCCAACAACACCTCACTCCACCCTCTCTCAACACAGAATGTTTCCTCCTACACATCTCCAATCTGTTGGCCACGGAAATTGTCATGGGGCAGTAGTGGGAAAACAGGGGACGAAGAACCTGGGCCCCTAAATTGCCCCTCAGGCTAAGGGGGTGCCCTGTCTTTCCTTAACTTGGGTGTACCTTTGATGGTAGGGATGCCCAAGTCACCGACCTGTCCCTATCTCATGTTTAGCCATGAGCGAAACCCCCAACCCCCTCCCCAGGAGGTGAGACAGGGAATAAAGTGAACTGCACCAATATAACAAAAGGAAAGAAAAGACAGACACCTAGGAGTCAAGGCAACTAAAAAAACAAAACTTAGCTTTCTGTGCTGCAATGCACCAGATCACAGTACAACATGTTTCAAATTATTATGCAAATTATATTTTTCTCTGATTTTCCTAAGTTTTTGGTGCAAATGGCAGTCAGTCTAATAAAAGTCATCACCCGTTACAGTATACATCAAATTTTATTGAAGAAACCTCCCAATGATAACATTATAATCTCCAAAAGGAATAAAAACTCAAAATGCACTGTTCCAAATTATTAGGCACAGTAGAATTTCTAAACATTTGATATGTTTTAAAATGCTCATTTGTGGAATTTGCAGCATTAGGAGGTTACATTCACTGAACAAAAAAAGCTATTTAACTCCAAAACATCTTAACAGGCCAAGTTACATGTTAACATAGGAACCCTTCTTTGATATCACCTTCACAATTCTTGCATCCATTGAACTTGTGAGTTTTTGGAGAGTTTCTGCTTGTATTTCTTTGCATGAAGTCAGAATAGCCTCCCAGAGCTGCTGTTTTGATATGAACTGCCTCCCACCCTCATAGATCTTTTGCTTGATGATACTCCAAAGGTTCTTTATAGGGTTGAGGTCAGGGGAAGATGGTGGCCACATCATGAGTTTATCTCCTTTTATGTACATAGCAGCCAATGACTCAGAGGTATTCTTTGCAGCATGAGATGGTGCACTGTCCTGCATGAAGATGATTTTGCTCCTGAAGGCACGTTTCTGCTTTTTTTACTATGGAAGAAAGTTGTCAGTCAGAAACTCTATATACTTTGCAGAGGTAATTTTCACACCTTCAGGAACCTTAAAGGGCCCTTACCAGCTGTTTCCCCATGATTCCGGCCCAAAACATGACTCCTCCACCTCCCTGCTGACGTCACAGCCTTGTTGGGACATGGTGGCCATCCACCAACCATCCACTACTCCATCCATCTGGACCATCCAGGGTTGCTCGACACTATCAGTAAACAAAACTTTGAAAATTAGTCTTCATGTATGGCTGGGCCCCCTGCAACCGTTTCTGCTTGTGAGCACTGTTTAGGGGTGGCCGAATAGTAGGTTTATGCACCACAGCAAGCCTTTGAAGGATCCTACAGCTTGAGGTTCGAGGGACTCCAGAGGCACCAGCAGCTTCAAATATTTTCTGGTTGTAATGGCTTTTTAGCAGCTGCTCTCTTAATTCGACGAACTTGCCTGGCAGAAACCTTCCCCATTCTGCCTTTATCAGCATGAACACGTCTGTGCTCAGAATCAGCCACAAATCTCTTAACAGTACGATGATCACGCTTAAGTTTTCGGAAATATCTAATGTTTTCATCCCTTGAACAAGGCATTGCACTATTTGATGCTTTTCAGCAACAGAGAGATCCTTTTTCTTTCCCATGTTACTTGACAACTCTGGCCTGCTTAATAGTGTAGAACATCCAGTTTTCCTTTTATTTGGCTCACATGGCAAGCTAATTATCACAGGTATCTGAGACTGATTTCAGTGATCCAAAGAACTCCGAGACACAATACCATCAATGGGTTTCATTTACAAAAAAAAGAAAAAACGCTATGACACTTAAAACCAATTTGCATAATAATTTGGAACATGGTGTATAAAGCTGCAGCACCAGAAAGCTCCTGACTCCAGCTTGGTTGTTCTCCAAAAGGACCTATATCACCAACAGTCAGCTGATGCATCAGGTGACCTTTTAAAGGATGGTGGGAGTGGTCACCACCTGCATATGCAAACTCAGCAGCAATGTAATTATACCAGCGGCCACCGGGGGAAGAACAGACATTAACCCCCGATGGCCTGAAATGAAAAAAGTTTTAATATGAAATGCAAAATCTGCCACAGACCCAAAAATGGATAGTGACAGAAATGCTGCCATTTTGCATGGTGGCTACAAACTGTTTCCAAAAGTTGAAGGCCGTTGCAGTCCCCCAGTACCAGTTGCCTATTCGCCATTACTGTGCCTGCACTACACCAGTATATCGCAGACAATATCACCTGTTCCCTGAAAAATCTATGTATGCCAAGGTGCAAACATGGGCAGGGGCGTTACATCTTGCTGTCTGGGCACTGGCTGACTCTGATGGCTGTGGGGGCAGGCGGTCAAGGGTCTGTTCCAAATCTTTGAATCGCAAAGTCTTGCAGGACAAACCTATATATCTAACATTTCCTCCACTGCTTCTGACTCCTCCACTTAATCAGACATGCATTTCAACAGTGCAGGTAGAATAACCCTCTCCTCCATACTGCACAGCCATGGCTCACCGCAATCAGGCAGTGTTAAAATTAATATGTCTTGGAGATCGCAGTCACACAGCTCAAGAGTTGTGGACAGCTATCCAAGGCCGAGAAAGAGCAAAGGCTGTCTCCACTGAATCTGGAGACAGAGAAGGCCGTGTGCGATAACGGAGAAAACCTGGTGGTGGCCCTATGCAGGGGCAACCTCACACACATACCTTGAATGACTCATGTCCTCAACTTGGTGGTACAGCAATTTATTCGCCACTATCCTGGCCTGGATGCGCTGCTTCAGAGAGCACGGTTGCTTTGCTAATTTCCAACGATTGTACCCCACAGGTTATCTGCTTTATCGCTACAGAGGTCTTTCGACCTACCGGTTTGATTTGCAATGTTCCAACACGGTGGAATTCCACTCTGCACATGTTGAAGCAACTGTGGTAGCAGTAATTGGCCCTGGTGCAGTATGTCCTTTTGCATAGCCTGGGCCAACACATTATGGACGTGGTGCAAATCACGCTTGCGGAGTGGGCACAGATGAAGGACCTCTGGACCCATCTGCACAGTTTTGAAATGACTACTAAGATGATTAGCGCTGACGATGCCATCATTATCAACACTATTCCAATCATCTACATGCTGGAGCACACTTTGAATAATCTGTGTGAGTAGGTGGTGGTCCCAGAGGAAGAGGTGGAAGCAGAGGAGGATGAAGAAGAGATAACAATATCTAAAAATTCCGGACTCTCGTCGCACATTCAGATGCCATGTAAGGGTGGATTACAGCGATCGAGGGGGCTCATTGTACCAAACTATTAGTGATAGGGCAGGAGATGCGGACAAATGGAGGAGGATGAGGAGGAAGAGGTGATGGATGCACAACAGTCAGGAGATGAAGAGGAGGAAGTAACGTTGAGTGTTACCCTGTCATCAACACACCATGGACTTGAACCATGGAAGCGCCTGAGACATGAGCGCCGTCTTGCTGCACTATCTTCAACATGATGCCCGTATTCTTAAGGTTACAAATAGTGCTGACCACTGGGTTGCCACTCTGTAAGATCCACCGTACAAGAGTAAATTTTGCCAGATCCTCCTTCCCCCTGAAAAGTTACCCGCCCATGCTGGAGTATTAAAACACGTTTGTAGGCAATCTTAAGAATGGTTTTCCCCAAGACAACAGTGAGGCACACAGTGTGCATTGTAGTTCTAGACATCCAAACGCAGGGAACGTCAATGCATCATTGCAAAAACATTAGCATCAACAGTGTAAGTGGCATAAACATTTTCTGTGAGTCATTTCACACATTTTTAGACCAGCCCGTGCACCAGCAGAACAGAGTACAAGTATGACACATTGTGTGGGACTGGAGAGGAAGGTGTAGGAGTATCTGGAGCTCAATATCAATGCCATCAGGGGAAATATGGACCTTTTTGCATTTTGGTCTTCAAAAATGGAAGAGTGGCTTGAGCTCGCCTGTCACGCCTTGAACGTTTTGTCATGCCTGGCAGCCAGTGTTCTCTCAGAACGTGTCTTCAGTGCTGCTGGTGATATCCTGATGGAGAAGTGCATCCGCTGTCCCCTGAAAGTGCATACCGCTTAACTTTCATCAAAATGAACAAGTCATGGATCACCAATGACTTTTGCACCCCAGTCTCAGACTGGCAGATTAGGTGATGGTGTTGTTTTTAGCGTCATCCATTGATCTTGTGTTATTGCAGTCTGTGACACCTTTGTCGTGGCTTCTGTGCCTGCTGTGCCATTTTTTGAAATGTGGGTCTAAGTTTGGTCTTGTCTGTAGTGGAAGGTGTGTCAGAGGCCTATTATACTGTTTCTACTCTGTGGAAATTGATGCCACTTTTGTAGTGTGTGACATTTTTTTTAAATGTAGAAAATTCAAGTTGGGTCTCCTTCATGTGTGTAGCCTGTAGAAGTAGGGCTCCCAGACAGGCAGGCCAGCACTTACTTTCACTCAACTACCTGTGTTATTATCCTTAAATTTTTCTAACAATAGTATTGTATGAACGTGATGTTTGCACATCTGGGTGTGGCTGTGAAAAAAAATTGGAGGTGTTGCATGAAGTATCAGGGCTTCCAGCAATGAAGGCTTACACTGCTCCCTTAACCACCAGGTCCTCATTGAAACTTCAATTCAAAGCTGTAAATGCTAGCCCAGACCCTGATACCTCATGCATGGCCCATGGCTAACTGTTTCTGTGCCATTATAAAAGTTTTTACTGTGGGTTAATTTATCAGTCAACTACCTCTGTTACTTTCCTTCCATTTTTCTACCAATAGTACTGTGTGAAAGTGATGCTTGTGCCATCTGAGTGTGGCTGAAAAAAAACTTGAGGTGTTGCATGAGGTATCAAGGCTCCCAGCAAAGAAGGCTCATACCACTCCCTTAACCACCAGGTCCTCATTGAAACTTCAATTTAAAGCTGTAAATGCTGGCCCAGACCCTGATACCTCATGCATGACCCATGGCTGACTGCTTCTGTGCCATTATAAACGGTTCTACTGAGGGTCAATTGATCAGTCAACTACCTGTGTTACAGTGGTGTAACTACAAAGTTATGGGCCCCGGTGCGATCTTTCAAATGGGGGCCCCCCATGCCAAAATATTTTCCACCCAAACTCATATTTTCCCTATTCATTTCGCACACTATAGCTTTGTTGCAATGTTGTTTAGTCTGACCTTACTGGCGTAACTATCCGGTGCCCTATCCTGGTATATATTTGTCACCTGTACTGCCGTTGTTCTATAATGTATAAAAGAAAATAAACCATTTTACTCATCAGGGGCTTACATAGAAGTCATGGGGATCCATATAAAAAGTATAATGCATCCCCATAGTCCTCCATATAATATACTGCACAGTTCATAGTCATCCATGTAGTATAATCAAATGCACATCCATAGTCATCCATAAAGTATAATGCATCCCATAGCATTTCATAGTAGTATTATGCACCCAATAGTCATATATAGTATAATGCAGCATCCCCATAGGAGTATATAATGCAGCAGCCCCATAGCAGTATAATGCATCCCCTTCCCCCTACCCACCATAGTAGTATAATGCACCCCCATACCAGTATAATGTGCCCCATCCTGCGGCTTTACAAAAAAAAAAGGTTTTCCTTACCTGGCTGAGCTCCAGGGATGTCCTGACCCACGATTCGGCTGAGGCACGCAGCGTTGTTCCGGCGTATGACAGTGACGTCAGACGTCGGCGACGTGCGCGCTGACGTCAGCTGCCGGCCTGTGATTGGCCGGCGGCTGTTAACTGTTGCCAGAGTTATATCTAGGTTTTCTGGCCTGAAGGGCTCTAAAATTTCCTGGAAGATGGCTGTGGTGACTTTAGTCTTGATAAAACACAGTGGACCTACACCAGAACATGACATGGCTCCCCAAACCATCACTGACTGTGGAAACTTCACACTAGACTTCAAGCAGCTTGGATTGTGTGCCTCTCCACTCTTCATCCAGACTCTAGGACCTTGATTTCCAAATGGGTCTTGCTCTTTGGGGTCTTGCTCAGACAAGAGTATTTCTTTTAGGTTTATCTGGATACATTCAGGGAGCTATACACATATGCTGGCCTCTATACCCTCCTCAAACCCAGAAGTCCCAAAACCCAGAAACCGTTGTACACAACAGTGTACGTGAGGTCTAAGGAGGGACACCTACTGGCTGTTTGAATTTTCTTCTATTTAGCTCTATGTTATATATATCAAGGCTGTGCAAGTAGCAGCCCAAAAAAAGGGACAGAGACCAGAATCCAAGGTGTGGGGGCTAATGGGGGTGTCATTATACAGCGTGGGAACTAATGTGGTGGTCAATATACAACGTAGGAGCCAATGCGGGGGCCATTATACAGCATGAGAGCTAATGCTCGGGTCATTATACAGTGAAGGAGCTAATGCAGGGACCATTATACAGCATGGGAGATAATGCGGGGGTCATTATACACTGTGGGCACTAATGTGGGGGTCATTATACACTGTGGGAGCTAATGCTCGGGTCATTGTACACTGTGGGAGCTAATTCGGGGGCCATTATACAGCATGAGAGGTAATGCACGGTCATTATACAGCATGGGAGGTAATGGAGGGGTCATTATACAGCATTAGAACTAATGCAAGTCATTATTCAGCATTAGACTAATGAAGGGCCATATACAGTTGGAGCTAATGCAGGGACCATTATACAGCATGGGAGCTAATGCAGGGACCATTATACAGCATGGGAGCTAAGGTTTGGGTCATTATACAGTGTAGTAGCTATAGCAGGAGCCATTATATAGTATTGGAGCTAATACAAGGGCCATTATACAGTTTGAAGGCTATTGTTGAGTCATCATACAGTGTAGGGTCCTATAGTGGGAGATACTGTGAGGTGCATTATAGAGTGTTGAAGCTAATGCAAGGGCCATTATACAGTTTGAAGGCTATTGTTGGGTCATCATACAGTGTAGAGACCTATATACAGTGTGGGAGATACTGTGGGGGGCATTATACAGTGTTGGAGCTAATGCAAGGGCCATTATACAGTTTGCAGGCTGCTGTCGGGCCATTATACAGTGTAGGGCCCTATATACAGTGTGAGAGACATTTTAGACATTTTACTATGTAAGGGGCACAGTGATGGCATTACTATGTGAACCAGTATGAGGAGCATTGGTTCGTACCACATGGCAGGGGCAGTAATAGGGTCACAACAGCAGTGTCAGCATTGGGGTATCATCAGGATAGGGAGTTTCTGCAGGTTGGGGATAGATGGGGATGGTGCTGTAAATGTGACAAGTCATATACCGTATGTCTTTGTTTATAATGAGTGACATGAGTCACTGGGAAAGGTGCTGCGCTAGCAGCTACCATATTTTTTGCCGTTTTGTGGGTGTTTTTTATCTGTTCAAACTACCAATGTTTTAGTTTAACATACATTTTGGACACAGGTATTACATTTAAGCCCTTTACCAAAATGTGTTGCTACACCTAACAACCATAGAAAACTATGGAATCAACCACAAAAGCAAGCAAGGGTTCACATGATGGCCATATTGGCTAGTGCAACAGCTGCCTGCCCTTAAAATATGCAATGTATGTGGTTCCAATTTGACAATTTAAATACCTGTGTCAAAACAGACACAGGTTCTATTTCACTGGTGCTAAAGAAAGGGGCCTACCAGCCTGATAGGGTTGTGGTTGAGTGTGGTGGCACATCAATGACTGCATGAGCCACATCCTCTCACTCCCCGTTCCTCCCTGGGCCTGTGTGGACAAGGGGGTGTCTATGTAAAACTGTACCAATCTGACTTTACGTGTCCCCAAGGGGTGCAGAACGTCACATTGGTACAAGTGGTACAAGTGGGGAGTCCTTACCATGTGACCCCACTGATGTAATATTGATGTCAGGCGAGGTGCGGATCCTTCGCATGTGGTGGCACGGAGGGATTCTGCGTGATCTCTCCGGTGTCATCTTCCAATCCCTGCATGTGTTGCGGCTGTGAACAGTTGCGAGACATGCAGCCGCGGGGTCTCAAACGTATTTTTCGACACTATGTTAGCACACGAGCATGATCAGATAACACCTTACCGAGCATGTTCGCTCACCACTATTTGAGACCTATTAGTCTTTAGAAACTGGCGGGGAGGATTCACCAGGGACCTGCCTCTGAGGCTGTCAAGTTCTTGAATGTGAATGTAGCTTAGGCTAGGTTCACATTTCGTTTTACCAGCCCGTTCAAAACATAGCGTTGACGGGCTGGTAACGGTATAGCATAACGCGATCGCGTTATGCTATTCCCGCTAGCACAGATGATTAATCTGTGCTAGCGGTGACGGAGCCCAGACACTGCAGCCCACGTCCGAGGCTCCGTCACTGAATGACGGCACGTCGTGAACGCATGCCGCTTTACGGCATGCGCCGCGATGCGCCCGACAATGGGGGTCAAAGGCAGCGTTAACGGACTGCGTTACACCGTGATATACCGCGGCGTAACGCAGTCCGTCTAATGGACTGCCTAAATGCAGTGTGACCCCAGCCTTAATAGTCATTAAAAAATAGAGCTCTTTATCAAGTCGCTTGTATCTTTAACTACGTTCATAGGCTATGTTTGTGAGAAAATCTAATTTATTTAGATGTAAGTTCATTTAGATCTTCCACTTCTTGGTACAGCAGAAGGATATTTCCTGAAGCTCTATAGGTACAGGAAATGGTGATAAGAGCCACAAATACACATTCCCTCCCTAACCACTGATAAAGTGTGTGCTAGTAGACATGTTATCATATGCTATAAAGTTCAAATGACAGAGAAATGTTCAAAGGATATCATTGTTTACTGACATAGAAAATCTACAAGATCTCTTCCCAAAATGTATTGTATTGATAAACACATTTTTTACATTTATTAAGTAGATACACTTTGTATAGTAAATTTTAAATGTCCTTCTCATCAGCCTTCGTTAAAAATTCTCATAAATAGAAAATAAACCTAATGTTTTAAAATGAGAAATCTTTTAGGATGCCATTTAATATTTGGCATATGGGGTGGCTTTACATGCCCCAATATTGTATAATATAACTAATAACAGTTAGTATGCCTCAAAACTGAACAATATGATGAAGCAAACAGCAGCATCTCAGCAACTACAGTTAAAGACACTGTAAATTCTAATACAAGGAAGGATACGTTCACTCGGTCTCCTAATGTACATATATGTATATATTTGAATGGGAATCTATTATTTATTTGCCGACATTGCACATTTCACCCATAAAGTAAAAATGTCTATAAAATTGTCTGGAATGAACCTGACCTAGATGGATCAACATTTCTGAAAACATGCAGGGATAGCAAAACCATATTTCTGTAGAGATTCATTTATTGTTGTTTCTGTTCCCATTCACCTTGAAAAAGTACTCACACCCCATGAACTTTTCCACAGTTTTTCACGTTACACCCATAAACTAAAATTTATTTTATTGGGATTTTATGTCATATAAGAACACAATGTAGTGAAGTGTAGAGGAAACGATACATGAGTTCTTAAATATTTTAAAAATATATATCTGAAAATAAATTGTGACGTGCATTTGTATTCAGCCCCCTGTAGACTGATACCCTTAAATAAAATTTTGAGCCACCAATTGCCTTCAGAAGTCACATAATTACTAAATTGCGTGTAATTTATTTTCAGCATAGCTTACAATTATTCTGTGAAGGCCTCAGAAGTTTGCTTAAGAACATTAGGGATGAAACAGCATCATGAAAACCAAGGAACACACCAGACATGTCAGGGATAAAGTTATGGAGAAGAGTATGCAGGGTTAGGTTATAAAAGATATCTTATGCTCTGAACATCTCATGGACCACTGTTCAATCCATCATCTAAAAATGGAAGGAGTATACAAACGTTCAAAGACATGGCCGCCGACCTAAACTAACATCCCAAGCAAACAGCACTAATTAGAGAAGCAGCTAAGCAGCCGTGGTCACTCCAAAGGAGCTGCAGAGATCCACAGCTCAGGTGAGAGAATCTGGCCACAGGACAGCTATTAGTTGTTGACCCCATAAAACTGGCTTTAATGGAAAATCGGGAAGAAGAAAGCCATTTTTGAAAGCAAGACATAAGAAGTCCTGTTTACATTTTGCAAAAAGCCATGTAGGGAAACAGATACAAAATAAAATGTCATCCAGATCATCCTCATTGAACTATTCAGCGAATCCTCGGCTCAGATGGAAATCCACTCCTGCTCAGTGGAAACAATAGGAATAAGGTAGGGACATCCACAAGTTTTTCGAATAAAAAATTGCAAAAAGTTTAATTGGGGAATTAAAAGAACATTCCCTGTATTATAGAAAAATATAAAGTTAAAACATCGTGGTGGCAGCATCAATCTGTGTTATGCTTTTCTTCAGCAAGGACAGGGAAGCAGGTGATGCACCTCCAGGGAGACCCAATATGCTGAATGCCGAATTGGGGGGTGATCCCACCGCTGCAACCACATGTGATGAACCTGCACCTCGCCACCCCACTCCTGACACAACTATTATGTCATACAGATCACGTAATGTGGTCTCCCCACTTTCACCAAAGTGATGTTCCGCACCCCGGTGGACATGTAGGATCAGCGTGGTCTCGCTGGGCAGGCACCCAAAGATTTCCAGGGCCTTACCCCTGAGACGAGGGGTTAAGAACAGGACCCACTGGTTCTCAGGCAGATCGTACTGATGGCAAGTTTTTTCAAATGCCAGCAAGAAAGTGTACAAGCCCCCTCCTTTGGGTGCAAGAATGGATCGAGACCAATGGGAGGCGTTCGGTCCATTCCAGAGATCTCAAAAATGAACACGATGTACCGCTAGGATGTATAGTATCCCCATAACTCCGGATGGACTATGTTTCTAGAATGTTCTTTGGCAGCTTTCAGCATGACTCTATATTGCAAGCAAACCTTTATCCTATTCTGAGCTAGCTGGCTCAAGGTGTGAGATCTGTCACAGCCTTTTGAGGCTTGACCCCCCTGCTGAGCTAGGTGTTCTCATACAACTGCATGCTGAAGGGGGTTTTAGAATCCCATCCCAGATAAGATACAAATGATTGACATGAAATTATATCTGCCATATTATTCACATATAGAGAGATCCATACTACACAGTGAGACTTTTGTTATATAGAGCGAACAAAACGGTAGTTATATGGAGAGGTGCAGACTACACATCCAGACTATACAGCAAGAGCGACGTTGAAAATTGGTATGGTATTTATGTTACAAGCAGTTGATCAGAAATTATAAGTTGCATTTTTTCAGCTTTTTTGTGCATCTGACAGCATTGTGTGTAGCTGTAACTGTGGAGTTATTGGCTAAAAGTGCATCAGGATATCTGATAGTAGTCCAACTGTTGACGTACTGAGACCTCATATCTAAGGACAGATTTACTCATGAGGTCAATATCTGATCATTTTGTTACAGTCAACATTACAAACGACACACAGTACAGTATCACATGATTAGAAAAAATAAATGTGAGAATAAAGCAATCCATTGTCTCATCTATGTGCTCTTGATTGTTCACGATATAGAGGACAACTTACCAACTGTATCTTCTAGGTCACACATGGTACTTACCTAGAAAGAGGAAGAAACATTTGAATTAGGTAGATTTCTTAATGAAAACAAAAAGTTACATACTATTAAAGATATTCAATTAACATTCATAACAAATCCTTAAAGACAAAATTCATATATAACATCAAAACATCTCAGGAAAAAAACTGTATAAAGGTGGTGTCTGAAACAACAAACACATTTACTCAATTTTCCATCTTTTTCCAAATGATAACTTGATTTGTGTATCCCTACTTTTAGTTCTGCCCTGTCTTCAAAGTACAAATAGTGGCTCAATAGTTTTCCCAGTTTTTCTGCAGCATTTTTAGCCTTGAAAGCCTAGAAAACCTACTAAAAGATGATTATACATACACATTTAATTGAAGCCATCTGCACTAAGAGCAGCTGATCATAGTGGACAAGATGTTTGACCCTCCCTATACACCTGATCTGATATTAATGATCTTACACCTGATCTGATATTAATGATCTATCCATGGGATAAATAATCAGTATAAAAGTATTAGGTACGCCACACTAAACAATCCCGCTAGCGATCACGATAACGACGCATACTAATGCGATCGCTAGCGGGATTGTTTTCTATATCGCTAATGCTGCCACATTTAGCGATATAGTTAACGACGCTATCGCCGTTATGCGATCTTCTTAACGACTTAGCGGTACAAAAGTACGCTAAATCGCTAAGAAAGGTGCCACACAGCGATTAAATACTTACCCAGCGGAGAGCGCCGACGAGAAATAGGGTCCGAGCGATTCCAGCGACGAGCGAGATCACAGCAGGAAGCTCGTCGCTGGAAGCTGCGCACTGAACAATATCGCTAACGGGATCGCTAAATAGTGACGTTTTTTAGCGATCCGTTAGCGATATTGTTTAGTGTGGCATACCCTTAGTAGAGTTATAATCTCAATATCTTTTTTTTGGTTAGTTTCTAAAACATAGATGTATGGTAATGAATGCTGTTTGAACATAGTGCCCAAAGCAGCATCGGCTGAAGTAAGAACCATACTCATGGTATAGTGCACACATGTCAAACTCTGGCGTGCGGGTGAAATCTGTCCCGCAGGGTGAGTATATTTGGCCTGCAATGCTGTGTGGACCCTCTGCCCTGCATCGCACTTTCAACTGCATTGACATCCCATCCTGGTGGTGCCATTATTCTGTATGGAGGACTATGTGGGGCCATTATACTGTATAGAGGATTATGTGGAGCCCATCATACTGTATGTAGGACTATGTTCGGCCCACTATACTGTATGAAAGGCAATGCAGGGTCCATTATACCATATGGCAGGCTATGTGGGGCTATTATACTGTATGGAAGGCAATGCAGGGCCCATCATACTGTATGGACAGCAATAGGGGTCTATTATTGTTAGGGTCTGCGGAATGCACCAAATATATGATGTAGAGAGGTGCGTTCGCAGCCCGGGGTCCACCGTGCAGGCGGAGCCTGCTGCTAGTAAAATGGCGCAAGAAGCAAACTCTGTTATCCCACAGAGTCGCCAAAATAAACGCCGTAACGCGCTGTGGCAATATGTGCGAACTCTGTTATTCCACAGAGCCGCTAGAAGGAGTGCCGCAGCGCTATATGGCGATGTGTGCGAACTCACTTAACATCACTGAGTTGCAAAATAAAGACGCTAGGGCGCTGTCTAGCGTTGAAAGCGAACCCTGTTACGTCACAGAGCCGCTGAGACAAACTTCTGTGTCCTGTCAGGCACCCAGGTACACAGTTGACTGCAAAGCGAACATAGAACGTGATCATGCGCTAATGTCCTCGCGGGAGTAACCCGCAATCTATGGCGTCTGAACGCCAGGCCCTGAATACGGCAATCAAACTCCTCACCGGTTATGCCGGTAATCTAGGGCATCTAGGACACCGACCCTGACCAGCTAGCATACCAAACTCCTTACCGATTAAGTCGGTATTCTAGGGACTTATTTCAGCCGAGTCCTAACCACACACAAGCATGACCACACTGGCACAAAGCATATAACGATTGATATTAGCGCATGGCGGCCCAGCCATGCCACCCTTTTATAGTAACAGCTACAGGACCTGCCAGAAACAAGGACCAATGAGAAACTGTTCCAAAACACCTGTAGTTTCAGGACCTTCCAGGCGGACCAATAGGAGCTGCTGCAGTACCTGAAAATGTGACCCCTGATCTCCAATGAGAGATCTTATCCTGGGCATGCTCAGAAGGGGAAACGCAGGACTTCGTCCCAAAGACGTTTGCTCCAGCACTGGCTATAATAGCAGATCCAGGAGAGGCAGCAGCAAGTCTCTGCACAGTTTTGGAATGGGCAAGACGCTGGGACCGACGTCTCTGCTGAGCAGGCTCCACTGCGGCCGGAGATGAATGGGGGACCGCAGTGGGACTGGTTCGAGACTCCCCTTGTGCAGCAGCGGGAACTTGAACCTCAACATTACTGTCACGCTGTTACTGCATACAGGAGGTCTGGGGTCTATGCTGACCCTAAGCTGGGGTCCTGACTAATCCCTCTACCTGGAGGTACTGTTGATGGTACAGAGGTCCAGGCCGCCAGCGTAATCCCTACCTCCTGAGGATCCCTGAACCTCAGTGATCCAGTCCTGAGAAGGACCCTGATCACAACACCGGGGACTGGTAGGTATATGCCTAAACACAGTAATAAACGAACGAGACAGTACAAGGGGTAAACTAAAATCCACCTTGCATACAAAAGTCATACCACAGGAAACAGAGGGGACACCAACGGGTACGGAGATAAATGATAAAGCGAGGAGGGGAAAAAAGACCACACAGGTACTCTTAACTTCAGCCTTCACCATACAACGATCCGCTCTGCTGGTCTGCATGAATGCTTTCACCGACACTTCCCCAGCAGACAGGCAGGTATTTGAAGGAAACCAATTACCACAACATTAATTGCAGCTGAGCGAGGCTGGTCTAGTCCAGCACAGAGAGGAAGAATTAACTCCCTCTCTGCCGAAAAACACCCAGCACCAGAAACTCAGCTGTGAGAAGTCAGGGTGTGCAATCGCGACGATCTTCGCAGCGACACATCCGTGACAGTACCCCCCCTTCTACGAGGGGCCTCTAGGTTTATCTGGGTGAGTAGTGTGGAAGGCCCGAACCAATCGGTCTGCGTTAATATCCGACGCAGAAACCCACGTCCTCTCCTCAGGACCATACCCCCTCCAATGAACAAGGTACTGAAGGGACCGGCGATTCAGACATGAATCGATGACTCTCGAGACCTGGAACTCCAAGTTACCATTGACCACCACAGGAGGAGGAGGTAAAGGTGAAGGTATCACCGGCGCCACATACCTCTTAAGCAACGATCTGTGGAACACATTATGAATTTTAAATGTAGGAGGGAGGTCAAGACGGAATGCAACCGGATTAATTATAGCACTGATCTTGTATGGCCCGATGAACCTGGGACCCAGTTTCCAGGAGGGAACCTTAAGTTTTATATTTTTGGTAGACAACCATACCAGATCGTTCACACTTAGGTCCGGACCAGACACTCTCCTCCTATCAGCCATACGTTTGTATCGGTTCCCCATAGTACTCAGATTATTCAGCACTCCTCTCCACACTGAAGCAAGTGACGACGAAAATCGTTCCTCCTCAGGAACCCCAGAAGAGCCCCCCCTATTGAAAGTACAAAACTGGGGGTGAAAACCATATGCCCCAAAAAACGGGGACTTACCAGTGGACTCGCTCCGCCTATTATTTAGAGCAAATTCCGCCAGAGGCAAGAAAGAAGCCCAGTCCTCCTGGTTCTCTGACACAAAACACCGAAGATATGTCTCCAAGCTCTGGTTCAGACGCTCTGTCTGACCATTGGTCTGCGGGTGAAAAGCCGATGAAAATGACAACTGCATCCCCCGCCGTGTACAAAATGCTTTCCAGAATTTGGACACAAACTGAGACCCCGATCCGACACCACATCGGAGGGTACCCGTGAAGCCTTACAATCTCCCCAATAAACACCTGCGCAAGAGTTTTAGCATTAGGAAGAGCAGGAAGAGCGATAAAATGTGCCATCTTGCTGAACCTGTCCACTACAACGAGTATGACTGTTTTACCCGAAGATGGCGGGAGGTCCGTAATGAAGTCCATAGACAGATGAGTCCACGGATGCTCCGGGATCTTCAAAGGTAAGAGGGTCCCCGACGGACGGGTATGTGGGGTCTTAGAGCGCGCACAAACCTCGCAGGACGCGACAAAAGTTACCACCTCCCTATGTAAGTTAGGCCACCAAAACCGGCGCGAGAGGAGACCCTCAGTTGCTTTACTCCCTGGGTGTCCTGCCAAAGCTGAATTATGGTGTGCCTCGATCACCTTTTGTCGCAACTGATTTGGAACAAACAGTCTCCCTGGAGGTCCTACAGGGGCGTCCCCCTGAGCCTCCAATACCTCCTCCTCAAGCTCAGAGCATACTGCCGACACCACCATCCCCTCCTGAAGGACCGGAACCGGGTCCTCCGTATTCCCAGCCCCTGGGAAACAGCGAGATAAGGCATCGCGCTTAACATTTTTTGAGCCAGGACGATATGTGACGACAAAATTAAACCTGGTGAAAAACAACGACCACCTAGCTTGTCTGGGATTCAGACGTTTAGCGGACTCTAAATATAACAGGTTTTTGTGATCGGTAATGACGGTGACCGGGTGGACTGCCCCCTCCAAAAAATGACGCCACTCCTCAAAAGCCAACTTAATGGCCAAGAGTTCCCTATTGCCGACATCATAATTCCTCTCAGCGGACGACAATTTTTTAGAGAAGAAGGCGCACGGATGCCATTTACCAGGGGACGAACCTTGTGACAATACTGCTCCCACCCCTACCTCGGAAGCGTCCACCTCAACAATGAACGGCTGTGACGCATCAGGTTGAATAAGTATGGGTGCTGAAGCAAAACATTTTTTCAAAGAGGAAAACGCTTGACAAGCCTTGTCAGACCACTTTGAAAAATCCGTCCCTTTTTTAGTCATGTCTGTGAGAGGTTTAACTGTGGACGAAAAATTACGAATGAACTTCCGGTAGTAGTTAGCAAACCCCAGGAAACGTTGTAATGCCTTAAGATCCTCTGGCAGATCCCACTCAAGAACTGCCCGCACTTTCCCAGGGTCCATACGAAAACCGGATGCTGACACCAGGAACCCTAAAAACTGAAGTTCCTGCACGGCGAACACACACTTCTCCCATTTGGCGTACAGTTTATTATCCGCAAGATCTGTAACACCTGCCTAACATGCTCCTGATGAGACACAAGATCCGGTGAGTAAATTAAGATATCATCCAGATATATGACCACAAACTGTCCCATTAGGTGGCGAAAGATGCGGCCACCGGGGAAGATGAAGGTGTAATGTATGTATTACAGTTCATATAGCGTCTTGTGCTTGGGTGCGATGAAAACACAGGAGTCACAGGTTTGATATAGAAAAGTCCTGTATTACTTCATACAAGTTGGCAGAAATAGTCACACAGTTTGCAGACACAGAAACAGGAGACACAGCAGGCCAGAGTAATCCAAGCTCAGCAATCACTCTCCAATACAGATTCAGGATCTTCTTCTCTGTTACCGTAGTCCATGCAAACGTGGGTCTTTCAAAGAGCAGGGTTCAGAGTCCACAAGTGCTTCAGAGTTCCTCAGTAGGAATAGCTAGAGTACAAGGTCCAAGGCTTACAGGAGTCACGTCACAGGTTCACTGCAGGCTAGATTCTGAAGCACTGATTGCTCAGCTGTGGCTGCTTAAGAAGCAAAGGAGAGAATCAGGGCGGGAACATGCAAGCTGGAAACTCCATTTTGACTGAGGGCAAGATAGCTGCAGCAAGACAGAAAGTAAAATGGCTGACGAACAAACTGAGTTTCAGGAATATATACATAGAACCTTACATTACTCCCCCCTTAAGGACAACCTCCGGATGACCTCAGACCAGGCTTGTGTGGGTACCTCTGATGAAACTGACGGAGCAAGCGAGGAGCATTAACGTTATTGACCGGTTCCCATGAGTTGTCCTCCACTGGGTAGCCCTGCCATTTAATCAGATATTGTAACTGATTTCTATACAACCTGGAATCTAAAATCCTTTCCACCACAAATTCTTCCTGACCATCGACTAGCACTGGGTCAGGGCAAGGAGAGGAACGTCCAGGAAACGTATTGGGTGTCGCAGCCTTTAGTAGGGATACATGAAAGACAGGGTTGATTCTCATAGTTCTGGGCAGTTGAAGACGACAAGCAACGGCACTTATAATTTTACTGATTTTATAGGGTCCAATGTACTTATGTCCCAACTTAGACGATGGAATCCTTAACTTAAGATTTCTGGTTGACAGCCAGACCAAGTCTCCTACCTTGAAAGCTGGTGCAGGTTTACGAAATTTATCTGCTGCTTTCTTGTACCTTTCTTGAGCCGATTCCAGATTTTCCTTTAGAAGATCCATATTCTTCTGTAAAGACGTGATTCTTTCAGCCACTGCTGGTAAAGGCGTTTCTATGGGAAATCGTGGTAGAATGTTAGGATGATAACCTAGATTAGAGTAAAAAGGAGACTGTTTAGTGGAGGCACTCTGAGAGTTGTTATACGAGAACTCAGCTAATGGAAGTAGATCCACCCAATCATCCTGTAGGTGGCAGATAAAGCAGCGGAGATACTGCTCCAGGGTTTGATTGGTTCGTTCGGTCTGTCCATTAGTCTGGGGATGAAAAGCAGAAGAAAGGTTTACTTTAATGTCCAATGCTGCACAGAAATTTTGCCAAAACCTAGAAGTGAATTGCACCCCTCGATCCGAAATAACCTCATCCGGTACTCCATGTAAGCGAAACACATCTTTAATCATCAAATCTGATGTCTGTTTTGCAGTGGGTAAGCCGACACAAGGGATAAAATGAGCTGCCTTTGTTAGACGGTCAACCACCACTAGAATGGTGTTCTTCCCCTGAGAGGTTGGTAACTCCACAATGAAGTCCATAGAAATGGATCCCCACGGGCGGGACGGGGTGGGAAGAGGCTGTAACAGACCAGTTGGTGAGGAGCGAGGTGTTTTGCATCTTGCACAGACCTCACATGAAGTGACATAATTCAAAACATCCTTCCTGCAAGTGGGCCACCAAAAGAAACGAGAAAGAAATTCCTGTGTCTTTAGAATTCCTCTATGCCCAGCTATCTTGGAATCGTGAATGAGTTGCAATACTTTAATCTGACTGTTTCAGGAATATACAGACGTTGTCCCTGAATCCACACACCATTCTTAAAGACAAGACTTACGTCCCTTGGGGGTTGTGCCAAAAAGGAATCCGCATGGTATGCTTCCTTGATGTCCTTAAGTAGGTCTTGATTATGAATTACTCCTAGGAATCTAGAGTCAGGAAGAATAGTCTTAGGAGGAGTAATTGGACGTGTCTCTGCTGAGTAAATCCTAGAGAGTGCATCAGCCTTTCCATTGCGCGATCCTGGTCTATAAGAGATGATAAAATTAAATTGGTTTAAGAAAAGATTCCAGCGAGCCTGGCGAGGAGTCAGGCACTTAGCCGACCTGATAAACTCAAGGTTACGATGGTCTGTCAGGACGACTATTTGCTGTGCAGCTCCTTGAAGAAGGTGTCTCCATTCTTTGAAGGCGGCAATAATGGCCAACAACTCTCTATTGCCCACATCGTAGTTCCTCTCAGCCGAAGACAACTGCTGGGAAAAGAAGGCACAGGGATGCAAGACATTCTTCTCACCTGTTCTCTGAGAGAGTATAGCTCCAACGGCACAGTCTGAAGCATCCAGCTCTATTATGAAGGCAAGCTCGGGGTTGGGATGTACTAGGATAGGTGCAGTGGTAAATTTATCTTTTAGACGGGAAAATGCTTCCTGGGCTTGGGAAGTCCAGGAAAACCTAGACTCTTTCCGGGTAAGTTGAGTGATAGGTGACACTACCTCAGAGAAATTTCTAATGAAATGTCTATAGAAGTTGGCAAACCCGATGAAGCGCTGTACCTCCTTCACATTTCTAGGACTTGGCCAATCCTTGATGGCTTGGGTTTTGCTTCCATCCATACTAATTCCTTGTGTAGACAGTACATACCCCAGAAATTTAATTTCGGTCCTATGGAATTCACACTTTTCAAGTTTGATGTAAAGATGATTTTGTCTTAGACGTTCCAAGACCATTCTCACATGTCCATGATGTTCCTCTGTGGAGTTAGAAGAAATTAGAATATCATCCAAATAAATTACCACGAATGTATCTAGGAGATCCCTGAAAATGTCATTCATCAAATGTTGGAAAGTGGCTGGGGCGGTACTCAGACCAAAAGGCATAACTAGATATTCAAAGTGTCCATAGCGTGACCTGAATGCAGTCTTCCATTCATCCCCAGGTCTAATACGGACTAAGTTATAGGCCCCACGAAGATCTAGTTTAGAAAAAATTTTGGCATGTCGCACTCTCTCCAATAACTCAGGGATTAAAGGCAATGGATAACGGTTTCTAATAGTAACCTTATTGAGTTCCCTATAGTCTACGCATGGTCTCAGAGATCCATCTTTCTTC
The DNA here is from genome assembly GCA_033576555.1 of Oophaga sylvatica. Classification (NCBI taxonomy): domain Eukaryota; kingdom Metazoa; phylum Chordata; class Amphibia; order Anura; family Dendrobatidae; genus Oophaga; species Oophaga sylvatica. Next base: position 336,444,150 of record JARQOD010000001.1, on the reverse strand, counting down.
TTTACAAAGAAGATGGGTGCACCTGCAGGAGAAGAAGAGGGGCGTATGAAGCCCTTGGCTAGATTTTCATCTATGTAATCCTTTAAAGCCTTTAGCTCGGGCCCCGCCAGGGGGTAGATCTTACCAAAAGGTATCTCTGCTCCAGGCAATAATTCAATTGGACAATCATATGGACGGTGAGGAGGAAGCTGGTCAGCGTTCTTCTTGTCACATAAATCCACATAGTCCTGGTATACAGCTGGTAGTTCAGGGACTGACATGATTCCTTTAGGAACAGAGCAAGCTGAAACTTTTGGACTCATCTGTTTCTCTGGAAAGTGTAATTCCTTGGTCTCCCAGTTAATGGTAGGATTCTGAGCCTGCAGCCATGGTAGCCCTAGAATAATGGGAAAGTGGGGAGAAGAGATAAGCATAAAGGACAGTTTCTCTTGATGATCTTTACCCATAAGAACCCTCAAAGGCTCTGTTTCCTGATCCACTGGTCCAGAGGTCAGCAGGGAGCCATCCACAGTTTCCATCTGTACTGGAGTAGCCTTCTTCACTGAATGTATTCCCTGTTTCAGAGCAAAGGAGACATCCATAAAATTTCCACTTGCCCCTGAGTCGATCATAGCAGAGCTAGACACCCAAGCTGAGTCAACCCAGAGTTTGATGGAAAGAAAGCAATAAGAATTGTTTTTCTTACAACTCAGCTGGGACACCGCTGAGGAAACTTGAAAAATGGCAGCGTTTACACAGTCAACGTCCTCAGAGGTAACGGAGTTTAAGTCCGAGAAATCAAGATCTGTTGCTGCAGATCTCTCTGGAGCCTGAGGCTCGGACCTGACAGATCCCCTCTCGCAACACTCACAATGAATGAGTGCTGCAGTAGTCTTACGAGAACGGCTGGGGCAGTTTATAATGAAGTGCCCTGACTTACCACAATAGAAACATAGATTCTCCTTAAAACGATGTTCCTTGCGTGCATCACTAACCCGTCGTTGTAAAGAGTCTACCTGCATGGGTTCAGGTTCAGGTTCCCGTGTAATCCTACTCAAAGGTTCCTTAGCTGGAGAGGAAGGTAGGAAAAGGTTAGTACGATTGCTTTCGAACCATCTCTCTTGCCTGCGTTCAGTCAGACGAGTATCAATACGGATGCAGTAGTTAATAAAGTCACCTAACGCAGTGGGAGGGTCGGCACGAGCAAGTTCATCCTTAATCAGTGGAGATAACCCCTTTCGAAAAATAGATTTTTTGGCGGAACTGTCCCAGGTGGTATCAAGGGCCCATCTCCTGAAATCCAAGGCATATTCAGCTACCGAGTGCTTACCTTGGCGCAAAGCTAACATGGCTGCTTCAGCTGTTGCACCTCGATTGGGGTCATCAAACACCTGCCCCATGGCTGAAATAAAATCATCAAGGTGATTCAAACAATCATCCTCAGTCTCAATCAGAGGGTTTGCCCACATTAAAGCCTTGTTGGTAAGCAACATAATTATAGTAAGCACCTTAGATCGTTCAGTGGGAAATTGTGAAGCATGTGCAGAAAAAAAAAGATTGCATTGATTAATAAATCCCCTAAATTTCTCACGTTCACCGCCAAAACGAAAAGGGGGCAACTTGGGAATCCCAGCACTCGGGGCTACGGCAGGAGCCTGGACTCGCCCCTCTAGAACCTCAATCCTGGCTCGCAAATCCTGGGTAGTCTGTCCAACCACTTGCAAATTGTGATTATTGAGGTCCTGTAGATTTGTAAAACGGGTCTTTATATTCTGCAAATCTGCAAGGATATTATCAGTCACTCCGCAAAGTTCCTTTATGCGGGCCTCCATTTTCCAGATCTTTTAAGACAGGATTACTGGAAGAAGAGGAGAGAAAAAAAACAATAGTGTTCACCTGTGGCAACACTGCAGAGAGAAAAAAAAAAATTAAGGGAACTGCTCACCTGGAATGGTTGTGAGAAGTCACAACCACTATCATCACAGAAAGTTTCAACCAGACATCTGATATCCAGAGTTACAGCAGACAAAAAAGAGAAAAGAAAGGAAAAAAAAAAAAACAATAGTGTTTACCTGTGGTAACACTGCAAAAAGAAAAAACTTAAGGGAATTGCTCACCTGGAATGGTTGTGAGAAGTCACAACCACTGTCATCACAGAAAGTACAACCGGACGTCTGATATCCACAGTACAGCAGACACAGCCTTCCAGACCCAGCAGACACTAACGTTTTGGCTTCAGAATCTTGTAATGTATGTAGTACAGTTCATATAGCGTCTTGTGCTTGGGTGCGATGAAAACACAGGAGTCACAGGTTTGATATAGAAAAGTCCTGTATTACTTCATACAAGTTGGCAGAAATAGTCACACAGTTTGCAGACACAGAAACAGGAGACACAGCAGGCCAGAGTAATCTAAGCTCAGCAATCACTCTCCAATACAGATTCAGGATCTTCTTCTCTGTTACCGTAAGTCCATGCAAACGTGGGTCTTTCAAAGAGCAGGGTTCAGAGTCCACAAGTGCTTCAGAGTTCCTCAGTAGGAATAGCTGGAGTACAAGGTCCAAGGCTTACAGGAGTCAAGTCACAGGTTCACTGCAGGCTAGATTCTGAAGCACTGATTGCTCAGCTGTGGCTGCTTAAGAAGCAAAGGAGAGAATCAGGGCGGGAACATGCAAGCTGGAAACTCCATTTTGACTGAGGGCAAGATAGCTGCAGCAAGACAGAAAGTAAAATGGCTGACGAACAAACTGAGTTTCAGGAATATATACATAGAACCTTACAGAAGGTGTAATATGCCCCTTAGCCAGACTCTCTGAGATATAATCCTTCATAGCCTGTCTCTCAGGACCAGAAAGGTTATACAACCTAGATTTCGGTAACTTGGCTCCAGGGAGCAAGTTAACAGAACAGTCATACTCGCAATGAGGAGGTAGTTCTTGACACCCTTTCTCCGAGAATACATCCTCAAAGTCCACCAGAAATGAAGGTAAGGCCCTAGGAGCGACCGCCCCAATGACCGTATTCATGCAGTTTTTATTACAGAATTCACTCCATTGGCTTATCTCTCTGGATTGCCAATCAATAACCGGGTTATGCTTAGTTAACCAAGGAAAGCCCAGCACTATAGGAGTGGGAAGACCCTCCAACACATAACAAGACAACAGTTCTTTATGTAACGCCCCCACTTGAAGATCTATGTTATGCACTGCTTGCAAAAAACTTCCCTGACCGAGAGGTCTGGCGTCGATCGAGAATATGGGGACGGGTTTAGTCAACACACTCAATCGCATATCTTGAACCCGGGCAAAGCGAGCATCCACCAGGTTAGCCCCGGACCCACTATCCAGAAGAACAGATATCCTCTCAGTTCTCGCACCCACCACCACCTCCGCCGGTACGAGAAACTGAGACGAACTTAGGGACGAAATACTTACTCCCAGATTGCCGTCCACCACACAATCTGGGATCAATAGTTTTCCGGCGACTTCTCACTCAGCAAAGGACGGGATGGACACCCCCTAATAAAATGTCCCTTTTTTCCACAGAAGAAACAACCTCCTGTTTTGTGGCGCCCACCGATCCCCTCCCCGGAATGATGTCCCTCCTAATTGCATAGGCTCCTCTGGACTGGCCCGGGGAAGCTCCATATAAAGGACCCTAGAGGAAGGTGGAGTCATCACAGGGGGCAAGGTTACCCCGCACCTCTCCCGAAGACGTCTGTCAATACGAATAGCAAGGGCCATAGCGGCTTCCAGTGACGTGGGAGGGTCATACTGTGCCAGCACATCCTTTAATTTTGTCAGATAAACCTTGACAAAACTGGCTCCTAAGAGCCGGGTCATTCCACTGGGTGTCCGTGGCCCACCTACGGAACTCCGAACAGAATTCCTCTGCCGGACGATCTCCCTGCTGGATCCTACGTAACTTAGATTCAGCAAGGGAGACCCGATCCGGGTCATCATACACAAGACCCAGAGCCGTAAAAAACCCATCCACTGACTGGAGAGCTGGGGAGCTCGGGGGAAGAGCGAACGCCCAGGATTGGGGGTCTCCCTGTAGGAGCGAGATGACAATCCCCACCCTTTGCTCCTACTCCCAGATGACCGAGGTCGCAGCCGAAAGTACAATTTACATGCCTCCCGGAAAACAAAAAACTTGTCCCACCCCCCAGTGAATCTGTCAGGGAGAGCTACTTTAGGTTCAGGTCCGGCCTGCTCCGGGGGGAACAAAACCTTGGACTTAACGTCCGCCAGTTCCATGGACAAACTCTGCAACTGCCGAGCTAGACTGACTAATGGATCCATGGTGACTGGAGAAAATCTTTAGTGGTCGGTGAAAATGTCACACTGTTACTGCATACAGGAGGTCTGGGGTCTATGCTGACCCTAAGCTGGGGTCCTGACTAATCCCTCTACCTGGAGGTACTGTTGATGGTACAGAGGTCCAGGCCGCCAGCGTAATCCCTACCTCCTGAGGATCCCTGAACCTCAGTGATCCAGTCCTGAGAAGGACCCTGATCACAACACCGGGGACTGGTAGGTATATGCCTAAACACAGTAATAAACGAACGAGACAGTACAAGGGGTAAACTAAAATCCACCTTGCATACAAAAGTCATACCACAGGAAACAGAGGGGACACCAACGGGTACGGAGATAAATGATAAAGCGAGGAGGGGAAAAAAGACCACACAGGTACTCTTAACTTCAGCCTTCACCATACAACGATCCGCTCTGCTGGTCTGCATGAATGCTTTCACCGACACTTCCCCAGCAGACAGGCAGGTATTTGAAGGAAACCAATTACCACAACATTAATTGCAGCTGAGCGAGGCTGGTCTAGTCCAGCACAGAAAGAGGAAGAATTAACTCCCTCTCTGCCGAAAAACACCCAGCACCAGAAACTCAGCTGTGAGAAGTCAGGGTGTGCAATCGCGACGATCTTTGCAGCGACACACCCGTGACAATTACCCCCCTCCTAGGGCCCCCCTTCTTTGGGCCTCACTGTGCTCAAAGGCAGCGATGAGCTGCGGAATGTGAACATGCTCGGCAGGCTCCCAGGACCTATCCTCAGGCCCATAATCCACCAAATAAAATTTTTTGCCTCGTACCACCTTGCACCCAACAATGGCGTTCACCTCATGATCGTCGGTAGATGAACCCGACGTCCCGGCAGATGACTCGGAAAACCGGGAAATGGCCACGGGTTTCAGGAGGGACACGTGAAAGGTGTCGGTGATACCAAGGCGAGGCGGAAGGGCTAGGCGGTAAACCACCGGGTTCACCTGCTCACGAACTTTAAAGGGGCCCAAAAAGCGAGGTGCCAACTTGGTGGACTCTACACGTGGCCTGATGTTTCGGGCAGAAAGCCACACTAGGTCACCCGGAGCAAACGTAGGAGCGGGGCGCCGATGGGCATCGGCCGAAGACCTCATCCTCTCTTTGGAGGCCTGAATGGCATCCTGGGTGCGGTCCCAAATGTCCCGTGCCTCCACAGCCCAGTCTGCCACCCTGGAATTGGCGGAAGACATGGGCATGGGCACTGGTACCCGCGGATGCTGACCGTAGTTCAGGAGGAATGGGGTCTGTCCGGTGGAGTCAACCACAGCATTATTTAGAGCGAACTCAGTCCACGGTAGCAAGGATGCCCAGTCATCCTGCCTGGCAGAGACAAAATGTCGCAAGTAGGTGACCAAGGTCTGGTTGGCCCTCTCTACCAACCCATTCGTCTCGGGATGGTATGCAGAGGAGAGATTCAACTCAATGCTGAGTAAACGACACAGCTCTCTCCAGAACCGAGACGCAAACTGGGGACCTCGATCACTGACAATTTTGTCTGGCATACCGTGTAGGCGGAAAATATGCCTAATGAATAATGCTGCCAAGGCCCGTGCAGACAGTAACCATGGTAACGGCACTAAGTGCACCATTTTGGAGAAGTGGTCGGTTATCACCCAGATGATGGTGCAGCCCCGAGACTTGGGTAAGCCCACCACAAAATCCATCCCGACAATCTCCCAAGGCCTGTCTGCCACCGGTAAAGGGAAAGGTAGCCCAGCTGGCCGTTGTCGAGGGGACTTATTTTTGGCTCAGGAGACGCACGCCTGAACGTATTCCCTGACGTTACGGACCATATGTGGCCACCAGTATGTCCTCGCCAGCAACTCAGATGTCCTTTTTGCCCCAAAATGTCCACCCACCCTGGATGAATGTGCCCAAGAGAGTACCTCCGGTCGCAAATTGGTGGGCACAAAAGTCTTGCCCGGAGGCACAGACTCAAGCGAAACCGGGGCCACAGTTCTTAGGCTCTCTGTGGGGACAATCAACCGAGGCTCCTCCTCCACCTCCTCAGAGGACACCACGGAGCGAGAAAGAGCATCGGCCCGAATGTTCTTCTCACTGGAGAGGAAATGGAGGGTGAAATGAAACCGGGAGAAGAACATGGACCATCTGGCCTGACGAGAATTTAGCCGCTGGGCGGTCTGTAAATAGACCAAATTTTTGTGGTCAGTGAAAACTTGAAAGGGAAAGCGAGCCCCTCCAGGAGATGTCTCCATTCGGAAAAGGCCAACTTCATGGCTAGCAACTCCCTATCCCCAATGGAATAATTCCTCTCCGCTGGTGTGAAGGTCTTGTAAAATAAGAAACAAGGATGTTTCCGACCTTGAGCATCCTTTTGAAAAAGGACTGCTACAGCACCAACGGACGAGGCATCGACCTCCAATAAAAAAGGCTTATCAACCTCGGGGCGATGTAAGATGGGAGCGCTAGCAAAATGGGATTTAATTGAAGTAAAGGCCTTGGAGACCTCCTCTGACCACAATTTGGGATTGGCTCCCTTCTTGGTGAGGGCTACCAAGGGAGCTACCAAAGTGGAGAAGTGGGGAATGAATTGGCGATAGTAATTAATGAACCCCATAAAGCGCTGCACCGCTTTAAGAGAATGGGGTTCTTGCCAATCCATCACAGCCTGTAGTTTGGCGGCATCCATAGCCAATCCCTGGGCGGAGATAATATAGCCCAGGAAAGGTAAAGACTCCTGCTCAAACATGCATTTCTCCAACTTTGCATAGAGGGAGTTCGTCCGTAACAGGTCGAAGACTTTGCAGACATCCCTCCGGTGAGAGTCAATATCTGGAGAAAAGATGAGAATATCATCCAGATAGACTACTACAGAGGTGGAAAGCATATCCCGAAAGATGTCATTGACAAAGTCTTGGAAAACGGCTGGGGCATTACAGAGCCCGAAGGGCATCACCAGGTATTCATAATGCCCATCCCTGGTATTAAAAGCCGTCTTCCATTCGTCCCCCTAACGGATGCGAATCAGGTTATAAGCACCACGCAGATCTAATTTAGTAAATACCCTTGCTCCCCGGAGCCTATCAAAGAGCTCAGAGATCAGGGGCAACGGGTACTTATTCTTAACGGTGATGGCATTAAGACCTCTGTAATCTATACACGGACGTAATTCTCCACTTTTCTTCTGCACGAAGAAGAACCCGCTCCTGCTGGTGACACCGACTTCCTAATGAACCCTCTTGCCAGATTCTCCTGGATATATTGAGACATAGCCTCCGTCTCAGGAAGTGAGAGGGGATAGACCCTTCCCCGAGGAGGTTCTGCTCCAGGCAAGAGGTCAATAGGACAGTCGTAGGGACGATGGGGCGGCAGAGTCTCCGCAGCCTTTTTAGAGAACACGTCTGCATATGACTGATAGCACTTGGGAAGAGGAGAAAGATCTGTGGGTATCTCTGTAGTGGTAACCTGAATGCACTCCCTGACACATCTGTCCTTACATGACTCACTCTAACCCAGTATCCTACCGGAGGTCCACTCAATATGAGGGGAGTGGGAACGGAGCCAGGGTACTCCCAGTAGGATTTCGTCTATTCCCTCGGGAAGGACGAGAAGGGAAATAATTTCCTGATGGGAAGGGGGTACACACAAAGTAAGAGGGACAGTCTGATGTGTAATTGGCGAGGGCAATGTCAACCCATTCACTACCCGGACAGTCACTGGTTTGTCGAGCGCTACCAGATGTATTGCGTGGCGACAAGCAAAGGTGGATGACATGAAATTCCCCTCTGCTCCTGAGTCCACACAAAGCTCGACTGTAAGTGTGGAAGAGTCTACAGTGACTGTCCCTTTAAAAGTCATCTTGGAGGAAAATGCCGATGTCTCTAGTGAACCTCCTCCCAGGGCCACTAGGCACGATCGCTTCCCCGATCGCTATGGACATTTGTTGGCATAGTGTCCTGTCTGCTGACAAAGGTTACAGACCACAGATACTGGGACGGCTCGAGACTTAGGTCCTGCACGAGGAACCTCTGTGGCCTTTTGGGGTTCGGACGCCAGATCGGGGGATTCGAGAGGTTTGGCAAAGGTGGGAGCCAACCGAATCCTCTGCCTACACTGGGCCCGCTCCAACCTCCGCTCGTGAAAACAGAGGTCGATGCGGGTAGATATGGAGATAAGCTTCTCCAGTGTGGCGGGAATCTCCCTGGCAGCCAAAGCGTCTTTAACATGGTCAGCCAGTCCTCGCCAGTAGACTGGGATGAGAACTTTATCAGACCAGTCTAGCTCAAAGGCCAGAGTCCGAAACTGGACAGAAAACTGACTGACTGTGCCAATGCCAGGAGTTGTAGCACCGTATCGTGGGTGACCTGAGGTCCTAAAAAGACCTTTTTAAGAGCCTCCAGGAAACGAGGAGCACTCCGCACCACACGATCGTCGCGCTCCCACAGCAGCGTTGCCCACTCCAACGCTCTGCCCGAGAGTAGAGACAGAACAAAACCCACTTGTGCCCGATCCGTGGGGAAACGTGCAGCCAGAAGCTCGAGCTGTATAGAGCACTGACTCACGAATCCCCGACATTGCTTGCTGTCACGGCAAACTTGTCAGGAAGTGGGAGGTGGGATAATGTAGGGGCAGAGGTGGCAGAGGACAAACTGGCTGCAGCCATGCTAGCAGCCTGAACAGCGACTGCGGTAACATCCACAGCTGAGGTTGTGCGCTCAAGAGCCGCCAACCTACCCTCCAGCTGCTGGATGTACTGCGGTAGACGCTGGTCATCCGCCATTTTACTAGCCAGACCCTGGTGCTAATATTATGTTAGGGTCTGCGGAACGCACCAAATATATGATGTAGAGAGGTGTGTTCGCAGCCCGGGGTCCACCGTGCAGGCGGAGCCTGCTGCTAGTAAAATGGAGCAAGAAGCGAACTCTGTTATCCCGCAGAGTCGCCAAAATAAACGCCGTAACGCGCTGTGGCAATATGTGCGAACTCTGTTATTCCACAGAGCTGCTAGGAGTGCCGCAGCGCTATATGGCGATGTGTGCGAACTCACTTAACACCACTGAGTCGCAAAATAAAGACGCTAGGGCGCTGTCTAGCGTTGAAAGCGAACCCTGTTACGTCACAGAGCCGCTGAGACAAACTTCTGTGTCCTGTCAGGCACCCAGGTACACAGTTGACTGCTAAGCGAACATAGAACGTGATCATGCGCTAATGTCCTCGCGGGAGTCACCCGCAATCTATGGCATCTGAACGCCAGGCCCTGAATACGGCAATCAAACTCCTCACCGGTTTTGCCAGTAATCTAGGGCATTTAGGACACCGACCCTGACCAGCTAGCATACCAAACTCCTCACCGATTAAGTCAGTATTCTAGGGGCTTATTTCAGCCGAGTCCTAACCACACACACGCATGACCACATTGGCGCAAAGCATATAACATTGATATTAGCGCATGGCGGCTCAGCCATGCCACCCTTTTATAGTAACAGCTACAGGACCTGCCAGAAACAAGGACCAATGAGAAACTGTTCCAAAACACATGTATTTTCAGGACCTTCCTGGCGGACCAATAGGAGCTGCTGCAGTACCTGAACATGTGATCCCTGATCTCCAATGAGAGATCTTACCCTGGGCATGCTCAGAAGGGGAAACGCAGGACTTCCTCCCAAAGACGTCTGCTCCAGCACTGGCTATAATAGCAGATCCAGGAGAGGCAGCAGCAAGTCTCTGCACAGTATTGGAATGGGCAAGACGCTGGGACCGACGTCTCTGCTGAGCAGGCTCCACTGCGGCTGGAGATGAATGAGGGACCGCAGCGGGACTAGTTTGAGACTCCCCTTGTGCAGCAGCGGGAACTTGAACCCTAACAATTATACTGTATAGAAGGCAATGAGGGATCATTATATTGTATGGAGGACTATGTGGGGTCATTATCATGTATGGAAGCCAATGCAGAGCCCATTATACTGTATGGAGGACTATATAGGGCCAATATACTGTATGGAAGGCAATGCAGGGCCCATTATACTATATGGAAGGCTAGGCGTGGCTCATCATACTATATGAAAAGATATGAGGGGCCCATTATTCTGTATGGAAGGCTAAGCGGGGTCATTATACTGTATAAAAGGCAAGGCAGGGCCCATTATACTGTATGTAAGACAATGTGGTGCCACTATACAGTATGGAATACTATGAAGGGCTCATTATACTGAATGGAGATCTGTGTACGGCTCACAGTTGGGAAATCATACAGTGATAGGTTCACTATACTTTGCTGTCGAGTTGAGGGGGGTAGAGTAGGGTCATCACACCATGCATGTGGAGGGTACTGTGGAGGAATTCACTGTAGAGGAATTTTACTGTTTGGCGGGCACTTTTGTTGGAATCATACTTTATCTGTATTATTCAAGGTTTCTATCTTTTGTTATTAAATTTTTAAATTAGGCCATTGGGCCATATGGTTTTATTGCTCTTGCATAATATATTATATTATTCTAGTATGCCCCATTTGTGATTGTGTGATTTATTCTAAGATCTATTAAAAAATACTTTGTTCATTGGACAACCTATTTTAGTTTATTTCTATATGAAAAGGTTCATTATTTTATTTGATAAAGAAAAACGTCCCCATATTGTAGACATTTTTTAATAAATATCAAGGTTGGCCCACGACTTTGTCCAAGCTTTTAATTTCAGCCCTCTATGTATTTGAGTTGGACATCCCTGATGTCAGTTGATACTGTTAGGGCCTAGCCTATATGCTGTTTCCCTGATGCAGGCAATTACTGACTTGAGTGATGATTTGAGGACACCACTAATGTCACCTCAGTGGCCAGTGCGTGGCTATAATGATCACAGGTGGTGTAACTCAGATCTACCTCTCTGGCCCAGAAGTCACCACTCTACTGTCCGGAATCCCAGAGTGTCTATCAGCCATATTCTCCTTCTTCTCATCATGCTTCTTAAAGCTCACTGTGGACAAAACTTAAGTCATAATCTTTCCTCCACCTCACCTAACCCCGCTATCTTAGCTATCTATCTCAATAAATGATATCACACTTTACCCTGTACTGGAAATCCGCTGTCTCAAAGCAACCCTACACTCTGTCCTGTCCTTCAAACTGCACATTCAAGCTTTTACCACCTCTTGCAGCCTCCAGCTCGAAGATATTTCCAGAATTTGTATTTTACTCAACCCTGAATCTACTAACATGTTAGGGCATTCCCTCATCATCTCCCACCTCAACTACTGCAATATCTTCCTCTGTAACCTCCCTGCTAACAGTCTTGCATCTCTCCAGTCCATCCTTAACTCTGCTTCCCAACTAATCCACTTTTCTCCTTGCTATTCCTCTGCTTCTCCCCTCTGCAAATCTCTTCCTTCACTCCCAATTCCTCAACGTATCCAATTCAAACGTATGACATTGACCAACAAATATATACATAATTTGTCTTCTCCTTATATCTCCAAACTAATCTTGCAACACGTAATCTCCGGTCCTCCAAAGATCTCCTCTCCTCCCCATTTATACATTCCTCACCCAATCACCTCCAAGTCTTCTCACGAGTATCTCCCATTCTCTGGAATTCTGTGCTCCAACACTTTCGATTATCCACCACATTCCGAAATTTCAGATGGAACTGGATAACGCGTCTCTTCAAGGAAGCTTACAAACTGCAACAACCCTGCTATCACTTCACTACCACCGAAGCTACCACAAACCCTTGTGGTAAATCAGCTCATTAAACTGTACACGGAGGTAGACATGGGAACACTGTCTCTTTACGATCTTCCTTGGTTTGTTATATGCAGCATGAACCAAGATGAAGCAAAAAGTAAACACGGCCCTGTGTCACGCTGTCTCTGCGTACAGGAGGTCAGGGGCCTAAGCTGACCCTAAGCTGGGGCCCTGACTAATCCCTCTACCTGGAGGTACTGTTAAAGGTACAGAGGTCCAGGCCGCCAGCGTAACCCCTATCTCCTGAGGATCCCTGAACCTCAGTAATCTAGTCCTGAGAAGGACCCCGATCACAACAACAGGGGACAGGATAATATTAGCCAACACACAGTACTAGACGAACGAGACAGTACAAGGGGAAAACCAAAAACCACCTTGCATACAAAAACTCGCACCACAACAACAGAGGGAACACCAACGGGTAAGGAGATAAATGATAAAGCGAGTAAGGGAAAAAACCACACCAAGAACACTTCACTCCAAACTCCAAAATACCGCTCTGTTTGTCTGCAAGGAATGCTTTCACCGACAACTTCCCTAACAGACCGGCAGGTATTTGAAGGAGTCCCACTACTGCAGCATTGAATGCAGCTGGGCGAGGCTGGGCCTCATCTAGCACAGAGAGAGAGAATTAACTCCCTCACTGCAGAAAAACACAAAGCACCAAAAACTCAGCTGCGAGAAGTCAGGCTGTGTAATCGTGACGATCTTCGTGGTGACACACCCGTGACAGTATCCCCCCTTCTACGAGGGGCCTCCGGACCCTCAGGGCCAGGTTTATCCGGGTGAGTCGTGTGGAAGGCCCGAATGAATCGGTCTGCGTTAATATCCGACGCAGGAACCCACATCCTCTCCTCAGGACCATACCCCTTCCAATGAACCAGGTACTGAAGGGACCGGCGATTAAAGCGTGAATCGATCACTTTCGATACCTGAAACTCCAAGTTACCATTGACCACCACTGGAGGAGGAGGTAAAGGTGACGGTATCACCGGCGCCACATACCTCTTAAGCAACGATCTGTGGAACATGTTGTGAATTTTAAACGTAGGTGGGAGGTCAAGACGGAATGCCACCGGATTAATTATAGAACTGATCCTGTAAGGCCCAATGAACCTGGGACCCAGTTTCCAGGAGGGAACCTTAAGTTTTATATTCCTGGTAGACAACCATACCCGATCGTTCACACTTAGGTCCGGACCAGACACTCTCCTCCTATCAGCCATACGTTTGTATCGGTTCCCCATAGTATTGAGATTATTCAGCACCCCTCTCCATACTGAAGCGAGTGATGACGAAAATCGTTCCTCCTCAGGTACCCCCGAAGAGCCCCCCCTACTGAAAGTACAAAACTGGGGGTGAAAACCATATGCCCCAAAAAATGGGGACTTACCAGTGGACTCGCTCCGCCTATTATTAAGAGCAAACTCTGCCAGAGGCAAGAAAGAAGCCCAGTCCTCCTGGTTCTCTGACACAAAACACCGGAGATATGTCTCCAAGCTCTGGTTCAGACGTTCCGTCTGACCATTGGTCTGAGGATGAAAAGCCGATGAAAACGACAAATGCATCCCTCGCCGTGTACAAAATGCCTTCCAGAATTTGGACACAAACTGAGACCCCCGATCCGACACCACATCGGAGGTTACCCCGTGAAGCCTCACAATCTCCCCAATGAACACCTGCGCAAGAGTTTTAGCATTAGGAAAGCAGGAAGAGCGATGAAATGTGCCATCTTGCTGAACCTGTCCACTACAACAAGTTTGACCGTTTTACCCGAAGACGGCGGGAGGTCCGTAATAAAGTCCATGGACAGATGAGTCCAAGGACGCTCCGGGATCTTCAAAGGTAAGAGGGCCCCAGACGGACGGGTATGTGGGGTCTTAGAGCGCGCACAAACCCCACAGGACGCGACAAAAGTTACCACCTCCCTATGTAAGTTAGGCCACCAAAACCGACGCGAGAGGAGATCCACAGTTGCTTTACTCCCTGGGTGTCCTGCCAAAGCTGAGTTATGGTGTGCCTCGATCACCTTTTGTCGCAACTGATCTGGAACAAACAGTCTCCCTGGAGGTCCAACAGGGGCGTCCCCCTGAGCCTCCAATACCTCCTCCTCAAGCTCAGAGCATACTGCCGACACCACCACCCCCTCCTGAAGGATAGGAACCGGGTCATCCGTATTCCCGGCCCCAGGGAAACTATGAGATAAGGCATCCGCCTTTACATTTTTTGACCCAGGACGATATGTGACGACAAAATTAAACCTGGTAAAAAACAACGACCACCTAGCTTGTCTGGGATTCAGACGTTTTGCGGACTCCAGATATAGCAGATTCTTGTGATCGGTGATGACGGTGACCGGATGGACTGCCCCCTCCAAAAAATGGCGCCACTCCTCAAAAGCTAACATAATGGCCAAGAGTTCCTTATTGCCGACATCGTAATTCCTCTAAGCGGACGACAATTTTTTAGAGAAAAAGGCGCACGGATGCCACTTACCAGGGAACGAACCTTGTGACAATACTGCTCCCACCCCTACCTCGGAAGCGTCTACCTCTACAATGAACGTCTGTGACGCATCAGGTTGAATGAGTATGGGTGCCGAGGCAAAACATTTTTTCAAGGAGGAGAATGCTTGACAAGCCTTGTCAGACCACCTAGAAAAATCCGTCCCCTTTTTTGTCATGTCTGTGAGAGGTTTAACCATGGACGAGAAATTACAAATAAATTTCAGGTAATAATTAGCAAACCTCAGGAAACGTTGTAGAGCCTTAAGATTCTCTGGCAGATCCCACTCAAGAACTGCCCGCACTTTCCCAGGGTCCATACGAAAACCGGACGCTGAAACCAGGAAGCCTAAAAACTGGAGTTCCTGTATGGCGAACACACACTTTTCCCATTTGGCGTACAGTTCATTATCCCGCAAGATCTGTAACACCTGCCTAACATGCTCCTGATGAGACACAAGATCCGGCAAGTAAATTAAGATATCATCCAGATATATGACAACAAACTGTCCCACCAGGCGGCGAAAAATGTCATTTACAAAGTGTTGGAACACCGCCGGGGCATTAGTCAGACCGAATGGCATGACAAGGTTCTCATAATGCCCCTCCAGAGTGTTAAACGCCGTCTTCCACTCATCCCCCTCCTTCATCCTAATCAGATTGTACGCCCCCCTGAGATCCAACTTAGAGAACCATTTGGCGCCCACGATCTGATTGAAGAGATCGGGAATAAGTGGGAGCGGATACGGATCTCGGACCGTAATCCGATTAAGTTCACGGAAATCCAGGCAAGGGTGTAGGCCTCCATCTTTCTTCTTCACAAAGAAGAACCCCGCGGTCACCGGGGAAGATGAAGGTCTAATATGCCCCTTAGCCAGACTTTCAGAAATATAATCCTTCATGGCCTGCCTCTCTGGACCAGATAGGTTATACAACCTAGATTTAGGTAACTTGGCCTCAGGGAGCAGTTTTACAGAACAGTCATACATGCGATGAGGAGGTAGTTCCTGACACCCTTTCTCCGAGAATACATCCTCAAAGTCTGCCAGAAATGGAGGTAAGACCCTAGGAGTGACCGCACCGATGACCGCATTCATGCAGTTTTTATTACAGAATTCACTCCATTGGCTTATCTCTCTGGATTGCCAATTAATAACCGGGTTATGCTTAGTTAACCAAGGAAGACCCAACACTATAGGAGTGGGAAGACCCTCCAACACGTAACAAGACAACAGTTCTTTATGTATCGCCCCCACTTGAAGATTTACGTTATGCACTGCTTGCAAAAAACTTCCCTGACCGAGAGGCCTGGCGTCGATCGAGAATATGGGGATGGGTTTAGCCAACACACTCAATCGCATACCTTGAACCCGGGCAAACCGAGCGTCCACCAGATTAGCCCCGGCCCCACTATCCAGAAGAACAGATATCCTCTCAGTTCTCGTACCCACCACCACCTCCGCCGGTACGAGAAACTGAGACGAACCTAGGGACGAAATACCTACTCCCAGATTGCCGTCCACCACACAACCTGGGATCAATAGTTTTCCGACGACCCTTTACTCTGCAAAGGACGGGATGGACACCCCCCAATAAAATGTCCTTTTCTCCCGCAGAAGAAACACCTTCCTGTCTTGTGGCGCACCGCCGGTCCCCTCCCCGAAATGATGTCCCTCCTAATTGCATAGGCTCCTCTGGACTGACCAGGGGAACCTCCATATAAGGGACCCTTGAAGAAGGTGGAGTCATCACAGGGGGCGGAGTTACCCGCACCTCTCCCGAAGCCGTCTGTCAATGCGAATAGCAAGGGCCATAGCGCTTCCAGTGACGCGGGAGGGTCATACTGTGCCAACACATCCTTTAATTTGTCAGATAAACCTTGACAAAACTGGCTCCTAAGAGCCGGGTCATTCCACTGGGTGTCCGTGGCCCACCTACGGAACTCCGAACAGAATTCCTCCGCCGGACGATCTCCCTGCTGGATCCTACGTAACTTAGATTCAGAGAAAGCAACAAGGGGAAAACAAGTGACCAACAGTCCATATATGGTATAAAATATATTTTATTACATATCAAAAACAGAGCAAATGGACAAGGTGATAACACATGCAGAGTACATGTACAAAAGGTGTGTGAAAGGAACGCGGGTATACTGCTCCAATAATAACTATATAGAATATATTTAAAGAGAGTAGTCCGATGGTGTTTAATATAAATAGCCCTCAAATTTAAATAAGCCTGGTCTATTGCATCACAAGGGGAAAATTAAAGCATTGCCATGAATGGTGAAATTCAATCCAATAAAAATATCATATATGACACTTTATAGCGCAATGTAGCATATGATGAACATACCGCTCTGATGCAAAGAACAACCCGGGAGGCTGGTGACATAGGAGGGAAGGAGCAGGACACCACGCGTCACCCCGACGCGCGTTTCGGCACGAGCCTTCGTCAGGGGGCGTGGAATACACGGTGCAGTGAGCTTAAAAAGGAGACTGGGCCAATCAAAAATAAGCCGTGGCGATGACGATCACGAATAGGGAAGTGTGTCAAAAGACACGTGGGACCGGAAATGGCGATCACACAGCGGAAGTGGTCATGTTACCATGACTCGGCCGCTTTGAACACCGCATAGAGTAAACAGCACAAAAACGCTATCTTTGATGGCGACGCTGACGCGGCTGGAATGATAGGATGATATATGGGCGTCACATTATTGACATTTACTATTTACTATATATTTTCATTCTATCTGTGGCTTTTGATCTTCATTGTGATCTCTGTTATCCCCAGTGTATGCGTTGTGCGGTGTTCCCGACGCATCCTGAGTTGATATAAGTAAGATCGAGCGAGGACAATCCTATGACGACATATATATTTTTTATCTCTGACCGTTTTCTATATATAGGATTCAGTATGGCGGGCATTATAACCATATTACTGCTTTCACCATTTGATCCTCCCTTTGTTGTCTCACGTGACGGGTGAGGGATTTAGTAATAGGTGTTGCCTGGACAACTTGAACACTTCCGTTTTTGTGCTGTTTACTCTATGCGGTGTTGAAAGCGGCCGGAGTCATGGTAACATGACCACTTCCGCTGTGTGATCGCCATTTCCGGTCCCACGTGTCTTTTGACACACTTCCCTATTCGTGATCGTCATCGCCACGGCTCATTTTTGATTGGCCCAGTCTCCTTTTTAAGCTCACTGCACCGTGTATTCCACGCCCCCTGACGAAGGCTCGTGCCAAAACGCGCGTCGGGGTGACGCGTGGTGTCCTGCTCCTTCCCTCCTATGTCACCAGCCTCCCGGGTGGTTCTTTGCATCAGAGCGGTATGTTCATCATATGCTACATTGCGCTATAAAGTGTCATATATGATATTTTTATTGGATTGAATTTCACCATTCATGGCAATGCTTTAATTTTCCCCTTGTGATGCAATAGACCAGGCTTATTTAAATTTGAGGGCTATTTATATTAAACACCATCGGACTACTCTCTTTAAATATATTCTATATAGTTATTATTGGAGCAGTATACCCGCGTTCCTTTCACACACCTTTTGTACATGTACTCTGCATGTGTTATCACCTTGTCCATTTGCTCTGTTTTTGATATGTAATAAAATATATTTTATACCATATATGGACTGTTGGTCACTTGTTTTCCCCTTGTTGCTTTCTACGTATTTTTGTGACTAGTCCAGATTGATGTGTCCATATAAATATTGGTATCACAGTGAAATTATACATGATGTTGCATTGAAATATTCCCTAAATAATGATACCATTGTGGTTGTTCAGGTTTTCTATAATTATTGTTGCTGTGTTTTGCACAGGTTTTCATTACTTCCACATTATGGACTATAAAGCCAAGGAGAGGACCTGGCTTAATCAAATCGAGCAGGTGTTTGGTGCTAGCACTAATGACTCGCAGCCGTCTGTTGGCTCTAGTTGGGACAACCAATTTTCTGATGTCAAAACCCTTTTGGTGAAAAGGACAAAAATTTGGTGGAACCGTGCCTTCCTTGAAAAATATAAGGGTCGTAAATTAATTCCAAGAGGTCTCCGTGTGAAAATCATTCCCGCATTTCCTGTTGACGATGAATCATTTGTCTCACTATGGGAGGAGACGTGTAGCAGTTGTTCATTTGATTTGATGCAGCTACTCATAGATCTTAATTCTAAATCCATCACAACCTTAGATGAGTCCATAGACAAATCGCTATTGGAACTTAAAACTAAATGTCCTGCTGACATATTCAAAAATTTTGAAACACAGTTGGAGAAGACACTGGATACTGTAGTTAAAAAAATTAATGAGACACAAATGTCGAAGTTTAATCGTGATCTCAAAGACTATCAAAACAAAAATGTTTTTTTCTGGAGAAAGCCTATGTCTTCATCTTCCCGTCTCAGACGTACCCCTTCTATTACATCGGCCTCATCACTTAGTGAATTATCCGATTCGGCATCTAGTTCCATCAATACTAGATCTGGCGCGTCTACTAGGAGAATGCGTGAGAGAGATTACCATCCATATAGAAGGAATGATCGTAGATCACCTCAATCGAACAAAAATTATAATAAGGTAATCAATCTGAGCAATCGTAGTTTTTCCAGTGATGATTTGGCTCTTTTACATAAAGGCCTATCATTTTCTCCAACGTCCAGATTCGATACGTTTCTGGCCATTAAGGACTTACATATTTTTGCACGATCACTACTGTTTAAAAAGTTTTTTCATGATGGTAATGCGCATGTTTTATTTCCGACAGAGGAGGAACAATCTGCCCTGAGAATCCTTGAGGAACTCTCCATCGAACATCGTACGTCTATTGACGGTAAGATACCTCCATCGATTAAACCACGCTCCAAGAAGTTCCCCGCTCTCTACATGTACTAATATAGATCTTTTTGTTAAGATTGTCACTGAAGACCTATGTAAAATACCTCGGTCTATTACCAATGACAATTTTTCCCAAGGTTGAACGTGAGCGGCTGAGTGCATTACAAGATCTTTCCGACGTGGTATTCAAAGCAGCCGATAAGGGGGTAATATCGTAGTTTGGCCTAAAGAGATGTACGAGAGGGAAGCCTTTCGTCAACTCCATGATGGCACATGTTCTAAAAAATTAACATTCAACCCCTTGTCGACTTACATGTCTCAATTGAAAACCATGTCAACCGTGCTGTCGACGATGGGATTATTCAAAAAGATCTTGCTCTAGCCCTCATAGTCAATGAACCGACTATACCGACAATGTACTTGTTACCAAAAATACATAAAAATGAAACTCGACCACCGGGACGACCTATTATCTCAGGGGCGGGGAACTTCTTGGAACATGTTAATCGATGGATAGACTCAATACTGCAACCCATGGTAGAATGTCTTCCATCATATTTGAAAGATACTGGAGCATTATTGAAACTGATTGATGGTTTACATATGGAACAGCAGGCTGTAATGGTGGTTGCAGATGTTGAATCATTGTACACCAACATTAGGCACAGTGATGGCCTAACAGCAGTCAAATACTATCTTTCGATGTCAGATTTCCCCAAGGATTTTCAGGAGCTGATATTAATAATACTTGAATTTACATTAACTCATAATTTTTTTGTTTTCAAGGGGTCCTTCTACCTTCAGCTCCAGGGAACAGCAATGGGGGCGGCCTTTGCGCCGGCCTACGCCAACCTGTTCCTGGGGCTGTGGGAGAGGGACCTCTCCCTGTCAGATCAGGCTTTGTCAATGGACCGCGTCATTTTGTGCACGCGGTACATTGACGATATTTTCCTGATCTGGCAGGGACCAATAGTTCTTCTGGAGGAATTTATGTCATCTCTTAATTCGAATAATAGAAACATCCGCATTACATATCAATTTGATGTCAATCGAGTTGAATTTTTGGACGTGTTGTTGAAACGGGATTCAAATAATACCATTCAAACGGATATTTTTCGTAAGCCAACATCAACTAATAGCTTGCTACACGCGTCTTCCTCCCATCCCAGACATGTAATTCAGTCTGTCCCCACGGGACAATTTTTGCGACTTCGCAGGATCTGTTCATCAATGGCTGATTTTGAGACCCAAGCAGAAGATCTAAAAATGAGATTTCTGCAGCGGGGGTATAGTCGTCGAATGATCAAAAAAGCCTATAATCGAGCTAGGCATTCTTCTCGAAATGATTTGATCTACAAACCCAAAATTAAACATAATGATGATAAGGTAAGATTTGTCACTGACTATCATTCCCAATTTGCTCACGTAAGGAAGCACTTTCGAAATCATGGTTCATACTTAAGGCAGACCCTGTATTAAGTAATTATTTAACTGAACAACAATCTATTACAACTCGACGCTCTAAGAATCTGCGTGATCATTTAGTCCGCAGCCATTATATAAGTAATCCCAAACCTACTTTTTTAAGTATCAGTCCAGCAAAACCTGGTTGCTTTCCCTGTGGCCGATGTGTGGCTTGTGTTAATATTGATAAAAGTGATTGTTTCCACAATGCTGAGAACACACGAATATTCACTATTCGGAAACATATCACATGCAACACACGTAATGTTATATACTTTGCGAGTTGTCCCTGTAAACTTATTTACATTGGACTTACCACACGCCCCCTCAAAGTTCGAGTGAGGGAACATGTCTTAGGTATATTGGCAGCAGTAAATCCAGATGATCCTGCTGCATTTAGAACCATTCCACGGCACTTTAGGCAGCGCCACGACTGTGATGCTTCACTCCTCCGGGTGATAGGCATTGATTCCATTGATGCCACCATACGGGGTGGGAAGATATCCCAGAAGTTGGCGCAGCTTGAGTCCCGTTGGATATGGACATTAAATACAATGCACCCGAAGGGTCTAAATGAACAAATTAGTTTTGTCCCGTATCTATGATTCACAGATGTCTGTTGAGCAGATATGTCATCTGTACATGACAATCTGGTGTTGATTTTTATATTATTTGTTTTTACTTACCTTTTTATTCTATCTTATTAGGCTGGTGCTTTCGTGGGTTTTGCTATTCTTCGCTGCTATGAAAATCACATTTGGATCTCCACGTCTGGCTTTAATCATTTTTGCATATTATATTGTTTGTATATGATCTTAAATATTTGATATATTATTCATTATATTATGTCTGTCATTATGTACTGTACGGATGTCATATATTCTCAGTATGTGCATTGTTTATGCTTGTTGTCAACTATCTCTGCACCGATATATTTGGGTATATAGATATGGGATTTCCCATATGATTTATATACGAGAGTATGCCTATTTTGTCATTGGTGCTTGGGATTGTTCATTATTACTGACAAGGCAGTATATATTTTTGTGCTAGATACATTTTGTGTCCATCTTTATTTGTCATAGTACGCCCATATCTCATGCATCATCAGGCTGGTCAGCTCTCGCTATCTTTGATGGCGACGCTGATGCGGCTGGAATGATAGGATGATATATGGGCGTCACATTATTGACATTTACTATTTACTATATATTTTCATTCTATCTGTGGCTTTTGATCTTCATTGTGATCTCTGTTATCCCCAGTGTATGCGTTGTGCGGTGTTCCCGACGCATCCTGAGTTGATATAAGTAAGATCGAGCGAGGACAATCCTATGACGACATATATATTTTTTATCTCTGACCGTTTTCTATATATAGGATTCAGTATGGCGGGCATTATAACCATATTACTGCTTTCACCATTTGATCCTCCCTTTGTTGTCTCACGTGACGGGTGAGGGATTTAGTAATAGGTGTTGCCTGGACAACTTAACACTTCCGTTTTTGTGCTGTTTACTCTATGCGGTGTTCAAAGCGGCCGGAGTCATGGTAACATGACCACTTCCGCTGTGTGATCGCCATTTCCGGTCCCACGTGTCTTTTGACACACTTCCCTATTCGTGATCGTCATCGCCACGGCTCATTTTTGATTGGCCCAGTCTCCTTTTTAAGCTCACTGCACCGTGTATTCCACGCCCCCTGACGAAGGCTCGTGCCAAACGCGCGTCGGAGTGACGCGTGGTGTCCTGCTCCTTCCCTCCTATGTCACCAGCCTCCCGGGTGGTTCTTTGCATCAGAGCGGTATGTTCATCATATGCTACATTGCGCTATAAAGTGTCATATATGATATTTTTATTGGATTGAATTTCACCATTCATGGCAATGCTTTAATTTTCCCCTTGTGATGCAATAGACCAGGCTTATTTAAATTTGAGGGCTATTTATATTAAACACCATCGGACTACTCTCTTTAAATATATTCTATATAGTTATTATTGGAGCAGTATACCCGCGTTCCTTTCACACACCTTTTGTACATGTACTCTGCATGTGTTATCACCTTGTCCATTTGCTCTGTTTTTGATATGTAATAAAATATATTTTATACCATATATGGACTGTTGGTCACTTGTTTT
>JARQOD010000001.1:336344812-336421073 GCA_033576555.1 Oophaga sylvatica | reverse complement strand
GAAAATGAAAAAAACAGGCTAAAAGAAAATTTTTGTGAAAAAAAGTACTTTCTTTTTTTTATGGATCAATTTGTGAAGCACCTGGGGGTTCAAAGTGCTCACTATGCATCTAGATAAGTTCCTTAGGGGGTCTAGTTTCCAAAATGGGGTCACTTGTGGGGGAGCTCCAATGTTTAGGCACACAGGGACGCTCCAAATGCGACATGGCAACCGCTAAATATTCCAGCATATTTTCCATTCAAAAAGTCAAATGGCGCTCCTTCCCTTCTGAGCCCTGCCGTGCGCCCAAACAGTGGTTTATGACCACATATGAGGTATCTGTGTACTCAGGAGAAATTGCCCAACAAATTTTAGGATCCAATTTATACTGTTGCCCATGTGAAAATGAAAAAACTGAGGCTAAAAGAAAATTTTTGTGAAAAAAAGTACTTTCTTTTTTTACAGATCAATTTGTGAAGCACCTGGGGGTTCAAAGTGATCATTATGCATCTAGATAAGTTCCTTAGGGGGTCTAGTTTCCAAAATGGGGTCACTTGTCGGGGAGCTCCAATGTTTAGGCGCACAGGGACTCTCCAAATGTGACATGGCAACCGCTAAATATTCCAGCATATTTTCCATTCAAAAGTCAAATGGCGCTCCTTCCCTTCTGAGCCCTGCCGTGCGCCCATACAGTGGTTTATGACCACATATGAGGTATCTGTGTACTCAGGAGAAATTGCCCAACAAATTTTAGGATCCATTTTATCCTGATGCCCATGTAAAAATGAAAAAATTGATGCTAAAAGAAAATTTTTGTTGGAAAAATTAAAATGTCCATTTTTTCCTTCCACGTTGCTTTAGTTCCTGTGAAGCACCTGAAGGGTTATTAATCTTCTTGAATATAGTTTTGAGTAGCTTGAGTGGTGCAGTTTTTATAAAGGTGTCACTTTTGGGTATTTTCTGCCATATAGACCCCTCAAAGTGACTTCAAATGTGAGGTGGTCCCTAAAAAAAATGGTTTTGTAAATTTTGCTGTAAAAATGAGAAATCGCTGGTCAACTTTTAACCTTTATAACTTCCTAACAAAAAAAAATGTTGTTCCCAAAATTGTGCTGATGTAAAGTAGACATGTGGGAAATGTTATTTATTAACTATTTTGTGCCACATAACTCTCTGGTTTAACAGAATAAAAATGAAAAATTTGAAAATTACAAAATTTTCAACATTTTCGCCAAATTTCCATTTTTTTCACAAATAAACGCAAAAATTATCGACCTAAATTTACCACTAACATGAAGCCCAATATGTCACGAAAAAACATTCTCAGAATCGCTAAGATCCGTTGAAGCGTTCCTGAGTTATTACCTCATAAAGGGACACTGGTCAGAATTGCAAAAAATGGCAAGGTCTTTAAGGTCAAAATAGGCTGGGTCATGAAGGGGTTAAAGACCTTGCCATTTTTGGCAATTCTGACGAGTGTCCCTTTACGAGGTAATAACTCAGGAACGCTTCAAAGGATCCTAGCGATTCTGAGATTGCTTTTTCGTGACATATTGGGCTTCATGTTAGTGGTAATTTTAGGTCGATAATTTTTGCGTTTATTTGTGAAAAAAATGGAAATTTGGCGAAAATTTAGAAAATTTCGCAATTTTCAAATTTTTAATTTTTATTCTGTTAAACCAGAGAGTTATGTGACACAAAATAGTTAATAAATAACATTTCCTACATGTCTACTTTACATCAGCACAATTTTGGAAACAAAATTTTTTTTTGTTAGGAAGTTATAAGGGTTAAAAGATGACCAGCGATTTCTCATTTTTACAACAAAATTTACAAAAACATTTTTTTTTACGGACCACCTCACATTTGAAGTCACTTTGAGGGGTCTACATGGCAGAAAATACCCAAAAGTGACACCATTATAAAACTGCACCCCTCAAGCTACTCAAAAGTACATTCAAGAAGATTATTAACCCTTCAGGTGCTCCACATGAACTAAAGCAACGTGGAAGGAAAAAATGGACATTTTAATTTTTCCAACAAAAATTTTCTTTTAGCATAAATTTTTTTCATTTTCACATGGGCAACAGGATAAAATTGATCCTAAAATTTGTTGGGCAATTTCTCCTGAGTACACAAATACCTCATATGTGCTCATAAACCACTGTTTGGGCGCACGGCAGGGCTCAGAAGGGAAGGAGCGCCATTTGACTTTTTGAATGGAAAATATGCTGGAATATTTAGCGGTTCCCATGTCGCATTTGTAGAGTCCCTGTGTGCCTAAACATTGGAGCTCCCCCACACATGACCCCATTTTGGAAACTATACCCCCCAAGGAACTTATCTAGATGCATAGTGAGCACTTTGAACCCCCAGGTGCTTCACAAATTGATCCGTAAAACAAGGAAAGTACTTTTTTTTCACAAAAATTTTCTTTTTGCCTCAGTTTTTTCATTTTCACATGGGCAACAGGATAAAATGGATCCTAAAATTTGTTGGGCAATTTATCCTGAGTACATGTTAGGGTTCGAGTTCCCCCTACTGCACAAGGGGAGTCTTGAACCAGTCCTGCTGCGGTCCCCCATTCATCTCCGTCCGCAGTGGAGCCTCTTCAGCTTGGACTTCGGTCCCAGAGTCTCGCCCAGTCTAATAGTGTGCAGAGGATTACTGCTGCTCCTCCAGGCTCTGTTATTGTTGCCAGTACTGGTTAGCGGCGAGCAGACGTCTTTAGGACAAAGTCCTTGTTTTCCCCTTCTGTGCATGCCCAGAGTGAGATCTCTCATTGGAGATCAGGGGTCACATGCTCAGGTACTGCAGCAGCTCCTATTGGTCCGCCAGGAAGGTCCTGTGACTACTGGTGTTCTGGAACAAGTTTCATTGGTCCTTGTTTCTGGCAGGTCCTGTAGCTGTTACTATAAAAGGGTAGCATGGCTGGGCCGCCATGCGCTAGTATCAATCGTCATATGCTTTGCGCCAGTGTAGTCATGCGTGTGTGTGGTTAGGGCCCGGCTGAAATAAGCCCCTAGAATACCGACTTAATCGGTGAGGAGTTTGGTATGCTAGCTGGTCAGGGTCGGTGTCCTAGATGCCCTAGATTACCGGCATAACCGGTGAGGAGTTTGATTGCCGTATTCAGGGCCTGGCGTTCAGACGCCATAGATTGCGGGTGTCTCCCGCGAGGACATTAGCGCATGATCACGTTCTATGTTCGCTTAGCAGTCAACTGTGTACCTGGATGCCTGACAGGACACAGAAGTTTGTCTTAGTGGCTCTGTGACGTAACAGGGTTAGCTTTCAACGCTAGACAGCGCCCTAGCGTGTTTATTTTGCGACTCAGTGGTGTTAAGTGAGTAAGCACACATCGCCATATAGCGCTGCGGCACTCCTTCTAGCGGCTCTGTGTGAATAACAGAGTTCGCACATATTGCCACAGCGCGTTACGGCATTTATTTTGGCGACTCTGCGGGATAACAGAGTTCGCTTCTTGCGCCATTTTACTAGCAGCAGGCTCCGCCTGTACGGTGGACCCCGGGCTGCGAACGCACCTTTTACATCATATATTTGGTGCGTTCCGCAGACCCTAACATAATACTAGCGTAACAGTACACAGATACCTCATATGTGGTCATAAACCACTGTTTGGGTGCACAGCAGGGCTCAGAAGGGAAGGAGCACCATTTGACTTTTTGAATGGAAAAAATGCTGGAATATTTAGCGGTTGCCATGTCGCATTTGGAGAGTCCCTGTATGCCTAAACATTGGAGCTTCCCCACAAGTGACCCCATTTTGGAAACTAGACCCCCCAAGGAACTTATCTAGATGCATAGTGAGCACTTTGAACCCCCAGGTGCTTCACAAATTGATCCGTAAAAATAAGTACTTTTTTTCACAAAAATTTTCTTTTAGCCTGTTTTTTCATTTTCACATGGGCAACAGGATAAATGGATCCTAAAATTTGTTGGGTAATTTAGCCTGAGTACACAGATACCTCATATGTGGTCATAAACCACTGTTTGGGCGCACGGCAGGGCCCAGAAGAAAAGGAGCGCCATTTGACTTTTTGAATGGAAAATTAGCTCCAATCGTTAGCGGACACCATAACGCGTTTGCAGAGCCCTGATGTGCCTAAACAGTAGAAACCCCCACAAGTGACCCCATTTTGGAAAGTAGACCCCCCAAGGAGCTTATCTAGATGTGTAGTGAGCACTTTGAACCCCCAAGTGCTTCACAGAAGTTTATAAACGCAGAGCAGTGAAAATAAAAAAAATCATTTTTGTTTCTCAAAAATCATTTTTTAGCCCGCTATTTTTTATTTTCCCAAGGGTAACAGGATAAATTGGACCCCAAAAGTTGTTGTCCAGTTTTTCCTGAGTACGCTGGTGCCCCATATGTGGGGGGATCCACTGTTTGGGCACACGGCAGGGCTCAGAAGGGAAGGAGCGCCATTTGACTTTTTTAATGGAAAATTAGCTCCAATTGTTAGCGGACACCATGTCGTGTTTGGAGAGCCCTTCTGTGCCTAAACTTTGGAGCTCCCCCACAAATGACCCCATTTTGGAAACTAGACCCCCCTAAGGAACTTATCTAGATGCACAGTGAGCACTTTGAACCCCAAGGTGCTTCACAGAAGTTTATAACGCAGAGCTGTGAAAATAAAAAATCATTTTTTTTTCAAAAAATTATTTTTTTAGCCCCTATTTTTTATTTTCACAATGGTTACAGGAGAAATTGGACCCTAAAAGTTGTTGTCCAGTTTATCCTGAGTACGCTGGTGCCCCATATGTGGGGGGGAACCACTGTTTGGGCACACGTCAGGGCTCGGAAGGGATGTAGTGACGCTTTGAAATGCCGACTTGATAGAATGGTCTGCGGGCATCTTGTTACATTTGCAGAGCCCCTGAGGTGCCTAAACAGTAGAAACCCCCACAAGTGACCCCATTTTGGAAACTAGACCCCCAAGTAACTTATCCAGATGTGTGGTGAGCACCTTGAACCCCCACGTGCTTCACAGAAGTTTATAATGCAGAGCCGTGAAAATAAAAAATCATTTTTTTCCTCAAAAACTGATTTTTTTTAACCCACAATTTTTATTTTCACAAGGGTAACAGGAGAAATTGGACCCAAAAAGTTGTTGTACAGTTTGTCCTGAGTACACTGGTACCCCATATGTGGAGGGGAATCACTGATCGGGCACACGTTGGGGCTGGGAAGGGAAGTAGTGACGTTTTGAAATGCCGACTTTGATGGAATGGTCTGCGAGCATCTTGTTACGTTTGCAGAGCACTTGATGTACCTAAACAGTAGAAACTCCCCACAAGTGACCCCATTTTGGAAACTAGACCCCGCAAGGAACTTATCTAGATGTGTGGTGAGCACTTGGAACCCCCAAGGGCTACACAGAAGTTTATAACGCCCCGGCATGAAAATAAAAAAATCATATTTTTTCCACAAACATGATCTTTTAGTCCCCAATTTTTTTTATTTTCCCAAGGGTAACAGGAGAAATTAGACCCCAAAAGTTGTTGTCCAATTTGTCCGGAGTACGCTGATATCCCATATGTGGGAGAAAACGACTGTATGGGCACACGTCGGGGCTCGGAAGGGAAGTAGTGACGTTTTGAAATGCCGACTTGATGGTCTGAGGGCGTCATGTTATGTTTGCAGAGCTCCTGATGTGCCTAAACAGTAGAAACTCCCCCCAAGTGACCCCATTTTGGAAACTAGATCCCCCAAGGAACTTCTCTAGATGTGTGGTGAGCACTTTGAATCTCCAAGTTCATCACAGAAGTTTATAACGCAGAGCCGTGAAAATAAAAAATCATTTTTTTTCCACAAAAATAATTTTTTTAGTCCCCAATTTTTTTCCCAAGGGTAAAAGGAGAAATTAGACCCCCAAAGTTGTTGTCCAATTTTTCCTGAGTACGCTGATACCCTATACGTGGGGGTAAACCACTGTTTGGGCACACGTCGGGGCTCGGAATAAAGGGAGCACTGTTTGACTTTTTGAATGCAACACTTGCAGGAATCAATGGTAGCGCCATGTCGCATATGGAGACCCCTGATGTGCCTAAATAGTGGAAACCCCTCAATTCTAACTCCAGCCCTAACCCCAACACACACCTAACCCCAACCCTAACCCCTACACACCCCTAACCCTAATCCAAACCCTAACCATAACCTAACCCCAACACACCCTAACCCTAATCCAAACTAAACCATAACCCTAACCACAAGCCTAACCCTAATCCCAACCCTAACCCCAAAACACCCCTAACACTTATCCTAACTCTAACTCTAACCACAAACCTAACCCTAATCCCAACCCTAACCCCCATTTTGGAAACTAGACCCCCTAAGGAACTTCTCTAGATCTGTGTTGAGCACTTTGGACCCCCAAGTGCTTCACACAAGTTTATAATGCCCGGGCATGAAAATAAAAAATCCTATTTTTTTCCCACAAAAATGATCTTTTAGTCACCAATTTTTTATTTTCCCAAGGTTAAAGGGAGAAATTGGACCCCAAAAGTTGTTGTCCAATTTGTCCTGAGTATGCTGATACCCTATATGTGGGAGAAAACTACTGCATGGGCACACGTCGGGGCTCGAAATAGAAGTAGTGACGTTTAGTAATGCAGACTTTGATGGAATGGTCTGTGTGTCATGTCGCTTTTGAGAGCCCCTGATGTGCCTAAACAGTGGAAACCCCCCACAAGTGACCCCATTTTGGAAACTAGACCCCCAAAGAAACTTATCTAGATGTGTGGTGAGAACTTTGAACCCCAAGTGCTTCACAGAAGTTTATAACATGGAGACATAAAAATAAAAAATAATATTTTTTTCCATAAAATGATATTTTCGCCCTCAATTTTTTATTTTCCCAAGGGTAACAGAAGAAATTGGATCCCAAGAGTTATTGTGCAATTTGTCCTGAGTATGCTGATACCCCATATGTGGGGATAAGCTACTGTTTGGATGCATGGCAGAGCTCAGAAGGGAAGGAGTACCATTTGACTTTTTCAACGCCGAATTGGCTAGAATTGAGATCAGACGCCATGTCACGTTTGGAGAGCCCCTGATGTGCCTAAACAGTGGAAACCCCTCAATTCTAACTCCAACCCTAACCCTACCACACCCCTAACCCTAATCCCAACCCTAATCATAACCCTAACCACAAACCTAACCCTGACACACCCGACACCCTAGTCCCAACCCTAACCCTAACTTTAGCCCCAACTCTAACCCTAACTTTAGCCCCAACCCTAACCCTAATGGGAAAATGGAAATAAATACATTTTTTTAATTTTATTATTTTTCCCTAACAAAGGGGTGATAAAGGGGGGTTTGATTTACTATTTATAGCGGGTTTTTATGATTGGCAGCTGTCACACCCTAAAAGATGCTTTTTATTGCAAAAAATAGTTTTTGCATCACCTCATTTTGAGAGCTATAATTTTTCCATATTTTGGCCCACAGAGTCATGTGAGGTCTTATTTTTTGCAGGACGAGTTGATCGTTTTTATTGGTACCATTTTTTGGCACATGACATTTTTTAATCGCTTTTTATTACGATTTTTGGGAGGCAGAATGAACAAAAACCAGCAATTCATGAATTTCTTTTGGGCGGTGGGGTTTATACCGTTCCGCGTGTGTAAAATTGATAAAGCAGATTTATTCTTTGGGTCAGTACGATTACAGCGATACCACATTTGTATAATTTTTTTATGTTTTGGTGCTTTTATACAATAAAAACGATTATATATAAAAAATAATTATTTTTGCATCGCTTTATTCTACGAGCTATAATTTTTTTATTTTTTCGCTGACGACGCTGTATGGTGGTTCATTTTTTGTGGGACAAGATGAATTTTTCAGCGGTACATGTTTATTTATATCCGACTTTTTGATCGCATGTTAATCCTCTTTTTGTTCGGCGTTATGATGATAAATCATTTTTTTTTAGCCTTGTTTAACTACTGGGACAGGTTTATAGGGCGGGTCGTTACAGACGCGACAATACTAAATATGTGTACTTTTATTGTTTTTTTTTATTTACATGAAGAAAGGAATTTATTGGGGAATATATATATTTTTTTTTCATTATTTATGAATTTTTTTTTACACTTGATATTTTTATTTTTTTAACTTTTTTACTTTGTCCCAGGGTGGGACATCAGTGTATAGGGTCATATCGCTGGTGTGACAGTGTGCACAGCACTCTGTCACACCAGCGAGCTCACTGGCACTGCTGCAGGCTTCCTCAGCGCCTGCCCTCAGCAGGCGCTGAGGAAGCCGCCTCCCTGCAGGACCCCGTGGCCATCTTGGATCCAGGGTCTTGCAGGGAGGAAGGCCTCAGAACAGCGCAATCACATTGCGCTGTTCAGAGGGTCTCAGGAAGCACGTAGGGAGCCCCCTCCCTGCGCGATGCTTCACTGTGTCCCCTGTACACCGCGATCATGCCAGGGGTTAATGTGCCGGGAGCGGTCGTGACCGCTCCTGCCACTTAGTGCCGGGTGTCAGCTGTGATAATCAGCTAATCGCATGTGACGTACTATTCCGTCCCTGGGAATTAAGTACCAGGTCACATGGATGGAACAGTACGTCGATGGGATTAAGGGGTTAAACAACTGTGCATGTATATTTTCATATACTTGTTTCACAAGTACAATCTGAAAAACGTACACACCACACTGATACTTTTACATGCTACCACATTTTGCTCTCTGTGCGTGTTCCTACCTATGTAGTATTTCTACTTAGGCAGTGTTGCATAAAATATATGGTAGAAAAAAGAGTGGCAATAGCACTGGACAGAGTAATGTGAAAAAAAACATACCTCAGCTAAGAATGTGGGAGTCGCAAGCTGTAAGAGACGCATCACCACCACCAATGACACCAGTTTTCCAGGCAATAGTACTACCAAATGCAGGCCACAATTGGCCTCCTTTGCACCAGGAAGTGTATTAGTGTTGGAAGTGGAGTGCACTACGGAATTTATGGCACATCACTCATCACTGCAGGATGATGTTACTTCTAACGACGACACCATCAGTATAAGTAGGTGTACTGCACCACAGAATGGTCAAACTCATCACAAATGTCTAACAATTATATTTTTGGACCTTTTTTTCATTTAAAAAAACATGAAAAGTCAATCAATGCAAAGTTATTAAATGAGCTATTGGTTTCTACCGGGTTACCATACAATTCTATGGTGAGGTCACTTTGACATAACTAAAGATGCACTTGAATTAAAGAAGTTGAATGGTGTTGGATACAGTATTAGGCCTCTTTCACACATCCGTTTTTTTGTATCAGGCATGATCCGGCGTGTTGCTAAAAAAACAGATCGGGTACGGATGCGTTTTTTTACCATTGACTTTCATTAGCGCCGGATCGTGCCTGATGTCATTGGTTGTATCCGTTTTTGTCCGGATCCGGCGGAAATGTACATTCTGGCTGGGGGCCAGACAAAACGGTGTATGTAACGTTTTTTTTGTTTGCCGGAGCCGCCTGATAGTGCCTGAATCGGCGCATCAGGCGGCCGGAAACAATAGAAGTCAATAGAACTGGATCAGATTTTTGTGCAATCCGTGAAAAGTCTGATCCGGATTCTGGAAACCAAGGTCTACTACTACTACTACTACTACTACTACTACATTTTCCAGTGTCTCCGGGCATCCAAAACCCTCTTTTTCTGGGTTCAAAAGTTCAGGTCGGATCCAGCAAAAAAACGGATCCGTTGCATCAGTTTTTTTATTTCAGTGCCGGATCCTTCCCTTCAGGTGTTCAACGGATCATGCCTGACACAAAAAAAACTGATGTGTGAAAGAGGCCTTAGGAGACCTCATAGAGTTATACACATCTTTTCAGGGCAATTGAAGTACCTGTAAATTTTCTACAAAAATGTGTCAAAACTGGCAAATTAGAATTTTAAAAGATTCGATCATCCGTAGTAGATGGATGTCTCCTATTTTCTTTGCTTAATTTCTCCTCTCATTTCTATATTATCAAAGCGAAAACAATATAATCTTAGACTTCATGATTGGGATAGCTTCAGATAATGTGAAATAATATAATTCATGAATCCTGACAATCACCTTACAGCCGTTCCATTTCATAAATTCTAGTCTAGCACAGGAAGAATGGAGTTCAGCTTATTGGTTTTAAAATATATTAAATGTTACAACAAGCAGCTGTAGATACCTGACAAAGTAGTTGTTATTAGCCTGAATAACAGAATTTACACTTATACTTCCGAACAAGAGAAAAGCATATTATTTCTCAGTAATAGATTATGTGACATGTGCCTAATTCTGGTCTTCTTGTCTTTGATTAAATAGATCCATCTATGTGGCGAGGCTCGCCTGGTAATGTGTCCTGATTACGCTGAGTAGAGGGAGACCCTGGGGTGCCTGGCTGACATTGCTAATGAGCGGAATCAGTTTATGTTGAAATCGATGTGGAAAGCAGCTTCCTGGGTCAATTTTAACAGTTGTTATCTTAGCAAGCAGCTGCTAAGGGTGTTATTACTAATGTAGTCCTTAGATTAAGAAAATATAAAGGACCTGTTGTTTAAAAAATGATGTTACCATTCTTTTATGTATTTTTCCACAGTCTTTTGTTTGAAGTTTTGAAGGGAAGAAAGGCACAGATAGCATATAGCTGCATGATAAAATCAACCACTTAGAAGAATTTTAAAGGGAATTTGGTCTGGGTAGCCGTAACGAGCACAGGTATCTTGCAGCTCTTCGGATTCTTGGTTCAAATTCAATAAAGGACAATGTATGCATGGAGTTGGTATGGTCTCTCTATGTTTCTGTTTCTTCTTGAATTGAACATGACAAAAGACAAGCTGATAGGAAACATTGTATGTGAGTCGCCCGTCAGGGCTGTGGGGTACCCGGCACCGAGCCCATTCACTTCTATGGGGGATGTCACGGCGACACAGCTCGGTCCGTGGCCCTGGGCGCTCACTGAAAAGGGGGATATTTACAGGGGATTAAAGTGTTTGTAATATGTTCGTGACGCCACCTGTGGTGCCTGGTCAGGGTGACCAGCGCTGCTGTATAGGTCCACTGAAGGGATGATATTGGGCAGCAAGGTGTTAAGCCTTCCACAGGTAAGGCTGGGTTCCTTCAGGGTAGATAGGATGTGTCAGGGTGCAGGATGAAGGAGGGGAGTTCAGCCGTAGAAGCAATAATGTGAATACACACACACAAGTCTCTTTCTGTACCTTTACTGATGGAATTGCAGGCACATCCCGGGGTGCTGGCAGGGTGAAGGATGCACGTCCAGTTCTTCCCATTGAGTAGGTGTAGGGCCTCCTTACTCCTGTAATGTGAGTCTCTGACCTGTATGAAACGAGGCCTAACTCTGTCTTCCTCTTTACACGCCCGGCTGACTTTGTGGTAGGGCCTTCTCCTGGATAGAACAGTTTCTCTGTTTGCAGGGCCCTGCTAGACTCCGTCTTCCTGACCCCGGTTACGTATCAACACTCGTGGGCCCCTGCGACCTGTAGTCCCGCAGGGTCTCCGGTATCTCCTGCTAGTCGTGTAGATTCTAGCAAGCTCGGACCCGGTGTCCGGTTATTCAGAGTAGATGTAAGCTATCAATGCTATTTCCACCTCTGTTACTCTCTTCTTCTCTTCCACTCGCCTTTCGTACTACTCGACCCTGATATAAGCACACTAGCAGATGGTGGACTGCTTCTTCTCCTTTCTTCACCGCTCTCAAAGCGTTGGCACACTTGCTCACTGAACTGCACTCGGTTGACTCAATTCTGACTAGGCTGGAGTGGCTTGCTTTCCACTTGTACTAGCCTCCACACGTGTGAACTAAGCTTGGAGCTGCAGATTTCAGGTTCTTTCAACAACTGCTGTTCTCTCTCTCTCTCTCTTACTTCCTTCCAAGCTCTGCCTGGAGCTGCTATCAGTCTTCTCCGTCTGTCCTGCACCTGGCTTTGCAGACTAACTGATCTGTGCTCGCTCCTAGAGCTAACTCTCTACTTGCTTCCCTCCAAGAGAACTAACAACTCTCCTCTCAACTTTCTGAGGTGACACTGCAGGCTGCAGCCCCCAGACTACTACTCTGCTCTCTGTCGCTTCACCATTCTTATATACTCTAAAAATGAGATGTGTGTATGCATATTGGGTCCTCTAGTGGTTATTACCTTAGGTGCATCCCTCTGGGAAATGAGATTCCAAGCGCAGCTGGGCTCTACATATGCCATTGAATCTAGTATGTACAAGTGTGGTCTCAGAAATAGAAACATCTCTTTCCCCTGTACTTTTTGTCCTTTGCATTGAGCCTTTGGCTGCTGCCATTAGAGCATCATCAGACATTAAAGGAGTTCAGTTTAAAGGCGAAGCATTTAAATTATCCCTTTTTGCAGATGATATCTTCCTAACACTCACGAAGCCTCATACATCGCTCTCTAGCCTCCATTCACTGCTTTTAAAATTTGACTAATTATCAGGGTATAAAACAAATACAAGTAAAACTGAAGCCATTCCACTTAACATAAATGATTCCCATTTAGATTACCTCCAGAGTAAAGGGTATGCCACACTGAACAATATCGCTAACGGGATCGCTAAAAAACGTCACTATTTAGCGATCCGTTAGCGATGTTGTTCAGTGCGGCAGCTGCCAGCGACGAGCTTCCTGCTGTGATCTCGCTCGTCGCTGGAATCGTTCCGGACCCTATTTTCTCGTCGGCGCTCCCGCTGGGTAAGTATATATCGCTAGTGTGGCACCTTTTCTTAGCGATTTAGCGGTACTTTTGTACCGCTAAAGTCGTTAAGAAGATCGCTAACGGCGATAGCGTCGTTAACTATATCGCTAAATGTGGCCGCACTTAGCGATATAGAAACAATCCCGATAGCGATCGCATTAGTATGCGTCGTTATTGTGATCGCTAGCGGGATTGTTTAGTGTGGCAGTACCTTAACTTTACCTACTACTGGCAAACCACCTCTCTCAAATACCTTGAAATCAATCTCACAACCTCGTACTCCACTCTATACAAGAACAATTTCCCTCCATTATATAAAGAAATGCAATCTTTATTAACGAAATGGAAATCATTTCCTTTCTCACAATTTGGACACATTTCAGCAATAAAAATGACTGTTCTCCCAAAACTATTATATCTTATTCAGACTTTATCCATATCGGTCCCACTCAAAGATTTACATGCTTTTCAAAAAGTTATTTTAAATTTCATATGGGCAGGCACATCCACACGATCCCATCATGGTCTTCTAAACCTGCCTATACGAAATGGAAGGAGATTGAAAAATTATGATTAGCCCCAGCTCATCCCAACTCCCTGATCTGGAATGAGGCTTACAATTCTTCTTCAATAGACCTATTGGGTCCAATGATGCACACCAGAAATATATGGAGGGTCTGCTCTAAAAAATTCAATCTGACATCAATGAATTCTGCCCTTCCTTCCTTTTCCATCTGAATTTCTCTGAAAGTTTAACCCACTCATTTACAGGAGTATGGACTCAATCTGGCTTGTTTAACTTTGCTGACATATTCAACAATAAAATGCAAATTTTACATCCCTATGATGAGCTAAAAACAAAATTCTTCCTACATTCTCTTACATTATTTCAATATATTAAAATTAGGCATTTTGCCTCATCATTATTCCACGGTCTACAGACCTCAATTCCTACCTCCTTCGAGAGACTGTGCAAGAATAGTTCAACAACTAGGTTTAATATCTAGCATTTACAATATTTTACAGATTCCAGACACGGATTCCTTAGACTCTCTTATGTGCTCAAATGGGAGGAATATCTGGGTAAAACACTGACCGTGGTAGAATGGAGAAATGTTTGGACCAGAGCGGCCAAGACTGCATCTTGTACTTCATACAAAGAAAATCAGTACAAGATCCTTCATCTCTGGTACCATATGCCTGAATTTTTACATAAAATGGACACATCTATTCTGTCCCTTTGCTGGCGTTGTGTCTTGTCTAGAGGTTCTATATTTCACATTTGTTGGGACTGTCCACTGATTAAACTGCTCTGGGTGATAGTCCAACTCCTCATTAAGCAAGTTTTTGGAGTGGATCTCCCATTAAGTCCTCAGCTCTTTCAATTAAATATTTTCCCTGAATCCATATCCATTAGATTGCTTTTACATATGTTAACCACAGCACGCTGTTTGATTGCCCACCATTGGAAGCAAAACTATTCAGCTTCCCAACTAGATATTCTCACATCAAGGATATCAGGAACTTTGACTACCAGGCAGCCCTTAATGACAATACTGTAGAGATTTAACCTTGTTTGGTCTCATTGAGATTCCTTTTGAGCCATGTTAAATATATGACCTTTATGAGATGGATATAACTAGGTCATAACATTCCATTTCATTTCTCCACTTTCCTTTTGCCCGAGTCTGTGTTTGTTTATAAAATTTTGCTCTTTATCAACTTAAAAATGCTAACTATTACTATAGTATAAGATTGGTTGTTAACCTATAAATGATAGTGAAAAATGTAAAATGCCTGATTATTTTTTTCTTTTCTTGTAAAACTTGAAAAATTTAAATAAAAACTCCAATTTAAAAAAGAAGTGGAAACAAGATTGTGAGTCCCATTTGATTTTTGGAATACTTTGAATTTATATAAGTGTATCCTTCCATCCCTTTCCTTTGGCTCAACCAGGGGTGGACATGTGCTGATGCATCGGGACCCAGAGGTGGAGAGGGCTCAACGACATTGGCTCCTATTTCAGCTAGGTGTGCGTCATCGGATCCCTGTACTGCAATACAAGGCACTGGCCAATCAGAGGTCACTAGCTGATGTCCGCATGCCATCATGAGCCGTGGCTGGCAAGCCAACATCATGTCCACTCTCTATCTGAAACTCAACCTCTCCAAAACTGAACTTCTTCTTCTCCGCCATCTACTAACCTCCCTAAATCTGACATTTCCCTCTCTGTGGGCGGCACCATAATAACACCCCGGCACCAGGCTCGCTGTCTGGGTGTTATGTTTGACACCAATCTCTCCTTCACCTCCCATATGCAATCTATTGCCCGCTCTTGCCGTCTACACCCAAAGAACATCTCTAGAATCCGCCCTTTCCTCACCATGGAAACAACAAAACCCCTCACTGTAGCATTGATCCACTCCCGCCTGGACTACTGCAACGCTCTATTACTTGGGCTCCCCATTACTCGACTATCCCCTCTCCAGTCCATCCTTAATGCAGCAGCCAGGGTCATCCATCTGGCTAATCGGTACTCGGACGCGTCCGCTCTTTGCCAGTCCTTACACTGGCTGCCCACTCATTATAGGATCCACTTCAAAGTACTTGTTCTCACCTACAAAGCTCTCCACAGTGCAGCACCCCCCTACATCTCCTCCCTCATTTCTATCTATCGGCCTAACCGACTGCTGCGCTCTGCAAACGACTTTCGTCTAACCTCTGCACTAATCCGTACCTTCCATTCCTGACTACAAGACTTCTCCCACACTGCGCCAATCCTCTGGAATGCTCTACCCCAAGAAATTAGGACCATCCACAATTAGCATAGTTTCAGGCGCTCCCTCAAAACACATTTGTTCAGAGTGGCCTATCACATTCACTAATCAAAGTCATTCTAGGTGTAAGTGTGCGTGTGTAGCCCATTCACTATCTCCATCCCTCACTCCCTCAAGATGGCTGGACGATCATTGGAAATACACCATTGTAAATACACACCTGTACTTTGTATCTCCCCACCTCATTGTAGATTGTAAGCTCTCACGAGCAGGGTCGTCTTATTTTGCTTTAATTATTGTCTTGTTAACGTCGTTACTTATGACTTGTGTTTTGAAACTGTTAAAATGTAAAGCGCTGCGGACTATGTTGGCGCTATTTAAATAAAGATTATTATTATTATTTGCTGCCGCCTCCTGCACCAGCTGTAGAATAAAATGCCACATGTTGGGCATCTTAACCCCTTTCTTCCATCTGACGTACTATTCCGTCCATGTGACCTGGGACTTAATTCCCAAGGATGGAATAGTACATCATACGCGATCAACCATGCTCACGGGGCAGTGTGGCTGATCGCGGCCGGGTGTCAGCTGATTCTCACAGCTGACACCCGGCACTAAGTGCCAGGAGCAGTCACGGACCGCTCACGGTACTTTAACCCCCGGAACACTGCGATCAAACATGATCGCTGTGTTCCGGTGGCATAGGGAAGCATCATGCAGGGAGGGGGCTCCCTGCATGCTTCCCTGAGACCCTCAAAACAATGCGATGTGATTGCGTTGTTCCGAAGGCCTCCTCCCTGCAGGCCCCCGGATCCAAGATAGCCATGGGGTCCTTCCGGGTCCTGCAGGGAGGTGGCTTGTCAGTGCCTGCTGAGAGCAGGCGCTGAGAAGCCTCCTGCACTGCCTGGCAGATCGATCATCTGACACAGTGCTCTGCAAAGTGATCTGACACCATATAGTAATGTTCCACACTGGGACAATGTAAAAATGTAAAAAAAAAAAATAAACGTGTAAAAATATTTTTTTTTAAAAACCTAAATAAATAAAAAATATTTCCCCAATAAACATATTATTATTATGTAAATAAAAAAAATAAAAGTACACATATTTAGTATTCCCACTCCATAAAGACCCGCCCTATAAAACTGTCCCAGTAGTTACACCGTTTAGTGAACCCCTTAAAAAAAAAAACAAGGCAAAAAAACAATGCTTTATCATTATACTACCGAACAAAAAGTGGAATAACCGCGATCAAAAAGACTGATATGAATAAACATGGTACCGCTGAAAACGTCATCTTGTCCCACAAAAAACGAGCCACTATACAGCATTATCAGGGAAAAAATAAAAAAGTTATAGCTCGCAGAATAAAGCGATGTAAAATAAATAATAATTATTTTTTATATAATAGTTTTTGTTGTATAAAAGCACCAAAACATAAAAAAATGATACAAATGAGGTATTGCTGTAATCGTACTACCCTGAAGAATAAAACTACTTTATCAATTTTACCACACGCGGAACGGTATAAACGCCCCCCCCCAAAAGAAATTCATGAATTTATGGTTTTTGTTCATTCTGCCTCCCAAAAATCGTAATAAAAAGCGATCAAAACATAAGATCTCACATGACTCTGTGGGCCAAAATATGGAAAAATTATAGCTCTCAAAATGTGGTGATGCAAAAACTATTTTTTGCAATAAAAAGCATCTTTTAGCATGTGACAGTTGCCAATCATAAAAACCCGATATAAAAACTCGCCATAAATAGTAAATCAAACCCCTTTTATCACACCCTTAGTTAGGGAGTAATAATAAAATTTGAAAAATGTATTTATTTCCATTTTCCCCTTAGGGTTAGGGTTGGGATTAGGGGTGTGTTAGGGTTAGGTTTGTGGTTAGGGTTATGGTAGGGTTGGGATTAGGGTTAGGGGTGTGTTGGGGTTAGGGTTGGAGTTAGAATTGGGGGTTTCCATTGTTTAGGCACATCAGGGACTCTCCAAACGTGACATGGCGTCTGATCTCAATTCCAGCCAATTCTGCATTGAAAAAGTCAAACGGTGCTCCTTCCTTCCGAGCTCTGCCATGCGCCCAAACAGTGGATTACCCCCACATATGGGTTATCAACGTACTCAGGACAATAACTCTTGGGGTCCAATTTCTTCTGTTACCCTTGGGAAAATAAAAAATTGGGGGCGAAAATATAATTTTTCTGGAAAAAAAAATGATTTTTTATTTTTATGGCTCTACGTTATAAACTTCTGTGAAGCACTTGGGGGTTCAAAGTTCACCCCACACATCTAGATAAGTTCCTTGAGGGGTCTAGTTTCCAAAATGGGGTCACTTGTGGGGGTTTCCACTGTTTAGGCACATCAGGGGCTCTTCAAACGCGACATGACTCCCGCAGACCATTCCATCAAAGTCTGAATTCCAAAACCTCACTACTTCCCTTCCCAGCCCCAAGGTGTGCCCATACAGTAGTTTTCTCCACATATGGGGTATTATCGTACTCAGGACAAATTGCATAACAACTTTTGGGGTCCAATTTCTCCTGTTACCCTTGTGAAAATAAAAAATTGGGGTCTAAAAGATCGTTTGTGGAAAAAAAAAGATTTTTTTTATTTTCACGCCCGGGCGTTATAAACTGTAGTGAAACACCTAGGGGTTCAAAGTTCTCACCACACATCTAGACAAGTTCCTTGGGGGGTCTATTGTTATGTTTCGGTAGCTGAGGAGAGCAGGCAAAAACGGCAATACACCAGAGAGTTTGGAATCTATTGGATTGCAGTCCCCTGACTAACCACCACAACTAAAGGCAGCCGTGGAGCGTTCCTACGTTCGTCCTAGACGCCTCGTCACAGCCTGAGAGATTAACTACACCTAAAGATAGAAAGAGGAAAGCTATCTGCCCCGGAGCAGATCCCCAAGAACATAGGAAGCCCCCAGACATGTAATCGGCGGTTAGACAAGAGGAAATACAGACACAGACAGAAAATAGTATGAGCAAACGCTGGGGCCCAATCTTCCTAGACAGAAAAGGATAGAAAGGATACTCACTGCAATCAAAAAAACCCTAAAAAATGCCAACACTACTGATTGCAAACACACCTGAGATCACACGACCTCTACTACCTAAATCAGTTCTCTGGTGTAACAAAACTAAGCCGCAGCCACTGAAAAAACTGGAAAAGGCAAATGAACAAATAACAATGGCTTCAGAGGAACTGAGAGGAGCCCAAGCCCCCGGGGGGGGGGGAACCTGGCTAACCTCACAGAAATGCAGAGAAATATGCAAATGGTAAGCACAAAAACAGAAAATATCTTATCTGAAAGCAGAGGAAGAGGCAAGACTCAGCAAGCTTCCAAGTGAACAAGGAACCACAGTTGAGACAAGAACAATTGATCACCGGCAACCATGATGGGAGGGAACCTCCCTTATATCAAGCCAGTCTGTGAATCCTGATTGCCAATCCTCATTGAATGGTCCAGTACTGTTTGTAAGCACCAGAGGGAGCTTCTGCTCAGAATTCATTTCCAAAACATTCACAACAGTCTAGTTTCCAAAATGGGGTCACTTGTGGGGGGGTTTCCACTGTTCAGGCACATCAAGGGATCTCCTAACGTGACATGGTGTCCGATCTCAATTATAGCCAATTTTGCGTTGAAAAAGTCAAACGGCGCTCCTTCCCTTCCGTGCTCTGCCATGCACCCAAACAGTGGTTTACCCTCACATATGGGGTATCGGCGTAATCAGGACAAATGCACAAAACTTTTGTGGTCTTGTTACCCTTGGGAAAATAAAAATTAGGGGTGAAAACATCATTTGTGTGGAAAAAATATGATTTTTGAATTTTATGAAACTACGTTATAAACTACTGTGAAGTCCTTGGGGGTTCAAAGTGCTCACCATACATCTAGATAAGTTCCTTGAGGGGTCTAGTTTCCAAACTGGTGTCATTTGTGGAGGTTTCCACTGTTTAGGCACATCACGGGCTCTCCAAACGCGACATGGCGTTCAGCCAATTCTGCGTTGAAAAAGTCAAACGACGCGCCTTCCCTTCCAGGCTCTGCCATGCACCCAAACAGTGGATTACCCCACATATGGGGTATCAGCGTACTCAGGAAAAATTGCATAACAACTTTTGGGGTCCAATTTCTCCTGTTACCCTTGGGAAAATAAAAAATTGGTCGAGAAGATCAATCTTGTGGAAAAATTATGATTTTTTATTTTTACTGCTCTACGTTATAAACTTCTGTGAAGAACTTGGGGGTCAAAGTGCTCACCACACATCTAGATAAGTTCCTTAGGGGGTCTAGTTTCCAAAATGGTGTCACTTGTGGGGGGTTTCTTCTGTTTAAGCGCATCAGGAGCTCTCCAAATGCAACACGGCGTCCGATCTCAATTCCAGCCAATTTTGCATTGAAAATTCAAACGGCGATCCTTCCCTTCCGAGCTCTGCCGTGCGTCCAAACAGTGGTTGCCCCTCAAATATGGGGTATCAGCGGACTCAGGACAAATTGCACAATAACTTTTGGGGTCCAATTTCTCCTGTTACCCTTGGTAAAATAAAAAAATTGGATCTGAGGTATTTTGTGAAAAAAAGTTAAATGTTATTTTTTTTTAAACATTCCAAAAATTCCTGTGAAGCACCTGAAGGGTTAATACAATTCTTGAATGTGGTTTTGAGCACCTTCAGGGGTGAAGTTTTTAGAATGGTGTCACTTTTGGGTATTTTCTATCATATAGACCCCTCAATGTGACTTCAAATGTGATGTGGTCTCTAAAAAAAAAAAAGGTGTTGTAAAAATGAGAAATCGCTGGTCAAATTTTAACCCTTATAACTTCCTAACAAAAAAAAAATTGCTTCCAATATTGTGCTGATGTAAAGTAGACATGTGGGAATATTATTTAGTAACTATTTTGTGTGACATATTTCTCTGTTTTAAGGGCATAAAAATTCAAAGTTTGAAAA
The DNA here is from genome assembly GCA_033576555.1 of Oophaga sylvatica. Classification (NCBI taxonomy): domain Eukaryota; kingdom Metazoa; phylum Chordata; class Amphibia; order Anura; family Dendrobatidae; genus Oophaga; species Oophaga sylvatica. The sequence goes on along the minus strand of JARQOD010000001.1, from coordinate 336,400,612 downwards.
TTGCAAAATTTACTCAATTTTCGCCATATTTCCATTTTTTGTCATAAATAAACGTAAGTTATATAGAAGAAATTTTACCACTAACATGTAGTACAATATGTCACGAGAAAACATTCTCAGACTTGCCAAGATCCATTGAAGCGTTCCGGAGTTATAACCTCATAATGGGACAGTGGTCAGAATTGTAAAAATTAGCCTGATCATTAACGTGCAAACCACCCTTGGGGCAATTGAAACAGAAGTCATACAATAATGATACCAAATAGTGGTGAGAAATAAATCACCCCCAAAAGATTGGCCCTGATGCCAATATAGGACAAAAACTCTCAGGAATATATTAAACAAAGAAAAAATGAGCATATACCCAGGGTCTGTTTTGGTAGACGACAGACTCAGCCAATCGATATGGGTAAGCAATATTTGTGATATGCACTTTAAATATTGCCATTATGTTACATATGGAAATCTGTTGGGCTGATTTCTTTTTATATTGATAAAAATGGCTCTATATTTATAAGACATACCCTGGCTATTTATGAGTCTGTTGCTGTCTTTCTTACTGACAGCTTATCCTCGTCACACCTCTATGTTTTTTGGACCGTTATTGTAGGCATTTTGTAATGTTATAATAAAGATTGATATACTTTTTGAGATGTGGTATATGCTTCTTTTTTTCTTGTTTAACCCCTTCACCCCAAGGGTGGTTTGCACGTTAATGACCGGGCCAATTTTTACAATTCTGACCACTGTCTCTTTATGTGACATATTGTACTTCATGTTAGTGCTAAAATTTCTTCGATATACCTTGCGTTTATTTTTGAAAAAACGCAAATATGGTGAAAATTTTGAAAATTTTGCAATTTTCAAACTTTGAATTTTTTTTCCTTAAAACAGAGAAATATGTCACACAAAATAGTTAAGAAATAACATTTCCCACATGTCTACTTTACATCAGCACAATTTTGGAACCAAAATTTTTTTTTGTTAGGAAATTATAAGGGTTGAAAAGTTGACCAGTGATTTCTCATTTTTACAACAAAATTTACAAAGCCATTTTTTTAGGGATCACCTCACATTTGAAGTCACTTTTGACGGGTCTATATAGCAGAAAATACCAAAAGTGACACCATTCTAAAAACTGCACCCTCAAGGTACTCAAAACCACATTTAAGAAGTTTAATAACCCTTCAGGTGCTTCACAGGAGCTGAAGCAACGTGGAAGGAAAAATTTAATATTTAACTTTTTAGCCACAAAAATGATCTTTTACAAACTTTTTTTTATTTTCACAAGGGTAAAAGGAGAAAATGGGCAGATAAAGTTGTTGTGCAATTTCTCCTGAGTACGCCAATACCCCATATGTGGGGTAAACCACTGTTTGGGCACACGGCAGAGCTCGTAAGGGAAGGAGTGCCGTTTGACTTTTTCAAACTAAAATTGGCTGGAGTTGAGATTGGACGCCATGTCGTGTTTGGAGAGCCCCTGATACGCCTAAACGGTGGAAACCCCCACAAGTGACACCATTTTGGAAACTAGACCCCCTAAGGAACTTATCTAGATCTTTTGTGAGCACTTTGAACCCCAAAGTGTTTCACAAAAGTTTATAATGCCTGGGTGTGAAAAAAAAAAAAAAACAATTTTCCACAAAAATGATTTTTTAGTCCCAAATTTTTGATTTTTCCCAAGGAAATTGGACCCCAAATGTTGTTGTCCAATTTGTCCTGAGTACGCTGATACCCCATATGTGGGGGGGGGGAAACTGTTTGGGCGCACGGCAGGACTTGGAAACGAAGCAGTAACGTTTTGGAATGCAAACATTGATGGGGTCATGTTCCGTTTGTAGTGCCCCAGATGAGCCTAAACAGTGGAAACCACCCACAAGTGACCCCATTTTGGAAGCTAGACCCCCTAAGGAACTTATCTAGATTTTTGGTGAGCACTTTGAACCCCCAAGTGCTTCACACAAGTTTATAATGCCCGGGCATGAAAATAAAAAATCCTATTTTTTTCCCACAAAAATTATCTCTTAGTCACTAATTTTTTATTTTCCCATAGGTAACAGGAGAAATTGGACCACAAAATTTGTTGTCCAATTTGTCCTGAGTACGCTGATACCCCATATGTGGGGGGAACCACTGTTTGGGCGCATGGCAGAGCTCGGAATGGAAGGAGCACCATTTGACTTTTTCCAACCAAAATTGGCTGGAATTGAGATTGGACGCCATGTTGCATTTGGAGAGCCCCTGATGTGCCTAAACAGTGGAAACCCCCACAAGTGACCCCATTTGGGAAACTAGACCCCCTAAAGAACTTATCTAGATCTTTGGTGAGCAATTTGAACCCCCAAGTGCTTCACACAAGTTTATAACGTAGAGCCGTAAAATTTAAAAATCATATTTTTTCCACAAAATTGATCTTTTCACCCCAATTTTTATTTTCCCAAGGGTAACAAGACTCCAAAAGTTATTGTGCAATTTGTCCTGAGTACGCTGATACCCCATATGTGGGGGTAAACCACTGTTTAGGTGCATGGCATAGTTTGGAAGGGAAGGAGCGCCGTTTGACTTTTTCAACGCAGAATTGGCTGGATGCCATGTCATGTTTGGAGAGCTCCTGATCTGCCTAAACAGTGGAAACCCCCACAAATGACACCATTTTGGAAACTAGACCCCTCAAGGAACTTATCTAGATGTGTGGTGAGCACTTTGAACCCCAAAGTGCTTCACAGAAGTTTATGACGTACAGCCGTAAAATAAAAAATCTTTTTTTTTTTTTTTTACAAAAATGATTTTTTCGCCCCAATATTTTATTTTCACAAGGGTAACAGGAGAAATTGGACCCCAAAAGTTGTTGTCCAATTTGTCCTGAGTACGCTGATACACAATATGTGGCAGTAAACTACTGTATGGGCGCACGTCGGGGCTCGGAAGGGAAGTAGTGACGTTTTGGATTGCAGACTTTGATGGAATAGTCTGGGGGCGTCATGTTGCATTTGGAGAGCCCCTGATGAGCCTAAACATTGGAAACCCCCACAAGTGACCCCATTTTGGAAAATAGACCCCACAAGGAACTTATCTAGATGTGTGGTGAGCACTTTGAACCCGAAGTGCTTCACAGAAGTTTATAACGTACAGCCGTAAAAATAAAAAATCCTTTTTTTTCTTACAAAAATGATTTTTTCGCCCCCAATATTTTATTTTCACAAGGGTAACAGGAGAAATTGGACCCCAAAAGTTGTTGTCCAATTTGTCCTGAGTACGCTGATACCCAATATGTGGCAGTAAACTACTGTATGGGCGCACGTCGGGGCTCGGAAGGGAAGTAGTGACGTTTTGGATTGCAGACTTTGATGGAATGGTCTGGGGGCGTCATGTCGCATTTGGAGAGCCCCTGATGCGCCTAATCAGTGGAAACCCCCCACAAGTGACCCCATTTTGGAAAATAGACCCCACAAGGAACTTATCTAGATGTGTGGTGAGCACTTTGAACCCGAAGTGCTTCACAGAATTTTATAACGTACAGCCGTAAAAATAAAAAATCCTTTTTTTTTTTACAAAAATGATTTTTTCGCCCCCAATATTTTATTTTCACAAGGGTAACAGGAGAAATTGGACCCCAAAATTTGTTGTCCAATTTGTCCTGAGTACGCTGATACCCAATAAGTGGGAGAAAATGACTGTATGGGTGCACGTCTGGGCTCGGAAGGGAAGTAGTGATGTATTGGATTGCAGACTTTGATGGAATTGTCTGGGGGCGTCATGTCGCATTTGGAGAGCCCCTGATGCGCCTAAACAGTGGAAACCCCCACAAGTGACCCCATTTTGGAAAATAGACCCCACAAGGAACTTATCTAGAAGTGTGGTGAGCGCTATGAAGCCCCAAGTGCTTCACAGAAGTTTTATAACATACAGCCGTAAAAACAAAAAAAATATTTTTTTTTTTTTTACAAAAATGATTTTGTCGCCCCAGTTTTTTATTTTCCCAAGGGTAACAGAAGAAATAGGACAAATTGCACAATAACTCTTGTGGTCCAGAGTACGCTGATACCCCATATGCGGGGGTAAAATACTGTTTGGGCGCATGGCAGAGCTCAGAAGTGAAGGAGCACCGTTTGACTTTTTCAACGCAGAATTGGCTGGAATTGAGATCAGACGCCATGTCACATTTGGAGAGCCCCTGATGTGCCTAAACAGCAGAAACCCCCCAATTCTAACTCCAACCCTAATCCCAACACACCCCTAACCCTAGTCCCAACCCTAACCACAAACCTAACCCTAACACACCCCTAACCCTAATCCCAACCCTAATCCTAACGTTAGCGCCAACCCTAACCCTAACTTTAGCCGCAACCCTAATGGGAAAATGGAAATAAATACATTTTTTTAATTTTATTATTTTTCCCTAACTAAGGGGGTGATAAAGGGGGGTTTGATTTACTATTTATAGCGGGTTTTCATGATTGGCAGCTGTCACGCTAAAAGACGCTTTTTATTGCAAAAAATTGTTTTTTGCATCACCACATTTTGAGAGCTATAATTTTTGCATATATTGGCCCATAGAATCATGTGAGGTCTTATTTTTTGCAAGACGAGGTGACATTTTTATTGGTACCATTTATGAGCACGTGACATTTTTTGATCGCTTTTTATTTCGATTTTTGGGATGTTAGAATGAACAAAAATCAGCAATTCATGAATTTCTTTTGGGGGAGGCGTTTATACCGTTCCACGTGTGGTAAAATTGATAAAGCAGTTTTATTCTTCGGGTTAGTACGATTACGGTGATACCTCATTTATATCATTTTTTTATGTTTTGGCGCTTTTATAGAATGAAAACTATTTTATATAAAAAATTATTTTTGCATCGCTTTATTCTGCGAGCTATAACTTTTTATTTTTTCGCTGATGATGCTGTATGATGGCTTGTTTTTTGCGGGACAAGATGACGTTTTCAGCGGTACCATGTTTATTTATATCGGTCTTTTTGATCGCGTGTTATTCCACTTTTTGTTCGGCGGTATGATGATAAAGCATTGATTTTTTGCTTTTTTTTTTTTTTTTTTTAAGGGGTTCACTAAAGGGGTTAACTATGGGACAGTTTGATAGGGGGGGTCATTACGGACGCGGCGATACCAAATATGTGCACTTTTATTGTTTTTTTTTTTTTTTTATTTACAGGAAAAAATGAATTTATTGGGGAATATTTTTTTTTTTTTTTATGATTTTTTTACCACTTTTTATTTTTATTTTTTTACTTTGTCCCAGGGTGGGACATCACAGTATTTTATCAGATCGCTGGTGTGACAGTGTGCACAGCACTCTGTCACACCAGCGATCGCTCTGGCATCGCTGCAGGCTTCCTCAGCGCCTGCTCTCAGCAGGCACTGAGGAAGCCGCCTCCCTGCAGGACCCCGGCGCCATCTTGGATCCGGGGACCTGGAGGGAGGACGGACCCTCGGAACAGCGCGACACATCGCGCTGCTCTGAGGGTCTCAGGGGAGCGAGCAGGGAGCCCCCTCCCTGCGCGATCCTCCCCTGTGCCCCGGTACACCGCGATCATGTTTGATCGCGGTGTGCCAGGGGTTAATATGCCGGGAGCGGTCCGTGACCGCTCCTGACACATAGTGCTGGGTGTCAGCTGTGATAAACCCCCCGGGAGCGCAGCTGATCGCCCATGACGTACTATTCCGTCCATGGGAATTAGGTCCAGGGTCACATGGACGGAATAGTACGTTGGATGGAATAAAGGGATTAATACATCCTTGGGGGTTAAGCCTGGTTAGTAATGGAGAGTTGTCAATAAGACTACCGCTGACGTCACTGAGGCTGCGCAGCGGCCCCGCCTGACCTGAGGTGAACTCAGCAACGTGGGAAAAAGTTCAGAAACTTTCCCATGCTAAAGAGTTCATGGCCTGTCAGCTGTGCAGACAGCTTATCCTTCATTCCACAGTGGTTTACAGCCGGGCCGGTCGCATTAGCACTGCTCCTGGTTGTAAACTATTTAACCCATTGATTTAGATTGTGGCGTGGAACTTGACTGTACGACGGACAGGTATGGGATATTAGGCACAAAAAAACAAATATCCTAAAATAAAATAAATAAATTTTTTTTTGCAAAAAATGCATGAAGGCAGTAATAATTATAAGGGTATTTAGTAAACATAATTTTGATCAAAAGAATGTACAAGCCATCCCGCCACGTCAAGGCAACCCTTGTGGGACAGTCCTAACTCTAATATTAAAAAACTTTCCACTTGTCAAGTGACGTACTGTAAATGTGAACAAGGGCAGAGGGACTGAACCCACCAGTTAAAGCATAGGCCAGACCGGATGGATTTCTCAGCTCAGAAGCAGGGCGGTCACATCCTTATATGCTCGAGATGCACTCTGAACAAAATAAGAAACTAGTTCTGAACTGAAAAAGTAAATTAATGTGTATGCAAAATGTAAATGCATATTAAACACATGACCATTACACAGAGAAAACCAGGCACAGGATATTTGTTTTTTTGTGTCTGGTTTTCTCTGTGTATGGTCATGTGTTAATATGCATTTACATTTTGCATACACATAATTACTTTTTCAGTTCAGAACTAGTTTCTTATTTTGTTCAGAGTGTATCTCGAGCATTATAAGGATGTGACCGCCTATTCTGAGCTAGAAATCCATCCGGTCTGGCCTATGCTTTAACTGGTGGGTTCAGTCCCTCTGCCCTTGTTCACATTTACAGTACGTCACTTGACAAGGGGAAAGTTTTTTAATATTAGAGTTAGGACTGTCCCACAAGGTTGCCTTGACGTGGCGGGATGGCTTGTACATTTTTTGATCACAATTAATGTTTACTAAATACCTTATAATTATTACTACTTCATTCATTTTTTGCAAAAATGTTTTATTATTTTATTTTAGGATATTTGTTTTTTTGTGCCTGGTTTTCTCTGTGTAATGGTCATGTGTTAATATGCATTTACATTTTGCATACACATTAATTTACTTTTTCAGTTCAGAACTAGTTTCTCTAGGTATGGGATATTGTTGCTTTCTTATTTTTTACAGAACGATGGCTTTGCTTGGATTGGGAGTGTAATAAAGATGAAAAAAGTGTGTGTTTAATTATTTCATTAAATGACTTTGTTCTTAATGTGTGTTTTTTTAACCCTTTCATAATATTGAATTAATAATGGAGAGGTGTCTTATTGACACTTCTCCATTATTAACCAGGCTTAATGTCACCTTACAATAGAAAGGTGACATTAACCCCTTATTACCCCATATGCCACCAAAACACGGCAGTGGGAAGAGAGACGCTAAGTGCCAGAATTGGTGCATCTAACAGACGTGCCTTTTCCGGGGTGGCTGGGGGGCAGATGTTTTGAGCCGGAGGGGGCCAAAAACCATGGTCTCTTTCTAGGCTCTTAATATCTGCCCTCAGTCACTGGCTTTCCCGCTCTGGTGGAGAAAATTTTGCATGAGCCAACACAAATTTTTTCCATTAATAAATACTTTAATTTAACACCTACATCTCCAAATTTTTACATACACTAATGACATTAGTAGTCAGGAACATATATAAATCGAAATGATATGCAATGGTTTACTGTATGTAAACCATGTGTCATATCCTGTCGGGTTGTGCAATGATTTTACATTCAACTTTGTACACAACAAAGTATTCAATGAGAATATTTCATTCATTTAGATCTAGGATGTGTTGAGTGTTCCCTTTATTTTTTTGAGCAGATTATATATATATATATATATTTATATATACAGTACAGACCAAAAGTTTGGACACACCTTCTCATTTAAAGATTTTTCTGTATTTTCATGACTATAATTGTACATTCACACTGAAGGCATCAAAACTATGAATTAACACATGTGGAATTATATACTTAACAAAAAAGTGTGAAACAACTGAAAATATGTCTTATATTCTAGGTAATAATAAATCAAAAATCTATGAAAATGAACAAATGAAAGTCAGACATTACTTTTCAACCATGCTTTCACAGAATAAAAAAAAATAAAACTCATGAAATAGGCCTGGACAGAAATGATGATACCCCTGAAAAAATGTGACAAAAGGGACCTGTTAAATCAAGATGTGTCCACTAATTAGCATCACAGGTGTCTACAATCTTGGAATCAGTGAGTGGGCCTGTACAGCGGGCTACTGATACTCACTGTGCTGTTTGGTGACATGGTGTGTATCACACTCAACATGGACCAGAGGAAGCGAAGGAAAGAGTTGTCTCAGAAGATTAGAAAGAAAATTATAGACAAACATGTTAAAGGTAAAAGTTATAAGGCCATCTCCAAGCAGCTTGATGTTCCTGTGACTACAGTTGCACATATTATTCAGACATTTTTCAGAAATTTAACCCCTTCACCCCAAGGGTGGTTTGCACGTTAATGACCGGGCCAATTTTTACAATTCTGACCACTGTCTCTTTATGAGGTTATAACTCTGGAACGCTTCAACGGATCTTCGCGATTCTGAGACTGCTTTCTCGTGACATATTGTACTTCATGTTAGTGGTAAAATTTCTTCGATATAACTTGCGTTTATTTTTGAAAAAAACGCAAATATGGCGAAAATTTTGAAAATTTTGCAATTTTCAAACTTTGAATTTTTATTCCCTTAAAACAGAGAAATATATCACACAAAATAGTTAAGAATAACATTTCCACATGTCTACTTTACATCAGCACAATTTTGGAACCAAATTTTTTTTTTGTTAGGAAGTTATAAGGGTTAAAAGTTGACCAGCGATTTCTCATTTTTACAACAAAATTTACAAAGTCATTTTTTTTAGGGACCACCTCACATTTGAAGTCACTTTGAGGGGTCTATATGGCAGAAAATACCCAAAAGTGACACCATTCTAAAAACTGCACCCTCAAGGTACTCAAAACCACATTCAAGAAGTTTATTAACCCTTCAGGTGCTTCACAGTAACTAAAGCAACGTGGAAGGAAAAAATGAATATTTTACTTTTTAGCCACAAAAATGATCTTTTACAAACTTTTTTTTTATTTTCACAAGGGTAAAAGGAGAAAATGGACAGATAAGGTTGTTATGCAATTTCTCCTGAGTACGCCAATACCCCATATGTGGGGGAAAACCACTGTTTGGGCACACGGCAGAGCTCGTAAGGGAAGGAGCGACGTTTGACTTTTTCAAACTAAAATTGGCTGGAATTTAGATTGGATGCCATGTCGCGTTTGGAGAGCCCATGATGCGCCTAAACAGTGGAAACCCCCCACAAGTGACACCATTTTGGAAACTAGACCCCCTAAGGTACTTATCTAGATCTGTTGTGAGCACTTTGAACCCTCAAGTGTTTCACAAAAGTTTATAAAGCCTGGGTGTGAAAAAAAAAAAATCAATTTTCCACAAAAATGATTTTTTAGTCCCAAATTTTTGAATTTTCCCAAGGAAATTGGACCCCAAAAGTTGTTGTCCAATTGGTCCTGAGTACGCTGATACCCCATATGTGGGGGGGGGAAACTGTTTGGGCGCACGGCAGGGCTTGGAAAGGAAGTAGTAACGTTTTGGAATGCAGACGTTAATGGGGGTCATGTTCCGTTTGCAGTGCCCCAGATGAGCCTAAACAGTGGAAACCCCCCACAAGTGACCCCATTTTGGAAACTAGACCCCCTAAGGAACTTATCTAGATCTTTGGTGAGCAATTTGAACCCCAAGTGCTTCACACAAGTTTATAATGCCCGGGCATGAAAATAAAAAATCCTATTTTTTTCCCACAAAAATTATCTTTTAGTCACTAATTTTTTATTTTCCCAAGGGTAACAGGAGAAATTGGACCACATAAGTTGTTGTACAATTTGTCCTGAGTACGCTGATACCCCATATGTGGGGGGGAACCACTGTTTGGGCGCACGGCAGAGCTCGGAATGGAAGGAGCACCATTTGACTTTTTCCAACCAAAATTGGCTGGAATTGAGTTTGGATGCCATGTTGCATTTGGAGAGCCCCTGATGTGCCTAAACAGTGAAACCCCCCACAAATGACCCCATTTGGGAAACTAGACCCCTAAGGAACTTATCTAGATTTTTGATGAGCAATTTGAACCCCAAGTGCTTCACACAAGTTTATAACGTAGAGCCGTAAAATTTAAAAATCATATTTTTTCCACAAAAATGATCTTTTCACCCCAATTTTTATTTTTCCAAGGGTAACAAGACTCCAAAAGTTATTGTGCAATTTGTCCTGAGTGCGCTGATACCCCATATGTGGGGGTAAACCACTGTTTGGGTGCATGGCAGAGTTTGGAAGGGAAGGAGCGCCGTCTGACTTTTTCAACGCAGAATTGGCTGGATGCCATGTCGTGTTTGGAGAGCTCCTGATCTGCCTAAACAGTGGAAACCCCCATAAATGACACCATTTTGGAAACTAGACCCCTCAAGGAACTGATCTAGATGTGTGGTGAGAACTTTGAACCCTCAGGTGTTTCACTAAAGTTTATAACGTACAGCCGTAAAATAAAAATTCTTTTTTTTTTTTTACAAAAATGATTTTTTCGCCCCCAATATTTTATTTTCACAAGGGTAACAGAAGAAATTGGAACGCAAAAGTTGTTGTCCAATTTGTCCTGAGTACTCTGATACCCAATATGTGGGCGAAAACTACTGTATGGGCACACGTCGGGGCTCGGAAGGGAAGTAGTGACGTTTTGGATTGCAGACTTTGATGGAATGGTCTGGGGGCGTCATGTCACATTTGGAGAGCCCCTGATGCACCTAAACAGTGGAAACCCCCACAAGTGACCCCATTTTGGCAAATAGACCCCACAAGGAACTTATCTAGATGTGTGGTGAGCACTTTGAACCCCGAAGTGCTTCACAGAAGTTTATAACGCACAGCCGTAAAAATAAAAAATCTTTTTTTTTTACAAAAATGATTTTTTCGCCCCCAATATTTATTTTCACAAGAGTAACAGGAGAAATTGGACCCCAAAAGTTGTTATCCAATTTGTCCTGAGTACGCTGATACCCAATATGTGGGAGAAAACTACTGTATGGGCGCACGTCAGGGCTTGGAAGGGAAGTAGTGACGTTTTGGATTGCAGACTTTGATGGAATGGTCTGGGTGCGTCATGTCGCATTTGGAGAGCCCCTGATGCGCCTAAACAGTGGAAACCCCCACAAGTGACCCCATTTTGGAAAATAGACCCCACAAGGAACTTATCTAGATGTGTGGTGAGCACTTTGAACCCCGAAGTGCTTCACAGAAGTTTATAACGCACAGCCGTAAAAATAAAAAATCTTTTTTTTTTTTTTGCAAAAATGATTTTTTCGCCCCAATATTTTATTTTTACAAGGGTAACAGGAGAAATTGGACCCCAAAAGTTGTTGCCCAATTTGTCCTGAGTACGCTGATACCCAATATGTGGGAGAAAACTACTGCATGGGTACACGTTGGGGCTCGGAAGGGAAGTAGTGACGTTTTGGATTGCAGACTTTGATGGAATGGTCTGGGGGCGTCATGTCGCATTTGGAGAGCCCCTGATGCGCCTAAACAGTGGAAATTCCCAACAAGTGACCCCATTTTGGAAAATAGACCCCACAAGGAACTTATCTAGGTGTGTGGTGAGCGCTATGAAGCCCCAAGTGCTTCACAGAAGTTTATAATGTACAGCCGTAAAAACAAAAAAATAATTTTTTTTGTACAAAAATGATATTTTCGCCCCCAGTTTTTTATTTTCCCAAGGGTAACAGAAGAAATAGGACAAATTGCACAATAACTCTTGGGGTCCAGAGTATGCTGATACCCCATATGTGGGGATAAACTACTGTTTGGACGCATGGCAGAGCTCAGAAGTGAAGGAGCACCGTTTGACTTTTTCAACGCAGAATTGGCTGGAATTGAGATCAGACGCCATGTCACATTTGGAGAGCCCCTGATGTGCCTAAACAGCGGAAACCCCCCAATTCTAACTCCAACCCTAACCCCAACACACCCCTAACCCTAGTCCCAACCCTAACCACAAACCTAACCCTAACACACCCTAATCCCAACCCTAACCCTAATCCTAACTTTAGCGCCAACCCTAACCCTAACTTTAGCCGCAACCCTAACCCTAACCCTAATGGGAAAATGGAAATAAATACATTTTTTTAATTTTATTATTTTTCCTAACTAAGGGGGTGATAAAGGGGGGTTTGATTTACTATTTATAGCGGGTTTTTATGATTGGCAGCTGTCACGCTAAAAGACGCTTTTTATTGCAAAAATAGTTTTTTGCATCGCCTTGAACATTTTTGAGATGCCCACAGAGTCATGTGAGGTCTTATTTTTTGCGGTACGAGTTGACGTTTTTATTGGTACCATTTTTGAGCAGGTGACATTTTTTGATCGCTTTTTATTTCGATTTTTGGGAGGTTAGAATGAACAAAAATCAGCAATTCATGAATTTATTTTGGGGGAGGCGTTTTTATTGTTCCGCGTGTGGTAAAATTGATAAAGCAGTTTTATTCTTCGGGTCAGTACGATTATGGCGATACCTCATTTATATCATTTTTTATGTTTTGGCGCTTTTATAGAATAAAAACAATTTTATATAAAAAATAATTATTTTTGCATCGCTTTATTCTGCGAGCTATAACTTTTTTATTTTTTCGCTGATGATGCTGTTGGCGGCTCGTTTTTTGCGGGACAAGATGACGTTTTCAGCGGTACCAAGTTTATTTATATAGGTCTTTTTGATCGCGCGTTATTCCACTTTTTGTTCGGCGGTATGATGATAAAGCATTGATTTTTTGCTTCTTTTTTTTTTTTTTTTTTAAGGGGTTCACTAAAGGGGTTAACTAGTGGGACAGTTTTATAGGGGGGTCGTTACGGACGCGGCGATACCAAATATGTGTACTTTTATTGTTTTGTTTTTTTTATTTACAGGAAGAAATGAATTTATTGGGGAATATTTTTTTTTTTTTTTATTTATTTTGGATTTTTTTTTTACACATGTTTATTTTTACTTTTTTAACTTTTTTACTTTGTCCCAGGGTGGGACATCACAGTATTTTATCAGATCGCTGGTGTGACAGTGTGCACAGCACTCTGTCACACCAGCGATCGCACAGGCATAGATGCAGGCTTCTCAGTGCCTGCTCTCGGCAGGCACTGAGGTAGCCGCCTCCCTCCAGGACCCCGGCGCCATCTTGGATCCGGGTCCTGGGAGGGAGGAAGCCCTAGAACAGCGCGATCACATCGCGCTGGTCTGAGGGTCTCAGGGGGGCGCGCAGGGAGCCCCGACCCTGCGCGATCCTCCCCTGTGCCCCAGTACACCGCGATCATGTTTGATCGCGGTGTGCTAGGGGTTAATGTGCCGGGAGCGGTCCGTGACCGCTCCTGACACACAGTCACGGGTGTCAGCTGTGATAATCAGCTGACACCCGGCGGCGATTAGCTGCGCTCCCCTCAGGAGCGCAGCTGATCGCCTATGACGTACTATCCCGTCCATGGGCAGAATGGCACGGGTTTTATGGACGGGATAGTACGTCTAATGTCAGAGAGGGGTTAAGCTCCATGGGACTGTAGCCAAGCTCCCTTGACGTGGCCACAGGAGGAAAAGTGATGGCAAATCAAAGAGACGGATTAATATGAATGGTAACAAAAGAGCCTAGAAAAACTTCTAAACAGATTAAAGGTGAACTTCAAACTCAAGGAACATCAGTGCCAGATCACACCATCCGTCGTTGCATTTGCCAAAGTGGACTTCATGGGAGATGACCAAGGAGGACACCATTGTTGAAAAAAAAAAAAAGCCAGACTGGAATTTGCCAAACTACATGTTGACAAGCCACAAAGCTTCTGGGAGAATGTCCTATGAACAGATGAGACAAAAATTTAACTTTTTGGCAAGGCACATCAGCTCTATGTTCAGAGACGTAAAAATAAAGCATATCAAGAAAAGAACACTGTCCCTACTGTGAAACATGGAGGAGGCTCTGTTATGTTCCGGGGCTGCTTTGCTGCATCTGGCACAGTGTGTCTAGAATCTGTGCAGGGTACAATGAAATCTCAAGACTATCAAGGGATTCTAGAGAGAAATGTGCTGCCCAGTGTCAGAAAGCTTGGTCTCAGTCGCAGGTCATGGGTCTTGCAACAGGATAATGACCCAAAGCACACAGCTAAAAACACCCAAGAATGGCTAAAAGAAAATATTGGACTATTCTGAATTGGCCTTCTACAGTCATGGCCAAAAGTTTTGAGAATGACACAAATATTAATTTTTACAAAGTCTACTGCTTCACTTTTTCTAATGGCAATTTGCATATACTCCAGAATGTTATAAAGAGTGATCAGCTTAACAGCAATTACTTGCAAAGTCAATATTTGGCTAGAAAATGAACTTTATCCCCCAAAACACATTTCAACATCATTGCAGCCCTGCATTAAAAGGACCAGCTAACCTCTTTTCAGTGATTGCTTGCTCCATTAACACAGGTGTGGGTGTTGATGAGGACATGGCTGGAGATCAATCTGTCATGATTAAGTAAGAATGACACCACTGGACACTTTAAAAGGAGGCTGGTGCTTGGCATCATTGTTTCTCTTCTGTTAACCATGGTTATCTCTAAAGAAACACGTGCAGTCATCATTGCAATGCATAAAAATGGCCTAACAGGGAAGAGTATCGCAGCTAGAAAGATTGCACCTCAGTCAACAATCTATTGCATCATCAAGAACTTCAAGGAGAGAGGTTCCATTGTTGCCAAAAAGGCTCCAGGGCGCCAAAGAAAGACCAGCAAGTGCCAGGACCGTCTCTTAAAAGTGTTTCAGCTGCGTGATCGGGCTACCAGCAGTGCAGATCTTGCTCAGGAATGGCAGAAGGCAGGTGTGAGTGCATCTGCACGTACTGTGAGGCGGAGACTCTTGGACCAAGGCCTAGTCTCAAGGAGGGCAGCAAAGAAGCCACTTCTCTCCAGAAAAACATCATGGACAGACTGATATTCTGCAAAAGGTACAGGCAGTGGACTGCTGAGGACTGGGGTAAAGTTATTTTCTCTGATGAATCCCCTTTTCGATTTTTTGGGACATCAGGAAAACACCTCATTCGGAGAAGACAAGGTGAGCGCTACCACCAGTCTTGTCTCATGCCAACTGTTAAGCATCCTGAAACCATTATGTGTGGGGTTGCTTCTCAGCCAAGGGAATCGGCTCTCTCACAGTCTTGCCTAAAAAAACAGCCATGAATAAAGAATGGTACCAGAATGTCCTCCAAGAGCAACTTCTCCCAACCCTCCAAGAGCAGTTTGGCGATCAACAATGCCTTTTCCAGCATGATGGAGCACCTTGTCATAAAGCAAAGGTGATAACTAAATGGCTCAGGGAACAAAACATAGAGATTTTGGGTCCATGGCCTGGAAACTTCCCAGATCTTAATCCCATTGAGAACTTGTGGTCAATTATCAATAGACGGGTGGACAAACAAAAACCTAAAAATTCTGACAAAATGAAAGCATTGATTGTGCAAGAATCGACTGCTATCAGTCAGGATTTGGTCCAGAAGTTGATTGAGAGCATGCCAGGGAGAATTGCAGAGGTCCTGAAGAAGAAGGGTCAACACTGCAAATATTGACTTGCTGCATTAACTCATTCTAACTGTCAATATAAGCTTTTGCTACTCATATGTTTGCAATTATATTTCTGTCTGTGATAAAAACATCTGTCAAACACACATAAAAACCAGAGGGCAGCAGATCATGTGAAAATATAATATTTGTGTCATGCTCAAAACTTTTGGCCATGACTGTATGACCCTGACCTAAATCCTATTTAGCATCTTTGGAAAGAGCTGAAACATGCCGTTTGGAAAAGGCAACCTTCAAACAAAAGACAACTGGAGCAGTTTTCTCTTGAGGAGTGGGCCAAAATACCTGTCGAGAGGTGCAGAAGTCTCATTGACAGTTACAGGAATCGTTTGATTGCAGTGATTGCCTCAAAAGGTTGTGCAACAAAATATTAAGTTAAGGGTACCATCATTTCTGTCCAGGCCTATTTCATGAGTTTTATTTTTTTTTTAATTCTGTGGAAGCATGGTTGAAATGCAAAGTCTGACTTTCATTTGTTCATTTTCATAGATCTTTGATTATTATTATTGTATTTTTTGGATTATAATTTTTTCCTCAAAAAATGTGGAGGAAATTGGGGGGTGTGTCATATAGTCTGGAAGTACCAGCTCTGGCAGTGGTAGGGAGGAGGGGGAGCGGCATTGGCGGAGCAGCGGGTCACAGAGGCAGGAGCCGACTGCTGCGGCTAACTCCTGTGCCCGCAGCTAGAAATTAATATTCACTGCACTCCACACCCATGGGTGTGGAGGGCAATGAATAGTCATTTCTCTTTAATAGTATCTTGGTATGATTGGCGACCAACCCTGGTCCTGGTATACACGGCCCCATCCTTATGATTGGCCCCAACTCTGGTCCTGGTATGCATGGCCCCATCAGAAAACATTAAAAAAACAAAAAAACACTACAATTACCTTCACGGCGCTCCCTCGTAGCATCTTGTTCCAATGCCAGCAGCTGCTTTATGCTTGGAAGAAGTGCATGGCAGAGACGTCACGTGCTGCTTGCAAGCCGAATATTCACTACTTTTAAGTAGCAGCACACGTGACCGCCCGGTAGCTGCAAGAAGGCTCCGGCTGACACTGTGCACGCTACTGAAGAGCAATGAATACTCACTGCTCTCTGTGCACAGCATTGAGTATTCCGGCAGCTGCCCTTCGGCTTGCAAGCAGCGTGTGATGTCCCTGCCATGCGCTGCTTACAAGCATAAAGCAGCTGCTGGCGTCGGAACAAGATGCTGCGAGGGAACGCTGGGAAGGTAAGTGTAATGTTTTTTTTTAAATGTTTTCTGATGGGGTCATGCATACCAGGATGGGGTGGGGGACAATCATAAGGATGGGGCCATGAATACCAGGATGGGGGTGAAGGCCAATCATAAGATGTGGGGCCATGCATACCAGGACCGGGATGGGGACAAATCATATCAGAATAGGGATGGGGCCATGCATACTAGGACGAGATGGGAGCCCTGCATACCAGGATAGGGATGGGGCATGCGTACTAGAACGACATGGGGGCCTGCATACCAGGATGGGGATGGGGGCATGCATACTAGGACGAGATGGGGGCCCTGCATACCAGGATAGGGATGAGGCCATGCCTACTAGGACAAGATGAGGTCCCTGCATACCAGGTATGGGGCCATGCATACAAGATAGGGATGAGGGGGCCATGTATACCAGGGTAGGGATGAGGGGGCCAAATGTATCAGGATGGGGATGAGGGGGCATGTGTATCAGGATGGAGATGAGGGGACCACATATACCAGGATATGGGATATTAAGCACAGAATTGACCACATTTTTGCTTCAATTTTTTTCCTAATTTCCTCCTCTAAAACCTAGGGGCGTCTTATGGTCTGGTGCGTCTTATAGTCCGAAAAATACGGTACTTTTGTCAGATTCAAGTTATTTTTGTCACCATTGTGGGTTTTTCTGTCATTAAACGAGGGGCACCAACAATTTTGACAACGTGTGTATGGACAAAAGGGAATGAAGTATGACTTATGGCCCTTTTAGACAGGTTGATCCAGGTTATAATAAGTCAATAGGTAGACATTAACTGGCTTGAACGATGGAACATACAGTACTGTGGGAAATATCATGTTATTAGCAGCTCATCAGGTATTTACTGCCAATAGCGATGACTTTTATGATTAAAAATAATCATGGCACCCAGCAAACAAGAGTTTTACTTGTTATTCTGTGATTGTTGGCCTGTTTAGATAGCCAGAAAGTCGGGAACAAGCATTTCTACTGCCGATTATTGCTTGTCTCAATAAACCTTAAGTAGGCAATGTAAGAATCATCTTGTAACCAGTGAACTACTCTATATAACATACAGCAAGCACAACATGCAGACAACATTGGTTTACATGAAAATATTAAAAGTGAAGGTATAAAAAGGACTCATTTCAATAGAACTACTTGTCCCTGACTTCCAAACATCGATAAAACTTTTTTAATTAAATTGACGGCAACATAATGAGGTTATCATTTCTGAAAAATTAGAATGAGTTGCCAAAACCTAAATTAAACTTTGTTTCCCTTGAGGATGGCAGTGAAGTAGGAAATAATTCAGTTTTTAAAAACCATGTCTTAGAATATTGAAGGAAATATCTCAAATCATTTACGGCTTATAATGCTCTGTCTTCCAGTAAAGGATATTCCGTACATAGAGAACTGTGAAAAAGTTTTAGGCAGGTTTGGAAAAATGTGGCAAGGCAAGAGTGCTTAAAAATTGAAGTGGTAATAGTTTTTTATAAATTAACAAAATGCTACAACCAATAAAGATCATTCTGTCTCTTCATGTAATCCTACACAGACTTAATGTTGAGCTCAGAGCTGTGTGGTAATCAAGTCATCACTTCCAGGACTCATTTTTCTTCTCTACACTGAAGATAATTCTTAAGGGGAATCTGTCACCTATTTTTCCCCTATGAGATGCGACCATCCGCCATCAGGGGCTTATCTACAGCATTCTGTAATGCTGTAGATAAGCCCCCGATGTAACCTGAAAATAAGAAAAACGAGTTATATTATATTCAACGGGGGGCAGTCCTGGTCCGATGGGTGTCGCGGTCCGGATCCGGCGCCTCCCATCTTCTAGCGGGTCCTCTTCCTTGCTTCTGTTGTGGCTCCTGCGCAGGCGTAATTCTCTGCCCTGTTGAGGGCAGAGCATAGTACTGCAGTGTGCAGGCGCCGGACCTCTCTGACCATTCCCGGCGCCTGTGCACTGCAGTACTCTGCTCTGCCCTTAACAGGGCAGAGAATTACGCCTGCGCAGGAGCCGCGACAGAAGCAAGAGGACGTCATCGCTAGAAGATGGGAGGCGCCGGACACAGACCACGAACACCCATCGGACCTGGACCGCCCACCCGGTGAGTATAATATAACTCGTTTTTCTTATCGTTCAGGTTACATCGGGGCTTATCTACAGCATTACAGAATGCTGTAGATAAGCCCTGATGGCGGTGGCCGTATCTCATAGGGGAAAAAATAGGTGACAGATTCCCTTTAATGACATTGGATATATGTTTGGGATCAGTGTCCTGCTGCAGACTACACCTCCCTGATGGTGTTGCATAAAGGGTAAGTATCTGCCTGAATTTCTCCCCATTAAGGACACCAGTAATCTTGTCCAAATCGTTAAATCCATTTGCTGAATTGGAGCCCCAAACTTGCGTCACTGTTGCCTCCAGACGCTCATTATTGTTCTGATCTCCAGTAATTCAGCAAACAATCTGTCTTCCGTTACAGACAAAATATTTTAAATTTTGACTCATCAGTCCAGAGATCCTGCTCCCCTTTTCCTGCACCTCAGTTCCTATATTTTTTGTTCATAGTTGAGTCATTTGGACCTCTTTCCGTGGTAAAGGTATGGTTTTTGGCCACAGAGAGTCTGCAAGCAACAACGAAGCATGGTAAAGGTTCCTGCATTTCCAACAATGATTAATGATGTCTTCAATGCTGAGAAACGCAAACCGATGCTTATTAAACATCTAATTGTCTTTATATTTATTTTGCAGCAGGACAACGACACAAAACATACAGCTAATGTCATTAGGGGGAACCTGTCATCAGGTTTGACAGATATGAGATACAGCCACCGCCTTTCAGGCCTGATATACAGTATTCTATAATGCTGTATAAGCCCCCAATCCGACCTTCAAAACAAGAAAAAGAGCTTTTATTATACTCACCTGCAGGGCGGTCCGGTCCAAAAATGTCGCTGGCCCTAGTCCGGCGCCTCCCTTCTTCTTTCTATGCCATCCTTCTGTGCTTCTTGTAGATGATGTGTCACTACATCATATACATGGGGTCCCGGTGTAACAGGCCATATTAACCTCCATCCAAATTAAACCCAGGTTTAGTTTGGCCTAGGCCAGAATATACTATGGGAGATCCATCAGGAGAATATCCACCATCTCATCAAAACCATTCCCAGGCGTTTTAGGGAGGTCATACAGGCACGTGGAGGCCACACAGGCTACTGAGCATCATGTCCTTGTCTTCAGGCTTTTCCACTGATGTTGGATCAGTCTGTAATTTGATTTTCCACTTTGATTTTGAGTATCACTCCAAATTGATACCTCCATGGGATATTAAGTTTGATTTACATTGATCATTTATATGTTTTATTGTTCTCAACACATCCCATTATGTAATGCATAAAGAGATTTGCAACTGGAATATTTCATTTATTAATATTTAGGATGCAGTATTTTAGTGTCCCCTTTATTGTTCTGAGCAGTGTATATACAGTGCAGGCAAAAAAAACCTTTTACAAGTTCAACAAAACCAAAAAAATCTCTATTTCTTTACAATTAGTATTTCATCATTAATGAATTAGTATTAATTAGTATTTACATTTTACTAAGCCAGCTTTGCTATTAGCCAGTTTTTGATTATCTCCCACATTGTGTGCACTTTTAAGAAGTGAAATCATGATGCAGATTTTACATGTAAAGTTTATTTTGCCGCACAAGTGTAAAGATTTTTTGCCGGCACTGTATATATACACTGCTCAAAAAATAAAGAGAACAATAACATATATATAGTGTATATATACAGTACAGACCAAAAGTTTGGACACACCTTTTCATTTAAAGATTTTTCTTTATTTTCATGACTATGAAAATTGTACATTCACACTGAAGGCATCAAAACTATGAATTAACACATGTGTAATTATATTCTTAACAAAAAAGTGTGAAACAACTGAAAATATGTCTTATATTCTAGGTTCTTCAAAGTAGCCACCTTTTGCTTTGATGACTGCTTTGCACACTCTTGGCATTCTCTTGATGAGCTTCAAGAGGTAGTCAGCGGGAATGGTTTTCACTTCACAGGTGTGCCCTGTCAGGTTTAGTAAGTGGGATTTCTGGCCTTATAAATGGGGTTGGGACCATCAGTTGTGTTGTGCAGAAGTCTGGTGGATACACAGCTGATAGTCCTACTGAACAGACTGTTAGAATTTGTATTAGGCTTTGGTTCCACGGTCCGGAACCACAGCGCATTTGACGGAGCGGAAATTCCGCTCCGTCCTAAGCCCCGCCCCTTTTTGTTGCGCGCTCATTCCGGATGTGTTCCGGACACCTCCGGAACACATGCGGAATGATCGTAGGGCTGCATAGCCCTGTGTTATTTCCGTTGCGGCGACGCTGCGTCGCCGCAACAGACTAGGACATGCTGCGGTCTGAAAAGACGCGGAGCATGTCCGGAAACGCAGGTCTTCCGCCTGCGTGTTTTACAGCATAGTGGAGACGGGATTTCTTGAAATCTCCTCCACTATGCTGTAACATCTGGACGCTGCGTGTTTGACGCTGCGCCAACGCACAGCGTTAAACACGCAGCAATTCCGGACTGTTTCCTGAACGTGGAAACATACCCTTATGGCAAGAAAAAAGCAGCTTAGTAAAGAAAAACCAGTGGCCATCATTACTTTAGGAAATGAAGGTCAGTGAGTCCAAAAAATTCGGAAAACTTTGAAAGTGTCCCCAAGCGCAGTTGCAAAAACCATCAAGAGCTACAGAGAAACTGGCTCACAGGTCCTTTTGTCACTAAATGTTGCTATAAAGTTTTGTGCATAATTTTTTCACTCTGTCTTATTTACCCTGATGTTCATATAGATGTAGTTCAATTTACATGTCAACTTTTCACATTTTCCTTGTGTTTTACCTGCTTGTATTACTGTGTAATGCTGAACAAAATAGCTTGTTTACGCTAGGCTCTTATCTTATGCTAATTTTTGATTCATATATATTGACACATATAAAGAACTGTACGCTTGCAGAAGCATGCAGGAACAATAATTTACAGTTTACTCTATCTGATGAGGAGCTAGATGCATTCATTGCGATATTCTATGCTCGTGGAATATCTGGCACGAACCGTCACTCGATTAGCAGTATTTGGTGTAATGACTGGGGAATACCGTTTTGCAAAGCGACAATGTCTAGGGACCGCTTTGTTGAAATTATGAGGTTTCTCAGATTTGATGAGAAATCTACTCGATCGGAGAGACTGCAAACGGACAAGTTTGCTCTATTTTCTACTGTGTGGGACAGGTTTATTGAAAATTGTATTGCGTGTTACAAACCTGGTCCATACATAACGGTGGTTGAGCAACTTTTCCCAAGCAAAACTAGGTGTCCATTCACGCAGTACATGCCTTCCAAACCAGATAAATATGGCCACAAATATTGGCTAGCTGTTGATAAGGAGAGCAAATATCTGGCAAATGGCTTCCCTTATCTAGGCAAAGATGACACACGCCGTGCTGAGGACCGTTTAGCTGACCATGTGGTAATGAAGTTATTGGACCCGTTTTTGAAAAAAGGTCGCAATGTTACAACCGATAATTATTTTACTTCAGTAAAATTAGCTAAACAGCTAAAAAGCAAAGGAACAACCATCGTGGGAACACTGAACAAGATAAGGCGAGAAGTGCCTAAAGAAATAAAATCCATGAAAGAGGAATTGTACAACACTAAAGTGTTTAGAAATGAAGACAATTTTACACTTACAGTATATCAAGGAAAGCCCAACAAAAATGTTGTCATTTTGAGTTCCGTCCATCCAGATGTTGTTGTTGCGTCTGATTCCGCTAAAAAAACTCCAGAAACGGTAAAGTTTTACAATGAAACAAAATATGGAGTAGATGTAGTGGATCAGATGGCACGAAAATATACCACACGAACATGCACAAGGAGATGGCCTGTTCATGCATTTGAAAATGCCTTAGACTTTGCGGGTATAAATGCATGGATAATATTCAATGAGATAACCCACCAAAAAATGTCACGCAAGTCATTTTTGCAAACGCTTGTGAGAGAGTTGAGTGGTCCTTATGTCACAGATAGGGAAAAGGGTTCCACGTCCCAAGTTTCTACATGCTCAGATGTGATGGTTCAAACAAAATTTTGCCAGATCAAAGAAAAGTGCAAGAAAAATAGATCTGTCGGCAATTGTAAGACTTGTGGTAAGTCTTTGTGTGGGCAATATACTGCCATAAATCAAAGGCAATGCCTAAAATGCGAAACACCAAATGTTTAGAAGGTGAATTCTGCACCATATTTTCATTTTTATGCTCCTCCACCTACATTTTCTCTGCTTTTTGTTCTTCAGTTGTTGTTTATATGTGTGCACTTGAATAAAAAAAATGTTTGAAAAACGTCTATTATAATTATTGTTATTTTCTGTAGAAAAATAAGAAAAGCAGAAAAAAAACAATCAAAAGCATTACTGTTGGATCTCACAATAATAATACATTACAAAAAATATAATTATTAATAAATAACCACAAATGAAACTCTAAAAATAAACGAAAACAAGCAAGGAGTCAAAATGACTCCTTTCAGTAGTTCTAGGCGGGGTCACGAGTCCAGTAGTCCTAGTGTTAAGTGTGACAAACATGAAAAAGAATAGGAAATATACATTGCCAAATGTGCTCAGTGTGAACCTGCTCTCATCCGTGAAGAGCACATGCCACCAATGTCGAATCTATTAATCTTGGTTTTCTCTGGCAAATGCCAATTGCCCTGCATGGTATTGGGCTGTAAGCACAACACCCATTTGTGGACATCAGCCCCTCATACCACCCTCATGGAGTCTGTTTCTGACAGTTTGAGCAGACACATGGATGTTAGTGGCCTGCTGAAGGTAATTTTGCTGGGCTCTGGCACTACTCCTCCTGTTCCTCCTTGCACAAAGGAGGAGGTAGTGGTTCTGCTGCTGGGTTATTGCCCTGCTACGTCCCCCTCCACATCTCCTGGTGTACTGGCCTTTCTCCTGGTATCTTCTCCCTGCTATGGACACTGTGCTGACAGACACAGCTACCCTTCTTACCACTGCTCACATTGATCTGCCATCCTATATGAGCTGTGCTACTTGAGCAACTTCTCTGGGTTATAGACAATGCCTCATACTACTGTACCTCTAGGGGTGAGAGCAATGACAAAATGCAAAGTAACCAAAACAACCAAAAAGCTTAGAACAGAGAAATTGTCTCTAGTCACCACCAGCAGAACCACTCATTTATATGGGTTATCTTGCTAATAACCTATAATTTTTACCTGTTGTTAGTTCCATTTACACAACAGCAAGAGAAATTGATTCACAATCAGTGTTGCTTCATAACAGGACACATTTATTTCACAAGAAGTGTGAATGACTTGGAGTTACATTGTGTTGTTTAAGTGTTCCGTTAATTTTTAAGCAGTATATATATATGTATATATATATACAGGTAGGCGTGAGATCATTTGTGCTTTCCCAACGTAGTCAAAAGTAGAAAAATATCATATAAGCTCAGAACAGCTATTGATCTTGTTGGATTCCCACACTAGTCAGCTTGACAACGACTTGGACTATAGTTCAAAATGTTGATTATCTGGTACATAAATGAACGATTAAGATCATACACTGGAGTGTTGTCTTCCAAAATTTACTGAGAGTACTGAGAGCTAAATTCAACCTAGCGGGTGTTCGGTAATGAGCACAACTAGACGGCAAGCACTTCACAACTCTTCACATTACAGCTGAAAATTCCAAGCTGTGCTTTGACTCCCTTGTGTGAGAATAGCACATTACAGATGTTTGTTGTCGCTGTCTTATTATTGCTAGCATGGCATACTTATGAACAAATTGTGGAGATTAGGCATGCCCCGGCAAAACAAATGCCAAGATAGATGAGGACTGAGTTATCTCAGGGGAAAGCAGTTATCAATCTTGACCATGTTCTCCCAACAGTTTCATTTTTCAGGTTTGTCATTCATCCTTGATAACAAAACGGTTGGCTTCTGAAAATGTCCATTATAGAAGTGTTTCTTGATGGTTTTGAGACATTCCATGGTGAGAATCTGATTTCACTTTTAAAAAGACATTTTCTCTGAAGACCGCATTAGGATTAGCCTACATTGAGGTGCAGAGAAATCCTGAGATACCCATTTACACCATTCATCTTCTTTTTCTTAATATATAACTGTGCAAATGTGGCACAAAACAATTTTGGTCAGAAGGAATTCTCCTGGCATGTAGAACCTGGAAGTTTTAGAGTATATTCACATGACATCTTTTAGATGTATTTTGCCTTACGCGTGCTCTTTAACCATCTCGTGTGCCGTTTTTTTAACAGCTTTGCTGATAGATTATTTTAATTTTTTTCACTTCGCATATAAGGTAATGACGGATTTAAAGCAGAAGCCGCTGTAGTATGGTCACTTCTTTTAGTTGCTTCTCGACTTTCAAAGCCTGAAGCAGTTGATAGAAGGGAAGAAAATTGGTACATATGTATACCAAGTCAATTTGACATTGTTATGCATATGTTCATTCTTTTTGGTGTTTGTTATTACTTTTTTCACGCTGGTTCCAGGCAAAATTCGACATAAAAAGATGTTTAGTGCACATACTCTTAGGATGCAAGCTAGTGAGGATGTGATATCTCACACTGCACTATGTATTTTCTATTGTTCACAGGTCTTAAAAAAGAATACAAAAACTGATGTTGCCTCAGGGTCAGTTTGAAACTGTCTGCATGAATGCAATTCATTATCATATCATAAATCCCAAAATATTTGAGACTTGAGAAGAGTTACAGCATATTCCTTATTTTTTTTTTACATCCGTATTTTGAAGACTATTAGATGCACTGGACCATAAGACGCACCCCAAATTTTCAGGTGAAAATAGGAAAACTTTTTTAAAAAATGGTGGTGTGTCTTATAGTCCGTTTTAATGGTAGCTTAAGGTGGTCGTGGAGCGAGGTCACAAGAGGCATGTCGCTACTTCAGGAGGCCAGCGTGGTGGCAGAATGAGGCGATGTTGCGGGACTTGGGCTGGGAGGAGAGGGCGTCCAGATGGTGCATGCTGCGTGCCCTGGTGTTATGTTCGGTAGCTGAGGAGAGCAGCAAAAAGGCAATACACCAGAGCAGTTGGAATCTATGAGATTGCAGTACCTGATAACCACCACAACTAGAGGCAGCCGTGGAGCGTTCCTACGTTGGTCCTAGACGCCTCGTCACAGCTGAGAAACTAACTACACCTAAAGACAGAAACAGGAAAGCTATCTGCCCGGAGCAGAACCCCAAAGATAATAGAAGCCCCAAACATGTAATGGCGGTTAGACAAGAGGAAATACTGACACAGAAGAAAATAGTATGAGCAAACGCTGGGGCCCAAACTATCTAAATAGAAAAGGATAGGAAGGGTACTTACTGCAATCCCAGAAACCCTGAAAAGCACCAACTCTACTATTCAAAATCACCTGAGATCACACGACCTCTACCACCTAAATTAGTTCTCTGGTGTAACAAAATCAAAACAGCAGCCACTGAAAAAACTGGAAAAAGCAAAAGAACAAAACTCAGTGGCTGAACTAAACTGGAGGGCAGAAGCCCCCAGAGGGACCTGAAGGCCCCACAGAATGCAGTACAAAATGCAAAAATATAGCACAAACACAAAAGAAGCAAAGTTATCTGTAAGCAGGAGATGCAGACACGACACAGCAGGCTACAAGGGAAACTGGAATGAAGGATTCAGACCAGAACAATTGATCACGGCAACCCTGATGGAAATGACTCACTTATATAAGACCAGTCAGTAACACCTGATTCCAGTCCTCACAATCTTCACTAGCACCGCTTGTAACCACCAAGGACTCTGCTCAGAACTCATCTCAAACCATTCACAACACCCTGGCTCTCTAAGTTATTGGCGCTGGTGAGTGGAGTCCCCTTTCCCATTGATTTCCCTGTGGTTGGCTTTGGAAAATAGCCACCGGAGGAGATGCATGCGCAGATTAAAATCTTGGGAGATGAGATCCCATCTCCTGAGATCTCAATCTGTGCATGCATTACCTCTGGCGGTCATTTTCCCAAATCCCACTGCATGGAAATCAATGAGAAAGGGGACTCCAGTAACGGTGCCGACATCTTATGATAGCCCAGGGCCTGCAGCCTCGCCCCGCTCCTGCTGTTGGCCTCCTGAAGCAGTGACCCTGCCTCCTGTGACCGCGCTCCACCGCACCCCTCCCCCCGGTAAGCCACCTTTGGATTATGAGACACACCCTCATTTTCCTCCCAAATTTTGGGAAGAAAACTGCATCATATAATCCAAAAAATACGGTATATTTATGTGCTTGCTACAAATGTAGAGATGAGCAGATTGATCTGTGGAGGATTGAGTTGAAGTTAAATTTGCGGTTTCTTGTGAATATGAACATTTTGACATTTGATTCATGATTTGAAAAAAAGTTACTTGTCACCATTTCCCACACTGCTGAAGCATCAAAGAGCGGGCTAATATAATATTGTGCTGATGCACGGGCCTCCCATAATACCCTGCAGCTATAACATTTAACTGATTATCATACCTTGTACTGTGAGGATAAGTACCTGAGTAACAAGAAATCAGTAGTTCCCAGTGGAGCAGCATTTGTATGGCAGGTTTGTTTTCAAACTCCAGAGTCACCGAGTAAGGCTGGAGTCACACCAGCATATGGCATCCGATGCGAGAGCATTGGATGCGTTAAGCTAATAACCTACGGCTCCTTCTCCGCTGCGAGTGGGAGAGGATCAGAGCACAGCTGCGGAGGAGGCGGAGAAATTAATTTCTCCATCCTCTCTGCTGCTGGCATCGGCGAATATCGCACAGCACTCGGGTGATATCCGAGTGCTGTTCGTTTTGTCACTCACACATATAGAATTGTATGGGTGCGTGTGAGCTGAGTCTTGCTGCCAATCGCAGCATACTGCGATTGTTCTCGCATGTCGATATGGCGTGAGAAAATAATCGCAGATATGAGCTGCCCTGTAGAGTAAAACTGGGCCGAGTGCTATGCGATGTTTTATCACATAACACTCGGAGTTGTTGTACAGTAGTGTGACTCTGGTCTAAGCCTCTCTCTTCCGTAGAGTAAAAGCTCTTATGGGTTCTCTCTCCCTCCATTCTCTCCTCCACATGTACGAGTGCTTCACACAAATTAGAATATCATCAAAAAGTTAATTTATTTCAGTTCTTCAATACAAAAAGTGAAACTCATACATTATATAGAGTCATTACAAACAGAGTGATCTATTTCAAGTGTTTATTTCTGTTATGTTGATTATTATGGCTTACAGCCAATGAAAACCCAAAAGTCATTATCTCAGTAAATTAGAATAATTAACAAAAAACACCTGCAAAGGTTTCCTAAGTGTTTAAAAAGGTCCCTTAGTCTGTTTCAGTAGGCTACACAATCATGGGGAAGACTGCTGACTTGACAGATGTCCAGAAGGCAGTCATTGACATACTCCACAAGGAGGGTAAGCCACAAAAGGTCATTGCTAAAGATGCTGGCTGCTCACAGAATGCTATATCCAAGTACATTAATGGAAAGTTGAGTGGAAGGAAAGAGTGCGGTAGAAAAAGGTGCACAAGCAAGCGGGATAACCAAAGCCTTGCAAGGATTGTTAAGAAAAGGCCATTCAGAAATTTGGGGGAGATTAACAGGGAGTGGACTGCTGCTGGAGTCATTGCTTCAAGAGACACCACACACAGACGTATCCAGGAAATGGGCTATAAGTGTCACATTCCTTGTGTCAAGCCACTCATGACCAATAGACAACGCCAGAAGCGTCTTACCTGGGCCAAGGAGAAAAAGAACTGGACTGTTGCTCAGTGGTGAATCAAAATATTGTATCTTAGGGTCTCAATTAGAGAAAATTATATAGAAAAACTCAATTAAAAGATGTATCCTTTATTGTAATTGTTCTATAAACCACCTGAAAAGGTGGTGTGTACACACCCAAACTAAAACACACCGTGAATAAGACCAAAACTAACAATCTTGGATTAATACACTATAGGTCCCTAATGATTACCTATATGGTGTCCTGCCTGACTGCGGAGGTTGGCACCCTAGGGGGGTAGCGTTGTGGCGCCTCCGCTCAGCGACGGCTGCCCCTATTAATCCCTAGATGCACCCTAAAACATAGCCCTCATAATGTAGGGAGCAATAGAAACATGGTATTGAATATCAGAGTACTCATCTGCCGCGAGTGCCACCTGCCTTTGCCTCAACGCATTTCGCCCTTACGGCTCATCAGGAGGACCGATGCTAGATAGTGCGTCTTGATAGAAAATAATGTGCACTTTATGAGGATATGATTCAAATTGATCCACTTTCTATGTCACCAGTTGGTTATCTATTGATCAAATCTGAGACATGTATGCAGTGCACTTAATTTAGCACTTCTATTATTGATAGAAATATACTGTGTCTTAATAATAAAAGATTGGTATCGTGGATGGCAGTTCCCTAGACTTAAATAAATGAATAAATAAACACCGCGCTTAAACAAAAAGTACCTAATATTGAAAATGCAATTAATATTACAAAGTGTTAAACTCACTGTGAATTGCCAAGTTCCTGGGAAAGGTTGTTTGAGGAATACCCTCTTCACGTATGGACTGAAAAAATAGGACGGCCAGTAAGTTGTTGGCTGCTACAGAACAAAGATGTGGCTCATAAGATTGTACTTACTAATGTAATTAACAGTACTTACTGAAAAAATTGCTTAATTATGAATGTTGTATCACTTTGATTGATGGATCACAGAGTTCAGTTTTGAGTTAGTAGCACATTAAGGAAAGTATGTATGCTGATATAGATGAAATATGGACCCAGAACCAATTCAAAAAATGTGTATGCCTACTCAAAGCCTTTCTGCAAAAAATATATATTGTTGATAATGAATAATTGTGTATTAGTGCAGAAAAACCATATGAAAATGATGAATAGCCAATATACTCACAATATGAGTTGAGGATTTAGATTAATGCAGGGAGAGCCGTCATATAGAGCAATGATATATAAGCACTGGTATAAATGAGATGTAAATATATGCCAGTTTATAATCTAGCCGCTCCTTCAGACCTTGCTGCAAATGACAATTATACTCATTCAGATCTAATTATAAATAGTTAGTGAGTATTATGCTCAGCTATATACTCACTGTGTGTGAATAGATGTAATCTGCTGCAGGGAATATCACTGCATGGAGCGGGTAAGCTGATGAGCATGAGCTGGTGAGCGTTGTGCTCTGTTTCGTTGTACTCACTGCATATGCGGATGAATCAGGTCTGCTGCGGGGAAAATCGCCGCATGGAGCGTTGCTAGGAGGAGGTCGGCAAACACCCGGCGCGCTCCGGCCGGAAGCGGCGCCTGAGGTCGCGACAGGAAAGGGCGGAACAGCAAGGTGACGTCACCGATTAGTTGCGCTTGCGTGGAAGTGCAGGGGCTAAGTGTGCTGACGCGTTTCTAGGGACCACTATCCCTCTTCATCAGAGCTGAAGCTCACTGCACTGAATTGCTTCTATATATAGAGAAATGTGCTAATGAGGTTCCCTTTCATTGTAAACCTCAAAGAATGGTGGCTTTGAGAGGACTGCTAGACCTGCAGTGATTGTGATAATGACCGTGTTCCTATATGATGAAACATATTAAAGTGTGTGAATGGTTACAAACAAATGCGATATGCATGATACAGTAAAAATAAAAATAGATTAAATTAAAAACCGTCCTTTATTGAAGTCTTTTAAAATAGCTAGTGGTATTTATTCTAGCAGTAGATGTGAAATAAAAATACAAATAAAAATAAAAATATATGCAGATAAAAATATACTAAAAATTGTGAACAGTTTAACCAATACGTGTTGGTTTCAGGCTGGACCTCTAAAAAATATATATATATATGAACACAATATGATCGGTCCAATAAGTGATGAACATATATACATATAAAAAATATAAAATGAAATAAAATAGTTCTATAGGAAATATACATGTATATATATACATGTGCATCATTAGTATATATTGAGTCCAAAAAACAATGTTTTTAGTTTTTAGTTAATTTAGTGAATTAAAAGCATAAAGTTCAATCTCATGATTGAGTCCCTTTGGAACAAGGGTGTCAAGAGTGAAGATCCATCGGGACTCAATCCTTGACATACACTATTATAATCGCCACCTCTACATTTTTTGGGAACTAATTCAATGCCATAGAAGGTAACGTCTGTGCACCTTTTGTTGTGTTTTTCCAAAAAATGTCGGGATAGAGGGTGACCTAAAAATCCTTTTTTGATATTGGTCAAGTGTTCGTTAATCCGTATTTTAAGGCACCTTTTTGTTCGGCCCAGGTATAGTTTGTTACATGGGCATTTCAAGATATAAATAACCCCCTTGGATTCACACGTGATTTTAGATTTAATGTTAAACATCATTGTTTCACTTGAATCTGTAAAACTGGACTTATTAGTTTTGTTATACTTGGTATGTGTACAACCATAACATTTTCTACAGGGTAGAAAACCAGTGACTTGTGAAACTGGTTGTGGCCTAGTTTCACCAATATTCAATGGCTTGTTGTAGGAGCCAGAAGAAGGCCTAGATTTTTGGCTTTGGTGAATATAAATCTAGGGTGATCTGGCAAGAGGTTACCTATACATTTATCACCTTGAAGTAAAGCCCAGTGTTTTCTGATTATATTTTTGAACTTCATATGATTCGAATGAAATTGGGTTACAATAGGTACCTGTGATATTTGTTGCTCGATACTTAATGGAGTTGGGTTTTCCCTATCTTTATAGATAGTCATATCCCTATTAATGTTGGCAATCTCATGCTTTGATGCATTCAATGCAGATGCATTGTATCCCTTTGCCAAAAATTCAGCTGTTAGACGATCCGTCTCAGTATAGTAGTCTTTAATTTTAGTGCAATTTCGTCTAATGCGCGTAAACTGGCCCCTCGGAATAGTTGTGAGTCAAATGGGAAGATGACAACTGGACATATGGATAAAGCTGTTGGAATCAACATCCTTATGGTAGCATTTAGTGGCAATTTTATTATTTTCCACATAGATGGTTAGATCTAGGAAATTGACATTTTTACTACTTATGGTTGGTGTGAATTCCAAACCATAGTTGTTGCTATTAAGACTACTCATAAACGACTGAAGGTGTGATGGGGAGCCGCCCCATATGAAAAAAATATCGTCAATGAAGCGGCGCCATAATATTAGGCCATCAAACAATTTATTGTCTTGGTAAATATGGTGGTGTTCCCACTTACCCACATAGATGTTAGTGAAACTGGGCGCAAACCATGTACCCATCGCGGTACCATGTATTTGGAGATAATGTTGTTGTTCATATTTAAAATAATTATGATTCAATATAAATTTGATACTTTTTAAAATGAACTGGATCTGGGGTTCTTTATATACATCAAGCATTTGAAGGAAAAATTCAGCCGATTCACTGCCCTTTTGAGGGTCTATCACTGTGTAAAGGGATTTTATATCAAGGGTTCCCATAATGTAATTCTCCTGCCATTCCATATTGTCTAAAATTCGTAGCGTATGACTAGTGTCTTTCAAGTATGACGGAATGACGGGCATACACTTCTGAAGATGAGAATCAATGTAGCAGGATAAATTTGCTGTTAAGCAATTTACCCCTGAAATAATTGGTCTGCCTGGAGGGTTGAATTTGTCTTTGTGAATTTTTGGTATATGATAAAAAATTGCAATACTGGGGAATTTATTATTGATAAATTGGAATTCCTTATTGGTAAGGATACCATTCCGCTTTCCCTCCTTGGCTAATTCATTTAATTTGTGTATATATTCAATTGTGGGATCTGATTGAATTTTTTTTATATGTAATAGTGTCATTGAGGAGTCTGAGCGATTCCTGGTGGTATTTAGATTTGTCAAGGACTACTATACTTCCGCCTTTTTCCGCTGGCCGGATAATTATGTGATTGTTGTGATTGAAGTAGTAAAAATGTCAATTTCCTAGATCTAACCATCTATGTGGAAAATAATAAAATTGCCACTAAATGCTACCGTAAGGATGTTGATTCCAACAGCTTTATCCATATGTCCAGTTGTCATCTTCCCATTTGGCTCACAACTATTCCGAGGGGCCAGTTTACGCGCATTAGACGAAATTGCACTAACATTAAAGACTACTATACTGAGACGGATCGTCTAACAGCTGAATTTTTGGCAAAGGGATACAATGCATCTGCATTGAATGCATCAAAGCATGAGATTGCCAACATTAATAGGGATATGACTATCTATAAAGATAGGGAAAACCCAACTCCATTAAGTATCGAGCAACAAATATCACAGGTACCTATTGTAACCCAATTTCATTCGAATCATATGAAGTTCAAAAATATAATCAGAAAACACTGGGCTTTACTTCAAGGTGATAAATGTATAGGTAACCTCTTGCCAGATCACCCTAGATTTATATTCACCAAAGCCAAAAATCTAGGCCTTCTTCTGGCTCCTACAACAAAGCCATTGAATATTGGTGAAACTAGGCCACAACCAGTTTCACAAGTCACTGGTTTTCTACCCTGTAGAAAATGTTATGGTTGTACACATACCAAGTATAACAAAATTAATAAGTCCAGTTTTACAGATTCAAGTGAAACAATGATGTTTAACATTAAATCTAAAATCACGTGTGAATCCAAGGGGGTTATTTATATCTTGAAATGCCCATGTAACAAACTATACGTGGGCCGAACAAAAAGGTGCCTTAAAATACGGATCAAGGAACACTTGACCAATATCAAAAAAGGATTTTTAGGTCACCCTCTATCCCGACATTTTTTGGAAAAACACAACAAAAGGTGCACAGACGTTATCTTCTATGGCATTGAATTAGTTCCCAAAAATTGTAGAGGTGGCGATTATATTAGGTGTATGTCAAGGATTGAGTCCCGATGGATCTTCACTCTTGACACCCTTGTTCCAAAGGGACTTAATCATGAGATTGAACTTTATGCTTTTAATTCACTAAATTAACCAAAAACTAAAAACATTGTTTTTTGGACTCAATATATACTAATGATGCACATGTATATATATACATGTATATTTCCTATAGAACTATTTTATTTCATTTTATATTTTTTATATGTATATATGTTCATCACTTATTGGACCGATCATATTGTGTTCATATATATATATATTTTTTAGAGGTCCAGCCTGAAACCAACACGTATTGGTTAAACTGTTCACAATTTTTAGTATATTTTTATCTGCATATATTTTTATTTTTATTTGTATTTTTATTTCACATCTACTGCTATAATAAATACCACTAGCTATTTTAAAAGACTTCAATAAAGGACGGTTTTTAATTTAATCTATTTTTATTTTTACTGTATCATGCATATCGCATTTGTTTGTAACCATTCACACACTTTAGTATGTTTCATCATATAGGAACACGGTCATTATCACAATCACTGCA
This sequence comes from Oophaga sylvatica, assembly GCA_033576555.1. Classification (NCBI taxonomy): domain Eukaryota; kingdom Metazoa; phylum Chordata; class Amphibia; order Anura; family Dendrobatidae; genus Oophaga; species Oophaga sylvatica. The sequence goes on along the minus strand of JARQOD010000001.1, from coordinate 336,366,197 downwards.
GGTCTAGCAGTCCTCTCAAAGCCACCATTCTTTGAGGTTTACAATGAAAGGGAACCTCATTAGCACATTTCTCTATATATAGAAGCAATTCAGTGCAGTGAGCTTCAGCTCTGATGAAGAGGGATAGTGGTCCCTAGAAACGCGTCAGCACACTTAGCCCCTGCACTTCCACGCAAGCGCAACTAATCGGTGACGTCACCTTGCTGTTCCGCCCTTTCCTGTCGCGACCTCAGGCGCCGCTTCCGGCCGGAGCGCGCCGAGTGTTTGCCGACCTCCTCCTAGCAACGCTCCATGCGGCGATTTTCCCCGCAGCAGACCTGATTCATCCGCATATGCAGTGAGTACAACGAAACAGAGCACAACGCTCACCAGCTCATGCTCATCAGCTTACCCGCTCCATGCAGTGATATTCCCTGCAGCAGATTACATCTATTCACACACAGTGAGTATATAGCTGAGCATAATACTCACTATTTCTAATTAGATCTGAATGAGTATAATTGTCATTTGCAGCAAGGTCTGAAGGAGCGGCTAGATTATAAACTGGCATATATTTATGTGATGAAACGGTGCACACACACGACGGCTGCTGCCGTCCGACCAAGTAAACTGCAGGGATTTATAATTATCCCACTTCCACTTAGGAACTTGCAACTCTCTGGCGCCCCCCTTACCCTCAGGTCAGTCAGGGAACTGCACCTAGGATAATTAGTCGCCAGACGGGTCACTTGGATGTGTGCTGGCTATTGGGCACGCTGCAGTGAGGGAATTATAGTTACTCCGAGCCGCAGCCGGGTAATACACTTATAAAACCCGCTCCGACACCGCCAACGCCACCCCATAGGTCAACACTTTACACCCCTTCTTTATAGCTGCCACCAGCCACGGTTTACTTGGAACAATTTATCAAGAGGGTCCGTAGCAACCCCAAAACAGTAGCGTAGTACTTCAGGCGCGTGCAAATTCGTTTATAGAGCAGGAGAAACAAACTAATAAATTTATAGGTTTATTCCTTAAAAAGACAGGCAGTGCTTATACAATATAAAAAGATGGAACAAACTGAGACAATATCGTTATGTACAATACAGTTACAAAATAAACGGGATTAAGAATGAAAGATAACTCACATGATAGTTACATATGCATAGGCAAGCCAGGCTGGGGGAAGGAGCCACACGTCATAGTTCATTTGCAGATCTCTTAGTCAGGACCTCACAGCAGGGACTGAGCAAGGGGGCTGAATTGCAAGACTTATACATGTCGGCTTCTGACCTCACAAAAGGGGCTGGTTTTCTGGCCACCTCCCCTGTGCTACAAGTTATAGTTTTGAGCTCTGAAAGTCATAAGGACCATAACTCGTCCTGTGAGCCTAGCAGAATGACGGCAGACCTATCAATGATCTTACTTTAAAATGACAGTTCAAATGAGTCCAAACTTGGCTGAGCTAGTCCATGGGGAATCCGAGAATTCCATTTCTCGGGTTCTGTTGGAGTTACGGGTTCACCAGTACCCAGTACGGGAACGATGCCCATGGACACAGGCTTCAAAACAGTAACTTTCGTGTTTCTGACGCAAATCCCCACCGTGTTATAACCAAAACAGAATGAAGTCTCCAAAATGGCCGCTATGGTAGGGGCAGCACATGTTGCTGACAATGGGACCCCTGCGGTGAAGCGGCAAAACTTCCAGCACTGGTAGCTCAGGTTACACTGAGCTTGACTGCAGGTTGGGAGGGGGGAAGGGAAGCGTGAGCTGCAGAGAAAAGGAGGGAGGGGTAACTTTGCCCTGTGCTTGCAAACGGTGGGGGTTGTAGTACTATGGGGAAAGTTCTGGAAACAGCACAAGAAATGAAGCTTGCAGTATCATCACAATTTACATCTCATTTATACCAGTGCTTATTAGTGTTGAGCGATATTGCTCGATATCTAAAAATATCGTATCGAAATTGTATCGCCGATAGCACTAAATATCGTCGATATCCGATTCCGATTGCGGAAGTCCAATGTAAGTCTATGGGAACAAAATATCGCAACTAAAAAAAACCTTTATTTCCTTGTAAACACTAAATATACACACATAGAATACATATATACATTGTGACATATATATATATATACATATATGTATAGTTTATACACTTCTACATAGTAAAATATTCTCTGATTCAATTGCCGGGTAAAGCCGGCTTCTGTGAAAAGACAGAAGCACCCGACATGAAATGACACTTGGTGTACATAGGGTTAACCATGTCTTTTCATGTCGTTTGCAATCTGATTTGCACAAACAATTACATCAGTCTATGTGTGCAAAATTTCACACCTGTAGGGGTTAATTAAAGGTGTAAATTCGTTGTAAAAAAAACAGACTTTTTTGCTACGAATTTACACCTTTAATTAACCCCTACAGGTGTGAAATTTTGCACACTTACACTCATGTAATTGTTTGTGCAAATCAGATATCAAACTACATGAAAAGACATGGTTAACTCTATGTAAACAAAGTGTCATTTCATGTCGGGTTCTGCATTTTCACAAAAGCCGGCAATTGAATTAGCGGCTATTATACTATGTAGAAGTGTATGAACTATAAATATAAATATATATATATATATGTGTCACAAATTTAATGACATGTATATATATATATGAGGTGTAAAATTGCTGAAAAAAAATGCGTGGGCTCCCGCCCTATTTTCGCAACCAGACAGACAAAGCCAGTGAGTGGGGGCAGATAATAATAGCCCAGAGAGGGACCATTATTTTTGGCCCCCCCCCCCGGCTACTAACATCTGCCCCCAGACACCCCAGAAAGGGCAAATCTCTAATTAGATTTGCCCTTTCTGGCACTTTGCCCGTCTATTCCCATTGCCCTGTAGCGGTGGCGAATGGGTTAATAAGGGGTTAAAATGACCTTGCAATTGAAAGGTCACTTTAAGCCAGGTTAAAATTGAGAGCTGTCAATTAGACAACTATCAATTATTAATCCTATTGTATGAAAGAAAAATCAAACACACACACTTTAATAAAAAAGAAGTTTAATGAAATAATCACACAGTTTTTGACCATATTTTATTTTCCTGCTAAAACCATTTCCTGTAATAAAAATAAAATAATAAAGCAAAATTATTCTTACCAATCCGATGTACAGTCAGGTCCCACGGTGTAATCCTTCAGAAAGGGTTAATGTTTACTGCAGGGACCGCAGCTAATGCTGCAGCCTCACAGTAAACCCCCAAATGAATGAGTTCCTCTCCTGGCTGACAGGAGAGGAAGTGGAAAGCTTAATTGATTGCTTTCCACTTTCACTTCAGGTCAGCGAGGGACACAATCAGTAACGTCAGAGGGAACTGGTTAACAAAAATAGGGGATCCCCTCGAAAAAAATTGGCGTGGGGTCCCCCCTATTTTTGTTAACCAGCCAGATGAAGCAGACCGCTGAGGCCTGGTTTTTCAGGCTGGTAAGGATCCAATATCCATGGACCTTGCAAGCCTGATAATACCAGGCCACAGCAGTCTGCTTAGCTTGGCTGGTTAACAAAAATAGGGGATCCCCTCGAAAAAAAGACGGCGTAGGGGTCCCCCTATTTTTGTTAACCAGCCAAGTAAAATGCAGACTGCTGCGGCCTGGTATTAAAAGACTGTCAAGGCCCATGGATTTTGGCCCTCAACAGCCTGATAATGCCAGGCTACAGCAGCCCCACATTTGGCGCATCAAAAGATGTGCCAATTGTGGCACTTTACCCGGCTCTTCCCACTTGCCCTGTAGCGGTGGCAAGCGGGGTAATAAGGGGTTAATGTCACCGTTGATTGCACGGTGACAATAAGCCCGGTTAATAATGGAGAGGTGTCAATAAGACACCGATCCATTATTAATCCCAAAGTTATTAAATGCATAAAAAAAAGACAAAGCAAGAAAAAAGTATTTTAATGAAATAAAAGAGACAACACAGTTTTCATTTCTTTTATTGTACTCTCATTCCTGCAACGCCATCGATCTCCTGTAAAAAAAGAAAAAAAACAAACCAACAGTATACCACCTGTCCGACGCAGTCCATAGTAACGACTGTCCCACGACGATCCAGCTCTGCTACATCGCAATGACAGGCTGAGCCTGTCATCCCGGCGCAGCACAGCTGATTGCCCGCTTCCCCGGCGGTGACGTCATCGGACTGACTGCTTTACGGCCGGGATTACCCAGCAGTCACTGCAGTTATCGCGAGAAACTGCATGTGACCGGCGGGGAGAAGAGGATGGCGGCCATGAAGCAGTCCAGGACGTGACCGCCGGAGATCTTCTGCCAGGTAAGTGCCGCTGACTCCTGACAGACCCGACCGACGGACACTGACAGTGACAGACCCGACCGACGGACACAGACAGTGACAGTGACAAATCCGATTCCGGTATTCGATAAGACGAAAATATCGAAACGAATTATCGAAAGGCCGATAGAGCTAATATCGGCCGATAGCCGATATTTGCATTATCGTATCGCTCAACACTAGTGCTTATACAGGTCCTTCTCAAAAAATTAGCATATAGTGCTAAATTTCATTATTTTCCATAATGTAATGATTAAAATTAAACTTTCATATATTTTAGATTCATTACACACCAAATGAAATTTGTCAGGTCTTTTATTGTTTTAATACTGATGATTTTGGCATACAGCTCATGAAAACCCAAAAATCCTGTCTCAAAAAATTAGCATATTTCATCCGTCCAATAAAATAAAAGTGTTTAAAACAAAAAAAAAAAAAACCCATCAAATAATAATGTTCAGTTATGCACTCAATACTTGGTCGGGAATCCTTTTGCAGAAATGACTGCTTCAATGCGGCGTGGCATGGAGGCAATCAGCCTGTGGCACTGCTGAGGTGTTATGGAGTCCCAGGATGCTTCGATAGCGGCCTTAAGCTCATCCAGAGTGTTGGGTCTTGCGTCTCTCAACTTTTTCTTCACAATATCCCACAGATTCTCTATGGGGTTCAGGTCAGGAGAGTTGGCAGGCCAATTGAGCACAGTAATACCATGGTTAGTAAACCATTTACCAGTGGTTTTGGCACTGTGAGCAGGTGCCAGGTCGTGCTGAAAAATTAAATCTTCATCTCCATAAAGCATTTCAGCCGATGGAAGCATGAAGTGCTCCAAAATCTCCTGATAGCTAGCTGCATTGACCCTGCCCTTGATGAAACACAGTTGACCAACACCATCAGCTGACATGGCACCCCACACCATCACTGACTGTGGGTACTTGACACTGGACTTCAGGCATTTTGGCATTTCCTTCTCCCCAGTCTTCCTCCAGACTCTGGCACCTTGATTTCCGAATGACATGCAAAATTTGCTTTCATCAGAAAAAAGTACTTGGGACCACTTAGCAACAGTCCAGTGCTGCTTCTCTGTAGCCCAGTGCTGCTTCTCTGTTTCTGGTTCAAAAGTGGCTTTACCTGGGGAATGCGGCACCTGTAGCCCATTTCCTGCACACGCCTGTGCACGGTGGTTCTGGATGTTTCTACTCCAGACTCAGTCCACTGCTTCCTCAGGTCCCCCAAGGTCTGGAATCTGTCCTTCTCCACAAACTTCCTCAGGGTCCGGTCACCTCTTCTCGTTGTACAGCGTTTTCTGCCACATTGTTTCCTTCCAACAGACTTCCCATTGAGGTGCCTTGATACAGCACTCTGGGAACAGCCTAATTGTTCAGAAATTTCTTTCTGGGTCTTACCTTCTTGCTTGAGGGTGTCAATGATGGCCTTCTGGACATCAGTCAGGTCGCTAGTCTTACCCATGATGGCGGTTTTGAGTAATGAACCAGGCAGGGAGTTTGTAAAAGCCTCAGGAATCTTTTGCATGTGTTTAGAGTTAATTAGTTGATTCAGAAGATTAGGGTAATAGCTCGTTTAGAGAACCTTTTCTTGATATGCTAATTTTTTGAGACAGGATTTTTGGGTTTTCATGAGCTGTATGCCAAAATCATCAGTATTAAAACAATAAAAGACCTGAAAAATTTCAGTTGGTGTGTAATGAATCTAAAATATATGAAAGTTTAATTTTAATCATTACATTATGGAAAATAATGAAATTTAGCACTATATGCTAATTTTTTGAGAAGGACCTGTATATCATTGCTCTATATGACGGCTCTCCCTGCATTAATCTAAATCCTCAACTCATATTGTGAGTATATTGGCTATTCATCATTTTCATATGTTTTGTTCTGCACTAATACACAATTATTCATTATCAACAATATATATTTTTTGCAGAAAGGCTTTGAGTAGGCATACACATTTTTTGAATTGGTTCTGGGTCCATATTTCATCTATATCAGCATACATACTTTCCTTAATGTGCTACTAACTCAAAACTGAACTCTGTGATCCATCAATCAAAGTGATACAACATTCATAATTAAGCAATTTTTTCAGTAAGTACTGTTAATTACATTAGTAAGTACAATCTTATGAGCCACATCTTTGTTCTGTAGCAGCCAACAACTTACTGGCCGTCCTATTTTTTCAGTCCATACGTGAAGAGGGTATTCCTCAAACAACCTTTCCCAGGAACTTGGCAATTCACAGTGAGTTTAACACTTTGTAATATTAATTGCATTTTCAATATTAGGTACTTTTTGTTTAAGCGCGGTGTTTATTTATTCATTTATTTATTTTCTATTATATTTGGTAGGTCAACACAGAGCCCACTTATAAACTACCAGCTGCTCTCCAAGTACCAGTCCAATAATAAATTATTACATACGCATTTTTTCCTCTTTTTTGTTCTAATTAAGGTGTAGCGCCAGTGTTTGTTTATTTATAGTTCCCTAGACTTATTCAAGCAAGAGGCTGAGGTCATATTGACTTGTATAGTGTTTGGCCAGCTCTATGGATCTTAAATGAATTCTGGTATTTACTATTATCATTTATCTGTACTCTCTGCAAACCACCAAGCCGTTTTATATATGTTTTTATGGTTCTTGGGCTTTAAGGTCTCTTTATTAATAGGAGTGAGCTTTGTATAGAAAAAGTGGTTCCTTATTGAGGGTGCGGGTAATATATATATATGGTTATAGGGCGCATCTAGGGATTAATAGGGGCAGTCATCGCTGACCGGAGGCACCACAATGCTACCGCCCTAAGGTGCCAACATCCGCAGTCAGGCAGGTCACCATATAGGCAATCATTAGGGACCTGTAGCATATAAAATCAAAGGTTGTTTGTTTTGGTCTTATTCAAGGTATGTTTTAGTTTGGGTGTGTACATACCACCTTTTCAGGTGGTTTTTAGTCAATTACAATAAAGGATATATCTTTTAATTAGTTTTTTTCTATATGATTTTCACTGTTGATCAGTGGTCCAAGGTGTTGTTTTCAGATGAAAGTAAATTTTGCATTTCATTTGGAAATCAAGGTCCCAGAGTCTGTAAGAAGAGTAGAGAGGCCACAATCCAAGCTGCTTGAGGTCTAGTGTGAATTTTCCACAGTCAGTGATGGTTTGGGGAGCCATGTCATCTGCTGGTGTAGGTCCACTGTGTTTTATCAAGACCAAAGTCAGCGCAGAGGTCTACCAGGAAATTTTAGAGCACTTCATGCTTCCCTCTGCTGACAAGCTTTTCGGAGATGGAAATTTCATTCTCCAGCAGGACTTGGCACCTGTACACACTGCCAAAAGTACCAATACCTGGTTTACAAACAACAGTATCACTGTGCTTGATTGGCAGCAAACTCGCCTGACCTTAACCTCATAGAGAATCTATGGGGTATTGTCAAGAGCAAGATGAGAGACACCAGACCCAACAATGCAGACAAGGTGAAGGCTGCTATCAAAGCAACCTGGGCTTCCATAACACCTCAGCAGTGCAATAAACTGATCGCCTCCATGCCACGCTGCATTGATGCAGTAATTGATGCAAAAGGAGCGTGACCAAGTATTGAGTGCATTTACTGAACATACATTTCAGTAGGCCAACATTTCAGATTTTAAAATCATTTTTCAAGCTGGTGTTATAAAATATTCTAATTTACTGAGATAATGACTTTTGGGTTTTCATTGGCTGTAAGCCATAATCATCAACATTAACAGAAATAAACACTTGAAATAGATCACTCTGTGTGTAATGACTCTATATAATGTATGAGTTTCACTTTTTGTATTGAAGAACTGAAATAAATTAACTTTTTGATGATATTCTAATTTAGTGAGAAGCTCTTGTATTTTGCAAGGTATTGCAAGATTTTCAGTATTGAGATTTGAGCAAATCTATTTGCTACAAACTGAGTTTTTGGAGAACATTTGCTGAATTCAAATTTCAAAAGATCCACTCATCTTTAATCACAAGTGTTGTATTTTTCTGTAGCACTTCATTCACAGTGGTGCAAGTACACAAAATCTCAGTAAACAGTTGAGTGACGTAAGTGACAAAAAGATACACTGATTTGCAATGAATTGTCACACTAGGTTTTGTTTCTCTATACTTTTTTATAGGACTAGAGCATATCAAATGTGGTGCAAATATTCAAAAAGGGGTCAAAAATTGTCATCAGAAATTATAGCATTTGACTTGAATCATACAGGGCCATTTACATAAACATTCAAAGCTTATATTTTTAGTGTAAAATCTAATTACTACTTAGAAGGTATTGCTGAATTTGACTTTTTTTACTGCATAACTGAGAAATGTAACTAGTTTGGTGACCCTAAAGTTCCTGACAAGTGCCCAAAGACAATTCACTTTTCATATTAGACTTATTAGGACAATACAAAAATTGGTTACAAAGGTGTTCACATCCTTCAAATGCTGGATTAAACTTATGGAATTCTCGTCTGTGGTTTTTGAGGTGCAGTCACAAGCTTATTTCTTTCTTTCATTATCATGATTTAGACAATCCTTTTACATTCTCATATACTATGATAAAAATGTAAAACACTGTATATATCCATTTTTTTTCTTTTTAAATATAATACATTGGATGGCAAAGTACATTTTACAAACTAATCTTCCTTGTGGTTTTTACAACACTAAAATCTGCTTTTATATCAAGATATGTTTCTAAATTTAGGCATTTAACATCTCCTCGCTGTCATTTTGGATAAAAGGACAGTTAATGTCAGCTGCTGTGAGCATGCTCACACCAGCTCAAGAATGTGAACCTTAATTGTCTCTCTGCCTCCAAGGAAAGGTAAAAGGTTACCTAGAATATACAAACACAGAGCTTTAATTGGCAGAATATTTTTTTTTACATTTTTTAATACAGTCTGTGTGACTAGACTGTGGAGGTGGACTTGCAAAGTAACTGTCATAGTAATTTGTTTCATGGCCATTGTAATAAATAGTTTATGAGTGGGGTTTCTTTCCGTCACTTATAAAAGGACCTTTACTATTTAAAACCACAGCACTTCTAGATGTCTGGTTAGTCTGTAATTCAGTGAAAATACACATCCATATGATAATGTAAAAAACCCTTACAAATCTAAAATCTTGCTTTGGATTTGATAACAGGTTTCACTGAATAGCATCCTGACATCTCCTGGGTCAGGCTGTCATAGTGACAACGTGAAAAAGGAACTGAAATAACTATATATTTTCACAAAATCAGCAAAAATGGTCAGACATAGAGTTTTTGTGTTCCTCTATTCAGAAATAAACATCTCTATCTGCCCTATAAATAAATAAAAACATAACCACCAACTGCCATGCACTAATGATATGCTTACTATAGGTGGGTGGACATAGGGCAGTGATGGCGAACCTTTTAGAGACCGAGTGCCCAAACTGCAATCTAAAACCCACTTATTTATCGCAAAGTGCCAACACGGCAATTTAACCAGAATACTGAGGTTTTAGATTAGAAAAACAACTCCATACTGTATAATGGCCCCACATGATGCTGCATACTGTATAATGGCCCCACATGATGCTCCATACTGTATAATGGCCCCATATGAAGCTCTATACTGTATAATGGCCCCATATGATGCTCCATACTGTATAATGGCCAACATGATGCTCCATACTGTATAATGGCCACATGTGATGCTCCATACTGTATAATGGCCACATGTGATGCTCCATACTGTATAATGGCCACACATGATGCTCCATACTGTATAATGGCCACATGTGATGCTCCATACTGTATAATGGCCACACGTGATGCTCCATACTGTATAATGGCCACACGTGATGCTCCATACTGTATAATGGCCACACGTGATGCTCCATACAGTATAATGGCCACACGTGATGCTCCATACTGTATAATGGCCACATGTGATGCTCCATACTGTATAATGGCCACACGTGATGCTCCATACTGTATAATGGCCACAGTGATGCTCCATACAGTATAATGGCCAAACATGATGCTCCATACTGTATAATGGCCACACATGATGCTCCATACTGTATAATGGCCACACGTGATGTTCTATACTGTATAATGTCCACATGTGATGCTCCATACAGTATAATGGCCCCACATGATGATGCATACTGAATAATGGCCCCATATACTGCTGCATATAGTATAATGGCCCCACATGATGATGCATACTGAAAAATGGCCCCACATAATGATGCATACAGTATAATGGCCACATATGATGCTCCTTACTGTATAATGGGCCCCATGATGCTCCATACTGTAATGGCCACACGTGATGCTCCATACTGTATAATGGCCCCACATGATGCTGCATACAGTATAATGGCCACACATGATGCTGCACACTGTATAATGGCCCCACATGATGCTCCATACAGTATAATGGCCACACGTGATGCTCCATACTATATAATGGCCCCACATGATGCTCCATACAGTATAATGGCCACAAGTGATGCTCCATACTATATAATGGCCCCACATGATGCTCCATACTGTATAATGGCCACACGTGATGTTCCATACTGTATAATGGCCAACGTGATGTTCCATACTGTATAATGGCCCCACATGATGCTGCATACAGTATAATGGCCCACATGATGATGCATACTGAATAATGGCCCCACATGATGATGCATACTGAATAATGGCCCCATATACTGCTGCATATAGTATAATGGCCCCACATGATGATGCATACTGAATAATGGCCCCACATAATGATGCATACAGTATAATGGCCACATATGATGCTCCATACTGTTTAATGGCCACACGTGATGCTCCATACTGTATAATGGCCCCACATGATGCTGCATACAGTATAATGGCCACACATGATGCTGCATACTGTATAATGGCCCCACATGATGCTCCATGCAGTATAATGGCTACACGTGATGCTCCATACTATATAATGGCCCCACATGATGCTCCATACTGTATAATGGCCACACGTGATGCTCCATATTGTATAATGGCCACACGTGATGTTCCATACTGTATAATGGCCACATGTGATGCTCCATACTGTTTAATCGCCACACGTGATGCTCCATACTGTATAATGGCCCCACATGATGCTGCATACAGTATAATGGCCACACATGATGCTGCACACTGTATAATGGCCCCACATGATGCTCCATACAGTATAATGACCACACGTGATGCTCCATACTATATAATGGCCCACATGATGCTCCATACAGTATAATGGCCACACGTGATGCTCCATACTGTATAATGGCCACACGTGATGTTCCATACTGTATAATGGCCACATGTGATGCTCCATACTGTATAATGGTCACACATGATGTTCCATACTGTATAATGGCCACATATGATGCTCCATACTGAATAATGGCCACACAAGATTCTGCATGCAGTATAATGACCCCACATGATGATGCATACAGTATAATGGTCCCACATGATGATGCATACAGTATAATGGCCCCACATGATGATGCATACTGAATAATGGCCCCATATACTGCTGCATTTAGTATAATGGCCCCACATGATGATGCATACTGAATAATGGCCCCACATAATGATGCATTCAGTATAATGGCCACATATGATGCTGCATGCAGTATAATGGCCCCACATGATGATGCATACAATATAATGGCCCCACATTGATGCTCCATACTGAATAATGGCCCCATATGATGATGCATACTGAATAATGGCCCATATACTGCTGCATTTAGTATAATGGCCCCACATGATGCTGCATACAGTATAATGGCCCCACATAATGATGCATACAGTATAATGGCCACATATGATGCTGCATGCAGTATAATGGCCCCACATGATGATGCATACAATATAATGGCCCCACACGATGATGCATACAGTATAATGGCCTCATATACTGCTACATACAGTATAATGGCCACACGTGATGCTCCATACTGTATAATGGCCACACATGATGCTCCATACTGTATAATGGCCACACGTGATGTTCCATACTGCATAATGGCCACACGTGATGCTCCATACTGTATAATGGCCACACATGATGTTCTATACTGTATAATGGCCCCACATGATGCTCCATACTGAATAATGGCCACACGTGATGCTCCATACTGTATAATGGCCACACGTGATGCTCCATACTGTATAATGGCCACACATGATGTTCTATACTGTATAATGGCCCCACATGATGCTCCATACTGAATAATGGCCACACGTGATGCTCCATACTGAATAATGGCCACACAAGTTGCTGCATGCAGTATAATGGCCCCACATGATGATGCATACAGTATAATGGCCCCACATGATGATGCATACAGTATAATGGCCCCACATGATGATGCATACAGTATAATGGCCCCACAGGATGCTGCATACAGTATAATGGCCCCACATGATGATGCATACTGAATAATGGCCCCACATAATGACGCATACAGTATAATGGCCACATATGATGCTGCATGCAGTATAATGGCCCCACATGATGATGCATACAGTATAATGGCCCCACATGATGATGCATACAGTGTAATGGCCCCCGAATGATGCTGCATGCAGTATAATGGCCCCACATGATGATGCATACAGTGTAATGGCCCCCACATGATGATGCATACAGTATAATGGCCCTATATACTGCTACATACAGTATAATGGCCACATATGATGCTGCATGCAGTAAATGGCCCCACATGATGATACATACAGTATAATGGCCCCACATGATGATGCATAAAGTATAATGGCCCTATATACTGCTACATACAGTATAATAGCCACATATGATGCTGCATGCAGTATAATGGCCCCCACATGATGATGCATACAGTATAATGTCCCCACATTGATGCTCCATACTGAATAATGGCCTTGCATAAAAAAACTACTCACCTTTGCCCGTTCCAACGCTGATCTCGTCTCTTCATCTATCAATCCTATCTGTGGGCTCGGGCGCCATCTCGACAATAGCGCCACCACCTCTCTCCTCAGCCCGCGCGCTATCCCCATCCTCAGCACACACGATACCCCCGTCCTCAGCACATGCGCAGTCTGATAGAACGGCGCACGGCCCGATGGGCGAGTGCAGAAGCCAGAGGAGAGTGGTCGCTGCGCCGGCTCTAGTCCAGGAGATTACGAACGGGCTGAGGAGTGGTGACGGCGCTAGTTTTGGGGAGATGGCGCACGTGCCCAGCGAGAGGGCTCTGCGTGCCCCCTCTGGCATGCATGCCATAGGTTCGCCACCACTGACATAGGGCAATTAATTTTCCTGGTGAGCCATGTGAGAGGTCGTGACTGTTGTAGAGGGTCGAACTAATAATTGCAAATTAATTATGCTCAATATTAACACTAATTTATTAACATTATTTTAGATTAATATTAACTTTATCATATAATATTGAGCTCAATTAAGTATGTTGACTAGCTTCAACTGCTAATGTATGTTACGATAGAGCTTATAGTAACATGTAACATGTATTCTATAGTAACAAATATTTTTATAGTTATAAGTTTATAAAAAGCAGCAAATAAGTCAGCTCTTCTTATTCAGCACTTGTACCTCGATCAACAGTTTCTCCTATACAGTATGATGCCCATTATGATCCCTAAACAGTGTGATGACCCCAGAGCTCTTCACAGTCTGATGCCCCCACAGCTCCCACACAGTATGATGACCCTTATGATCTCCAAACAGTATGATGTCCCCACAGCCATCCACACAATATGAAACCGCCAGAGCTCTGCACGCAGTATGGTGGCCCTTACAGTCCACCACACAGTGTGATGCCAACTTAGCCATATCACACAGTATGGTGGTTTCCACAGCCATCCAAACAGTATAATCCCACACAGACCCACAAACTGTATGATCCCTACAGACCTACAACACAGTATGATGGCCCCCACAGCACTCACCCATTAAGATGGATCTTATACTACCCCTCAAGGCAGGATTCAAACACAGACCCTCACATATACATTATGATGCTCCAACAGCCCCCACACAGTATGATGACCCCATAGCTCTTCACACAGTATGATGTTCTTACACACTATATTAAAGCCCACAGTATGATTCCATCATGGCCAGACACACAATATGAAGGCTCTCCGAGTTTGCTTCTCAAGTACTGACTGACAATATAAAAATGAAAAACTATTTACCTAGTCTCATTACCAGATGCACTCTGCCAGTCTGTGCTGTGTGTGGACTGAGGCTGAATGTAGTTGGTGGGATCGAGTTATGTCATCATGCCTGCTGCATGGACACTCTGATGTACAGGTCAAATGGTGGAACAGGGAACCAAGAGCTACCTATTCCACCACCGTGTTCAATTGTTTCTGCATCCTGAGGATACAGGTAATGTTGAAATCGACACGTTGGGTAGGAGGATTGCAGGTAATGTTTTTGTACCCAAGGTTCATGCTTACTTTCCATTTATGCTATTACACTCCTACCATGAAAGATAGCAGAGGTCATATGAAAGCAATCCTATGCAATTCCACACATATTTTGTAATGTAAGAGTTTAATCTACGGCATATATCTAGAACTTACAAAAATGGTTTGAGTTAAGCTACATTATTTCTAACACTACCCTGTTGTCATCTGTTTTGTGAACGCTGAACAATGTGAGAAGGTTGTGAAAGAATGACTGCTCTTTCTCAGAGCCCGGAAGCTCACACAATAATCCAAACAACTAATATATCCTCAATCTATTTGTGCTTTGACATTATTTATGTGTTTAAGCTGTAAATTGGTACCAATTTCAGCCCTAAAGAAGCTTTAGGTGAAGGTGTAAATTACTTTAAATAGAATTACAGTATAAATTCAGTATTTGTAAAAAACAGTATGTTGAATACAAGGTTGGCAATAAATGTCATTTTAGAATAACGTCCGACAAATTGAAGCAAATTATGCAAGCCTATACAACACAGTCCTAAAGAGGACCTGTCAGGAGGATATTCTATCCTTAAATAAAGATATGCTTGTAAAGCCCCTGTAATGCATTTGTATTTTTGTAGTAGAATTTAGTGAGAATTCTTTTTTTGAAGTTTTATTCTTAAGTTTACCTGTACGGGAACTTCACTCACCAGCACGGCTGTACTTCATCGTTTATCAAAAGAGGCAATGCCTGCGCAATGAGCTCCTGATGATTCTGTGGATCAAAGTACCGACTCCCGCAACATCATTAGGAGATCAATATACAGGTACTGTCACTGCAACGAACTGGGGCACTGGCAATTCTAATGGAGGCGCCGAAGATCAACCAAGAGCAGCATTCAGAAATTTTCTGTGCTCCCACTAAGAATGCTGCAACAGCAGTGAGCTTGAATGACCACTGATCAATTCAGCAGGAGCTCCAGTTCTTGTAATTAGTGGGGACCACTGCGATTGAAATAATACAGTGGGTTCGGAAAGTATTCAGACCCCTTTAAATTTTTGCACTCTTTGTTTCATTGCAGCCATTTGGTAAATGAAAAAAATGTTCATTTTTTTCTCATTAATGTACACTCTGCACCCCACCTTTACTGAAAAAAAAAGAAATGTACAACTTTTTGCAAATTTATTGAAAAAGAAAAACTGAAATATCACATGGTCATAAGTATTCAGACCCTTTGCTCAGTATTGAGTAGAAGCACCCTTTTAAGCTAGTACAGCCATAAGTCTTCTTGGGAATTATGCAACAAGTTTTTCACACCTGGATTTGGGGATCCTCTGCCATTTTTTCTTGTAGATCCTCTCCAGTTCCGTCACGTTGGATGGTGAACGTTGGTGGACAGCAATTTTCAGGTCTCTCCAGAGGTGTTCAATTGGGTTTAGGTCAGGGCTTTGGCTGAGCCAGTCAAGAATGTTCACAGAGTTGTTCTGAAGCCACTCCTTTGTTATTAATGCTGTGTGCTTGGGGTCATTGTCTTGTTGGAAGGTGAACCTTCGGCCAAGTCTGAGGTCCAGAGCACTCTGGAAGAGGTTTTCATCCAAGATATCTCTGTACTTGGCTGCATTCATGTTTCCTTCAATTGCAACTAGTCGTCCTGTCCCTGCAGCTGAAAAACACCCCCATAGCATGATGCTGCCACCACCATGTTTCACTGTTGGATTATATTGGGCAGGTGATGAGCAGTTCCTAGTTTTCTCCGCACATACCGCTTACAATTATCACCAAAAACTTCTTTCTTCGTCTCATCAGACCAAAGAATCTTATTTCTCTTAGTCTGGGAGTCTTTCATGTGTTTTTTTTAGCAAACTCTATGCGGGCTTTCATATGTCTTGCACTGAGGAGAGACTTCCGTCGGGCCACTCTGCCATAAAGGCCCGACTGGTGGAGGGCTGCAGTGATAGTTGACTTTGTGGAACTTTCTCCCATCTCCCTACTGCATCTGTGGAGCTCAGCCACAGTGATCTTGGGGTTCTTCTTTACCTCTCTCACCAAGGCTCTTCTCCCACGATTGCTCAGATTGGCTGGACAGCCAGGTTTAGGAAGACTTCTGGTGGTCCCAAACTTCTTCCATTTAAGTATTATGGAGACCACTGTGCTCTTAGGATCTTGAGTACTGCAGAAATTCTTTTGTAACCTTGGCCAGATGTGTGCCTTGCCACAATTCTGACTCTGAGCTCCTTGTCCAGTTCCTTTGACCCATGACTTCATTTGGTGTGCCTTTACAAGTCAAGCCCTATCAGTTTAATTAAACACAGCTGGACTCCAATAAAGGAATAGAACCATCTCAAGGAGGATCACAAGGAAATGGACAGCATGTGACGTAAATATGAGTGTCTGAGCAAAGGGTCTGAATACTTATGACGATGTGATATTTCAGTTTTTCTTTTTTAATATATTTTCAAAAATTTCTACATTTCTGTTTTTATCAGTCTTGATGGGGTGCAGAGTATACATTAATGAAAAAAATGAACTTTTTTGCATTTACCAAATGGCTGCAATGAAACAAAGAGTGAAAAATTTAAAGGGGTCTGAATACTTTCTGAACCTATTGTATTATTTCAATAGCAGTGGTCCCCACTAATTACAAGAACTGGAGCTCCTGCTGAATTGTAGATAGTGGATAACTTTCAAACTTGAGAAAACACAGTTAAATACATCACAAGTACATAGTGATTTTTATTAATTCGTACATAGAAATGCTGATGCCATGCAAAATGCTGTAGGCGGATATCCCCAAAATGACAACAGCATATCTATTACTAGCAGTTACTATTAATTTTACATCACAGTTTTCTATTAAATTTATTTTTTTATCATCACTGTAAGTAAAAATGATACAATTGGAAACACTCACCTTCCATTGCTCCAGCACTGCCTCTCTGCCTACTGAGCAAATCACTGGGCTCAATGGTTTAATACCGAATACACTGATGAGTGCAATGATTTGATTGGCTGCAGTGGTCACATGGAAAAAATTCAAGTAGATTTAATTATGTGAAATAAAGTAAGGGTTCCAGCTCACCGGTTTTAAGACATCATGAAGATCGGAGCACGGAACCACCGTGTCATGGCGAAAGATGTTTTCAAATGAGAAGGAAATCCAGCTCCACGATAAAGTGAAAATCCATTCTTTATTCACTCAAAAAATTTACAAAATAAAGAATGATTTTCACTTTTCGTGGAGCTGGATTTCCTTCTCATCAGATTTAATATGCATGAAAATTTTGATGGTTCATATAGAAAAAAAAAAAGTTTGCAGAGTTCAATTAGGATTAACCACTTGAATCAATCTGTAGATTGATCCTCACACTGAAAACCAATGTACAGATTAACAATATGTTTGACTTCTCGGAAGAATCACCATTTTATAACTCCTAAGTATCTAAAATAAATAATTACTTTGGAAATCTGTGTCCGTGTTGTGTTATAACACTCACTCTATTCTCTCTTGTACTGTCGGCTATAAAGGAGATGGGGCAAATGGAAGGGCGTTATGACCACATATGTCTATAGAGAAGCTATAGTTAGAAAAAAGTAGGATTTAAACGTTGTCTGACTTTCTTTTATTATTATTTGTTAATCGCATGTTCAGGTTTTAATGATAAAAAATTTTATTTTCTTTATTTTGAAATCATATTTTTTAGTGAATATAGTTGTATAAGTTATTGTGTTATTGTGAGATGATTTGCATTTTCATAATTCACTTTTTGGATACATAAAATTTAAGAAAGAATAGAAAAAAATGGTCTTTTGTGTGAATTTTTGTGTGAATAAAAAAAGGGGTAAGTGATAAGTTTATTCTGTTGGTCATTTCAATTACAGGCATACAAAAAAATTATAGAATTTACCATTTGGGTTAAATGTAATGATTATACAATAGTATGAGTTACACAAATAATAGGTTTTGCTTTTTTTTTGGCAGAAGGAAATTTTTTTTAAGAGGTTGTCAAATTTTTTTTAAAGGTCAAAATAGATTAAAAAAATAAAAAAAAGTGAATTGCGTCACTGATCCCTTTCCACTCCAGTGTTCCCCCCTGATCTCTACTTCCTGATGCCTTACAACACACGCAAAATGACAACTCAGCCAACTTCTGGGATAATTGCTGAAGCTAATGTTGCTGAGCCACCAATTCTGTATGGTAAGAATGGCCAGGAGTAGAGACTAAGGGGGACTCATCAGAATAAGAGCGGAGGGGAAGTGGGCAGTTTTTATGCCATGTTGATCCTATTTAATGTAAATTGTATGATTAGACTACTTCCTTAATATTTTAACAAATTCTTTTTTTAACCCCTTCACCCCCAAGGGTGGTTTTGCACGTTAATGACCGGGCCAATTTTTACAATTCTGACCACTGTCTTTTTATGAGGTTTAACTCTGGAACCTTCAACGGATCTTCGCGATTCTGAGATTGTTTCTCGTGACATATTGTACTTCATGTTAGTGGTAAAATTTCTTCGATATACCTTGCTTTTTATTTTTGAAAAAAATGCAAATATGGCGAAAATTTAGAAAATGTTGCAATTTTCAAACTTTGAATTTTTTTCCCTTAAAACAGAGAGATATGTCACACAAAATAGTTAAGAAATAACATTTCCCCATGTCTACTTTACATCAGCACAATTTTGGAAACCAAAATTTTTTTTTGTTAGGAAATTATAAGGGTTAAAAGTTGACCAGTGATTTTCTTATTTTTACAACAAAATTTACAAAGCCATTTTTTTAGGGACCACCTCACATTTGAAGTCACTTTGAGGGGTCTATATGGCAGAAAATACCCAAAAGTGACACCATTCTAAAAACTGCACCCCTCAAGGTACTCAAAACCACATTCAATAAGTTTTTTTAACCTTCAGGTGCTTCACAGGAGCTGAAGCAACGTGGAAGGAAAAAAATGAATATTTAACTTTTTAGCCACAAAATGATCTTTTACAAACTTTTTTATTTTCACAAGGGTAAAAGGAGAAAATGGGCAGATAAAGTTGTTGTGCAATTTCTCCTGAGTACGCCAATACCCCATATGTGGGGGAAAACCACTGTTTGGGAACACGGCAGAGCTCGTAAGGGAAGGAGCGCCGTTTGACTTTTTCAAACTAAAATTGGCTGGAATTGAGATTGGACGCCATGTGTGTTTGGAGAGCCTCCGATATGCCTAAACGTGGAAACCCCCACAAGTGACACCATTTGGAAACTAGACCCCCTAAGGAACTTATCTAGATCTGTTGTGAGCACTTTGAACCCCAAAGTGTTTTCACAAAAGTTTATAAATGCCTGGGTGTGAAAAAAAAAAAAAAAAAAACAATTTTCCACAAAAAGATTTTTTAGTCCCAAATTTTGATTTTTCCAAGGAAATTGGACCCCAAAAGTTGTTGTCCAATTTGTCCTGAGTACGCTGATACCCCATATGTGGGGGGAAAACTGTTTGGGCGCCGGCAGGGCTTGGAAAGTAAGCAGTAACGTTTTGGAATGCAAACATTGATGGGGGTCATGTTCCGTTTGTAGTGCCCCAGATGAGCCTAAACAGTGGAAACCCCCCACAAGTGACCCCATTTTGGAAGCTAGACCCCTAAGGAACTTATCTAGATCTTTGGTGAGCACGTTGAACCCCAAGTGCTTCACACAAGTTTTATAATGCCCGGGCATGAAAATAAAAAATCCTATTTTTTTCCCACAAAAATTATCTCTTAGTCACTAATTTTTATTTTCCAAGGGTAACAGGAGAAATTGACCACAAAATTTGTTGTCCAATTTGTCCTGAGTACGCTGATACCCCATATGTGGGGGGAACCACTGTTTGGGCGCATGGCAAGCTCGGAATGGAGGAGCACCATTTGACTTTTTCCAACCAAAATTGGCTGGAATTGAGATGGACGCCATGTTGCATTTGGAGAGCCCCTGCTGTGCCTAAACAGTGGGAAAAACCCCCACAAGTGACCCCATTTGGGAAATAGACCCCCTAAGGAACTTATCTAGATCTTTGGTGAGCAATTTGAACCCCCAAGTGCTTTACACAAGTTTATAACGTAGACCGTAAAATTAAAAAATCATATTTTTCCAAAAATTGATCTTTTCACCCCAATTCTTATTTTCCAGGGTAACAAGACTCCAAAGTTATTGTGCAATTTGTCCTGAGTGCGCTGATACCCATATGTGGGAGTAAACCACTGTTTGGGTGCATGGCAAGTTTGGAAGGGAAGGGAGCCCGTTTGACTTTTCAACCAGAATTGGCTTGGATGCCATGTGTGTTTGGAGAGTTCCTGATCTGCCTAAACAGTGGAAACCCCCACAAATGACACCATTTTGGAAAATAGACCCCCGAGGAACTTATCTAGTTTGTGGTGAGCACTTTGAACCCCAAAGTGCTTCACAGAAGTTTATAACGTACAGCCGTAAAAATAAAAAATCCTTTTTTTTTTACAAAAAAGATTTTTTCGCCCCCAATATTTTATTTTCACAAGGGTAACAGGAGAAATTGGACCCAAAAATTGTTGTCCAATTTGTTCCTGAGTATGCTGATACCCAATATGTGGGAGTAAACTACTGTATGGGCGCACGTCGGGG
>JARQOD010000001.1:336194038-336344712 GCA_033576555.1 Oophaga sylvatica | reverse complement strand
TCCCCATAGTGGGAAAAACCACTGGGGGAACACGGCAGAGCTCGAAAGGGGAAAGGGAGCGCCGTTGACTTTTTAAAACTAAAAGGGCGGGAATTGAAGGGACGCCACCCCTTTGGAAGCCTCCATTCCTAAACAGTGGAAACCCCCCACAATGACACCTTTTTGGGAAAAACTAACCCCCTAAGGAACTTTCTAATCTTTGTGACACTTTAAACCCCAAAGTTTTTCCAAAAATTTTTATAACCTGGTTGAAAAAAAAAAAAAAAAAAAAAATTTTTCCACAAAAATGATTTTTTACCCCAAATTTTGATTTTTCCCAAAGGGAAATTTGGGACCCCAAAAGTTTTTTCCCAAATTTGTCCTGAACGCTGATACCCCTTTTGGGGGGGAAACTTTTTGGGCGAAAGGGCGGGGTTTGGAAAATTTAAGCAGTAACTTTTTTGAAGCAAATTTTGATGGGGGCATGTTCCTTTGTTGCCCCCCAATACCTAAACAGGGGAAAACCCCCCCCCACAATGACCCCATTTGGAAGCTCCCCCCAAAGGAAACTTTCTAGTTTTGGGGTGACACGTTAAACCCCCCCAATGTTCACACAATTTTATAATCCCCCCGGGCATGAAAATAAAAAATCCCTTTTTTTTTTTCCCAAAAAAAATACTCTTATCCTAATTTTTTTTTTTTCCCAAGGAACGGGAAAATTTGACCAAAAAATTTTGTTGCCCAAATTTTGTCCGATACGCTGATACCCATATTGGGGGAACCACTGTTTGGGCGCATGGCAGAGCTAAAAAGGAAAGGAGCACCATTTGATTTTTCCCCAACCAAAATTGGCGGAATTAGATTGGACGCCATGTTCATTGGAAGCCCCTGCTTGCCAAAAACAGGGAAAACCCCCACAAGTGACCCCATTTGGGAAACTAGACCCCCAAGGAATTTACTAGATTTTTGGGTGAGCAATTGAACCCCCAATGCTTTAACAAAGTTTATAACGTAGACCGAAAAAAAAAAACATTTTTTTCCACAAATTATCTTTCACCCCAATTCTTTTTTTCCCAAAGGGGAAACAAGACCCCAAAATTATTGTAAATTTTGTCCTGATGGCTGATACCCCATAGGGGGGATAAACCACTTTTTTGGGTGCATGGCAATTTTGAAGGGGAAGGACCCCCTTTGACTTTTTCAACCAAAAGGGGCTGGATGCCATGCGTTTTGGAGGTTCCTGTCGCCTAAACAGGGGAAACCCCCCCAAATGAAACCATTTTGAAATAGACCCCAGGGGGAACTTATCAGATTTGTGAGCACTTTAACCCCCAAAAGTGCTTCACAAATTTATAAGTACCCCCGAAAAAAAAAAAACCCCTTTTTTTTTTTTACAAAAAGTTTTTTTCCCCCCCCAATATTTTTATTTCACAAGGTAAGGGGAAAAATTGGACCCCAAAAATTGTTTTCCAATTTTCCTGATATGCTGATCCCCAAATATTGGGATAAACTACTGTAGGGCCCGTCGGGGCTCGGAAGGGAAGTTGACGTTTTGGTTGCAGACTTTGGGGGAAGGCGGGGGGCGTCAGTCGCTTTGGGAAGCCCGTAGCCCAAACAGGGAAAACCCCCCACAAGTCCCCTTTTTTTGGAAAATACCCCCCACAAGGAACTTATCTAGAAGTGTGGTGACGCTTGAAGCCCCAAGTGCCACAAATTTTTTATAACTACACCCAAAAAACAAAAAAATTTTTTTTTTTTTACAAAAATTTTTTGCGCCCCCAGTTTTTTATTTTCCCAAGGGGGCAACGGAGAAATAGGACAAATTGCAAAATAACTCTTGGGTCCAAGTACCTGAACCCCATATGCGGGAGTAAACTACTTTTTTGGGGCAGGGGAGAGCTCAGAATGAAGGAGCACCTTTTGATTTTTTAAAAAGCAAATTTGGCTGTTTGGGAACAACCCATGTCCCCCTTTGAGACCCCCCCGATTGCCTAAACAGGGAAACCCCTGTAAGGTTCTGTTAAGTTCCTGAAACCAGTTTTTCGTCAGCCATTTTACTTTCTTCTGCTGCAGCTTCTTGCCCCCAGTCAAAAGGAGTTTCCCTTTGCATTCCCGCCCTGATTCTCTCCTTTTGCTTCTTAAGCAGCCACAGCTGAGCAACAGGCTTCAGAATCTAGCCTGCGGGAACCTGTACCTGACTCCAAAGCCTTGGACCTTGACTCCAGCTATTCCTACTGAGGAACTCTGAAGCACTTGTGGACTCTGAACCCTGCTCTTTAAAGACCCACGTTTGCATGGACTTACGGTAACAGAGAAGAAGATCCGAACCTTTGTGGAGAGTGATTGCTGAGCTTAAGTTACTCTGGCCTGCTGTGTCTCCTGCTTCTGTGTCTGCAAACGTGTGACTATTTTGCCAACTTGTATGAAGTATAACAAGACTTTTCTATATCAAACCTGTGCTCATGTAGTTTCATCGCACCCAAGCACAAGACGCTAATGAACTGTACTACATACATTACAAGATTCTGAAGCCAAAACTTAGTGTCTGCTGGTCTGGAAAGGCTGTGTCTGCTGTAACTGTGGGTATCGGATGTCCGTTGTACTTTCTGGATACACCAATAAAACACCGCACTCTAAAGAGGATGATTAGATGCTAAAAATTAGTTTTATTGACAAATTAGGCAACATTTAAGGACAGAATCAAAGCGAAAAAAAAAATAACGTTATCGCCCACCTGGGCCTTTGTCAAATAACGCTAATGATAGTCCAGTGCCGTGGGCAAAGAGTAATAGAGAAAGTGAGGAACAATACGTGGCCTTAAGGGCTTGATAATAGGTCACTGATAGATAGATATACGGGGGCCTCGGGGGGAAAGATGGTGTCAGCAGCTTTATGTAGCATACAGGTAATGCCAGAACCAGGTGCCCCACTGTGTAATTACGCTCCATGTAGTCTGAACGCTTAATGTTAGCTCTGGAAGAGGCAGCGCTCCCCCCTTGCCTAATCGGCACTGGACAATCATTAAGCGTTATTTACAAAGGCCCAGGCTGGGCCAAACTTATATTTTTTTCGCTTTGATTCTGTCCTTAAATGTTGCCTAATTTGTCAATAAAACTAATTTCTTAGCATCATAATCATCCTCTTAGAGTGCGGTGTTTTACTTGCTGTATTACTATGACCTTTGGTCTGTTACACCTGCACCTAATCTAATTTTGGTTTTGGCACGCCTCCTTCTATCTAGTACTTTCTGTGATGACAGGGTTGTGACTTCTCACAACCATTCCAGGTGAGCAATTCCCTTAAGGTTTTTTTTTTCTGCAGTGTTACCACAGGTAAACACTATTGTTTTTTTTTTTTTTTCTCTTTTCTCTTTTTTGTCTGCTGTAACTGTGGATATCAGATGTCCGGGTGAACTTCTGTGATGATAGTGGTTTGTGACTTCTCACAACCATTCCAGTGAGCAGTTCCCTTAATTTTTTTCTCTCTGCAGTGTTACCACAGTAAACACTATTGTTTTTTTTTTTTTTCTCTCCTCTCCTCTTTTCCAGTACTCCTGTCTTAAAAGATCTGGAAAATGGAGGCCCGCATAAAGGAACTTTGCGGAGTGACTGATAATATCCTTGCAGATTTGCAGAATATAAAGACCCGTTTTTCAAGCCTACAGGACCTCACTAATCACAATTTGCAAGTGTTTGGACAGACTGCCCAGGATTTGCGAGCCAGGATTGAGGTTCTAGAAGAGCGAGTCCAGGCTCCTGCCGTAGCCCCGAGTTCTGGGATTCCCAAGTTGCCCCCTTTTCGTTTTGGCGGTGAACGTGAGAAATTCAGGGGATTTATTAATCAATGCAATCTTTTTTTTTCTGCACATGCTTCACAATTTCCCACTGAACGATCTAAGGTGCTTACTATAATTATGTTGCTTACCAACAAGGCTTTGATGTGGGCAAACCCTCTGATTGAGACTGAGGATGATTGTTTGAATCACCTTGATGCTTTTATTTCAGCCATGGGGCAGGTGTTTGATGACCCCAATCGAGGTGCAACAGCTGAAGCAGCCATGTTAGCTTTGCGCCAAGGTAAGCACTCGGTAGCTGAATATGCCTTGGATTTCAGGAGATGGGCCCTTGATACCACCTGGGACAGTTCCGCCAAAAAATCTATTTTTCGAAAGGGGTTATCTCCACTGATTAAGGATGAACTTGCTCGTGCCGACCCTCCCACTGCGTTAGGTGACTTTATTAACTACTGCATCCGTATTGATACTCGTCTGACTGAACGCAGGCAAGAGAGATGGTTCGAAAGCAATCGCACTAACCTTTTCCTACCTTCCTCTCCAGCTAAGGAACCTTTGAGTAGGATTACACGGGAACCTGAACCTGAACCCATGCAGGTAGACTCTTTACAACGACGGGTTAGTGATGCACGCAAGGAACATCGTTTTAAGGAAAATCTATGTTTCTATTGTGGTAAGTCAGGGCACTTCATTATAAACTGCCCCAACCGTTCTCGTAAGACTACTGCAGCACTCATTCATTGTGAGTGTTGCGAGAGGGGATCTGTCAGGTCCGAGCCTCAGGCTCCAGAGAGATCTGCAGCAACAGATCTTGATTTCTCGGACTTAAACTCCGTTACCTCTGAGGACGTTGACTGTGTAAACGCTGCCATTTTTCAAGTTTCCTCAGCGGTGTCCCAGCTGAGTTGTAAGAAAAACAATTCTCATTGCTTTCTTTCCATCAAACTCTGGGTTGACTCAGCTTGGGTGTCTAGCTCTGCTATGATCGACTCAGGGCAAGTGGAAATTTTATGGATGTCTCCTTTGCTCTGAAACAGGGGATACGTTCAGTGAAGAAGGCTACTCCAGTACAGATGGAAACTGTGGATGGCTCCCTGCTGACCTCTGGACCAGTGGATCAGGAAACAGAGCCTTTGAGGGTTCTTATGGGTAAAGATCATCAAGAGAAACTGTCCTTTATGCTTATCTCTTCTCCCCACTTTCCCATTATTCTAGGGCTACCATGGCTGCAGGCTCAGAATCCTACCATTAACTGGGAGACCAAGGAATTACACTTTTCAGAGAAACAGATGAGTCCAAAAGTTTCAGCTTGCTCTGTTCCTAAAGGAACCATGTCAGTCCCTGAACTACCAGCTGTATACCAGGACTATGTGGATTTATGTGACAAGAAGAACGCTGACCAGCTTCCTCCTCACCGTCCATATGATTGTCCAATTGAATTATTGCCTGGAGCAGAGATACCTTTTGGTAAGATCTACCCCCTGGCGGGGCCCGAGCTAAAGGCTTTAAAGGATTACATAGACGAAAATCTAGCCAAGGGCTTCATACGCCCCTCTTCATCTCCTGCAGGTGCACCCATCTTCTTTGTAAAGAAGAAAGATGGATCTCTGAGACCATGCGTAGACTATAGGGAACTCAATAAGGTTACTATTAGAAACCGTTATCCATTGCCTTTAATCCCTGAGTTAGAGTGCGACATGCCAAAATTTTTTCTAAACTAGATCTTCGTGGGGCCTATAACTTAGTCCGTATTAGACCTGGGGATGAATGGAAGACTGCATTCAGGTCACGCTATGGACACTTTGAATATCTAGTTATGCCTTTTGGTCTGAGTACCGCCCCAGCCACTTTCCAACACTTGGTGAATGACATCTTCAGGGATCTCCTAGATACATTCGTGGTAATTTATTTGGATGATATTCTAATTTTTTCTAACTCCACAGAGGAACATCATGGACATGTGAGAATGGTCTTGGAACGTCTAAGACAAAATCATCTTTACATCAAACTTGAAAAGTGTGAATTCCATAGGACCGAAATTCAATTTCTGGGGTATGTACTGTCTACACAAGGAATTAGTATGGATGGAAGCAAAACCCAAGCCATCAAGGATTGGCCAAGTCCTAGAAATGTGAAGGAGGTACAGCGCTTCATCGGGTTTGCCAACTTCTATAGACGTTTCATTAGAAATTTCTCTGAGGTAGTGTCACCTATCACCCAACTTACCCGGAAAGAGTCTAGGTTCTCCTGGACTCCCCAAGCCCAGGAAGCATTTTCCCGTCTAAAAGATAAATTTACCACTGCACCTATCCTAGTACATCCCAACCCCGAGCTTGCCTTCATAATAGAGGTGGATGCTTCAGACTGTGCCGTTGGAGCTATACTCTCTCAGAGAACAGGTGAGAAGAATGTCTTGCATCCCTGTGCCTTCTTTTCCCAGCAGTTGTCTTCGGCTGAGAGGAACTACGATGTGGGCAATAGAGAGTTGTTGGCCATTATTGCCGCCTTCAAAGAATGGAGACACCTTCTTCAGGGAGCTGCACAGCAAATAGTCGTCCTGACAGATCATCGTAACCTTGAGTTTATCAGGTCGGCTAAGTGCCTGACTCCTCGCCAGGCTCGCTGGAATCTTTTCTTAAACCAATTTAATTTTATCATTTCTTATAGACCAGGATCGCGCAATGGAAAGGCTGATGCACTCTCTAGGATTTACTCAGCAGAGACACGTCCAATTACTCCTCCTAAGACTATTCTTCCTGACTCTAGATTTCTAGGAGTAATTCATAATCAAGACCTACTTAAGGACATCAAGGAAGCATACCATGCGGATTCCTTTTTGGCACAACCCCCAAGGGACGTAAGTCTTGTCTTTAAGAATGGTGTGTGGATTCAGGGACAACGCCTGTATATTCCTGAAACAGTCAGATTGAGAGTATTGCAACTCATTCACGATTCCAAGATAGCCGGGCATAGAGGAATTCTAAAGACACAGGAATTTCTCTCTCGTTTCTTTTGGTGGCCCACTTGCAGGAAGGATGTTTTAAACTATGTCACTTCATGTGAAGTCTGTGCAAGATGCAAAACACCTCGCTCCTCACCAACTGGTCTGTTACAGCCTCTTCCCACCCCGTCCCGCCCGTGGGGATCCATTTCTATGGACTTCATTGTTTAGTTACCAACCTCTCAAGGGAAGAACACCATTCTAGTGGTGGTTGACCGTCTAACAAAGGCAGCTCATTTTATCCCTTGTGTTGGCTTACCCACTGCAAAACAGACATCAGATTTGATGATTAAAGATGTGTTTCGCTTACATGGAGTACCGGATGAGGTTATTTCGGATCGAGGGGTGCAATTCACTTCAAGATTTTGGCAAAATTTCTGTGCAGCATTGGACATTAAAGTAAACCTTTCTTCTGCTTTTCATCCCCAGACTAATGGACAGACCGAACGAACCAATCAAACCCTGGAGCAGTATCTCCGCTGCTTTATCTGCCACCTACAGGATGATTGGCTGGATCTACTTCCATTAGCTGAGTTCTCGTATAACAACTCTCAGAGTGCCTCCACTAAGCAGTCTCCTTTTTACTCTAATCTAGGTTATCATCCTAACATTCTACCACGATTTCCCATAGAAACGCCTTTACCAGCAGTGGCTGAAAGAATCACGTCTTTACAGAAGAATATGGATCTTCTAAAGGAGAATCTGGAATCGGCTCAGGAAAGGTACAAGAAAGCAGCAGATAAATTTCGTAAACCTGCACCAGCTTTCAAGGTAGGAGACTTGGTCTGGCTGTCAACCAGAAATCTTAAGTTAAGGATTCCATCGTCTAAGTTGGGACATAAGTACATTGGACCCTATAAAATCAGTAAAATTATAAGTGCCGTTGCTTGTCGTCTTCAACTGCCCAGAACTATGAGAATTCACCCTGTCTTTCATGTATCCCTACTAAAGGCTGCGACACCCAATACGTTTCCTGGACGTTCTTCTCCTTGCCCTGACCCAGTGCTAGTCGATGGTCAGGAAGAATTTGTGGTGGAAAGGATTTTAGATTCCAGGTTGTATAGAAATCAGTTACAATATCTGATTAAATGGCAGGGCTACCCAGTGGAGGACAACTCATGGGAACCAGTCAATAACGTTAATGCTCCTCGCTTGCTCCGTCAGTTTCACCAGAGGTACCCACACAAGCCTGGCCTGAGGTCATCCGGAGGTTGTCCCTAAGGGGGGAGTAATGTAAGGTTCTGTGTACATGTTCCTGAAACTCAGTTTGTTTGTCAGCCATTTTATTTTCTGTCTTGCTGCAGCTATCTTGCCCTCAGTCAAAATGGAGTTTCCAGCTTGCATGTTCCCGCCCTGATTCTCTCCTTTTGCTTCTTAAGCAGCCACAGCTGAGCAATCAGTGCTTCAGAATCTAGCCTGCAGTGAACCTGTGACCTGACTCCTAAAGCCTTGGACCTTGTACTCCAGCTATTCCTACTGAGGAACTCTGAAGCACTTGTGGACTCTGAACCCTGCTCTTTGAAAGACCCACGTTTGCATGGACTTACGGTAACAGAGAAGAAGATCCTGAACCTGTTGTGGAGAGTGATTGCTGAGCTTAAGTTACTCTGGCCTGCTGTGTCTCCTGCTTCTGTGTCTGCAAACTGTGTGACTATTTTTGCCAACTTGTATGAAGTAATACAAAACTTTCTATATCAAACCTGTGTCTCATGTATTTTCATCGCACCCAAGCACAAGACGCTATATGAACTGTACTACATACATTACAACCCCCCAATTCTAACTCCAACCCTAACCCCAACACACCCCTAACCCTAGTCCCAACCCTAACCACAAACCTAACCCTAACACGCCCCTAACCGTAATCCCAACCCTAATCCTAACGTTAGCGCCAACCCTAACCCTAACTTTAGCCGCAACCCTAACCCTAACGGGAAAATGGAAATAAATACTTTTTTTTAATTTTATTATTTTTCCCTAACTAAGGGGGTGATAAAGGGGGGTTTGATTTACTATTTATAGCGGGTTTTTATGATTGGCAGCTGTCACGCTAAAAGACGCTTTTTATTGCAAAAAATAGTTTTTTGCATCACCATATTTTGAGAGTTATAATTTTTGCATATTTTGGCCCACAGAGTCATGTGAGGTCTTATTTTTTGCGGGACGAGGTGACATTTTTATTGGTATCATTTTTGAGCACGTGACATTTTTTGATCGCTTTTTATTTCGATTTTTGGGAGGTTAGAATGAACAAAAATCAGCAATTCATGAATTTCTTTTGGAGGAGGCGTTTGTACCGTTCCGCGTGTGGTAAAATTGATGAAGCAGTTTTATTCTTCGGGTCAGTACGATTACGGCGATGCCTCATTTATATCATTTTTTTATGTTTTGGCGCTTTTATAGAATGAAAACAATTTTATATAAAAAATTATTATTTTTGCATCGCTTTATTCTGCGAGCTATAACTTTTTATTTTTTCACTGATGATGCTGTATGACGGCTCGTTTTTTGCGGGACAAGATGACGTTTTCAGTGGTACCATGGTTATTTATCTCGGTCTTTTTGATCGTGTGTTATTCCACTTTTTGTTCAGCGGTATGATGATAAAGCATTGATTTTTTGCTTCGTTTTCTTTTTTTTTTTAAGGGGTTCACTAAAGGGGTTAACTAGTGGGACAGTTTTATAGGGGGGGTCGTTACGGACGCGGCGATACCAAATATGTGTACTTTTATTATTTTGTTTTTTTTATTTACAGGAAAGAATGAATTTATTGGGGAATATTTTTTTTTTTTATGATTTTTTTTACCACTTTTTATTTTTATTTTTTTAACTTTTTTACTTTGTCCCAGGGTGGGACATCACTGTACTTTAGCAGATCGCTGGTGTGACAGTGTGCACAGCACTCTGTCACACCAGCGATCGCTCTGGCATCGCTGCAGGCTTCCTCAGCGCCTGCTCTCAGCAGGCGCTGAGGAAGCCGCCTCCCTGCAGGACCCCGGCGCCATCTTGGATCCGGGGATCTGGAGGGAGGACGGACCCTCGGAACAGCGCGACACATCGCGCTGCTCTGAGGGTCTCAGGGGAGTGCGCAGGGAGCCCCCACCCTGCGCGATCCTCCCCTGTGCCCCGGGTACACCGCGATCATGTTTGATCGCGGTGTGCCAAGGGTTAATGTGCCGGGAGCGGTCCGTGACCGCTCCTGACACACAGTCACGGGTGTCAGCTGTGATAATCAGCTGACACCTGGCGGCGATCAGCTGCGCTCCCCCTGGGAGCGCAGCTGATCGCCCATGACGTACTATTCCGTCCATGGGAATTAGGTCCAGGGTCACATGGACGGAATAGTACGTCTGATGGAATAAAGGGGTTAAGTTCCACTGGGGTACTTTATCACTTCAGTATGTATGTATTGCATCTTTCGGCAAAATGCCCTCCCTCTGGGGTGTTAGCCAATTTGTCAAAACCCTTAAATACTTTGGAATTATCTCTGATCCTGGCCATTATGCAGGGACCTTGACTGTTAGTTACAGGCTGCCACAAGAGGTGATGAGTTCTCCTTCAATGGAAGTCTTCAAGCAGAGGCTGAACAGATATCTGTCTGAGATGGTTTAGTGAATCCTGCATAAACAGGGGTCGGGCACGCTGACCCTGGAGGTTCCTTTCAACTCTAACATTCTATGATTCTATGATAGGTTGTTGCAGTGTTTTAAAAAGCATAGTTCTTGTTCCTGTGTGATCACAACAATTTATCTGTATGCAAATCTGTAACAAGCAGACCTATGACATTCATGTTGCTACTTTACACCGTGGGTTTCTTAAGCGCTATGCAGATCAGCAAACTTCTGCCTTACTTTATTTTCTGGGATGGTTCTCAGTGGTTTACAAATGATGATGCCTTATGGCAAGTACAGTGCACTGTGCTATTGTCTTGCCACAGAGAGTCCTGTCCTGTGGTCGGCGCAGATAGCAAGTGAGCATTTCTGCTACATACAGGCGGTCTGATCACTGCCTGTATGTTGCAGAGCCGATCAGACAACTGCGGCTTCTAGTCTCCAATGGAGACTATTGAAGCATGCAAAAAGTAAAAAAAAGTTTTTAAAAATATTTTAAAAAGATAAAAGTTCAAATCACCACCCCTTTCGCCCCATTCAAAGTGAAACAATAAAAAAATCAAACATACACATATTTGGTATCGCAGCATTCAGAATCGCCTGATCTATCAATGAAAAAAGGATTAACCAGATTGCTAAACGGTGTAAAGAGAAAAAAAATTAAAAAACACCAGAATTACATTTATTTGGTCACCAGGTTAGTTTTAACATTTATTGAACATGGAAAGAAAAACAAGTGTGGAACTGCATTTTCTTTGCAATTTCACAATACTTGGAATTTTTTTCCCGATTTCCAGTACACAACAAGTTAAAGCCAATGGTGTCGTACAAAAGTACAACTTGTCTCGCAAAAAACAAGCCCTCGCATGGCCAAATATTTTCGAACAAATTCGCTCATTACTACTCTTTAGTGAACTACGTAAAAAAATAATTAAAAATGAGGCAAAAAACAATGCTTTATCATCATACCACTGAATAAAAAGTGCAATAAAACGCGATCAAAAAGACAAATATAAATAAAAATTGTATATCTGAAAACGTCATCTTGTCCCACTAAAAACAATTCATGATACATCTCCATCAGCAGAAAATGGAAAGTTATAAACAATAAAGTAGCCTTATCAATTTATCACACGTGGAACGGTATAAAAAAAAAAAAAAAAATCCTGAATTGCTGGTTTTGTTCATTCTACCGCCCAAAAAGCGGAATAGAAAGAGATCAAAAAATGTCATGTGTCTGAAAATGATACCAATAAAAACGACAACTCGTCTTGCAAAAAACAAGCTATCACATGACTCTGCCGGTTGAAATATGGAAAAATTATAGCTCTCAAAATATGGGGGTGCAAAAACTAGTTGTGACAGCTGCCAAATATAAAAACACGATATAAATCTGATATCACTGTAATTGCACCGACCCAAAGAATAAAGTTGTTTAATTACTTATACCGCACGAGGAACGTCATAAAAAATAAGAAAAAAACAATTCTTCACCTGCTGTTGATTTTTTCCATTCTGCTGCCAAAGATAGCAGTAAGGCTCGGTGCACACTTAGTCTTTGCTTTGCGCTGAGCGCTTATATCGAGGTTTCCGTGTAAATCTCTGAAATATGAGATTCAGTTGGAACCTCTGGTGAAATATTCCGTATAATGAGGCAGATGAAGGCAGTGTGGACGCCATCTGATCTGTGATCCGGCTGTGTCCGTCTTTTTAAAATTGCATAAAAGTGCGGTCGACCACAGTTTTGTGCACTCCTGAAAAGAATGACACCACTGAACAGAGGCCAGACGGAGACCAGAGTAACTCTGCTGCCTCATTATAATGAATGAATCCCTCTCGGGGTTTCATCTGAATCATATCACTCAAAGATTTAGATGGATGTGAATACTTCTCCGTCCAATTATGACAAGAGCATTCTTAAAGTGATACCTTTATTGGCTAACCAGAAAATTATATGTTCGCAAGCTTTCAGAGCGCAGAGGCTCCTTCTTCAGGCAAGATTACATTTGGAATAATAAGAAAGACACATTAGATGCTTACTATAGTAGGAAATTTGTTCAAGACCTGGGAGGTGTGATGCCTTCAAATGATAAGCAAAGGAAATCGAATTAGCATTTTCTTACAAACGGAGAGCTAGTGGGAATGTGTTCTTAGCTATCTGGAGTCCTTCTGGTGAAGGTGTGAACTGTGTCTATGTAGTGGACCATAAAACCGGGTGTTAAGTTGAGTCCTAGTGTCAAAGTATTGAACATCCTAATAAGTTTGAATTCCCATATTTTTCTCTCCCTGTCATCCTTAAAATGACCTTTTAGTATTAAGACTTTTAAGTCTGTCATACAATGTCCAGTTCCAGAGAAATGTTTTCCCACAGGCGTGTCCATTTCATTCCTGATCGTATGTCTGTGTAGATTCATCCTTGTTTGTAGTTTTTGCATGGTTTCCCCAATATAGATAGCTCCAGGGCACCTTGTACATTGTATCATGTCCACCACATTGGAGGATGTACATGAAAAGGAACCCATGACCTTATAGTCCTGATTTGTGTTTGGTACACGGACTGTATTTGTTGGTAATATGTGGGTACAAGTTTTGCATTTTTTGTTGTTACATGGGAATGTGCCAGTCACTGATGGTGACGAGAGGACACTTCTGACAAGGAGATTCCTTAAGTTAGGGGGCTGTTTGTAGGAGAGGAGTGGTAGTTCTGGGAATATGTCTTTCAATTTGTGGTCTCTGTGGAATATGGGTTGGAGATCAGCACCAATTTTCCTTAGGATGCTCATGTGGGGTTTGTATGTGACCACAAGAGGTACCCTGTTGTTGTGCTCTCTCAGTTTGTAATCCAGGAGGTTGCTTCTTGGGATTCTTGTAGCCCTGTGGATCTGTGGATTTTCTCCAGGGTGGGGTTTCCCAAGGAAATGCTCACCGACCGAGGGACCCAGTTCATGTCGCAGCTGATGGAGTCTCTCTGTAAGCAGGTACAGGTGCAACATCTGGTGGCCAGCCCATATCACCCACAGACCAATGGCTTGTGTGAGCGGTTTAATGGCACCTTAAAGCAGATGCTGAAGATGTTGGTCGACTCCCACGGGAGAGACTGGGAGCGGTATCTCCCACACCTGCTGTTTGCCTACCGGGAAGTCCCACAGGCCTCAACGGGGTTCTCCCCCTTTGAGCTCCTGTACGGGAACGTGTACGGGGGCCCCTTGCTCTGGTGAAGGAAGCATGGGAAGGGGATTTAGCCACCCCTGGAGTGTCGGTCATTGAGTATGTCGTGCGCTTCCGGGACCGAATGATGGCCTTGACGCGGCTGGTGCATGACAATATGGCCCAAGCTCAGGCTGACCAGAAGCGATGGTACGACCAGAATGCTTGTGAGCGGACCTACCAGGTGGGTCAAAAGGTGTGGGTACTGGTCCATATTCCACAGAGACCACAAATTGAAAGACATATTCCCAGAACTACCACTCCTCTCCTACAAACAGCCCCCTAACTTAAGGAATCTCCTTGTCAGAAGTGTCCTCTCGTCACCATCAGTGACTGGCACATTCCCATGTAACAACAAAAAATGCAAAACTTGTACCCACATATTACCAACAAATACAGTCCGTGTACCAAACACAAATCAGGACTATAAGGTCATGGGTTCCTTTTCATGTACATCCTCCAATGTGGTGGACATGATACAATGTACAAGATGCCCTGGAGCTATCTATATTGGGGAAACCATGCAAAAACTACAAACAAGGATGAATCTACACAGACATACGATCAGGAATGAAATGGACACGCCTGTGGGAAAACATTTCTCTGGAACTGGACATTGTATGACAGACTTAAAAGTCTTAATACTAAAAGGTCATTTTAAGGATGACAGGGAGAGAAAAATATGGGAATTCAAACTTATTAGGATGTTCAATACTTTGACACTAGGACTCAACTTAACACCCGGTTTTATGGTCCACTACATAGACACAGTTCACACCTTCACCAGAAGGACTCCAGATAGCTAAGAACACATTCCCACTAGCTCTCCATTTGTAAGAAAATGCTAATTCGATTTCCTTTGCTTATCTTTTGAAGGCATCACACCTCCCAGGTCTTGAACAAATTTCCTACTATAGTAAGCATCTAATGTGTCTTTCTTATTATTCCAAATGTAATCTTGCCTGAAGAAGGAGCCTCTGCGCTCTGAAAGCTTGCGAACATATAATTTTCTGGTTAGCCAATAAAGGTATCACTTTAAGAATGCTCTTGTCATAATTGGACGGAGAAGTATTCACATCGATTTTTCTGGCTAACACGGTACCACAATATAATTTATTTTTGTACACCAAAGATTTAGATGGAAATCCCAAAGTAAGTGCTCAGCAGAGAGCGTTGGATAAATGTGATCCCAAGCGTTATGTAAAATGTTCCAAATAAAAGCTTCAACTCAATCCACAAAAATAGCAAGTCCCCACTAAGGTCCATCATCTGTTAACAGAAATATAGGAGGCTTCCACATCACTGGTAGCACAAAGGATCTGGAAAAGCAAAATGACTCCTCGCCCCTCAAAAGAAATTTAGCAAATTCTGAACTCCAAAATCCAAATGCCCCCTCCCTTCTAAGTCCCAGTATGCCTAAACCACATATAGCACCCACATGTCTGGCATTTCTGTAGTGATGCGAGTCCGCCTAATTTACGGGTGTGCGTCTCCAGAAGCAAGAGCTGGGCATAATGTACTGGTCACTACATCATACTGGTCACTACAACGGCAGTTTGCAATTTTCACTCAGTAACATTCGTTGCTGCTTGTTTCTGGAAAACAACAAGGAGTCAAAATCATCACTACACCTGTATATAAATTCCCAAAGTGGTATAATTTCCAAAATGGGGTCACTTGAGGGGGGATTCTGCTTTCCTAGCACTTAGGGGCTCTGTATATGGAGTCCGCAAACTATTCTAGGAAAATCTGAGCTCCAGGAGGCAAATAGCGCTCCGTCCCTCCTGAATCTCTCCGTATGGCAAAGCAGTACTGTACAGCCACATATGGGGTATTTCTACATTCAGCAGAAATTGTGGGACAAATTTTGGTGCCATTTGTACCCAATTACCTGTATGAAAATGTAAAATTTGGTGGTAAAAATACAATTATTTTACCTTCACTGCCCAATGGTATAAAATTCTCTGACAAACCTGTATTGTCAATATGATCACTGCACCCCTAGATGAATTCATTGAGAGGTTTAGTTAGTAAAATTGGGTCACTTATGGGTGGTTCTGCTGTTCAGGCACCTAAGGGGCTCTGCCAATGTAGCATGGCACCCTCAAACCAGTGCAGTAAAATCTGCACTGTAATATGGTGCTACTTAACTTCTGAGCTTTGCACTGTGCCTCAAAAGTAGTTTTCAACCACATACGGGGTATCGGGGAACTCAGGAGAAATTGAACAACAAATTTTAGGGTAAATTTTCTCCTGTTACCCTTTGTGAAAATACAAAATATTAGGCGAAAAATATTTTTGTGGGAAAAATTTGATTTTTTGTTATTTTCACGGCTCAACGTTATAAACTTCTGTGAAGCACCTGGAGTTTCAATATATTTTTAAATGGATAGTAACAAAAATGTTTATTTGTATATTTGACATAACTTAATGTAAACAACAGGTCTGTATCACCTGTATCTCATGTATGTTTAACACACTACTTTAAGATATTTATTCAGTTTATCAGGTTCTACTGAAGATCTGAAATAAATTGCGGTAATGTGATGAACAGGTCACATGTGCTTTAACGACTGACAAGAAATAAATGGTAAAGAAGGAACAAATCCTCTGATTCTGGAAATACACCTCTGTCATCAGCTCAGTTGATTTGTAACATTTACCACCTAAAGTGTTAACAGCTCGGAATATACAGCTTCGGAAATACCCAGCATTTCGCTCCACTGGATAACAGTATGACACATGCAACTTGCCACCTACCACTAATTGTCATGTTTCATTATACTAAATGTCTCGGGACCACCTGTGTAGCTGGAGTCAGTACTGTATGTTATTTACAGGGCATGCTTTACATTTGCAGAAAATAAACCACCAAATTTACTTAAAGGAGTTATCCCACAAATAATATTTATCACACCTCCATGCTGAACTTGGTCATGCAGCAATTTTTTTCCTATGACTGGCTCAGTGTGAAGAAAAAATTCGGACATGTGCACGTCCCCATATACTAACATTGAGTGTGATCCAATGTATTGTCGAAACGCACTCGAATTCAAAGTATGCTCATCTGCACCTGCACTCAGAATGACAGAATGAGAAACAGTTTTCACAGAGCATATCTCGCTCCGTAGTACCTGCCTTGTCCTGCATTACTTTTACAAGCACTGTCAATCAATTATTAACCTTATATAAGTCAGTTCAGATGTAGTGTGACAAGATGGTGTCTGCATCCTGGAACAACGCCCTGGAAGGAATCCTTGGAAAGTGAAGTAGATACATAACACTGAAGATTGAAGACAGTATATGGAATGGCGTTAGCATGGACCTATCACAGACTGACACCATGGTTGCTCAGAAGATTGTGTGATACCCTTTTCCTGTCTGTTACCTGATCTTTTCTTTGTACTAATAAAATTCAGTTCAGTGCCAGCTCTCGCGGAGAGAGGACCCCACATCTGACTTTGTCCGATGTAACTCTTCTAAGCATGCACTCGGCTCATATTTATTAGGTCATGGACAGGCAATCACTTTGATCTCACCTTAAGATTTCACCCCCACAGTACCAAATACTTAAGTATATGGTACTATAACACAATTTGTTTCTTTTTACAGAGTTTACCGATTGGGTTAATTATTTTTATATTTTTATTGATTGGACTATCATAGATGCGGTGATACAAAATCTGTGTTTTTTAATTTTTTTAAATATTTTTTAATTGAGGAAAAGGGGTGATTCAAACTTAATTTTTACAGTATTATTGTATATAGGGAAAATCACAGCTTTCTAAGAAGCCTAGCCTCAGGCTGGGTTTAAAGAAAGCTCATTGATAACAGGCATAGACACCTTCCATAGACCACCGGCTGTCATAGCAATCTGTCAGCACCCTGAGCATGTTGTGGATGGTGTAGCCAATGGGCGCATAAAATGGGGGCTGTTAATGTAAGGTTGACAACTGCCATAGGTAGTGCCTTAATTTTGCGTAACAATTTCTTTACAGATATTTGGATAAGATTAATTCCACTTGCCCAAAAAGGATGACATAACAACAAATGCCAGAATAAAGGTAACAGCCCAGGCCAATGGACAGTTGAGGGGTTAAGATTGTCAAATTGGACTAATAAACGTGTATATAACAATTGACATAAATATAATAATTTAATATATAAGAGTAATAAAAAAAATTAAATAGCTATCTATCTATAGAATAGTGACAGTCCAGCACCCCCAGCCTCAGATTGTACAACTGGGCTGT
Organism: Oophaga sylvatica; assembly: GCA_033576555.1. Lineage (NCBI taxonomy): Eukaryota > Metazoa > Chordata > Amphibia > Anura > Dendrobatidae > Oophaga > Oophaga sylvatica. The sequence continues at coordinate 336,326,868 of JARQOD010000001.1, read as the reverse complement.
CAATATTTTGTTTGACAGCCCTGCTGCTCAATCTGTTCTAACCTGTGGGCTTTCCTCCAGGTATCCAGCTTTTGACAATTCACTACCTATTTTACGGACTAGCTATGAGCACACCATTATCAGTTGTAGGTTGCTCAGTATGGTGTGTGCTCAGTGTCTGATTTACTTTGTCCTGACTATTTATGTGTATTATTTATTTTGCTCTTGACGCTCTCTGAACTCAGGTACCTGACCCTAGACTTGGCCTCTTACTATCCGTTTCTCTTATTCCTTTATCTTGACCTACCCTTCTGGAATTTTACACTGGACTGTGACTTGACCACAGTATTGTCTTGCCCCTATGTACTATGTGTCCTCCTGGTATCTGACCTTGAACCTCCTGACTACACCGTTGCAAAGCTTGTCCATGAGTAGTGGCTCAGCATCCCAGATGAACTATATGCTCTGATCACCTTGTAAAACTGTGAATTGTTCGAAACTCGTAAGGTTCATCCCAAATAATTTTTGCACTATTTTTCAAGAATGTTTATAATCTTTAATTTTAACATGAATTAATAAAGCACTTTAATTGCAATCACTACATGTTGACATGATGCTAGATACATCCAACATTGTTATACTTACAGAGTATGTATTGCCTGGCTGGTGTGAGTTAAATTTTCTATAGCGCCACCCTAAAGTGCTGCAATAGGCACATAGTTGCAGAGTTAGGGAATAGTCAGACAATTGTATAACTCAGATGAGGATTGCAACTTAATGCTCAGACTGGCCGGCAGCTCTCCCAACTGAAGCGCGACAGTTGGGAGTGTCAACAGCCAGTCCAAGCATTGCATTGCGATCCTTATGCGAGATATACGGCCATCTGACTCTTCCCTTATGATCAGGATTGTCACAGCAAGAAGAGGAAGCACAAATGAAAGGGGGATGTGCAGCAGGAGAGTAACATCCACTAGACAGAAGAAGCCAGGGTATGAGTAGCACATAATGCCATAGGGAAAAAAATGATTGGGTTGGAGAGGAAAAAAATTTATTTTATGTTTTTTTCCCCACATTGATGTGGCATGATGGGAATAATGCTTTAATGTGTGTCTATGCAAAGCTTTTTCACGAGTATTCCTCGAATGTACCTGCCTGTCTTATCAGTATGTTCCTTTCATGACAGTAAAACTTTGGTCATTACAAGCCTTAATCCTATTGTGATAGATTAGGAACATCAAAATTATTTTCATTCTTTGTGTGGTTGCACAGCTAAAGATCTCAGTATGGCAAAGCAACAACACAACACGATGAACGTGAATATGGAGCGTTGCGACTCTCATGTTTCTGAGACAGTAAAATACAAGTGAAAAGAAGTCTAGCAAGTTTGAATTTCTTGCAATTTACCGTGTCAAATTCACACCAATTTGTGGGTTGTAACGTGACTTTGCATACTTCACTTTTTATTTTTTTCTGGACAGCTTATCAAAAAATCACAGACAATATTTTTACGAACAAATTGGAAAACCATGAAATCATTATGATTATAAGTGTTACATGTCTACAGCCCATAACTCTGATATGAAGACATCAGCTGCATTTGCTGTAAACTGTGAAATGATAATTACGGTCAAAATAACCTGTATAAGTTTCTTCAGCTTCAAAAAAATCACACGTCTTAAATTTATTTTTCAGATGGCATAATAGTGCCCTATATTTACAGACTGTCTTGGAATTTCTAGACGGTTGGCAACCCTGAATGTGATCACTTACAGTTTCATTATGTTCAGCCATGAAATGACTGTAATAATCATAGTCACCAAGAATCCATAGCCTAAATCTGAATTCTTGGTTTATTTGCTGCTGCAGTTTTTCCTAAATTGTAAGGCATAAAAATGAAGCATATAAATAGGGAATCACCATAATCATACTGGCCAACAAAATAAACCTCTATAATCCTAATGCGCCTCTGTAGTAGTATTTGTTGCTCAGGTTGGGGGCCCACTCAGATGCCTTCACCTACTGAACTACTAACTACACCTCTGCAAAGACCCATTAAAGTCAAAGGGCTTATTCTTATGTACCATTTCCAATGGTTCCTCAAAAAACGCAACACACTAAAACTGATTAAACTCATAGAATGGAGAATTGTACATTATCATTGCTGTAGCAAAGAATGAAATTGTTAATCTGAAGTCTTAGGACTCTTTCATTCTCACTACAGCCATTATGCTTCTGGACATCGGACAAGAACTTGGAGCTAATCCTAGCTTCAATTTGTGAGTGGCCTGATTTTTCATATGCTTTAGCTGAGTTTTGAATTCCTAAAAGGAGTCTCTAGGTTGAAACTATATTGTAATAATATCCCCCAAATTTCCGTCTTCCTCTTGCACTCTAGCTCCACTATGCCAAGAGTCAATGTGTTCTAGGGCACCCCCCACTACACCCACTGTGACCATCTTCATACTCTAGTACCGCTATACTGATTTGTGACCTACAAGTACAGCTTATGCAATGGTGCTGTAAAAAACATATCCACATGTGCATTGCTTTTCCCATCAGCCAGACCTGTCTCTGTTTACCATAACACTATGTTAGGCATCTTCAACATGTCATTGTCTCTGGTACGTGGGATGACAGTTTTCACAAGTACAATACTGGAGACACTTGCACATGAAGACCCATTTCAATCTATGGGTCTGCACACGTCAGGATGTTTCCATGAACTCTGTGTCCACGTGCAAAACACATTTATATGTCCAAAACAATGAAGATACACCAAATATTGCGCAAATATAAAATACAGTATGCGCCAATTAATTCAATAGGTGTTTGAACAATGCCAACCACATGAATGCACCAAAATAGATGTTACTGCTGAACAACACCATAAGAAAACACCAAGGAGAACCCCTTATTAACAAATACAATCAAATATTGCTGCCCTTACCGAATGGTGCTGTAAGCTGTCCGTGGGTTCTTTTTTTTTTCTTTTTGTCCCCCTTTTCTAATTTTTCAATTTTTTAAATTTCAATGAATTAATAAAGATATATATATGTGTCGACCCGCCACCACAATTGTGGATTACCAGGGCAATGGGGTACTCAGAGCCGAGCCCATGGAAGTCTATGGGGTTTGTCACAGGTAGCTGTGGCTCGGTCTGTGGCCCTGGCGGTCTGGCGTATATTGGGGATATATTTACAGGGGATAGGTTTATATACAGTTCGTGACGCCACCTGTAGTCTTCTGGTAATTAGTACCAGCGCTGCTATAGATCTCTGAGGGGATGGTGAGGCAGCTAGATGTCGGGTCCCCTACAGGTGGGACTCTTCCCTCAGGTCGGTAGTTAGGTAGGGATTGTGCAGGCATGCAATAATAACTCAGTCTCACACCGTCAGCGTCTTTCCATACCTTTACTTGCAAGATGATAAGGCAGGTCCCAGGGAGGCTGATCCAAGGAGAGTGTATCTTGAGACAGCAGCTGGACAAGTTAGGGGCCTCCTTTACTTCCAATACAATGAGTACAACCAGCCTGAAGCGTAGTTCCCTCAATATCTCCAGCTAATCTATAGCTGTACCGCCCAGTCAGCTTTGTGTTAGGAGCCTTCCTGCGAGGGAGCTGAATTCTTATCTTATCGTGCACTGATTCAAAGTCTTCACTCCCCCTGACCCCAGTTACGTACTGACTATAAGGGGCTTGTTTGCCGCGACCTAAGGTCCGGTAAATTCCTGGTTTTCTTATCACTATGCTTGAAACAGTAGTGATCCTTCGGTCCCCAGTGACCGGTAGCAATGTGCAGGACTTCTTCAATCCGTAAGCACTATTCCAATAAACCACTGTGCTTTTCGCCTTGTCCTCGCTGGTAACATAAGCACTCACACTAGCCAAGGGTCGAGTAGTCACTTCTTTCTTTTCCTTCACTTCAAAGTTAGTTACAGATGCTCAGTTTTCAATAGGCAGGAGCACGTCTCTGAACCTTACACCGTCCTCTAGACAGGATACTGAAGACTTTCTGCACTAAACTTCTTCTTTCCTTCCAGTGTATGCTGATGAGGTACAGCTCTGACTAGGCTAAGGTGAATTAAAGCACCTATACTAGACTCCACTTTCCGAACTGATGATAGAGCAATCTGGACTCCTTCCTCCCTCCAGACGTCTTCTCTCTCTGAAGTCAGGAACTAAACTGACTAAATCACTCTAACACATACGCCTTGACCACTCCCTCAAGAGTAAACTCCACTACCCTAAGGGTGTGTCTAGTATATGTTGAGTGAATGGATATTTAGCATTAAACTGCTGTCTCGCCACACACTCTCCAGGGTACTGCGTGTGCCTAACACCAGGGCTACACATTCCCCCATGGTAAAAGACAGCACTCCCGGGCTGTAAAATACAAAAGAGACATTTTGTTTATGCATGAAAACATTAACAATAACATTAATTCGTCCCATCCGGGAGGTGAGGATATCTTGAACGTTGCAAACATTATAGAAATACAAAAGTATTAAATAGCATTCAATAAATATACAATATACTTGTGAAGGACCCGCACCAAACCTTCAACGTAGGTCCTGGGTGGGCTGCAGGACATCCAAATGCAGACCTCACTCAGTGCCACACCACACGGGTTTTTGTATTCAGAGGTAGCTGTGCTGGTTTATGTAAAACCAAGATAAGGCACCGAAGCGCAACTATGTACGAATAAGTTCTGGGTTGGCACAGTCCTCAACCTCAAAGTCCATTGTAAAACCAAAGACATAAATATAATATCACATTATTATACTAAAGTGCAAAACTTTTCTGGTTACTGTTTACCCAGCCGGGCATTCTACAGTTAGCAAAATATATATGCTATACTTCTTCAACTTGTGCAAAATTTTTGTAAAACATTCCCAAACTTTCTACAATATTACTTATGGTAGACCCTATAGGGATCTCACCGTTTCTTCTTTACTATTTATTCATTTTCAAATACACTTTCCACCCCGGGGCTGGAACAATGCGATGTTCGCACAGGACCGTTCCTATTCCTGGGCCCAGTGCCCAGCACCAAGATCATCGACTCCACCATCGGGGTCTGTGTGGCTGGTGTGCACTGGGCTGGTGGGGATGTTGGGGGTTCCAGCAGGGTGTCATCATCGCTGGTTACCTGCAGGGCCGGTTCACTCCGGTCCTCTAGGCCGCAGGGCCCGTCCTCCTCTGGGGACGCTGCTGCAGCATAAGATACTGGGCAAAAAGCAGGCTTTTGCAGTGGCTCAATTGAGATCGCATCAGACTCTTGCGATGTAGATTGGGTCGCCGATTGCGATGCAGAGTAGATCGCTGATTGCGATACGGAGGTGTACGCAGGGGGCGATGCCGATGCACAATGCTGGTGTGATGCAGAGCAGGAAGCAGGTGTGCGCAATGGCTCAGTTGGGGACGCACTAACCTGCTGCTGTTGCTGCTCCATCATTGACGGCTGAGTCCCCGACGGTGTCCCTACCGGGGATCGATCATCTGCTGCGGCCTCTTGGCCGGGCGGGCGTTCCGGAACTGGCGGTACCTCCTCAACCTCCTTCGCCTCCACCGCTTCACCGGTGGGATCAGGATTGGTACTTTCGGGGGCAGCCTCCGGTTGCTCCTTTGCCTTGGGCAGCAGAATTTTCGGTAACTCGAATCGTGGATTTTCTTCTTTGATTTCCAGCAATGCTTGCTGCAGGTGCAGGACCACGGATGACTCCTGTGCTGGTGGCAGCTTGGCTGGGGCACGGGGCCTGCCTTCCTCCGCTTCCCTGCTCGGCTGCACACGTCCTGCTTCCATGATGTTCCAGAAGATTCTTTCTTCTTCCTCCAGAGACATCCGGTCTCTTCCGTGGAGGTGGGGTTTGCGTCTCCTCCTCCTCGCAGGGAAGGTGAAGAGGAGGCGGACCTCCTTTGCTGTAGGGCAGGATCGCATATTGTAATAGCACTTTGAGAGGGCAGGCATTTTCTTCGCGCCACTGGGGGGTAGACGCCCACGAAGGTACGCCCACCTTCTTCTCCAGCGCCTGAGGGCGCGAATATGGCGACAAAAATGGCGATTTTGGCGCCAAAAGTGAAAACAGTCCTTTTTCACAAAAACAATTCCTTAGGCACACAGGGCTCGCAATTCCGCGAGTTTCGTATCCTGTTCGTGACGCCAAGTTTTTGTGTCGACCCGCCACCACAATTGTGGATTACCAGGGCAATGGGGTACTCAGAGCCGAGCCCATGGAAGTCTATGGGGTTTGTCACAGGTAGCTGTGGCTCGGTCTGTGGCCCTGGCGGTCTGGCGTATATTGGGGATATATTTACAGGGGATAGGTTTATATACAGTTCGTGACGCCACCTGTAGTCTTCTGGTAATTAGTACCAGCGCTGCTATAGATCTCTGAGGGATGGTGAGGCAGCTAGATGTCGGGTCCCCTACAGGTGGGACTCTTCCCTCAGGTCGGTAGTTAGGTAGGGATTGTGCAGGCATGCAATAATAACTCAGTCTCACACCGTCAGCGTCTTTCCATACCTTTACTTGCAAGATGATAAGGCAGGTCCCAGGGAGGCTGATCCAAGGAGAGTGTATCTTGAGACAGCAGCTGGACAAGTTAGGGGCCTCCTTTACTTCCAATACAATGAGTACAACCAGCCTGAAGCGTAGTTCCCTCAATATCTCCAGCTAATCTATAGCTGTACCGCCCAGTCAGCTTTGTGTTAGGAGCCTTCCTGCGAGGGAGCTGAATTCTTATCTTATCGTGCACTGATTCAAAGTCTTCACTCCCCCTGACCCCAGTTACGTACTGACTATAAGGGGCTTGTTTGCCGCGACCTAAGGTCCGGTAAATTCCTGGTTTTCTTATCACTATGCTTGAAACAGTAGTGATCCTTCGGTCCCCAGTGACCGGTAGCAATGTGCAGGACTTCTTCAATCCGTAAGCACTATTCCAATAAACCACTGTGCCTTTCGCCTTGTCCTCGCTGGTAACATAAGCACTCACACTAGCCAAGGGTCGAGTAGTCACTTCTTTCTTTTCCTTCACTTCAAAGTTAGTTACAGATGCTCAGTTTTCAATAGGCAGGAGCACGTCTCTGAACCTTACACCGTCCTCTAGACAGGATACTGAAGACTTTCTGCACTAAACTTCTTCTTTCCTTCCAGTGTATGCTGATGAGGTACAGCTCTGACTAGGCTAAGGTGAATTAAAGCACCTATACTAGACTCCACTTTCCGAACTGATGATAGAGCAATCTGGACTGCTTCCTCCCTCCAGACGTCTTCTCTCTCTGAAGTCAGGAACTAAACTGACTAAATCACTCTAACACATACGCCTTGACCACTCCCTCAAGAGTAAACTCCACTACCCTAAGGGTGTGTCTAGTATATGTTGAGTGAATGGATATTTAGCATTAAACTGCTGTCTCGCCACACACTCTCCAGGGTACTGCGTGTGCCTAACACCAGAGCTACACATATATATATATATATATATATATATATATATATATATATTGTAAGGTTTCACTCACTCGGCTGCTTCAGAGGTAAATCAGGAAGCACTTTTCTTATCCAAAGTTCATCAGGTTTATTACATCATAAACCTCAAAGCAACATATAGTACAAGTCTTCAGTAAAGCTTCTTAAGATCTCTACAAACACAGATACAGGAAGGCTTCTCCATTCCTACACAGAGACCTCTCTGTAATGTCCCCACCTGGACACATGGAAGTCTGTCCACACTGGCAGACTCCCACACACTCACTTAGGTGCCAAACAAACTCCATTACATAGGCGTAACCCCGCCCACAGGTGAGGTCAGGATCACATGGTTAGATCACCTGATCATGACCTCATCACAGGTCCTTCAGATACACACAACCACATAAAGGTTTTATCTTAGGTATTCAGACACATACCCCTTGGGTGGGTTTGTAGGTGACTGGACCCGCCCAGCTCTCCAAGTCACCTGGAAGCCTCCCAATGTATAGCACAACTCAGCAGTAGATCTGCTGAACCAAAACATATCCAGGCTTCCATCACAGGGCCACCCACCTCTGTGATACATACCGTCCATCCATCACATGCTTCCATGCATATCCCGAGGGCCATACACAGTGCCCCCTAGCTGCATCAGGGGTCATTACACCACAATATATATATATATATATATATATATATATAATATACAGTAAAGACCAAAAGTTTGGACACACCTTCTCATTTAAAGATTTTTCTGTATTTTCATGACTATGAAAATTGTACATTCACACTGAAGGCATCAAAACTATGAATTAACACATGTGGAATTATACATTATACTTTACAAAAAAGTGTGAAACAACTGAAAATATGTCTTATATTCTAGGTTCTTCAAAGTAGCCACCTTTTGCTTTGATGATTGCTTTGCACACTCTTGGCATTCTCTTGATGAGCTTCAAGAGGTAGTCACCGGAAATGGTCTTCCCACAGTCTTGAAGGAGTTCCCAGAGATGCTTAGCATTTGTTGGTCCTTTTGCCTTCACTCTGCGGTCCAGCTCACCCCAAACCATCTCGATTGGGTTCAGGTCTGGTGACTGTGGAGGGCAGGTCATTTGGTGCATTCATGTGGTTGGCATTGTTCAAACACCTATTGAATTAATTGGCGCATACTGTCTTTTATATCAGCGCAATATTTGGTGTATCTTCATTGCTTTGGATTTGTGCAATACTTTTTTAATTGCATTTTTTTAATTGTATTTTTTTGTAATTTGTGTAATAGTCATTTAGAAGCGCTTCATTGGCCCTGTCAATCAGGCACATTTTTACCCTCGAGCGCGGTCAGTTTCTGTTTAATATTAGTTTTTACTTATTTCTCAGGAGTGACACCTACTCCCTACTGACCCTAGCAGCTGAGGTTACTTCAGTGGTCATCTTGCCGCTTGGTTTGGAAGCGCTTGTGTGTTCTTTATACATATTTACATTTACATGTCCGTTTTTGCCAACAGCACAGTCCACGATACTTCCTGCACAGTGCACACTGTCATCTGTGTGTTATCAGTGTGACATGTACCAGTACCTTGGAAAAGCAGTACAGTTAGCGCTGTTTCTAGGTGCCGAGTGCTGAATCCAGCTCTCATCATTGTTGCCTTGTCTCCCTGCGATTAGCATGACCATACGATGCTGCTGAGAGTTGGAGTCAGCACAAGCTGTCTGTGTATCACATGTATTAAGTAAATAATTGAAACAAAAAACAGTGTGGGGTCCCCCATAATTTTTCTAACCAGCTGAGGCAACGCCTACAGCTGGGGGCTGGTGCTAATTTTCTGGGATGGGTCCAATAGCCATAAAGGTTCCCAATCTATTAATAATAGCTCACAGCTGTCTGCTTAGCCTATACTGGTAAAGGGGGACCCCTCAAAAAAATGACGTGGGGTTCCCCCCTATTTTTACTAACCAGCAAAAGCTAAACAGACAGCTGATATTATTAGGTTGAGAAGGGGCCATGGACATTGGCCCCCTCCACACTAAGAACTAAGCCCTCAGCACCCCCAAAAATGGTGCATACACTAGATGAGCCAATTTTGACTCAGCTCTTTCCACTTGCCCTTCTGTGTTGGCAAGTGGGGAAATAGTTTTGGGGTTTTGTTTTATGTCCGCTGACATTAAGCCCAGCTAAAGGTTAGTAATGGATAGACGTCTATAAGAAACCCCCGTTACTAACCCTATAGTCAAAATTAATAAATACACACTCAAAGAAAAGCCCTTTAATTAAAAAACTCTCCAACCGTCTTTTACCCATTTATTAACCTAAAAGTAAAAAAACCAAAGTAATCCTCACCTGTCCGCCGTTAATCCAAAACGATCAGGTCCCACGAAGATCCCCAACTCTGCTACATCAAAATGGTTTGGTGAGCTGTGACATCAGTAATAACGTCACCAGGCCAGCTGGAACACAGTGAGCTTAGCATGAGAACATGCCTGTTATGATTTGGTAGCTGAGGAGAGCAGGCAAAAAAGGAAATACACCAGAGAGGTTGGAATCTATGGGATTGCAGTACCCTGACTAACCACCACAACTAAAGGCAGCCGTGGAGCGTACCTACGTTGGTCCTAGACGCCTCGTCACAGCCTGAGAAGCTAACTACACCTAAAGACAGAAAGAGGAAAACTATCTGCCCCGCAGCAGATCCCCAAAGAACATAGAAAGCCCCCAAACATGTAATGGCGGTTAGACAAGATGAAATACAGACACAGACAGAAAATAGTATGAGCAAACGTTGGGGCCCAAACTTCCTAAATAGAAAAGGATAGGAAGGACACTTACTGCAATCCCAAAAACCCTGAAAAGTACCAACTCTACTAATTACAAAAACACCTGAGATCACACGACCTCTACCACCTAAATTAGTTCTCTGGTGTAACAAAAACAAAACAGCAGCCACTGAAAAAACTGGAAAAGGCAAATGAACAAACAACAGTGGCCGAACTAAACTGAGAGGAGCACAAGCCCCCGGATGGGACCCGGCAGACCCCCACAGAAGTGCAGCACAAAATGCAAAAAGCAAGCACAAAAAACTAAAAGAAGAAAATGTCTTATCTGTTAGCAGAAGATGCAGGCACGAAACAGCAAGCTACAAAGTGAACAGGAATCAAAGATGAGACCAGAACAATTGATCACCGGCAACCCTGATGGGAGGGAACCTCCCTTATATAAGACCAGTCAGTAACACCTGATCGCCAATCTTCACAATCTTCATTGGATAGTTCAGTACTGTTTGTAACCACCAGAGGGAGCTTCTGCTCAGAATTCATTTCTAGCACATTCACAACAGTACCCCCCCTTGAGGAGGGGTCACCGAACCCTCATTTGAGCAACCAGGTCGGTCAGGATGAGCTCTGTGATACGCACGGATGAGTCTCCTAGCATGGATGTCCGAAGCAAACACCCAAGAATTGTCCTCCTGACCATAACCTCTCCACTTAACCAAATACTGGAGTTTCCGTCTAGAAAAACGAGAATATTTCCTCAACCACATACTCCAGATTGCCCTCAACCAAAACAGGGTCAGGAGGCACAGCCATAGGAACCACTGGCTCGACAAACCTCTTCAATAAGGACTTGTGGAACACGTTATGGATCTTAAATGTCCCTGGAAGAAGTAAACGAAAGGAAACAGGATTAAGAATCTCCATGATCTTATAAGGTCCAATGAACCTAGGCTTAAACTTAGGAGATGCAACTCTCATAGGAATATTTCTTGAGGACAACCAGACCAAGTCCCCCACTTCAAACCGAGGACCATCAGTCCTATGCCGGTTGGCAAACTGCTGGGCCCTCTCCTGAGAGAGGGACAACCTCTCCACAACCTGGTCCCAAATCTGCTGCATACGCTCCACAACAGAGTCAACACCTGGACAGACAGAAGCCTCCGTCTGTCCTGAAGAAAATCGAGGCTGAAACCCAAAATTGCAGAAAAATGGAGACATCAAAGTGGCAGAGCTAGCCCTATTATTAAGAGCAAACTCAGCCAAAGGCAAAAAAGAGACCCTGTCATCCTGATCAGCAGACACAAAGCATCTTAGATAAGTCTCCAATGTCTGGTTTGTTCTCTCAGTTTGTCCATTGGTCTGAGGATGAAAAGCTGAGGAGAAAGACAATTGAACACCAAGTTTAGAACAAAAAGTCCTCCAAAATCTGGAAACAAACTGGACTCCTCTGTCAGACACAATGTTCTCAGGAATGCCGTGTAACCGAACCACGTGCTGAAGGAACAAAGGCACCAATTCAGATGAGGAAGGCAACTTAGGTAATGGCACAAGATGTATCATTTTGGAAAACCTATCACAAATCACCCAGACAACGGTCATTCTCTGAGAAACAGGGAGGTCGGAAATGAAATCCATAGAGATATGGGTCCATGGTCTCTTGGGCACAGGCAATGGCATCAACAAACCACTAGAGCGAGAGCAAGGCTTGGAGCGAGAGCAAGTCCCGCAGGACTGCACAAATTCCCTGACGTCACGAGACAAAGTAGGCCACCAAAAGGACCGACTAACCAAGTCTCTGGTACTAAAAATTCCGGGATGACCGGCCAACGCGGAACAATGAATCTCAGACATCACACTCTTTTTCCATCGTCTGGGACAAACAATTTCCCAATAGGGCAGCGCTCGGGTTTATCCTCCTGACACCCTTCCAGAGCCAGTCTCAAATTGGGCGAGATGGCGGAAAGAACTACACCCTCTTTCAAAATAACAGCAGGATCAGATAACTCAGGAGAGTCCGCAAGGAAACTCCTCGAGAGGGCATCCGCCTTAACATTCTTAGTGCCAGGAAGAAAGGAAACCACAAAATTAAAACGTGTGAAAAACAAGGCCCACCTGGCCTGTCTAGGATTAAGTCGCTTGGCTGATTCCAGATAAACCAGATTCTTATGGTCCGTGAGGACCACCACCTGATGTTTGGCTCCCTCCAGCCAATGTCTCCACTCTTCAAAAGCCCACTTCATGGCCAATAACTCCCGATTACCCACGTCATAATTACGTTCAGTTGGAGAAAATTTTCGAGAGAAAAAGGCACAAGGGTTACTTTTAGAGGTCTCTGGATCTCTTTGGGACAAAACGGCACCTGCCCCAATTTCAGAGGCATCAACCTCCACCTGAAATGGCAGAGAAACATCAGGCTGCCGTAGAACAGGAGCAGAAGTGAATCTCTGCTTAAGTTCCTGAAACGCAGAGACTGCCTCAGGAGGCCAATTCACCACATCAGAACCCTTTTTGGTCAAATCAGTCAATGGTTTAACAATAACAGAGAAATTACCAATAAATTTACGATAAAAATTGGCAAAACCCAAGAATCTTTGAAGAGCCTTTAATGAAGTAGGTTGGACCCAATCACAGATGGCCTGAACCTTGACCGGGTCCATTTCAATAACAGATGGGGACAAAATGAATCCCAGAAATGAGATCCTCTGTACGCCAAAAAGACACTTTGATCCCTTCACATACAGAGCATTCTCTCTCAAAATCTGGAACACAGTCCGAACATGTTTCACATGAGAGTCCCAGTCATTGGAAAAAAATCAAGATATCATCCAAATAAACAATCAGAAATTTATCCACAAAATCCCTGAAAATGTCATTCATGAAGGACTGGAAGACAGAAGGAGCATTAGTGAGCCCAAAGGGCATCACTAGGTACTCAAAATGCCCCTATGGGGTATTAAATGCCGTCTTCCATTCATCCCCGTGCTTAATGCGAATAAGGTTATACGCCCCCCTGAGGTCAAGCTTGGTAAACCAAGTAGCACTTTTCACCCTGGAAAACAGGTCAGAAATCAAGGGTAACGGATATTGATATTTCACAGTGATATTGTTCAAGAGACGATAATCAATACACGGCCTTAATGAACCATCCTTTTTGGCCACAAAGAAAAAACCGGCACCCAAGGGTGAAGAGGATGGTCTGATATGACCCTTCTCCAATGACTCCTTGATATAAGACCGCATAGCGTCATGTTCAGGTACAGACAAGTTAAAAAGGCGACCTTTAGGGAATTTACTACCAGGCACTAATTCAATAGCGCAGTCATAGCTCCTATGGGGGGGCAAGGATGCAGATTTACTTTCGCTAAACACATCAGAAAAATCAGTCAAAAAGTCAGGAACATCCTGAGCCTGGGGGAGGCAGAAAAAACGGGAGTGTTGGTATGAACACATTGGCAGCCCCAACTGGTTACAGACACAGATTTCCAATCCAAAACAGGATTATGAGACTGTAACCAAGGGAAACCCAGTACGATAATGTCATGCAGATTATACAGCACCAAAAATTTGCAACTCTCCTGATGATCAGGTTCAACCCTCATTATCACCTGAGTAGAGAACTGAGGTTTATTCTCAGCCAAAGGGTAGAATCGATCCCCAGTAGGGGAATAGACTTCCGTAGGGGTATCAAGGGAAACCCACGTTTAGCAAAATCAAAATCCATCAGGTTAATAGCTGCTCCCGAATCAACGAAAGCCTGAGCACAAAATGTGGACAGGGAGCAAATCAGGGTAACAGTCAACAAAAATTTAGTCTGAACACTACCCAAGACAACTGAGCGTGCAAAACGTCTTCCCCGCTTAGGGCAGACTGAAATAGCATGAGAGGCATCACCACAGTAGAAACATAACCCATTGCGTTTTCGAAACTCATGACGCTATGCCCCAGAAGCCACTCTATCACACTGCATGGGTTCAGAAGCTGGTTCACAAGGCAACACTATTCCACGCATACCTCTACGCTCACGCAAACGTCTGTCAATTTGAATCGCTAATGACATAGAATCATTGAGACCAGAGGGGACAGGGAATCCCACCATAACATCCTTTACATTCTCTGACAGACCCTTCCGAAAAAGGGCTGCCAAAGCATCGTGATTCCATTTGGTCAGGACTGCCCACCTACGGAATCTCTGACAGTACAACTCAGCGTCCTCAAGCCCCTGATTTAATGCCAACAAGGCTTTTTCAGCTTGATCAGTGACATTAGGCTCATCGTACAATAATCCCAGAGCCTGAAAAAATGCATCAACATTACTCAAAACAGGATCCCCAGGTGTCAGGGAAAAAGCCCAATCCTGAGGATCGCCGCGCAGGAGAGAGATGACAATTTGAACCTGCTGTGCTGCGTTCCCTGAGGACTTAGATTTCAAGGCAAAAAACAACTTACAGTTATTTTTGAAATTCAGAAATTTAGCTCGATCCCCTAAAAACAAATCTGGCATGGGAATCCTAGGTTCCACAACAGGCAACCTCGCAAGATAGGTAGCAATACTCCGAACCTCAGTGGCAAGCTGATCCACACGGCCAGACAACTGTGCAAACTCCATTGAGAGAAAAAAAAAATCCTCCTCAGCACCTAGAGATACAGAGGGAAAAAAAATGCAACAAACAGAAAAAAAAAAAAAAATCTCTGACAACTCTGACAACTTTTTTCTTTCCACAATATTTTTCCCTTCTGTGAGTACCATATAATTGTCAGTTTGGGCCGGTGATACTGTTATGATTTGGTAGCTGAGGAGAGCAGGCAAAAAAGGAAATACACCAGAGAGGTTGGAATCTATGGGATTGCAGTACCCTGACTAACCACCACAACTAAAGGCAGCCGTGGAGCGTACTTACGTTGGTCCTAGACACCTCGTCACAGCCTGAGAAGCTAACTACACTTAAAGACAGAAAGAGGAAAACTATCTGCCCCGGAGCAGATCCCCAAAGTACATAGAAAGCCCCCAAACATGTAATGGTGGTTAGACAAGATGAAATACAGACACAGACAGAAAATAGTATGAGCAAACGTTGGGGCCCAAACTTCCTAAATAGAAAAGGATAGGAAGGACACTTACTGCAATCCCAAAAACCCTGAAAAGTACCAACTCTACTAATTACAAAAACACCTGAGATCACACGACCTCTACCACCTAAATTAGTTCTCTGGTGTAACAAAAACTAAACAGCAGCTACTGAAAAAACTGGAAAAGGCAAATGAACAAACAACAGTGGCTGAACTAAACTGAGAGGAGCACAAGCCCCCGGAGGGGACCCGGCAGACCCCCACAGAAGTGCAGGACAAAATGCAAAAAGCAAGCACAAAAAACTAAAAGAAGAAAATGTCTTATCTGTTAGCAGAAGATGCAGGCACGAAACAGCAAGCTACAAAGTGAACAGGAATCAAAGCTGAGACCAGAACAATTGATCACCAGCAACCCTGATGGGAGGGAACCTCCCTTATATAAGACCAGTCAGTAACACCTGATCGCCAATCTTCACAATCTTCATTGGATAGTTCAGTACTGTTTGTTACCACCAGAGGGAGCTTCTGCTCAGAATTATTTCTAGCACATTCACAACACATGCCTGTTTGACGATAATGAGGTAATTAAGGTTACCACAGGTCACAAACAGTGGTTCCCACGGTAAGCTCTGTGAGCAGGCCTGTGAACTGCTTTATCCTTACTGGAGTCACTGCTCGCACCGTGAGAAATTTCTAGTCATCTGGGCAGCGCTAAAGAAGCTGAAAGCCACTGCTTTCTGCACAGCAATGTAGAGCTGTAACCTCGTTGAGTGATGCTTTACTGACATCCTTCTCAGCACACTCAAACACTTAGGTCTCACTCACACATTCAAGTAAAAAAAAAATGGTACTGGTGTCATCAGTGATTTTCATCAATGTGTCCATTTTTACCATCAGAGTATGGTCCATGTGTTCATTTATACCATCAGTGTGCCTTCCGTGTGTCCGTTTTTACCATCAATGTGTCCATTTTTATCATCAGTGTGTCCGTTTTTACGATGAGAGCGGACTTCAGCACCTGGCGTCGGGGAACAGCGCTAACAGTACTGCTGATTCCCAGGCACCGGTACGTGTGATACTGATGACACACAGATGACACACACATGTCATCTATGTGTGTCATCCGTGTGCACATGTGCAGAATGTTTTGAGGCTGCTGTTAAAAATGGACGTGTCAGTATATTATGCCCACGGACACATGGTCCTTGGAAACACAATGACATGTTCACAGACCCATTCACTTGAATGGGTCTATGTGTGTAAGTGTCTCTGATACATGTGAAAACTGTCACCACACGTACCGGAGACACTGACATCTGAAAGAGTCCTTATATTGTATACAGCAATGACTGGATCTAAGTGGCTACAGAAAGAATATATCTTCATTTGCTCCCTGCAGCTAAACATGTTTGGAAAGGTATTTACCTAGAGATTAGCACAATGGCTGCAGGTAAATACTATTTATTTTATCAAGACAGGTTCCCTTTAAAAAGTTGTCCAGTTGTGAGTTTGTAATGTAACCAACAACACTGCATTTACACCAGAATGGGGAATGTAAAACTAAGGCTAATTTCCCACTTGCGTCTGACTGACCTGCGTCGGTCAGCGCATGGCCGCCGCTAAGCTCCGCCCCTAGCCGCACCTCCTCCCGATCGCTCCGCCTATGGGCGCATGACTCTGCATGCGACCTGCGTACCCTATCTTTAGCATTAGGTACGCAGGCCATGCACAGCTATGCGTTTGCCGCTGCTTGCGTCCTTTTGACTGACTGCACCAAAATGCAACACGGTGCGTTGGGTGTAGATCGGCGCACCGTCAAAAGGACGCAAGCGGCGGCAAACGCATAGCTGTGCATGGCCTGCGTACCTAATGCTAAAGGGTCGCATGCAGCATCATGAGCCCATAGGCGGAGCGATCGG
Source organism: Oophaga sylvatica (assembly GCA_033576555.1). Taxonomy (NCBI): domain Eukaryota; kingdom Metazoa; phylum Chordata; class Amphibia; order Anura; family Dendrobatidae; genus Oophaga; species Oophaga sylvatica. The sequence continues at coordinate 336,309,665 of JARQOD010000001.1, read as the reverse complement.
GAGGAGGCGCGGCCGTGTGCTGACCGACGCAAGTGGGAAACTAACCTTACTCACTTTTTACTAAAATGTAATTATTATGTGATACTGTAAGGGTATGTTTCCACGGTCTGGAATGGCAGCGCTTTGGACGCAGCGGATTCCCGCTCCGTCCAAAATGCTGCCGGTTTTTGTACGCACGGTGATTCCACATGCGGAATCACTGCATCCTATACATAGAACTAACTGTGCTATTTATCTTGCAGAGACTCAGGGTCTCCGCAAGATAAATTGACATGCTGCGGTATAGAAAGACGCGCCGCATTTGCGTATACGCGGGTGTGCCACCTGCATGTTTGTACGCATAGTGGAGATGGGATTTCATAAAATCCCCTCCACTATGCTGTAACATTTGGGCGCTGCGGATTGGACGCTGCAGCTATACGCAGCGTCCAATCCGCCGCAAATACTGACCGTGGAAACATACCCTAAAGAAAAAAAAATGGTACCGTGTTAGCCAGTTGTCCATTTATTATGCCTCTGCCTCTGTTTTGTTTTTTTAATGCAGATTTTTGTGTTTCTTCAGATGCTTTGTTACACCATGCCGAGGAAGGGACGTATAAGAAGTCCCGAAAGCTTGCTTTGTAACACCATTTATTTTACTTTTGTTAGCCACTAAAAGGTATCATAGCTACAAGATTATCGTATCAGGTTTTTCCTACTTAGAGCAACTGTAATAATTGACAAATTCATATCAAGATGACCAACATTTAAGACTGACTAAGCTAAAAGAGAACTGTGGTTAGACATGAAAAATATATTACCCCGCAGGCAACAAACATACAGTACAGACCAAAAGTTTGGACACACCTTCTCAGTCAAAGATTTTTCTGTATTTTCATGACTATGAAAATTGTAGAATCACACTGAAGGCATCAAAACTATGAATTAACACATGTGGAATTATACATTACACTTTACAAAAAGTGTGAAACAGCTGAAAATATGTCTTATATTCTAGGTTCTTCAAAGTAGCCACCTTTTGCTTTGATTACTGTTTTGCACGCAGAAAAGGTGAACGGATGGACTCTACATGCCTGGTTCCCACCGTGAAGCATGGAGGACGTGGTGTGATGGTGTGGGGTTGCTTTGCTGGTGACAATGTTGGGGATTATTCAAAATTGAAGCGGTGAGCGGTCCAGCTCACCCCAAACCATCTCGATTGGGTTCAGGTCTGGTGACTGTGGAGGCCAGGTCATCTGGCGTAGCACCCCAACACTCTCCTTCTTGGTCAAAGAGCCCTTACACAGCCTGGAGGTGTGTTTGGGGTTATTGCCCTGTTGAAAAATAAATGATGGTCCAACTAAACGCAAACCGGATGGAATAGCATGCTGCTGCAAGATGCTGTGGTAGCCATGCTGGTTCAGTATGCCTTCAATTTTGAATAAATCCCCAACAGTGTCACCAGCAAAGCATCCCCACATCATCACACCACCTCCTCCTCCATGCTTCACGGTGGGAACCAGGCATGTAGAGTCCATCCGTTCACCTTTTCTGCGTGCAAAGCAGTAATCAAAGCAAAAGGTGGCTACTTTGAAGAACCTAGAATATAAGACATATTTTCAGTTGTTTCACACTTTTTTGTAAAGTGTAATGTATAATTCCACATGTGTTAATTCACAGTTTTGATGCTTTCAGTGTGATTCTACAATTTTCATAGTCATGAAAATACAGAAAAATCTTTGAATGAGAAGGTGTGTCCAAACTTTTGGTCTGTACTGCATATAGACAAGTAGAAGAAATATTCCGATATGTGTGTGGCAGAGAAAAGATATTAGATAAAACATGAACAGAAACATTAAAACCAGAGAATATACCGTTGCTCATTATTATGTTGAAGTCGTTCTTCCTGCCGGCTATTTAGCTCTACATTAGAAACACGGAGAACTAAAGAAGATTGCGTCAATTCCTGCGAATCCTATTCGCAGCCACTATATTCTTTAATTTATAAACGCAATGTAAACTGCCAAGTGTAGGTGTTATATTGCAAGCTTCAAGAGGAACATTCACAGCTGGATCTCCCCCAAATCCTATGTGCTTCAGTGTGCAGCGTGGTTATTACATTCCTACTCGTTAGATACCTCCATGATGCACAATGCTCTGAATCCCCGTAGGATTATTATTCTGTGCTTGCTATATCGAAATAAAAAAGAAAAAGTGCTCTGTGCCCTCTGATTACATAATATGGTGTTCTGTGCTCGGCATTAATGGACCTACAGAAAAAGTACTGGAGCAATTTGTTTCATAAGTGGATAAACCCCAGCCTAACGCTCGTTCACATGTTCAGGACTTGATGAGGATTTCTCTGAGGATTCCAAGACCACACCACTTAAATTCTGCAAGCAATGTAAGGATGCTATATACCCCATTCATACGCATTAAAAGTGGTAAATATTTGAAAAAGGTACAAAAAAAAAAGGGTAAAATTTGGGTACTCACACTGGGTGGGATATAGTTATGACGTACAGTTAAAGACTTCCTATAGGAGGCCCTCTAGATGAACTTGACACGAATAATGTGAATACATGTTTTACAATTTCCTTTTTATTTTTCCTGTGTTTAATTTATTTATTGAATAAAAATGAGATGTTAAGTTAAACCATGTGTTTGTTATTTTGGGGTTATCTCCTTCTAATGCCTTAGGCTAAGTGCACACGTTCAGGATTATTTGCGTTTTTTTCGCGGGAAAAACGCGTCAAAAACGCATGAATTAAGCATCCTATCATTTAGAATGAATTCCACATTTTTTGTGCACATGGTGCGTTTTTTTCCGCAAAAAAAATGCATCTCGGAAAAAGAACCAACATGTTCATTAATTTCATGGAATTCTAGCGTTTTTTCCCGCTATATTATTGACCTAGAAAGTTCAGGAAAAAATCGCAGTAAAAACGGACCAAAAATGCGAAAAAACGCACGTTTTTACCGCGGAAAAAGTCACGTTTTGCTCAGGAAAATTCTGCACAAATTCCTGACGTGTGCACTTAGCCTTACAGTCATTTCTCCTTATTGTCAACAGTGGTGAATTCAGGCGTCCATATTTAACATATGATTATTAGCAATGGTAGCCTGTAAATTATTTCACTATGTTTATACTACAATGTGGAAAATAAGTATTTGATACACTGCCGATTTTGCAAGTTTTCCCACCTACAAAGAATGGAGAGGTCTGTAATTTTTATCGCAGGTACACGTCAGATGTGAGAGACAGAATCTAAAATTAAAGACCAGAAAATCACATTGTATGATTCTTAAATAATTAAGTTGCATTTTATTGCATGAAATAAGTATTTGATCACCTACCAATCACCAAGAATTCTGGCTCTCACAGACCTGTTAGCTTCTCTTTAAGAAGCCCTCTTACTCTCCACTCACTACCTGTATTAACTGCACATGTTTGAACTGTTTACCTGTATAAAAGACACCTGTCACACTCAATCACAGTCCAACCTCTCCACCATGGCCAAGACCAAAGAGCTGTCTAAGGAAACCAGGGACAAAATTGTAGACCTGCACAAGGCTGGGATGGGCTACAGGACAATAGGCAAGCAGCTTGGTGAGAAGGTAACAACTGTTGGCACAATTATTAGAAGATGGAAGAAACACAAGATGACTGAAAATCTTGTTCAGTCTGTGGCTCCAAGATGATTCTGAGAAAGGTCAGAAATCAGCCCAGAACTACATGGGAGGCCCTGCTCAATGGCCTGAAGAGAGCTGGGACCACAGTCTCAAACATCACCATTCGTTACACACTATGCCATCATAGATTAAAATCCTTCAGGAACACAAGGTCCCCCTGCTTTCGCTAGCACATGTCCAGGCCCATTTGAAGGTTGCTAATGACCATCTGGATGATCCAGAGGAGGCATCGGCGAAGGTCATGTGGTCAGATGAGACCAAAATGGAACTTTTTGGCACCAACTTCACTCACCGTGCTTGGATAAAGAAGAAGGATGAGTATGTTAGGGGTTGAGTTCCCGCTCCTGCACAAGGGGAATCTCGAGCTTTCCCCGCTGCGGTCTCCCATCTGTCTCCGGCCGCAGTGGAACCTGCTCAGCAGAGACGTCGGTCCCAGCGTCTCGCTCAGTCTAGTGCTGTGCAGAGTATGACTGCTGCCACTCCAGGTCCTGCCATTGTAACTAGTGCAGGTCAGCGGCAAGCAGACTCAGTTGGGACTAAGTCCTGCGCTTTCCTTTCTGAGCATGCCCAGGTAAGATCTCTCATAGGAGATCAGGGTCACATGCTCAGCTACTGCAGCGACTCCCATTGGTCCTCCTGGAAAGTCCTGAACCTGCTTGAGTTCTGGGGCAGGCTTCCATTGGTTCTTCCAGGAAGGTCTTGCAGTTGCTGCTGCTATAAAAGGGTTGCACAGCCGCACGGCCATGTGCTAGTGTCAATTGCATTATGTGTTTTATGCCAATGTGTTCATGCATGCATGTGGTTAGGGCTCGGCTGAAATAAGCCCCTAGAATACCAGCACCTCCGGTGAGGAGATTTGTGTGTACGTGTTTAGGGCTTGGCTGAAATAAGCCCCTAGAATACCGGCTTCTCTGGTGAAGAGATTGCTTGATTGCTTTTCTGACTGCATGACCACAGACTGCTATCCACACAGCAGTTATCTGTGTATCCCTGTGGAGTTAACAGGACACAGTACCTATCTCTGCGTCTCTACCTCAGCAACTCTGTGGTATAATAGAGTTCGCTTATACTGCCATATAGTGCCACAGTATTTATGTTTGTGACTCTGTGAGGTAGCAGAGTTCGCCTATACCCCATCTTGCTAGCAGCAGGCTCCGCCTGCACGGTGGACCCCGGGCTGCGAACGCACCCACTAATTATATTTATCTGGTGCGTTCCGCAGCTCCTAACAGTACACTAGCGCCAGGGTCTGGCTAGTAAAATGGCGGACGACCAGCGTCTACCGCAGTTCATCCAGCAGCTGGAGGGTAGGTTGGTGGCTCTCGAGCGCACAACCTCAGCTGTGGATGTGACCGCAGTCGCTGTTCAGGCTGCTAGCGCAGCGGCAGCCAGTTTGTCCTCCGACACCTCTGCTCCAACCTTGTCCCATTTCCCGCTTCCAGACAAGTTTTCTGGTGACAGCAAACATTGTCGGGGATTCGTGAGTCAGTGCTCTATACAGCTCGAGCTTCCCACAGAGCGGGCACAAGTGGGTTTCATAGTGTCACTTCTGTCGGGCAGAGCGTTGGAATGGGCAACGCCGCTGTGGGAGCGCGACGATCGCGTGGTGCGGAGTGCTCCTCGGTTTCTGGAGGCTCTTAAAAAGGTATTTTTAGGCCCTCAGGTCACCCACGATTCGGTGCTCCAACTGCTGGCAATGTCACAGGGTTCGAGCTTGGTCAGTCAGTTTTCAGACCAATTTCGGACCCTGGCCTCCGAGTTAGAGTGGCCGGATAAGGTCCTTATACCGGTATACTGGAGAGGTCTGGCTGACCATGTAAAGGACGCCTTGGTCACCAGGGAAATTCCTGCCTCACTGGAGAAGCTTATCTCCATATCTACCCGCATCGACCTTCTTTTCACGAGCGGAGGTTGTAGCGGGCCCAGTGTAGACGGAGGTTTCGGCTGGCTCCCACCTTTGCCAAACCCCTAGAATCTCCCATTCAGGCGCCTGACTCCCCGGAGGCCATGGAGGTTGCTCGAGTCTCCGTAGTTTGTAACAATTGTCAGCAGTTAGGACATTATGCCAATAGATGTCCCCAGAAATCGGGAACACGATCGCATCTAGTGACCATGGGAGGAGGTTCACTAGAGTCAGCGGCATTTGCCTCCAAGCTGTCCAATCTCTTTTGGTCCATCCACTCTAACAGTTGAGCTTTGTGTGGATTCTGGAGCAGAGGGGAACTTTATGTCCTCTGCTTTCGCTCTCCGCCACACAATACCTCAGGTGATGCTCGCCAAACTGGTGACCGTTCCAGTGGTAAATGGATCCATACTGCCCTCACAGATCAAACATCAGACAATCCCTCTCACATTAGCTATGTCTTCTTCCCATCAGGAGATTATCTCTTTCCTTATCCTTCCTGAGGGTATAGATGAGGCTCTGCTGGGAGTACCCTGGCTTCGTCTTCACTCCTCTGGGAAGATACGGGGTTGGAGTGAGTCTTGTAGAGGTAGATGTGTGAGGGAGAGTGTTCAGGTTGCTACTACAGGGATCTCACTTCCCTACCCAAGTGTTATTGGTCCTATGTAGACGTGTTCTCTAAAAAGGCTGCGGAGACGCTTCCGCTTCACCGCCCTATGACTGTCCTATTGCCTGGAGCAGAACCTCCCTGGGGAAGGGTCTATCCTCTCTCTCTCCCGGAGACGGAGGCTATGTCCCAATACATTCAGGAGAATCTGGCAAGAGGGTTCATTAGGAAGTCAGTGTTACCTGTTTGGGCAGGGTTCTTCTTTGTACAAAAGAAGAACGGAGAATTACGTCCCTGCATAGATTACAGGGGTCTTAACGCCATCACCGTTAAGAATAAATACCCGCTGCCTCTGATTTCTGAGCTCTTTGATAGGCTCCGGGGAGAAAGGGTATTTACCAAATTAGACATGCGGGGTGCTTATAACCTGATTCGCATCAGTGAGGGGGACGAATGGAAGACGGCTTTTAATACCAGGGATGGGGACTATGAATATCTAGTGACGCCCTTCGGGCTTTGTAATGCCCCAGCCGTTGTCCAAGACTTTGTTAATGACATCTTCCGAGATATGCTTTCCACCTCATTCGTAGTCTATCTGGATGATATTCTGATCTTCTCTCCAGATATTGACTCCCACCGGAGAGATGTCTGCAGAGTCTTCGACCTCTTGCGGGCCAATTCCCATTATGCAAATTTGAAGAAATGTGTGTTTGAGCAGGAGTCTTTACCATTCCTGGGCTATATCATCTCTGCCCAGGGATTAGCTATGGATCCTGCCAAACTGCAGGCTGTGATGGACTGGCAAGAACCCCATTCTCTTAAAGCGGTGCAGCGCTTTATGGGGTTCATTAATTACTATCACCAGTTCATTCCCCATTTCTCAACTTTGGTAGCTCCCTTGGTAGCCCTCACCAAGAAGTGAGAAAACCCCAAATTGTGGTCCGAAGAAGTCTCCAAGGCTTTCACCTCAATTAAGCCTCATTTTGCTAGAGCTCCCATCCTACACCGCCCTGATGTTGACAAGCCATTCATATTGGAGGTGGATGCCTCATCCGTTGGTGCTGGAGCAGTCCTCTTTCAAAAGGATGCTCAAGGTCGGAAGCATCCTTGCTTCTTCTTCTCCATGACCTTTTCACCAGCGGAGAGGAATTATTCCATCGGGGACAGGGAGTTGCTAGCTATGAAGTTGGCTTTCTCTGAGTGGAGACATCTGTTGGAGGGGGCTCGTTTTCCATTCTAAGTCTTTACGGATCACAAGAATTTGGTATACTTACAAACATCCCAGCGGCTAAATTCTCGTCAGGCCAGATGGTCCTTGTTTTTCTCCCGATTTCACTTTACCTACCATTATCTCTCGGGAGAGAAGAACATTCGGGCTGGCGCTCTCTCTCGATCCGTGGTGTCCTCTAAGGAGGAGGAGGGGGAGCCTCGGCTTATTGTCCCTTCTGAGAGCCTGAGAACCGTAGCGCCGGTTTCGCTAGAGTCTGTACCTCCGGGCAAGACTTTTGTACCACCCAATTTGGCAAAACAAAAGCCATATTTAAGACTGGCTTAAATGAAAGGAAAAGATTAATATGGGCAAAAGAACACAGACATTGGACAGAGGAATATTGGCTTTTGTTTTGCCAATCTGCCCTGAAGGCAAGCATCCCCAAATCGCCTCTTCACTGTAGATGTTGACACTGGCGTTTAATGTGTACTGTTTAATGAAGCTGCCAGTTGAGGACCTGTGAGGCGTCAATTTTTCAAACTAAAGACTCTAATGTACTTGTCTTGTTGCTCAGTTGTGCAGCGGGGCCTCCCACTTGTCTTTCTTCTCTGGTTAGAGCTTGTTTGTGCACTCCTCTAAAGGGAGTACTACACACCATTGTATGAATTCTTCAGTTTCTTGCTAATTTTTTGCATGGAATAGCCTTCATTTCTAAGAACAAGAATAGACTGTCGAGTTTCACAAGAAAGTTCTTTTTTTTTGGCCATTTTGAGAGTTTAATGGAATCAACAAATGTAATGCTCCAGATTCTCAACAAGCTCAAAGGAAGGTCAGGTTTATAGCTTCTCTAATCAACCAAACGGTTTTCAGCTGTGTTAACATACTTGCACAAGGGTTTTAAAGGGTATTTTAACCATCTATTAGCCTTCTTACACAGTTAGTGAACACAAAATACCATAAGTACACTGGAGTGATGGTTGTTGGAAATGGGCCTCTATACACCTATGAAGATATTGCATTACAAACTAGACGTTTGCCGCTAGAATAGTCATTTACCACATTAACACTGTATAGAGTGTATTTCTGAATCATTTAACCCCTTCACCCCCAAGGGTGGTTTGCACGTTAATGACCGGGACAATTTTTTACAATTCTGACCACTGTCTCTTTATGAGGTTATAACTCCGGAACGCTTCAACAGATCTTCGCGATTCTGAGATTGTTTTCTCGTGACATATTGTACTTCATGTTAGTGGTAAAATTTCTTCCATATAACTTGCGTTTATTTTTGAAAAAAACGCAAATATGGCGAAAATTTTGAAAATTTAGCAATTTTCAAACTTTGAATTTTTATTCCCTTAAAACAGAGAAATATGTCACACAAAATAGTTAAGAAATAACATTTCCCACATGTCTACTTTACATCAGCACAATTTTGGAATCAAAATTTTTTTTTGTTAGGAAGTTATAAGGGTTAAAAGTTGACCAGCGATTTCTCATTTTTACAACAAAATTTACAAAGCCATTTTTTTTAGGGACCACCTCTCATTTGAAGTCACTTTGAGGGGTCTACATGACAGAAAATACCCAAAAGTGACACCATTCTAAAAACTGCACCCCTCAAGGTACTCAAAACCACATTCAAGAAGTTTATTAACCCTTCAGGTGCTTCACAGGAACTAAAGCAACGTGGAAGGAAAAAATGAATATTTAACTTTTTAGCCACAAAAATGATCTTTTACAAACTTTTTTTTTATTTTCACAAGGGTAAAAGGAGAAAATGGACAGATAAGGTTGTTATGCAATTTCTCCTGAGTACGCCAATACCCCATATGTGGGGGAAAACCACTGTTTGGGCACACGGCAGAGCTCGTAAGGGAAGGAGCGCCGTTTGACTTTTTCAAACTAAAATTGGCTGGAGTTGAGATTGGACGCCATGTCGCGCTTGGAGAACCTCTGATGCGCCTAAACAGTGGAAACCCCCCACAAGTGACACCATTTTGGAAACTAGACCCCCTAAGGTACTTATCTAGATCTGTTGTGAGCACTTTGAACCCCCAAGTGTTTCACAAAAGTTTATAATGCCTGGGTGTGAAAAAAAAAAAAAAAAATTTCCACAAAAATGATTTTTTAGTCCTAAATTTTTGAATTTTCCCAAGGAAATTGGACCCCAAAAGTTGTTGTCCAATTTGTCCTGAGTACGCTGATACCCCATATGTGGGGGTGGAAAAACTGTTTGGGCGCACGGCAGGGCTTGGAAAGGAAGTAGTAACGTTTTGGAATGCAGACGTTGATGGGGGTCATGTTCCGTTTGCAGTGCCCCAGATGAGCCTAAACAGTGGAAATCCCCCACAAGTGACCCATTTTGGAAACTAGACCCCTAAGGAACTTATCTAGATCTTTGGTGAGCACTTTGAACCCCCAAGTGCTTCACACAAGTTTATAATGCCCGGGCATGAAAATAAAAAATCCTATTTTTTTCCCACAAAAATTATCTTTTAGTCACTAATTTTTTATTTTACCAAGGGTATCAGGAGAAATTGGACCACATAAGTTGTTGTCCAATTTGTCCTGAGTACGCTGATGCCCCATATGTGGGGGGGAACCACTGTTTGGGCGCACGGCAGAGCTCGGAAGGGAAGGAGCACCATTTGACTTTTTCCAACCAAAATTGGCTGGAATTGAGATTGGATGCCATGTTGCATTTGGAGAGCCCCTGATGTGCCTAAACAGTGGAAACCCCCCACAAATGACCCCATTTGGGAAACTAGACCCCCTAAGGAACTTATCTAGATCTTTGGTGAGCAATTTGAACCCTCAAGTGCTTCACACAAGTTTATAACGTAGAGCCGTAAAATTTAAAATCATATTTTTTCCACAAAAATGATCTTTTCACCCGAATTTTTATTTTTCCAAGGGTAACAAGACTCCAAAAGTTATTGTGCAATTTGTCCTGAGTACACTGATACCCCATATGTGGGGGTATACCACTGTTTTGGTGCATGGCAGAGTTTGGAAGGGAAGGAGCGCCGTCTCACTTTTTCAACGCAGAATTGGCTGGACGCCATGTCGTGTTTGGAGAGCTCCTGATCTGCCCAAACAGTGGAAACCCCCACAAATGACACCATTTTGGAAACTAGACCCCTCAAGGAACTTATCTAGATGTGTGGTGAGAACTTTGAACCCCAGGTGTTTCACTAAAGTTTATAACGTACAGCCTTAAAATAAAAAATCCTTTTTTTTTTTTTACAAAAATGATTTTTTTCGCCCCCAATATTTTATTTTCACAAGGGTAACAGAAGAAATTGGAACCCAAAAGTTGTTGTCCAATTTGTCCTGAGTACGCTGATACCCAATATGTAGGAGAAAACTACTGTATGGGTGCACGTCAGGGCTCGGAAGGGAAGTAGTGACGTTTTGGATTGCAGACTTTGATGGAATGGTCTGGGGCGTCATGTCGCATTTGGAGAGCCCCTGATACGCCTAAACAGTGGAAACCCCCTACAAGTGACCCTATTTTGGAAAATAGACCCCACAAGGAACTTATCTAGATGTGTGGTGAGCACTTTGAACCCCGAAGTGCTTCACAGAAGTTTATAACGCACAGCCGTAAAAATAAAAAATCCTTTTTTTTTTTTACAAAAATGATTTTTTCGCCCCCAATATTTTATTTTCACAAGGGTAACAGGAGAAATTGGACCCCAAAAGTTGTTGTCCAATTTGTCCTGAGTACGCTGATACCCAATATGTGGGAGAAAACTACTGTATGGGCGCATGTCAGGGCTCGGAAAGGGAAGTAGTGACGTTTTGGATTGCAGACTTTGATGGAATGGTCTGGGGGCGTCATGTCGCATTTGGAGAGCCCCTGATGCGCCTAAACAGTGGAAACCCCCACAAGTGACCCCATTTTGGAAAATAGACCCCACTAGGAACTTACCTAGATGTGTGGTGAGCACTTTGAACCCCGAAGTGCTTCACAGAAGTTTATAACGCACAGCCGTAAAAATAAAAAATCCTTTTTTTTTTTACAAAAATGATTTTTTCGCCCCCAATATTTTATTTTCACAAGGGTAACAGGAGAAATTGGACCCCAAAAGTTGTTGTCCAATTTGTCCTGAGTACGCTGATACCCAATATGTGGGAGAAAACTACTGTATGGGCGCATGTCAGGGCTCGGAAAGGGAAGTAGTGACGTTTTGGATTGCAGACTTTGATGGAATGGTCTGGGGGCGTCATGTCGCATTTGGAGACCCCCTGATGCGCCTAAACAGTGGAAATCCCAACAAGTGACCCCATTTTGGAAAATAGACCCACAAGGAACTTATTTAGATGTGTGGTGAGCGCTATGAAGCCCCAAGTGCTTCACAGAAGTTTATAATGTACAGCCGTAAAAAACAAAAAAATCTTATTTTTTTTACAAAAATAATATTTTCGCCCCCAGTTTTTTATTTTCCCAAGGGTAACAGAAGAAATAGGACAAATTTCACAATAACTCTTGGGGTCCAGAGTACGCTGATACCCCATATGTGGGGATAAACTACTGTTTGGACGCATGGCAGAGCTCAGAAGTGAAGGAACACCGTTTGACTTTTTCAAAGCAGAATTGGCTGGAATGGAGATCAGACGCCATGTCACATTTGGAGAGCCCCTGATGTGCCTAAACAGCGGAAACCCCCAATTCTAACTCCAACCCTAACCCCAACACACCCCTAACCCTAGTCCCAACCCTAATCCCAACCCTAACCCTAATCCAAACTCTAACCCTAATCCTAACTTTAGCGCCAACCCTAACCCTAACTTTAGCCGAAACCCTAACCCTAACCCTAATGGGAAAATGGAAATAAATACATTTTTTTTATTTTATTATTTTTCCCTAACTAAGGGGGTGATAAAGGGGGGTTTGATTTACTATTTATAGCGGTTTTTATGATTGGCAGCTGTCACGCTAAAAGACGCTTTTTATTGCAAAAAGTAGTTTTTTGCATCGCCACATTTTGAGAGCTATAATTTTTGCATATTTTGGCCCACAGAGTCATGTGAGGTCTTAATTTTTGCGGGACGAGGTGACGCTTTTATTGGTACCATTTTTGAGCACGTGACATTTTTTGATCGCTTTTTATTTCGATTTTTGGAGGTTAGAATGAACAAAAATCAGCAATTCATGAATTTCTTTTGGGTGAGGCGTTTTTATTGTTCCGCGTGTGGTAAAATTGATAAAGCAGTTTTATTCTTCGGGTCAGTACGATTATGGCGATACCTCATTTATATCATTTTTTTATGTTTTCGCGCTTTTATAGAATAAAAACAATTTTATATAAAAAATAATTATTTTTGCATCGCTTTATTCTGCGAGCTATAACTTTTTTTATTTTTTTGCTGATGATGCTGTGTGACGGCTCGTTTTTTGCGGGACAAGATGACGTTTTCAGCGGTACCATGTTTATTTATATCCGTCTTTTTGATCGCGTGTTATTCCACTTTTTGTTCAGCGGTATGATGATAAAGCACTGATTTTTTGCTTCGTTTTTATTTTTTATTTTTTAAGGGGTTCACAAAAGGGGTTAACTAGTGGGACATTTTTATAGGGGGGGTCGTTACGGACGCGGCGATACCATATATGTGTACTTTTATTGTTTTATTTTTTTTATTTACAATAAGTAATGAATTTATTGGGGAATATTTTTTTTTTTTTTTTTTTTTTTTTGGATTTTTTTTTACACATGTTTATTTTTACTTTTTTTACTTTTTTACTTTGTCCCAGGGTGGGACATCACTGTATTTCATCAGATCGCTGGTGTGACAGTGTGCACAGCACTCTGTCACACCAGCGATCGCTCAGGCAGTGCAGCAGGCTTCTCAGTGCCTGCTCTCGGCAGGCACTGAGGTAGCCGCCTCCCTCCAGGACCCCAGCGCCATCTTGGATCCGGGTCCTGGGAGGGAGGAAGCCCTCAGAGCAGCGCGATCACATCGCGCTGGTCTGAGGGTCTCAGGGGGGCGCGCAGGGAGCCCCCACACTGCGCGATCCTCCCCTGTGCCCCCAGTACACCGCGATCATGTTTGATCGCGGTGTGCAAGGGGTTAATGTGCCGGGAGCGGTCCGTGACCGCTCCTGACACACAGTCACGGGTGTCAGCTGTGATAATCAGCTGACACCCGGCGGCGATTAGCTGCGCTCCCGGAGGGAGCGCAGCTGATCGCCTATGACGTACTATCCCGTCCATGGTCAGAATGGCACGGGTTTTATGGACGGGATAGTACGTCTAATGTCAGAGAGGGGTTAATGTTAGCTTCATTGGAAAAAAACTGCTTTTCTTTCAAAAATAAGGAAATTTCTAAGTGACCCTAAACTTTTGACCGGTAGTGTATATATACAGTACAGACCAAAAGTTTGGACACACCTTCTCATTCAACGATTTTTCTGTATTTTCATGACTGTAAAAATTGTAGAATCACACTGAAGGCATCAAAACTATGAATTAACACATGTGGAATTATACATTACACTTTACAAAAAAGTGTGAAACAACTGAAAATATATCTTATATTCTAGGTTCTTCAAAGTAGCCACCTTTTGCTTTGATTACTGATTTGCAAGCAGAAAAGGTGAACGGATGGACTCTACATGCCTGGTTCCCACCGTGAAGCATGGAGGAGGAGGTGGTGTGATGGTGTGGGGGTGCTTTGCTGGTGATACTGTTGGGGATTTATTCAAATTGAAGGCATACTGAACCAGCATGGCTACCACAGCATCTTGCAGCAGCATGCTATTCCATCCGGTTTGCGTTTAGTTGGACCATCATTTATTTTTCAACAGGGCAATAACCCCAAACACACCTCCAGACTGTGTAAGGGCTATTTGACCAAGAAGGAGAGTGATGGGGTGCTACGCCAGATGACCTGGCCTCCACAGTCACCAGACCTGAACCCAATCGAGATGGTTTGGGGTAAGCTGGACCGCTCACCGCTTCAATTTTGAATAATCCCCAACATTGTCACCAGCAAAGCACCTCCACATCATCACACCACCTCCTCCATGCTTCACGGTGGGAACTAGGCATGTAGAGTCCATCCGTTCACCTTTTCTTCGTGCAAAGCAGTAATCAAAGCAAAAGGTGGCTACTTTGAAGAACCTAGAATATAAGACATATTTTCAGTTGTTTCACACTTTTTTGTAAAGTGTAATGTATAATTCCACATGTGTTAATTCATAGTTTTGATGCCTTCAGTGTGATTCTACAATTTTCATAGTCATGAAAATACAGAAAAATCTTTGAATGAGAAGGTGTGTCCAAACTTTTGGTCTGTACTGTATATGTATTTATATATATATATATATATATATATATATTTGTAAGTCATTCAGGCGATGTTGTGTCTTATATTTGGTTAGGGATGCTACATACATATTTATATGGCTACATTTAGGTTATTTGTTTCCAGCACTTTATTCATATTGTGGAGTACATATGTATGTGGGCATTTACAAATTTAGCTCTATTATGTTATTTCACATTGTGCTTATTATGGGAGTATCCTAAGTACATATAATTGCATTGTACATATAATTGATATGTACTGATGGTATATACACCAGGTGTTGATCATATGGGTATACATCCTTAAAATTGGTCCAACTAACCCTTTGGTGATATGAACTTATTATACATCACATCTTTATATTGAGTGTGTCATTTGTTAGGCAGGTATCAGCTCTATTGTGGGTTGTTGTGTCATGTGCTTTTGATTTTTAAATGTTTTTAAGATTTGATTGTGGATCTTTTGTACCAATAAAGCATTGTTATATTTTCTGGTGATTCCTGTGTTATGGCATATTTCTTTTTCTTGAATAATGAAACTACGGAAAAAGCACAATTGCACAATTTTTTTTTTTTTTGGGGGGATTAATTTCTCAGCGTTCATTCTGCAGTAAAAATTACCTGGAAATATGATTGTCTAGGTCAGTATGATTACGACAATATCAAACTTACATTTTTTTTATAAGTGATGAAAAAAATTCAGAAATTCTTAAAAACAAAATAAAAATTGGCTTGAGTTGCCATTTTCCAAAGCCCATAACATTTTTATTTTTCGATCGATAGAGAGAGCTGTGTGAGGGCTAATTTTTCTGCATGGTTTTTATTGATAATATTTTGCGATATATATGACTCTTTGATAGTTTATTATTGCTTTATTTTTCTGGAGTTGTGGCACCTAAAAACCGGTAATTCTGTCATTTTGATTGTTTTTTCTCTTTAAAGTTTCTATAGATCGGGGTCATAAATTTTATATTTTCATAGATTGGACTTTTCTGAATAGGTTGAACTCAAATATATGTATTTTTGAATTTTTTTACATTTCGTCATTGTTCACTTGGGAAAAAGTGGGTGAGTTGAACTTTTATATTTTTTTTTACTTTTTTAATAACTTTTTTCTTTACTTTTTACTTTATCTGTTAGCCCCCTTAGGATAATTGAACCTGTGATTGTCCAATCGCTTCTACCATATACAGCAATAACACAGTATTTCTGTATATAGTAAAAATTACTGTCTTCACACAGGGTAGACTTCACAGAGACGATCAAATGACAGGAAAGGGCTTTCAGCGCACCCCAGCTGACATAGCAACCCATTGGTTCCCTGCTTTTGTGTTGCAAGGAAACCTATGGAGGCCCGAACTGGGCCGTATCGTATAGTTTAAGTGCCGTCATTCGCTACACATGAATGCTACTGTCAGAGGTTGAGAGTGGCATATAACTGGTTATACAGCAGAGTTTAAAGCCAAAACTCAACATGGACATCAGACATTATAAAGGAGTGAATCCTATGTTCCCATGGACTTGTATTGGCTGTTGTCATCCATGCTGCCAGAAAAAAAAGTACATGTCTCCGTGTGTTTTGCAAGGACACACAGTTCATATAGAAACAGACATGTGCACAGCAGCATTATAATGGGTACATATGGTATTTGTGAAAAAAACGGATACCACACGTACTGGTAACACGGATGTGTGAAGGAGGCCTAAGAGAGCAAGCCAAAACAGGTAAATGCGACTTCATATTCATTATCTTGCTTCTAACATTTTCAGAAATATCCCATTTGTGGCCCAAGTATGCTATTTTACTAAAATACAGACATTAAAAAATGAAAGTAGATTGGGCGCCTCCTTATTATTGGATATCTTATAAGGTCTCTACAATTCACACCTCACCACTTGTCAACTTGACCCCATCCTATCCCACCTCCTCCTCAACCTCACCACCACACTTATCCCATCCCTAACCCATCTCTTCAACTGATCACTAACTTCTGGTACCTTCCCATCTGCTTTCAAACATGTCACAATTAAGCCTATCCTCAGAAAGGCATCCCTCGACCCAATCACTATATTCACCTATTGCCCCATATCGCTGCTACCATTTGCTTCCAAAATCCTTGAGCAGCATGTTCATGCTGAACTTTCCTCCCACCTCTCATCCAATTCGTTCTTCAACCTATAATCTGGCTTTCGCCCCCACCATTCCACTGAAACTGCCCGGATAGAAATTAAGAACAACTTACTTACAGACAAAGCTAACAGACAATTCTCTATACTCTATACTCCTCCTTCTAGACTAGCCCTCTGCCTTTGACACAGTTGACCACTGCCTACTACTACTTCCTTTGGTGTCAAAGACCTTGTACTATCCTGAATTTCCCCATTCTTTTCCAGCCGCACATTTAGCATCTCCCACTCCCACACTATCTACTCATCCTGCCCTCTCTTTGTTGGTGTCCCTCAAGGCTCTGTCCTAGCTATGACCCCTACCCTTCTTCATCTATACCCTTGGCCTGGGACAACTCAAAGTCCCATGGCTTCCAGTACCACCTATATGCTGATAACACTCTGGTGCTTTGCCCGGCTCTTCCCACTAGCCCTGTAGTGGTGGCAAGTGAACCCCACTTGCCACCAGTACAGGACTGAACTGCGGTGGCCTCCCCGCTTGCACCATGAGAGTTTTTCTCACGGTGCTAGCGGGGATGTCATCAAGGTCCCGCAGTTCAGTTCGGCAGGGAACGGAGCCTCAGTGACCGGAGGTTACCTCAATGACGTCACCACCGGTCGGCTGCGCTTCCAGCCGCTTAGTTACCAGTGGTTTTCAGCCTGGACAGTCGCATCTTGGCACCGTCCAGGTTGAAAATTGTTTATCCCCCAGATATGGATTACGGCGTGGGACAGAACAACGGACAGGTATGGTATATTGTTGTTTTTTTATTTTACATTTATTACAGGAGATCGAGGGCTTCGCTGGAATTAGGCATTTAAATAAAAATGGAAAACTGTGTTTAGTCTAATTTCAAATAAAGGACTTTATTCTGGCTGTGTCTTTATTTACCATACAACTATAGAATTAGTAATGGATGGGTGTCTTATAGATGCCTCTCCATTACTAAGCAGTGGGTTTGATGTCACCTGACAATACAAAGGTAACATCAACCCCACAAATATGAACCCCACTTGCCACCGCTACAGGGCAAGTGGGAAGAGCTGGGCAAAGTGCTAGAATAGGCGCATCTAATAGATGTGACTTTTCTGGGCAGCTGAGGGCTGTTATTTTTAGGCTGCTGGGGGCAATATTCATGGCCCCTTACCAGCATGAGAATACCAGCCCCCAACTGTCTGCTTTAGCAAGGTTGTCAAAAATGGGGGGACCCCATGCCGTTTTTTAAATTATTTATTTACATAATTAAAAAAAACCAGCATGGGGACCCCTCTAGTCTTCATAACTAGCCTTGCTGAAGCTGACAGCTGAGGGTTGCAGCCACCAGTTGTGAGTTTTGTCTGGTTGGTTACCAAAAATAAGGGCAACCCACGCCGTTTTTTTTATTTATTAATTTACAGTGCAGGAGCGGCTAACGAATATTCTCATCTGCCGATCCTGCTTTCACTGTAATTAGCGGTAGCAGTTGTAGGATGATGGGATCAGTAGTCCCATCAGCTGACACCAGTGACCAGATGTAAAGTTTATACTTGTGATCACAGCTGAGCGCTCCCACTGTCTTTTGACGGCGTGGGAACCGCAGCTCTCTGACCGGCAGGGATGATTTCACTGCCGATCAGAATCGGTGTTTGCCACGCTGCCATGAACATGACAGCACAACACCCAGTGTTCGGGCAACCGAACCCGAACAGTAACACATACTTCCTGGTTGAGTCCGTGTTCAGTTTCTGTGCCTGAACAGTAGGTGCTCGGTACGGACGCCGAACTTTACTGTTCGGCTTCGCCCATCTCTAATTAATAGCCTGGGAACCTTTATGGCTATTGGCTCCTTCCCAGAATATTAACGCCAGCCCTCAGCCGTCAGCTTTCCCTCTGCTGGTTATGAAAATTACGCGGGAGCCTACAACATTTTTTTTAAAAAATATTTTGAAAAATAAACAGATATTGTGTTTTTGACGTAGATTTCGTGTGTGTGTGTGTGTGTGTGTGTCTTTATTTAACTCTTTATGTACCATTTTATTAATGAGGGTATCTGGCTGATACCTGTTCATTACTAAACCTAGGGCTTGGTATTACATATATATATTATATATAATATATTCACTTATATTTGTTTTGTGTGTGTAAAGGAGGGGGGCGTCGTAAGAAGATGGGAGGTGCCGAACCAAGACCTGTGACACAGATCGAACCGGACCGCCCCGCAGGTGAATATAATAAAACGTATTTTTCTTCTTTTGCAGGTCGGATTGGGGGCTTATCTACAGCATTATAGAATGCTGTAGATAAGATCTGAAAGACGGTGGCCGTAGCTCATATTGGCCAAACCTGGTGACAGGTTCCCTTTAAAAAGTGAGAAAGAACTATTTGTGTTTTCATTTTACATTTTTCTTTTTGTACAACATTTGTTTTTACTTTCTCACTAGTTCCATTATGGCACTCAAACAATTTAACACTTTCATTTCTGGTATAACCTACCATAACAAGGACATAAAACCTATCAGACCCTGTAGCTGCCAGGGCCTAATAGGCTTCCATAGCAAACAAAACTTAGACATTGGGTTGCCATAATAACCATGGGCAACCTGCAATCATATCATAAGAGGGTGTGTAGAAGGAACCCCTTCCTCTGCTACTCATCTATGTATTGTGGTCACTATTAACCACAACATCAAAAGGGTTAAACTGTCAGGATCAGTGTTCCTAAACCTGAGTGATACAGTATGTCACTTCACATTTGAGTGGGAGCAAGCCCACTCGGGCAACTCATATTAATATGTAATGGAGCAAGAATAAGTAAAACATACTTATAGGAAATGCATGATAAAATAGGGCGGCAGAAAAACACAGCAGTTAACGTGGATCTGTCACCAGGTTCTACAATATGAAACGAGAAGAAATTAATAAATCAGTCTCTGGTATCTGAAAAGTGTACTGTACTTTTCACATGAATGGGCGATAAAGTGCGTACTTGGCAACAGCTGATCTGTGGGGGTGCCGGGAGTCAGACACCCACCAATGTCATACTGATGACCGATCCTATATACACTATAACAGAGCAACCTGTAAGCCTTAGTCATCCCTTTTAACAATTTAAATAAAAAAAAACATCTCTTATCTCCAATGGTTTTTTTCTAGGATCACAATTATTATCTCATTCATAATCAGTGAAAAAAATACAAAAATAATCAGAACAAAATATTCTACCAATGGCCGTGTGCCTGTCCAGAATGATTACATATGAGTGCAGTCTGATTTCTACAAAATGACCCAATGGAGAAGGAGAATTTTTTTTCTCCATCTTTTTCTCATCCGAGAGAATCGGATCTCACTATGATCACAGTCTGAGTGATTTATTTATTTCACTCACTTATATCGCACCATTAATTCCTCAGCACTTTTCATACATTATTATCACTGTCCCCATTGGGGCTCACACTCTATATTGCCCATCAATGTCTTTGGAGTGTGGGAGGAAACCGGATTACTCGGATGAAACCCACTCAAACACAGTGAGGTTGTCCTTGGTGGGATTTGAACCCAGGACCCCAGCGTTGTAAAGCAGAGCTATCTGATGAATGAATATAACACCCAAAAGGCTATACATATTAAAAAAACATGAAAAGTCGTGTCTCCGGGATTGGTAAAAGGTAGTGATGGAAGGTGAAATCCCTGGTAGGGCAGTATTACCGGTGGAATGGAACCAGTGACAGGAGCAGCTTACTGGTGTCTGAGAAGTCATCTGGTGTTATTAGTTATTTCCCACACATTTAAATATTCATTTTCATTATTTGACATCACAGGCTACATTTACCTATCTTATATAAAGATCTTCCCAATGTGCAGTCCTGTGCAAAAGTTTTAAGCAGCTATGAAAAAGAAAGGCAAGATACTTATCCATCAGGCAAATGCCATCAGGGAGTTGTTAGATTGCTTCCAAGTTTATTCTGCCACAGGACAAATACCCCAAATATACGGACAATCTCATTAAAGGGGTTGTCCGGCCTTAGGCTACAAGTCTGCAGTGATGCAGATTGACTGCAGACTTATGAATCCGCACATCACACGCACTGGAAGTCACGTGACCGCAACAATGTGATTTGCATACATGCGGTCATGTGCTGACTAGATGGGCGCAGCCTCGCTCAAAGCAAGCGTATTGAGCAAGGCCAGACAAGTCTAGTTGGAATGTGGCCAGGAGCATGCAGATTGCATACTTGTGGTCAGATGACTGCCGGCTCCCGGCGCGGAGAATCCTGACAGCACGCAGTGCGCGCGATGTGAGCATTCACAAATCACATAAAGTGACCACAGAATTGTACCCTAAGGCTGGAAAACTCCTTTACGAACTATCTTCAGCTTAACAAGAAGTCCTGGAAGTGATAGTATGGCCACCACTGAGCCTGGTCTCAGCATCACCATGTCTGTATCAAGAGACAGAAGGATTAGTGCCAGCCTCCATCCAAACAACATTTGGGGCAAAAGTTTGTTCCAATGTATCAGGATAGGGTTAATGTCTGATCTTGGCCTCCACACCATTGAACAGACTGAATCCCTAGTTGCTGGGATAAGAAGACAATCCCATTATCCCTGATTCCCATGTCCCCTATAACTTCCCTGCAGGTTGAGGGGTCTACAGCTGGTGTATAATGGGCACTATCCCCGCAGGCCTGCCATTCCCAGTGACAATGGCCCCAGAAGCCCCCATGGGCACAGAGGAGCAGGTGAGCCCACTCTTACCGTCTGTGGAAGGACGAGGGCCAGGACATGCGGGGCTTCTTCAGCCCGGGCCGGAGCTTGCTCTCCATAGCGCGGTAGTACAGGTACTTGTCGGTGTCGGAGTGGTACCTCTGCTTTATCCGGATGTGGGTGCGAGGCTGCCTCCATAAGTGCTTCGGAGGCTTGGCAGTGCCCGCTCCCTCTGCTCAGAGTGGCACACTTCGCTGCCTCCAGCTCCATAGTCCCGGGCTTCTGATGGCTACTGGGCAGGATCGGGCTGCAGGTCCATAGAGCTACATGGGAGCCGGGGATCACACTGGATCACACAGGGGATCACACAGGGGATCACAGGGACAGAAGGCAACTTTATACCCAGTGCAGGCTGGATATGAGAGCTGCTCACAGCAGACTCACAGGACAGAAGACTGACAGCTGCCTGTGTCCCTCCTCCAGGGTCCCCGCCACTTCTGGGCTGACACCAGCAGACGACAAATTAGGCTTCTGTAGGAATAGGCAGAGGGTGCACGGCGAGGTGCCACCCGGGGAGGGTGCGGGGCGAGGTGCCACCCGGGGAGGGGTGCACGGCGAGGTGCCACCCGGGGAGAGGTGCGGGGAGGTGCCTCCGGGAGGTGGCGGGCGAGTGCCACCCGGGGAGGGGTGCACGGCGAGGTGCCACCCGGGGAGAGGTGCGGGGCGAGGTGCCACCCGGGGGGGTGCACGGCGAGGTGCCACCCGTGGAGGGTGCACGGCGAGGTGCCACCCGGGAGAGGTGCGGGGCGAGGTGCCACCCGGGGAGGGGTGCACGGCGAGGTGCCACCCGGGGAGGGGTGCACGGCGAGGTGCCACCCGGGGAGGGGTGCGGGGCGAGGTGCCACCCGGGGTGGGGTGCGGGGCGAGGTGCCACCCGGGGAGGGGTGCGGGGCGCCGCACATGGGCACCACGGGCAGAGCACGAGCTTGGGCTCTAAGGATGGATCAGAACAGAGCCCAGAACTCTGCAGCTGGCGAGCCGAGGGCATACTGGGCATGTAGAGCCCCTATCTGCAGCACCATGGGAGTGTCACAGAGCAAATCACCGAGAGGGAGAATTCCTGCTTTCTATCTCTCCATCTATCCAATATCTATCTATCTATTATCTATCTATCTATCTATCTATCTATCTATCTATCTATCTATTATCTATCTATCTACTCATACCTATCTATCTATCTATCATCTATCTATCTATCTATCATTATCTATCTATCTATCTCATACCTATCTATCTATTATCTATCTATCTATCTATCTATCTATCTATCTATCTATTATCTATCTATCTATCTATCTATCTCATACCTATCTATCTATCTATCTATCTATCTATCTATCTATCTATCTATCTATCTATTATCTATCTACTATCTATTATCTATCTATCTATCTATCTATCTATCTATCTATCTATCTATCTATATCTATCTATCTATCTATCTATCTATCTATATCTATCTATCTATCTATCTATCTATCATCTATCTATCTATCTATCTATATTATCTGTCTATCTATCTCTCAGCTATCTATCCCATATCTATCTATCTATCTATCTATCTATCTATCTATCTATCTATCTATCTATCTATCATCTATCTCTATCTATCTTCATCTATTATCTTCTATCTATCTCCCATATCTATATATCTATCTATCTATCATATCTATCTATCTATCTATCTATCTATTATCTATCTATCTATCTTCTCATCTATCTATCTCTTTATCTTCTATCTATTCTCCAGCTATCTATCCATATCTATATCTATCTATCTATCTATCTATCTATCTATCTATCTATCTATCTATCTATCTCTATTATCTGTCTATCTATCTCTCCAGCTATCTATCCCATATCTATCTGTTCCGACCACGCACCACAATTGTGGATACCAGGGCTATGGGGTACTCGGAGCCGAGCCCATGGAAATCTATGGGAGTTGTCACTGGTAGCGGTGGCTCAGTCCGTGGCCCTGGCGGTCGTGCAATGGGGAATATTTACAGGGGATTATTAGGATAGGTAGTTCGTGACGCCACCTGTGGTTTCTGGTAATTGTACCAGCGCTGCTATGAGGACTTTCACAGGGATGTTATGAGGCAGCTGGGTGGTAAGTCTCCCACAGGGAGACGGGTCCCTGGAAGTCTATGGTGGAGATGATGCAGGGTGTAGTAAGAATTCAGTCACACACAATGCAGCTTCTTTTCATACCTTTTACTGATGATGGTTCAAGCAGATCCCGGGGAGCTAGTCGGGGTGGAGAGTGCACATTCCGGTAACAGCTGAGCAGGTTAGAGCCTCCTTAACTTCCAATGTGTAGGTGAGTCCAACTTGCCTGAAGCGAAGTTAACTGAAACTCCAGCTTTCTCTATAGCTGAACTGCCCGGCCAACGTTGTGGTGGAGCCTTCTAGGCGATGAAACTAAGTCATTACTGTTGTCTGCGCTTGACTCAAAGTCCCTGTTCCACCTGACTCCGGTTACGTATTGACACTTAGGGCTGCTCTCTGCGACCTGTAGTCCAGATGCCTCCGGTAATCTTGTCACTAAGCTTAAAACTGTAGCAACACCTCGGACTCCGGTGTCCGGCAATTTAGTGCAGGCAATCCAATACCTAAAGCACTTCTCTATCTTCTCCACTGTGCCCTTCGCCCTGCTCTCGCTCTTAGCACAAGCAATGGTAACTTCGATGGTAATGTCAGCTTTCTTCTAGAGCTCGCCGAGCAGCTCTCAGTATCCTCCTTCCTCCAGCTTCTGTTGAGGTACTGATTAAGGGTAGCTCTGACTAGGCTAGGATGATCCACTTCACCCGTACTAGCCTCCACTTGCTTGTCAGGTGAGCCACGTTAGCTCTGCGAGGATTCAGTCCTCCCTTCACTCTCTCTCCAAGTCCAGACTCACTGGACTGAACTGCACTGTCCGAAGACAGGAAACTGACTCCTGTCCTGAGACAGGAAGCTTGACTCAGCTCTGCTACGTATCACTCCCTCTTGTACCCCTGATGGGTGTGTCTAAAAGTGTGAGTGAAGTGCATATCAAGCTTTTGCTGTTACTTTCCTGTGCACTCTCCTGGATTTTTATGTGTGCCTGCGTAGCTGGGCTACACATCCCCCCTTGGTAAAACACAGCACTCCCGGGCTGTAAAAGACAAAAAGAACATTTTGTTTTGCATTAACAATAAACATTATAACTCTTCCCATCCGGGAGGTACGAATTCTTGAACGTTTCAATATGTACAGTAAGAAAATACAAAAGTATCAAAATATCAAGATATCAAACGTGTTCATAAATACAAGATACTTGTGGAGGACCCGCACCAAAAACCTCCCACGTGGGTCCTGGGTGGGCTGCAGGACTTCTGACTGCAGACCTCACTCCAGGCCACACCATACGGGTTTTTCTTCAGAGGTAGATAGTAGTGGTTTCATGTCAAACCAAGATAATGCACCGAAGCGCAACTATTTACAAGATAAGTTCTTGGGCTGGCTCAGTCCACAGCCTCTCAGTCCATGGCATGGTTAAAACACATTTCAAATAATTACATTAATACTTTTTCAAACTTTATACAATTTTTCAGATGCAATAAACCCTATCTGGGTCTTGCTAACTAGTCTACTAGGACTACTCCTGATAGCGAATAGGTAGTTTACCTTTAGTGATACGTTCTGACCTACGTGGGGTAGCATCAGGTATGGTATTCTCTAACCTTTCTGTTCTGCGTAACGGCAAACTATAATACTGTCTCAACCTTTCTATGGATCTGGCAAGTGTGCTAGTGACTGGACGAGGCGGTACTGCTTCACCAGCTTCACCAAGGGATTCCACTTCTTGTGGCGCTGCTTCTTGCGGGTCCGCTTCTTGGGGTTCCTCTGGTTGAGGTTCCTCTGGGACTGGTTCTACTGGCACAATTGGTATGACCGGTTGTAGAGACTCCTCTTGCGGTTGATAAAACTGCAGCACAGGAATAATTACAGCGTCTCCCAATCTGGGCCAATCCGCAGGTAAATCTCCCAAATCCATGTGTATGACCGCTTCAGCACGCTCTTCTTGATGAACAACAGGGTTTTCTTCACGGAGCTTCAATGGGCCAGGACACAACTTCAAATGATCTCTAGACACAGTTGCCGTCGTTTTTCCTCCATCCTTACTGATGGTACAGACCTTGCTGTTATCAAAATTGGAATTTTGCACAACATATGGCTCCTGTTCCCACTGATCATCCAACTTGTGTGTTCTTCTTTTCCTTTTGAGCACCATTTCTCCAGGCATTAAAGGCTTAGCGGGAGCATTTTTGTTATAGTTCATCTCTTGCTTTTCTCTTACTTTGTTGAGACTATCTTCTACGCAGGCTTGTACTCTCTTGTACTATTCTTGTCGATTTTTGTCCCAATCTTCAGCATTGTTATCAGCCTCTGGTTCTACCACACCGAGTTCTAAGTCCATTGGCAGCCTTCCCGGTCTTGCTCTCATAAGGTAGGCTGGAGTGCAGTTGGTGGAACTTACTGGGATGTGGTTGTACAAGTCGACCAGGTCAGGTAACAAGTCTGGCCACCGATTTCTTTCTTCCAGTGGTACAGTTTTCAGTAAGTCGAGGACAATGTGATTCATTTTTTCACAAAGGTCGTTGGTCTGAGGGTGGTATGGTGTCGTTCTGATCTTTTTACATCCATACAATTGACAAAATTCCTGAAACAGTTCAGCTTCAAAGGCTGGACCTCGATCAGTCAGTACCTGTTCTGGATATCCGTGTGGTCTGCAGAAACTTGCTTGGAAGGTTCTTGCTGCTATCTCTGCTGTCATATCTTTGACAGGGGCGACCACCAGAAACCGGGAATAGTGATCCACCATGGTCAGGGCATATGTGTATCCTGACCTGCTTGGGGACAACTTGACGTGATCCAATGCCACGATCTCCAAGGGACGAGTTGTCCGGATAGGCTGCAAGGGTGCCTTCTGGCTACTGTAGTCTTTTCGCCTGAGGCCACAGGGTCCACAGTTCCGGCACCACTTCTCGATGGAGCTGCGCATCCCTACCCAGTAGAACCGGCACCTCAACAGGGTCTCCAGCTTTCTCCACCCAAAGTGTCCTGCTTGATCGTGGTATGCTTCCAGCACCATTTGGATGTCTGCTCTCGGGACCACTATTTGCCAAACCATCTCATGGGTCCTTGGGTCGACGTATCTCCTGCACAACTTCTCACGGTATATGAACAACCGGCTTCTCTCGTTCCACAGGAGCTTTGCTGGCATGGATGCATCTTTCTCCAAGGAGGAACCTTCTTGTTTTATCAGCTCCTTGATACGGCTGACCACGGGATCGCTGTCCTGAGTCTCCTTCCAGCTGTGATGAGGTAAAGGGTTCAACATCTCACCACACCGCTTCCTGTAGACTCGTTGCTCTTGGACCATCCCATTTCGGTGGAACGCAGGTAGCTCGATTTCTTCCAGATCGTCTGACTCTTCCTCCGTGTCAGATTCATGCGGCATTCTGGACAAGGCGTCCGCGTTAGCATTTTTACGGCCCGCTCTGTATTTGATGGTAAACTGGTAGTTTGATAACCGAGCCATCCAACGTTGCTCCATGGCTCCCAGCTTGGCTGTTTCCAGATGCGTCAAGGGGTTGTTGTCTGTAAACGCAGTGAACCGGTTGGAGGCAAGGTAATGTTTAAATCTTTCGGTAATGGCCCAGACCAGCGCCAGGAACTCCAGTTTGAAGCTGCTATAGTTTTCCGGATTCCTCTCAGTTGGCCTGAGTTTTCTGCTGGCATATGCGATGACTTTTTCTTGGCCGTTCTGCTTCTGACTGAGGACCGCTCCTAATCCTTCGTTACTGGCATCGGTGTATAGCAGGAACGGTTGGCTGTAATCTGGGTAGGCTAAGATTTCATCGCCTGTCAGAATCTCTTTCATCTCTTTGAATGCCTCAGCTTGTTCTTTTCCCCAATTGAATGGAAGGTTTCTGCTCTTAAGAGGTTGTCCTACCAGGAGGTCCTGCAAAGGTGCCGCTTTCTTAGTGTAATCTTTTACAAACCTCCTGTAGTAACCTGTTAATCCCAGGAACTGATGCACCTCCTTTAGATTCTTCGGCTCTGGCCATTTCTGGATGGCTGTGACCTTCTCGGGGTCCGGCGCTACTCCTTCGGAACTGACAATATATCCCAAGTACTGTACCTTCTGTTTGAGCAGGTGGCATTTAGAGGGCTTCAGTTTCATCCCATACTTGGACAGTGACTCGAATACCTCTGCCAGGTGCTTCAGATGATCTTCATATGTCTTGGAGTAGACAATCACGTCGTCCAGGTACAGCAGCACGGTTTCGAAGTTGAGATGTCCTAGGCAGCTCTCCATCACTCTCTGGAATGTTCCTGGGGCACTGCTGAGGCCAAACGGCATCCTATCAAACTCGCAGAGTCCATTGGGGTGGTGAAAGCAGTTTTCTCCCGGTCCTCCTCAGCCACAGCCACTTGCCAGTACCCACTAGTAAGGTCGAGGGTAGAAAAGTAGTTAGCCGTTTTCAGAGCAGCTAAGGATTCCTCTATACGTGGTAATGGGTATGCATCTTTATGTGTTATACGATTTACTTGCCTATAGTCTACACACATTCGCATGCTACCATCCTTTTTCTTCACTAGAACCAGAGGTGCTGCCCAGGGGCTACAACTATCCCTTATTACCCCGGCTTTCTTCATGTCATGCAGCATTTCCTTAGCTTTCTGATAATGGGCTGGAGGTATGGGCCTGTACCGCTCTTTGATGGGAGGATGACTGCCTGTAGGGATATGATGCTGTACTCCCTTAATGGTCCCAAAGTCAAGTGGGTGCTTGCTAAATACTTGTGCGTACTCTTGTACCACCCGTAGTACCCCTGTTTCTGGTGGACGGAAGTGGTGTCTGTCCCAATATGAAGCTGCTGACACCAGTCCGCTACCGGGGTTGCCGGATCATTATCCTCCGCTGGCTGGCGGGAGGCTAAGGACTCGGTTGTGAGGATAGAATTATTATCTACGGCATGTAATTTAGCAACTGTAGCATAACGTGGCAAATTTACTTCATCGTCCCCCCAGTTGAGAAGTCGTACTGGTACTCTCCCATTTACTACTTCCACTACCCCTCTAGCAATCATGAGTGTAGGTCTGTGTTCTTGTCATGGGTGCATCGCCACGAGGATCGTCGCGATTGCACATTCTGACTTCTCGCAGCTGAGTTGCTGTTACTTTGTGTTTGGTGGTGAGGGAGTTAATTTTACCTAGCTCTTTGCTAAGACTAGGTCCAGCCTCGCCCGGCTGCTTTTGATTATGTTCTAATTAGTTTCCTTTATATAGCTGCCAGTCTGCTGGTTAGATGCCGGTGAAAGCATTCATGTAGTCTAGCAGACTGGATCGGTTCTGAGAATACTTAAGCTAAGAGTTCATTAGTTGTTTTTACTCTTATAGCTTATAGTTTATCTCTGAGACCTTAGGTGTTCCTACTGTGTGTGAGTGTTGTATGTAAGACTTTATTTACTTTATTTCTTGTCTTTCTTGTATGTCTTTCTGTTCATTAACCGTTACCTGTTCATTCCCTTTGGTGGTAATCAGGGTCCTTCTTAGGACTAGATTACAGTTGGCAGGGATTGATAGGAGACAGGGTTTACGCTGGTGGCCTGGACCTCTGTACCTTTAACAGTACCTCCAGGTAGAGGGATTAGTTAGGACCCCAGTTTAGGGTCAGCATAGACCCCAGTAACCCTCTAGCCGGAGACAGCGTATAACGGATTCCGTAGTGACCCACTGGACATTCTGTCAGGTAATTCTATGTTATCATCTATCTATGCGCATGTTATATAGTATGTTGCCCTTTTGATATAGATTACTGTCATCACATATATATATCTGCTATACAGCGTGACAGTTCTGAGCGATGGGGTTCTACTACTGCTTGGTAGTTCTGTCCCCTCAGACCTATGGCTGCTCTACACCATATTAACATTTCACTCATTGGGGGTATTACAATGGGGTTCGAGTCTGTGACCCGTACATTACCGATTTCACCATCTGTAAGCTTCGCTTGCTGCTGGCACATCAGGGCCCGGATCTCCCTCTGGATCACTCCCTTCTGCTTTGGCGAGCTGTTGGAGCAAAAACACAATTTCTCCCAGACAGTTACTGATAATGTTAGTACCTAGTATCACATTCAGACCATTTTCCTCATTTACAGTCCTGACTACTAGGAGTCCCTGATCCTTCAGCTCCACCCTGCCCACTTTTACGTTTACGTTTTTGGCTCCAATTACTTCAACAGGGAGACCATTGGTAGCGTACACTGTCAAGTCAGGGCTCGGGGGCTGGAGACTGTCCATGGACCAAAATTTATTGTAAAGGACGTCAGGTATAATGGTCACCTGAGATCCCGTGTCCAGCAGTGCAGGGATTGCAATCCCGTCCAGAATCATGGACAGGTAGGGCCGTCCACCCACGAACCTGCGGTTCCAGTCTAAGGGGCCTGATGAGTCTACTCCTGGGTGTTGGCCCTCTGACCCAGGATCGGCTCGTTTAAAGGACATTGCTGAGCCATATGACCTTTTTGGTTGCAGCGGTAGCAGACGATCTCCCGGCGAGGATGGTGTTGCTCCGGAGTCGCTCCTGTGGGGTGGCGTGGTCCTCCTCTGGTGTGGCGACGTCCTCCATTTCCTCCAGTTCATCCAAGGGACATCCTCCGGACAGTCGGCTAGTTGGATCTTCCCTCCTTCCTCTTTCCGCAGTTGCAGGGCCTCCATTACAGTGGCCAAGTTCTTAGTCAGCTGGCGCACTTCTGAGCGCAGACATTCCAACTCACTAGGGGGCGCCACCTGTGTTTTAGCTTCTGCCACCTGCGGAGAAAAGGTGGGTACTGCCGGCTTAAGAGTGGCTTCACCCGGGTGATACCGATTTGCCACCTCAGGCTTTTCCAGGGGTCGCAGTCCCTTTATTGCCATGTCCTTTAGAGCATCAAAAGTGGCATCTGGATGATCCAAAGACCACCAGTTTACAGTCCTGCCTTCCTCTGGAGACCTCAGTCCCCGCACGAATTGCTCTTTTAACATTTGGCTCTCATCAATGGGACTTGTGGGGTTAGCCTGTTTGAGAGCTCGCAGGGCCCCCTGTAGTCGGCAGGCGTAGTCCCTAATACTGTCACCCGGTCCCTGGAAGCACTGATAAAATGCCATCCGGAGATCCGTTTCTGTGTGGTCCTCGAAGATGGCCTGTAGCTTTAAGAGTATCGCAGGTACCGACTCCTGGTCTGCAATGGGCCAAGTCTCTACTTCTCTCTCAGCCGCGCCAGCTAACTGTCCTATTACCACAGCAGCTTTTTGCTTTTCAGTCATTGAGTACATATCTAAAATACTACATATCTTCCGTTTAAATCCTGGCAGGGTGCTTGGCTCGCCGCTGTACTGGGGGAGCCATTTCGCTCCTGGCATGTATGGGAGCGCTAGGGGCATAAGCGGGACCACTGGACCAGGTGAGGGGCCCGCACCTCCATCCTGCACTACAACGCCAAGCGGTGGGTTATTGGGGCCACCGGCGGGGGCCGCTCCGTCTGCCGGTTGCTGCGACATATTGGTGCCCCCTTGGTTAATCTGAGCCTACCTCTTTTGCAGGCTGCAGCGTCGCAGGCACAGCGGTAGAGACAGGACCTTCGTCGCAGGCACAGCGGTGGAGACAGGACCTTCGTCGCTGGACCGTGATGTCAGAGCGTTCACTTCCTGTTTCACAGGACCTGCCGCCGCGTCAGAGCTGGGGGCGGAGCCAGGCAACAGCGCGCTTTTACAGGTACGCCCCCCTTCTTCACCAGCGCCTGAGGGTGCGAATATTGCGCTAAAGATGGCGGTATTATGGCGCCAACACAGCAAACAGTCTTTTCCGCACAAACAGTCAATATAGGCACACAGGACTCACAATTGCAAGTTTTCGCATCCTGTTTGTGACGCCAAAGTTTGTTCCGACCACGCACCACAATTGTGGATACCAGGGCTATGGGGTACTCGGAGCCGAGCCCATGGAAATCTATGGGAGTTGTCACTGGTAGCGGTGGCTCGGTCCGTGGCCCTGGCGGTCGTGCAATGGGGAATATTTACAGGGGATTATTAGGATAGGTAGTTTGTGACGCCACCTGTGGTTTCTGGTAATTGTACCAGCGCTGCTATGAGGACTTTCACAGGGGATGTTATGGGGCAGCTGGGTGGTAAGTCTCCCACAGGCGAGACGGGTCCCTGGAAGTCTATGGTGGAGATGATGCAGGGTGTAGTAAGAATTCAGCCAAACACAATGCAGCTTCTTTTCATACCTTTTACTGATGATGGTTCAAGCAGATCCCGGGGAGCTAGTCGGGGTGGAGAGTGCACATTCCGGTAACAGCTGAGCAGGTTAGAGGCCTCCTTAACTTCCAATGTGTAGGTGAGTCCAACTTGCCTGAAGCGAAGTTAACTCTGAAACTCCAGCTTTCTCTATAGCTGAACTGCCCGGCCAACGTTGTGGTGGAGCCTTCTAGGCGATGAAACTAAGTCCTTACTGTTGTCTGCGCTTGACTCAAAGTCCCTGTTCCACCTGACTCCGGTTACGTATTGACACTTAGGGCTGCTCTCTGCGACCTGTAGTCCAGATGCCTCCGGTAATCTTGTCACTAAGCTTAAAACTGTAGCAACACCTCGGACTCCGGTGTCCGGCAATTTAGTGCAGGCAATCCAATACCTAAAGCACTTCTCTATCTTCTCCACTGTGCCCTTCGCCCTGCTCTCGCTCTTAGCACAAGCAATGGTAACTTCGATGGTAATGTCAGCTTTCTTCTAGAGCTCACCGAGCAGCTCTCAGTATCCTCCTTCCTCCAGCTTCTGTTGAGGTACTGATTAAGGGTAGCTCTGACTAGGCTAGGATGATCCACTTCACCCGTACTAGCCTCCACTTGCTTGTCAGGTGAGCCACGTTAGCTCTGCGAGGATTCAGTCCTCCCTTCACTCTCTCTCCAAGTCCAGACTCACTGGACTGAACTGCACTGTCCGAAGACAGGAAACTGACTCCTGTCCTGAGACAGGAAGCTTGACTCAGCTCTGCTACGTATCACTCCCTCTTGTACCCCTGATGGGTGTGTCTAAAAGTGTGAGTGAAGTGCATATCAAGCTTTTGCTGTTACCTTCCTGTGCACTCTCCTGGATTTTTATGTGTGCCTGCGTAGCTGGGCTACACTATCTATCTATCTCTATTATCTGTCTATCTATCTCTCCAGCTATCTATCCCATATATCTATCTATCTATCTATCTATCTATCTATTATCTATCTTCTATCTGCTATCTCATCCACTATCTATCCATATCTATCTATCTATCTATCTATCTATCTATCTATCTATCTATCTATCTATCTATCTCATAACTATCTATTATCTATCTATCTCTCCATCTATCTCATATCTGTCTATCTATCTATCTATCTATCTATCTATCTATCTATCTATCTATCTATCATCTGTCTATCTATCTCTACTATCTATTATCTATCTATCTCTCCATCTATCTCATATCTATTTATCTATCTATCCTATATCTATCTATTATCTATCTATCTATCTATCTATTATCTATCTATCTATCTATCTATCTATCCCATATTATTATCTATCTATCTATCTATCTATCTATCTATCTATCTATCTATCACTATCTATCTCATGTCTATCTATCTATCTCTCCAGCTATCTCATATCTATTATCTATCTATCTCATATCTATCTATCTATCTATCTATCTATATCTATCTATCTATCTATCTATCTATCTATCTATCTATCTATCTATCTCTCCAGCTATCTCATATCTATCTAACTTCTATCTATCATCTATCTCATATCTATCCATCTATCTCATATCTATCTCATATCTATCTATCTATCTATCTATCTATCTATCTATCTATCTATCTATCTATCTATCTATCTATCTATCTATCTATTATCTCATATCTATCTAATTTCTATCTAGCCATCTATCTATTTATCTATCTCATTTATCTATTATCTACCTTATATATATCTCATATCTATCTCTCTAATATCAATTTATCTGTATACCATATTGTATCCATCTGTCCATCTTCTCTAATTCATAGCAAACTATCCCATATCTATCTAACTTCTAGATCCCTAATATCAATAGATCTTATGTACAGTCATGGCCAAAAGTTTTGAGAATGACACAAATATTAATTTTTACAAAGTCTACTGCTTCACTTTTTCTAATGGCAATTTGCATATACTCCAGAATGCTATAAAGAGTGATCAGCTTAACAGCAATTACTTGCAAAGTCAATATTTGTCTAGAAAATGAACTTTACCCCCCAAAACACATTTCAACATCATTGCAGCCCTGCCTTAAAAGGACCAGCTAACCTCTTTTCAGTGATTGCTTCAGTGGGCGCCCAAGAAAGACCAGTGTTGTGAATGTGTTAGAAATTAATTCAGAGCAGAAGCTCCCTCTGGTGGTTACAAACAGTACTGAACCATTCAATGAAGATTGTGAAGATTGGCAATCAGGAGTTACAGACTGGTCTTATATAAGGGAGGTTCCCTCCCATCAGGGTTGCCGGTGATCAATTGTTCTTGTCTCCAGGGTCGGACTGGCCCACCGGGACACCAGTGAAATGTCCGGTGGGCCCAGGCCCCCAGAGAGGAGAAAGAAGAAAAAAAAAATTTAGGGACGCGGTCCCTTTAAAACTGAAGGAGGCCCAGACGCACGGCGCGCGAGTGCACGGGACACGCGCAGTCCCAGTGCACCGCCAGGACCAGGGCCGGCGGCACCATCACCTGTCGTACCCAGGTAAGCGCTGAAGGCCCTGGGCAAACGGGGGGGATGGGGCACAGCACGTGGTCCGTAAGTTGGGGGTGCCCGGTGCTAGCGCTGGCATCGGAGCCCCCTCTAATACTCACCTCTCCTCGTTCCGGCAGCTGCTGTCTCTAGCGCCCTCTGACTGCGATGTCTCAGGGCAGAGGGAGCTATGACGTCATCACTTCGCGCTCAGCCTCTCTGTCCTGAGCATTGCAGAGTCAGGAGAGACGCTGATTGTAACGACCTGCTGCGGAACGGGAGAGGTGAGGATTTGATTTTTTTTTTCTTTATGTAAGCAGCATTACATGGGCCCCATGATGTGCTGCATGGAGGAGCAGGGGGGCCCATAATGCTGCATGGAGGAGCAGGGGGGCCCATAAAGCTGCATGGAGGAGCTGGGTGGGCATAAAGCTGCATGGAGGAGCTGGGGGCCCATAAAGCTGCATGGAGGAGCTGGGGGGCCCATAAAGCTGCATGGAGGAGCTGGGGGGCCCATAAAGCTGCATGGAGGAGCAGGGGGGCCCATAATGCTGCATGGAGGAGCAGGGGGGCCCATAAAGCTGCATGGAGGAGCTGGGTGGGCATAAAGCTGCATGGAGGAGCTGGGGGCCCATAAAGCTGCATGGAGGAGCTGGGGGGCCCATAAAGCTGCATGGAGGAGCAGGATGGCCCATAAAGCTGCATGGAGGAGCTGGGGGGCCCATAAAGCTGTATGGAGGAGCTGGGGGGCCCATAAAGCTGCATGGAGGAGCTGGGGTACCCATAAAGCTGCATGGAGGAGCTGGGGGCCCATAAAGCTGCATGGAGGAGCTGGGGGGCCCATAAAGCTGCATGGAGGAGCAGGGGGGCCCATAAAGCTGCATGGAGGAGCTGGGGGCCCATAAAGCTGCATGGAGGAGCTGGGGGGCCCATAAAGCTGCATGGAGGAGCAGGATGGCCCATAAAGCTGCATGGAGGAGCTGGGGGGCCCATAAAGCTGCATGGAGGAGCTGGGGTGCCCATAAAGCTGCATGGAGGAGCTGCATGGAGGAGCAAGGGGGGCCATAAAGCTGCATGGAGGAGCAGGATGGCCCATAAAGCTGCATGGAGGAGCAGGGGGCCCCATAATGCTGTATGGAAGAGCAGGGGGGCCTGTGATGTGCTGTATGAGGGACCATTATATGGGGCCCGTGATGTGCTGTATGGAGGACCAGTATATGGGGCCTGTGATGTGCTGCATGGAGGAGCAGTATATGGGGACCATAATACTGTATGGCGGACTATGTGGTTGCCCATAATACTGTATGGCGGACTATGTGGTTGCCCATAATGCTGTATGGCGAACTATGTGGTTGCCCATAATAGTGTATGGCAGACTATGTGGTTGCCCATAATAGTGTATGGCGGACTATGTGGTTGCCCATAATAGGGTATGGCGGACTATGTGGTGCCCATAATACTGTATGGCAGACTATGTGGTGCCTATAATACTGTATGGTGGACTATGTGGTGCCCATAATAGTGTATGGCGGACTATGTGGTTAGCCATAATAGTGTATGGCGGACTATGTGGTTAGCCATAATAGTGTATGGCTGACTATGTGATTGCTCATAATAGTGTATGGTGGACTGTGTGGTGCGCATAATAGTGTATGGCGGACTATGTGGTGCCCATAATAGTGTATGGCGGACTATGTGGTTAACCATAATAGTGTATGGCGGACTATGTGGTTAACCATAATAGTGTATGGCGGACTATGTGGTTGCCCACAATAGTGTATGGCGGACTATGTGGTGCCCATAATACTGTATGGCGGACTATGTGGTGCCCATATATTGTACTATACCTGTATTTTTTTATCTGTGCATCAGGAACCATGGCATGTGTTAAAGGGGCCCACTGATACTCTTTTGCCCGAGGCCCACGAAAACCTGGAGCTGACCCTGGCGACAACGCACATCAAGATGAATGCCGGCTGCAGCTATGAAACGGCACTCTGCTCTGTGACAGGTCATGCGTCGTTATCACATAGCAGTTATGTTAAATAACTCCTGCAGCCTTTGATAGGCTGGAGTCCTTTCAATGTTATTATGTGACGTCAGCACGCGGCCTGTCACAGAGCAGAGTGCCCTGTCATAGCTGCAGCCGGGAGCTATTTTAATGACCATGCCGAATATGAATCCACAAGATGACGCCAGGGAACGCAACAAGGTGAGGGGAATACCCCACTCTGTGATTGGGCAAGGTAGTTGCCATAGGGGCTGTCAGGATCCCGTCTGGGTTGGAGCCGATGTTACTGCAAACACTAGGGGAAGCAGAGGCAGGTAACGTAGTCAGGTGGTAGCCGGAGGTCAGTACACAGGAAAGGCAGTTCGGTAGCAGAGGAGCAGGCAAATAACGTAGTCAGGTGGCAGCCGGAGGTCGGTACACAGGAAAGGCAGTGTTTGTAGCAGAGGAGCAGGCAGATAACGTAGTCAGGTGGCAGCCGGAGGTCGGTACACAGGAAAGGCAGTTCGGTAGCAGAGGAGCAGGCAGATAACGTAGTCAGGTGGCAGCCGAGGTCAGTTCACAGGAGAGCAGTGTTTGTAGCAGAGCAGGAGAAAGAGCTTGACTAAAGGCTGGAAGCACAATAATCTCGCAATGACACACCCACAGGGCCAGGTTTATATAGGGTGTGTAATTGGCAATCAGAGGCCCAATCAAGAGAGCACTAGGTGTAGCCAATCAGGAAGAACAGTCAATGGTATCTGGGTTCAGCAAGGAACTTTGCAGCCAGCAGAATAGCTGAGATGGTAGAGCTGCTGGCCAGTGGACAAGAGGTACTGGGTTCGACTCCTGACAGTACTCCCCTCCTTCCAGGATGGCCTCTGGACATCTCAGGAGCTGGCTTATCCGGGTACCTCTGATGAAAGGCTCTTGTTAGTCTAGGAGCATGGACGTTGTCCCTTGGTTCCCATGAATTTTCCTCTGGTCCGTAACCCTTCCACTGCACCAGATACTGCAGTTTACCTCTGAATTTTCGGGAGTCCAGAATCTTATCCACAATGTATTCTTCTTCACCACGGATCCTTTCTGGTGGAGGAGGTGGCTGAATTCTTCCTGGAAACGGGTTTTCACAGAAGGGTTTGAGCAAGGATATGTGAAACACTGGATGAATCTTTAGATTGTTGGGAAGTTTTAAACGAAAAGCAACCTGGTTAATTTTTGCAGAAATTTGAAAAGGTCCAATGAATTTCTGACCCAATTTGGAGGATGGCACATGTGTCTTAAGGTTTTTAGTGGACAGCCAAACTTTGTCTCCAACCTGAAGAGCAGGGGGCACTCTCCGATGTTTATCTGCTGCTTCCTTATATTCTTCCTGGGTCTTGAGCAATATCTCTGATAATTCCTTCTGGGATTCCTGTAATTTTGTAAGCCTGTCATTAACAGCAGGAATGGGAGTGTTCACTGGCAG
The DNA here is from genome assembly GCA_033576555.1 of Oophaga sylvatica. Lineage (NCBI taxonomy): Eukaryota > Metazoa > Chordata > Amphibia > Anura > Dendrobatidae > Oophaga > Oophaga sylvatica. The sequence continues at coordinate 336,271,776 of JARQOD010000001.1, read as the reverse complement.
ATTAGGGATAAATACTGGATGTACTCCATAATTAGCAAAAAATGGGGTTTGAGATGTAGCGCTATGTATGGAGTTGTTGTAGGCAAACTCTGCTGTTGGTAAATAGTCCACCCAGTCATCCTGAAGATAGGAAATGAAGCAACGGAGGTATTGCTCCAAAGTCTGGTTCGTTCTCTCCGTCTGGCCATTGGACTGAGGATGGAAAGCGGTAGAAAGATTCACCGTGACTCCCAAGGCTGTACAGAAACTCTTCCAAAATTTTGACGTAAACTGAACGCCTCTGTCAGACACCACGCTGTCAGGAATTCCATGTAACCTGAATACCTCTTTGATCATCAGTTCTGCAGTTTTTTCAGCAGTAGGAATTCCTTCAGTTGGAATAAAGTGGGCCATTTTTGTGAGTCGGTCCACTATGACAAGGATGACGGTCATCTGTTTGGAAGGGGGTAGTTCCACAATAAAATCCATGGAAATAGATCCCAAGGCCTGGATGGAACTGGGAGTGGTTGCAAGAGTCCTAGAGGAGACGATCGTGGGGTCTTGTTTCGTGCGCATGTTAAACAGGTTGAAACATATTTCCTCACGTCCTTCCTACAATTAGGCCACCAAAAGAAACGAAGTAGTAAGTCTTGTGTTTTTGCAACTCCAGGATGTCCTGCCAGTTTAGAATCATGGACACTTTTGAGGACTTCAAGGCGAGAAGATTCAGGTACATATATTTGGTGTTTCTGCATCCAAAACCCCTCTTTGAATGAAAGATCGACGTCTTCCGAAGGATGGTTAAGGAAAGAGTCCTCTTGATATCCATCTTTAATTCTATTACCTAGTCCTCTAGAGTGCAATATTCCCAAAAAATGTTTAGGGCCTAGAATTGTATCATCATTACTAGACCTCTCCTGAGGTTCCGAACACATCCTGGACAGGGCGTCAGCCTTGCCATTTCTTGAACCAGGCCGGTAAGAGATTATAAAATTGAATCTTGAGAAAAATAAGGCCCATCGTGCTTGTCTTGCAGACAATCTTTTTGCTGTACGGAGGAATTCAAGATTCTTGTGGTCCGTGAGGACAGTCACAGGGTGATTGGCACCTTCCAGAAGATGTCTCCACTCGGAGAAGGCAACTTTAATGGCTAACAGTTCTTTATTACCAATGTCGTAGTTCTTTTCTGCAGATGACATGGTGTGGGAAAGAAACGCACATGGGTGAAGTTGCATCTTGTCCCCAACTCGCTGAGACAGAATGGCTCCCACTGCAGAGTCCGAGGCGTCCACTTCGACAGTAAATGGCAATTCAGGATTTGGGTGTACTAACAATGGAGCAGACATAAAAAGAGTTTTCAACTTGTCAAAAGCCTCCTGTGCCTCCGGAGACCAGAAAAATGCTTTGGTCTTTTTTGTTAGTGTAGTAATTGGTAGTATGATCTGTGAAAAGTTCTTTATAAATTTTCGGTAAAAATTTGCAAATCCTATGAAACGCTGGACGTCTTTTAAATTTCTTGGAACAGGCCAGTCCACTACAGCATTGATTTTGCCGGGATCCATGCTCAGACCTTCTGGGGAGATGATATATCCCAGAAATTGGATACTGGTTTGTTCAAACTCACATTTTTCAAGTTTAATGTAGAGATGGTTCTCCTGTAGTCGTTCCAAGACTAACTGGACGTGCCTGCGATGCTCTTCCAAGGTGTCTGAAAATATAAGAATGTCATCGAGATAAGCCACAACGAATTGGTCCAAGAAATCTCGAAATACATCATTAATAAAATGTTGAAAGGTGGCTGGGGCATTGCTAAGGCCAAAGGTCATAACAAGAGATTCAAAATGTCCATATCTCGTTCTGAAGGCGGTCTTCCACTCATCTCCTGGGCGAATCCGTATGAGGTTGTAAGCCCCTCTAAGATCCAGCTTCGTAAAGATTTTCGCAGAACGGAGTCTCTCAAATAGTTCAGGAATCAAGGGTAGCGGGTAGCGATTCTTGACAGTGATATTATTCATCTCTCTGTAGTCAATACATGGCCGCAGAGTGGAGTCTTTCTTTTCAACAAAGAACAGGGGTGCCCCAGCTGGAGATGTGGAAGGTCGAATAAAGCCTTTCTCTAAATTTTCATCCAGGAACTTTCTTAATACCTTCAATTCAGGTTCGGAAAGATTGTAAATCCGTCCAAATGGAATGGTTGCTCCTGGCAGCAATTCAATGGGACAGTCGTAATGACGGTGAGGAGGTAATTGATCTGCTTTCTTCTTACTGCAGACATCAGAGAACTGCTGATATTGAGGTGGTAGTTTCTCTTCCTTCTCATGCGAAATCTCAGAGATTTGGACTTGTTGGAGAACAGGGGGTTCCTTATGACAATTATTCTTACAGTAGTCAGATGGAAAGGTGATGGTCCTTGATGCCCAGTTGATAGAAGGGTTATGGACTGAAAACCAGGGGATCCCTAGAATAACCGGAAATTTCGGAGATGAAATAAGGTGGAAACTGACAGCTTCATGATGATCCGGGTCGATACAAATCTCCAGTTCGATTGTCTCATGCGTGACAGGTCCAGAAGACAAAGGTGATCCATCCACAGTTTCCATTTCAATTGGTGTGGATTTGGTCCTACTGGAAATATTATTATCACGTGTAAATTTTAAGTCCATAAAATTTCCTCCTGCTCCCGAATCCAACAGGGCAGAGCATTGTATTTTTTGGGTGCCCATTACAACCTGAATGCGGATTACAAAATGAGATGATGTGGTATGTATTTTGTCTATTTCTGGCGTTACTGATGAGATAGTCTGTAAGATGGAATCCGACTGCTGAGAAAGGTCCGTATTGCTGGCAGACCTGTTGTTGGTAAAGGCTATAGTCCTTTTGTTAGGACAGTTGATGGCATAGTGTCCAGGGTCCCCACAATAGAGGCAGAGATGTTCTGCACGTCGCCTCTCCTTCTCCTGTGCAGAGAGTGGTCTTCGGATGACGTCGATCTGCATCGGTTCAGACACGCCTTGCGTCTTTTCTTGGTGGTCTGATGCTGAAAATGAGAAGCCAGGGCTATTCCCAAGTGCTCGCAGTCTCTCCTTTCTCCTTTCAGTAAGTCTCTGGTCAATCCGGATACATAGTTGAATAAAGTCCTCCAACTGGTCAGGGGTCTCAACCCTGGCAAGCTCGTCTTTCACTGGTTCAGATAACCCTCGTCGAAATTGACTTCTCTGGGCTGCTGAATTCCAGGTGGTGTCGGCCACCCAGCGACGGAACTCCGATGTATATTCCGCAACAGAGCGACGTCCTTGGCGCAAATTATGTAATTTGGTTTCTGCTGTGGCACAGCGGTTTGGGTCATCAAAAACTTGATTCATAGCTGCGATGAAAGCTTCCAGGTCATTAAGGAGGGCATAGTCCTTTTCTACATAAGGTGAAGCCCAAGCAAGAGCTTCATCCGTTAGGAGATTTATCATGAAAAAAACTTTCTTCCTCTCACTGGTAAAGGGAGCAGGTTGCATCTGGAAGTATATGCGGCATTGATTGAGGAATCCTCGGTACTGCTTGCGATCCCCACTGAACTTTGCAGGCAGCGGCAGCCGCGCGTTTGATTCGGACCCTGAATTGCGCACGTCCAGTAGTTGTTTTTGTAGCTCAATTACTTCCTGTTGTATCGCCGTGAAATCAGTTTGTAACTTGGCATATTTTCCTTTGAGAGTCAGTACAAAAACTTTGAAGCTCCGTAACTTGCCGCCTCAGGGTGTTCACAGCGGACTCCATTTTGGCGCGAGATTATTCTGTCAGGATCCCGTCTGGGTTGGAGCCGATGTTACTGCAAACACTAGGGGAAGCAGAGGCAGGTAACGTAGTCAGGTGGTAGCCGGAGGTCAGTACACAGGAAAGGCAGTTCGGTAGCAGAGGAGCAGGCAAATAACGTAGTCAGGTGGCAGCCGGAGGTCGGTACACAGGAAAGGCAGTGTTTGTAGCAGAGGAGCAGGCAGATAACGTAGTCAGGTGGCAGCCGGAGGTCGGTACACAGGAAAGGCAGTTCGGTAGCAGAGGAGCAGGCAGATAACGTAGTCAGGTGGCAGCCGAGGTCAGTTCACAGGAGAGCAGTGTTTGTAGCAGCAGGAACAGCAGGAGAAAGAGCTTGACTAAAGGCTGGAAGCACAATAATCTCGCAATGACACACCCACAGGGCCAGGTTTATATATGGGTGTGTAATTGGCAATCAGAGGCCCAATCAAGAGAGCACTAGGTGTAGCCAATCAGGAAGAACAGTCAATGGTATCTGGGTTCAGCAAGGAAACTTTGCAGCCAGCAGAATAGCTGAGATGGTAGAGCTGCTGGCCAGTGGACAAGAGATACTGGGTTCGACTCCTGACAGGGGCCCAGGGAAGGTACATTAAATAACGGGGCCCAGGATGGACATTGGGGTCCAGGATGGGGACATTAAATAAAGGGGCCAGGATCTAAATAAAGGGGTGACATAATTACTGTATGGAGGTCAGGATGAGGAACATACATTATTAGTTTATGGTGGCAAGTGGAGATATAATTAATGTAGGGGCCAATCAGGGGACATTACTACTACTGTAATTTAATTTACTTTTGAGGTTACTGTCTTCCATGCGGGAGAACAAAAGGGGGGGTCCTGCTACTGTGCAGGGCGGCACTATGTATTTTTTTTTCATCTGACATAGTGTAGTAGTCGGGGAAAATAGTGGGGAATGTGCTCTGGATCAGCTATAAATAACTGTGTTATCTTCTGCAGAGACGAGTCCTTGCTGGAACAAGTGATGACGGCACTTGATGAAGATGAAAGATTTCAACTACAGACATCACCGGTAAGTCAGTGTGTTACTTGTACACTTATACTGTATACTGTGTACAGAGCTCCTCTATATAATGTCACTGGTGATCACTGTATTACCTGTACACTATATACAGAGGTCCTGTGTATAATGTTACTGTTGATCACTAGATTACCTGTACACTGACACTACAGTATATACAGAGCTCCTGTGTATAATGTCAGTGGTGATCACTGTATTTCCTGTACACTACATACAGAGGTCCTGTGTATAATTTCACTGGTGATCACTGTATTACCTGTACACTGACACTATATATACAGCACTCCTGTGTATAATGTCACTGGTAATCACTGCATTACCTGTACACTGACACCATATACAGATCTCCTGTGTATAATGTCACTGGTGGTAATAGTGTTAGTATTGTGGTTTGTATTCATGATCAGTATTGTAGTATTAGGACACTATGTGGTGGTAACTTGTGGTCTGGTCACAGCGTGGCAGTATTTCTCCTTGTATGTGGTATTATTTCATCCCTATATGCTGGCAATATGTCATATTATTCGGTCAATATATGGTCTGATCATGGTGTGGCGTACTTGACCCTTGTATTTGATATTATGCGGTCACTATGTGGTGCTAATGTGTGATCTTGTCATGGTGTGGCTGTATATGTCCCTTGTATGTAGTATTATTTGGTCACTATGTGTTTTGGTCATAGTGTGGCGGTATTTCTTCTCTGTATGTGGTATTATTCGGTCACTATTTGGTCTGGTCATGGTGTAGTGGTATTCCTTCTGTGTGTGGTATTATTTGGTCACCATGTGGTGGAATATGTAGTCTAGTTATAGTGTGGTGGTATTTCTCCTTGTATGTGGTATATTTTGGTTGCTATATTCTGGTAATATGTGGTATTATTCGGTCACTATGTGGTCTGGTCATTGTGTGGTGGAATTTCTTCCCTGTATGTGGTATTATTGGTCTTGGTATAGTGGATTGTGTTGTGTATGGCGGTCATTTGTTCTCTTTGATATTAATTAGGAGAAGATTCTTTATTTCCATTAGAGATTAAATACTTGGATCACAGCGGCAGAGATGCACTTAAGGCCCCGTCATACATAGCGACACACTAGCGATCCCAACAACGATATGCACTTGTCAGGATCGCTGGTGTGTCGCTACATGATCACTGCTGAGCTGCCAAACAGGCAGCGATCAGGACAGCGACACTGCGGGTTACGACGCTTAGTTACCCGCAGTGTACGTTGGATACCAGCCTGCTGGTGCAGGGAGCAGGTAACCAAGGTACACATCGGGTTTCCAGGCGCTGCCGGCGCCTGGAAACCCGATGTGTACCTTGGTTACCAGCTGATCGCTGGTCTCCTGCCTGCCACATGCAGCGATGCGTGCTGGCCAGCAGGAAACCAACGATCAAAAAAATGTCCAGGACATTCAGCGACGATCAGCGATACCGAGCAGGGGGCTGATCGTCGCTGAATGTCACACACAGCGATATCGCTGGGGAGATCGCTGTTGTGTCACAAAGCTAGTGACTCAGCATCGATCTCGCTAGCAAGATCGCTGTGTGTGACGGGGGCTTTACAGGGGTTTTCCTGTGAAAAAAGTAATCATCTCTCCACAAGATAAGTGATAACGTATTGATTGGTGGGGGTCTGACTACTTGCACTCAATCAGCAAAATGTGGAACTTTTTATCCCCATTAGACTGGAGTGGCATGTACAACTCGATCACTGATCCATTCATTCCCTCAGTGTAGCATTTGTTTCTTTATAGAAGCCACAAAGAGACTGAATGGAGATATACCACCTGCCACTCCATTATAAAATGGAGATGTTTCCTATCAACGATAAAACTTCCTCGTTTTTCCGATCGGTGCAGTTTCTAATGGTCGGACCTGAGTGATCACCTATCTTGTAGAGCTCATGGAATGGTGATAACTTATTTTAACCAAAGAACCCCATTAATGTAAACTACTGTAATTATACATCCCAGTTATGGGGGCTCACAGTAGATGTGCAGGAGCTGCCTGTGTTTTACAGTCGATGGTCCGTTATAATCAGAGTAACGACTGACAGATATTTGCATATAGCTGTAGGGTGGGCCCCTAGAGTCCATTTTCCTGGTGGGCCCCAGACACCCCAGTCCGACCCTGCTTGTCTCAACTTTGTTCCTGGTTCACTTGGAAGCTTGCTGAGTCTTGCCTGCATCTTCTGCTAACAGATAAGATATTTTCTGCTTTTATTTTTGTGCTTGCTTTTTGCATTTTTTCCTGCACTTCTGTGGAGGTCAGCCAGGTCCCCTCCGCGGGCTTGTGCTCCTCTCAGTTTATCTGAGCCACTGTTATTTGTTCATTTGCCTTTTCCAGTTTTTTCAGTGGCTGCGGCTTAGTTTTGTTACACCAGAGAACTAATTTAGGTGGTAGAGGTCGTGTGATCTCAGGTGTTTTTGCAATTAGTAGAGTTGGTATTTTCTTAGGGTTTTTTGGATTGCAGTAAGTGTCCTTCCTATCCTTTTCTTTCTAGGAAGATTGGGCCCCAACGTTTTCTCATACTATTTTCTGTCTGTGTCTGTATTTCCTCTTGTCTAACCGCCATTACATGTTTGGGGGCTTCCTATGTTCTTTGGGGATCTGCTCCGGGGAAGATAGCTTTCCTCTTTCTATCTTTAGGTGTAGTTAGCCTCTCAGGCTGTGACGAGGCGTCTAGGACCAACGTAGGTACGCTCCACGGCTGCCTTTAGTTGTGGTGGTTAGTCAGGGTACTGCAATCCAGTAGATTCCAACCTCTCTGGTGTATTGCCGTTTTTGCCTGCTCTCCTCAGCTACCAAATCATAACAGTATCACCGGCCAAACTGAAAATTATATGGTACTCACAGAAGGGAAAAATAGTGTAAAAAAAAAAAAAAGTTGTCAGAGTTGTCAGAGATTTTTTTTTTTTTTCTGTTTGTTGCATTTTTTTTTCCCTCTTTTTCTCTGGGTGCTGAGGATTTTTTTTTCTCTCAATGGAGTTTGCACAGTTGTCTGGCAGTGTGAATCAGCTTGCCACTGAAGTTCGGAGTATTGCTACCTATCTTGCTAGGTTGCCGCTTGTGGAACCTAGGTTCCCCATGCCAGATTTGTTTTTAGGGGATCGAGCTAAATTTCTGAATTTCAAAAATAACTGTAAGTTGTTTTTTGCCTTAAAACCTAAGTCCTCAGGGAACGCAGCACAGCAGGTTCAAACTGTCATCTCTCTCCTGCGCGGCGATCATCAGGATTGGGCTTTTTCCCTGACACCTGGGGACCCTGTTTTGAGTAATGTTGATGCATTTTTTCTGGCTCTGGGGTTATTGTACGATCAACCTAATGTCACTGATCAAGCTGAAAAAACCTTGTTGGCATTAAATCAGGGGCTTGAGGACGCTGAGTTATACTGTCAGAAATTCCGAAAGTGGGCAGTCCTGACCAAATGGAATGATGATGCTTTGGCAGCCCTTTTTCGGAAGGGTCTGTCAGAGAATGTAAAAGATGTTATGGTGGGTTTCCCTGCTCCCTCTGGTCTCAATGATTCTATGTCATTAGCGATTCAAATTGACAGACGTTTGCGTGAGCGTAGAGGTATGCGTGGAATAGTGTTGCCTTGTGAACCAGCTTCTGAACCCATGCGGTGTGATGGAGTGGCTTCTGGGGCACAGCGTCATGAGTTTCGAAAACGCAATGGGTTATGTTTCTACTGTGGTGACGCCTCTCATGCTATTTCAGTCTGCCCTAAGCGGGGAAGACGTTTTGCACGCTCAGTTGTCTTGGGTAGTATTCAGACTAAATTTCTGTTGACTGTCACCCTGATTTGCTCCCTGTCCACATTTTCTGCTCAGGCTTTGTTGATTCGGGAGCAGCTATTAACCTGATGGATTTTGATTTTGCTAAACGTTGTGGGTTTCCCTTGATACCCTATGGAAGTCTATTCCCCTACTGGGGATTGATTCTACCCCTTTGGCTGAGAATAAACCCCAGTTCTCTACTCAGGTGATAATGAGGGTTGAACTTGATCATCAGGAGAGTTGCAAATTTTTGGTGCTGTATAATCTGCATGACATTATTGTACTAGGTTTCCCTTGGTTACAGTCTCATAATCCTGTTTTGGATTGGAAATCTGTGTCTGTAACCAGTTGGGGCTACCAATTTGTTAATGCCAACACTCCTGTTTTTTCTGCCTCTCCCAGGCTCAGGATGTTCCTGACTTTTTGACTGATTTTTCTGATGTGTTTAGCGAAAGTAAATCTGCATCCTTGCCCCCCATAGGAGTTATGACTGCGCTATTGAATTAGTGCCTGGTAGTAAATTCCCTAAAGGTCGCCTTTTTAACTTGTCTGTACCTGAACATGACGCTATGCGGTCTTATATCAAGGAGTCATTGGAGAAGGGTCATATCAGACCATCCTCTTCACCCTTGGGTGCCGGTTTTTTCTTTGTGGCCAAAAAGGATGGTTCATTAAGGCCGTGTATTGATTATCGTCTCTTGAACAATATCACTGTGAAATATCAATATCTGTTACCCTTGATTTCTGACCTGTTTTCCAGGGTGAAAAGTGCTACTTGGTTTACCAAGCTTGACCTCAGGGGGGCGTATAACCTTATTCGCATTAAGCACGGGGATGAATGGAAGACGGCATTTAATACCCCAGAGGGGCATTTTGAGTACTAGTGATGCCCTTTGGGCTCACTAATGCTCCTTCCGTCTTCCAGTCCTTCATGAATGACATTTTCAGGGATTTTGTGGATACATTTCTGATTGTTTATTTGGATGATATCTTGATTTTTTCCAATGACTGGGACTCTCATGTGAAACATGTTCGGACTGTGTTCCAGATTTTGAGAGAGAATGCTCTGTATGTGAAGGGATCAAAGTGTCTTTTTGGCGTACAGAGGATCTCATTTCTGGGATTCATTTTGTCCCCATCTGTTATTGAAATGGACCCGGTCAAGGTTCAGGCCATCTGTGATTGGGTCCAACTTACTTCATTAAAGGCTCTTCAGAGATTCTTGGGTTTTGCCAATTTTTATCGTAAATTTATTGGTAATTTCTCTGTTATTGTTAAACCATTGACTGATTTGACCAAAAAGGGTTCTGATGTGGTGAATTGGCCTCCTGAGGCAGTCTTGCGTTTCAGGAACTTAAGCAGAAATTCACTTCTGCTCCTGTTCTACGGCAGCCTGATGTTTCTCTGCCATTTCAGGTGGAGGTTGATGCCTCTGAAATTGGGGCAGGTGCCGTTTTGTCCCAAAGAGATCCAGAGACCTCTAAAAGTAACCCTTGTGCCTTTTTCTCTCGAAAATTTTCTCCAACTGAACGTAATTATGACGTGGGTAATCGGGAGTTATTGGCCATGAAGTGGGCTTTTGAAGAGTGGAGACATTGGCTGGAGGGAGCCAAACATCAGGTGGTGGTCCTCACGGACCATAAGAATCTGGTTTATCTGGAATCAGCCAAGCAACTTAATTCTAGACAGGCCAGGTGGGCCTTGTTTTTCACACGTTTTAATTTTGTGGTTTCCTTTCTTCCTGGCACTAAGAATGTTAAGGCGGATGCCCTCTCGAGGAGTTTCCTTGCGGACTCTCCTGAGTTATCTGATCCTGCTGTTATTTTGAAAGAGGGTGTAGTTTTTCCGCCATCTCGCCCAATTTGAGACTGGAAGGGTGTCAGGAGGATAAACCCGAGCGCTGCCCTATTGGGAAATTGTTTGTCCCAGACCGGTGGAAAAAGAGTGTGATGTCTGAGATTCATTGTTCCGCGTTGGCCGGTCATCCTGGAATTTTTGGTACCAGAGACTTGGTTAGTCGGTCCTTTTGGTGGCCTACTTTGTCTCGTGACGTCAGGGAATTTGTGCAGTCCTGCGGAACTTGCTCTCGCTCCAAGCCTTGCTCTCGCTCTAGTGGTTTGTTGATGCCATTGCCTGTGCCCAAGAGACCATGGACCCATATCTCTATGGATTTCATTTACGACCTCCCTGTTTCTCAGAGAATGACCGTTATCTGGGTGATTTGTGATAGGTTTTCCAAAATGATACATCTTGTGCCATTACCTAAGTTGCCTTCCTCCTCTGAATTGGTGCCTTTGTTCCTTCAGCACGTGGTTCGGTTACACGGCATTCCTGAGAACATTGTGTCTGACAGAGGAGTCCAGTTTGTTTCCAGATTTTGGAGGACTTTTTGTTCTAAACTTGGTGTTCAATTGTCTTTCTCCTCGGCTTTTCATCCTCAGACCAATGGACAAACTGAGAGAACAAACCAGACATTGGAGACTTATCTGAGATGCTTTGTGTCTGCTGATCAAGATGACTGGGTCTCTTTTTTGCCTTTGGCTGAGTTTGCTCTTAATAATAGGGCTAGCTCTGCCACTTTGATGTCTCCATTTTTCTGCAATTTTGGGTTTCACCCTCGATTTTCTTCGGGACAGACGGAGGCTTCTGTCTGTCCAGGTGTTGACTCTGTTGTGGAGCGTATGCAGCAGATTTGGGACCAGGTAGTGGAGAGGTTGTCCCTCTCTCAGGAGAGGGCCCAGCGGTTTGCCAACCGGCATAGGACTGATGGTCCTCGGTTTGAAGTGGGGGACTTGGTCTGGTTGTCCACAAGAAACATCCCTATGAGAGTTGCATCTCCTAAGTTTAAGCCTAGGTTCATTGGACCTTATAAGATCATGGAGATTCTTAATCCTGTTTCCTTTCGTTTACTTCTTCCAGGGACATTTAAGATCCATAACGTGTTCCACAAGTCCTTATTGAAGAGGTTTGTCGAGCCAGTGGTTCCTATGGCTGCACCTCCTGACCCTGTTTTGGTTGAGGGCAATCTGGAATATGTGGTTGAGAAAATATTGGATTCTCGTTTTTCTAGACGGAAACTCCAGTATTTGGTTAAGTGGAGAGGTTATGGTCAGGAGGACAATTCTTGGGTGTTTGCTTCGGACATCCATGCTAGGAGACTGATCCGTGCGTATCACAGAGCTCATCCTGACCGACCTGGTTGCCCAAATGAGGGTTCGGTGACCCCTCCTCAAGGGGGGGTACTGTTATGAATGTGTTAGAAATTAATTCTGAGCAGAAGCTCCCTCTGGTGGTTACAAACAGTACTGAACCATTCAATGAAGATTGTGAAGATTGGCAATCAGGAGTTACAGACTGGTCTTATATAAGGGAGGTTCCCTCCCATCAGGGTTGCCGGTATCAATTGTTCTTGTCTCAACTTTGTTCCTGGTTCACTTGGAAGCTTGCTGAGTCTTGCCTGCATCTTCTGCTAACAGATAAGATATTTTCTGCTTTTATTTTTGTGCTTGCTTTTTGCATTTTTTCCTGCACTTCTGTGGAGGTCAGCCAGGTCCCCTCCGGGGGCTTGTGCTCCTCTCAGTTTATCTGAGCCACTGTTATTTGTTCATTTGCCTTTTCCAGTTTTTTCAGTGGCTGCGGCTTAGTTTTGTTACACCAGAGAACTAATTTAGGTGGTAGAGGTCGTGTGATCTCAGGTGTTTTTTGCAATTAGTAGAGTTGGTATTTTCTTAGGGTTTTTTGGATTGCAGTAAGTGTCCTTCCTATCCTTATATTTCTAGGAAGATTGGGCCCCAACGTTTGCTCATACTATTTTCTGTCGGTGTCTGTATTTCCTCTTGTCTAACCGCCATTACATGTTTGGGGGCTTCCTATGTTCTTTGGGGATCTGCTCCGGGGCAGATAGCTTTCCTCTTTCTATCTTTAGGTGTAGTTAGCCTCTCAGGCTGTGACGAGGCGTCTAGGACCAACGTAGGTACGCTCCACGGCTGCCTTTAGTTGTGGTGGTTAGTCAGGGTACTGCAATCCAGTAGATTCCAACCTCTCTGGTGTATTGCCGTTTTTGCCTGCTCTCCTCAGCTACCAAATCATAACAGACCAGCAAGCGCCAGGACCGTCTCTTAAAAGTGTTTCATCTGCGGGATCAGGCTACCAGCAGTGCAGAGGTTGCTCAGGAATGGCAGCAGGCAGGTGTGAGTGCATCTGCACGCACTGTGATGCGGAGACTCTTGGAGCAAGGCCTGGTCTCAAGGAGGGCAGCAAAGAAGCCACTTCTCTCCAGAAAAAACATCATGGACAGACTGATATTCTGCAAAAGGTACAGGCAGTGGACTGCTGAGGACTGGGGTAAAGTTATTTTCTCTGATGAATCCCCTTTTCGATTGTTTGGGACATCAGGAAAACGCCTCATTCGGAGAAGACAAGGTGAGCGCTACCACCAGTCTTGTCTCATGCCAACTGTTAAGCATCCTGAAACCATTCATGTGTGGGGTTGCTTCTCAGCCAAGGGAATTGGCTCTCTCACAGTCTTGCCTAAAAACACAGCCATGAATAAAGAATGGTACCAGAATGTCCTCCAAGAGCAACTTCTCCCAACCCTCCAAGAGCAGTTTGGCGATCAACAATGCCTTTTACAGCATGATGAAGCACCTTGCCATAAAGCAAAGGTGATAACTAAATGGCTCAGGGAACAAAACATAGAGATTTTGGGTCCATGGCCTGGAAACTCCCCAGATCTTAATCCCATTGAGAACTTGTGGTCAATCATCAAGAGACGGGTGGACAAACAAAAACCTAAAAATTCGGACAAAATTAAAGCATTGATTGTGCAAGAATGGACTGCTATCAGTCAGGATTTTGTCCAGAAGTTGATTGAGAGCATGCCAGGGAGAATTGCAGAGGTCCTGAAGAAGAAGGGTCAACACTGCAAATATTGACTTGCTGCATTAACTCATTCTAACTGTCAATATAAGCTTTTGTTACTCATATGTTTGCAATTATTATATTTCTGTCTGTCATAAAAACATCTGTCAAACACACATAAAAACCAGAGGGCAGCAGATCATGTGAAAATATAATATTTGTGTCATTCTCAAAACTTTTGGCCATGACTGTAGCTACCTCATCTATTACAAACTACCTCACATTTATCTATTTATCTTGTATCTATAACCCTAGTGTCTATAGATCTTTTATATAACAAATCTATTTTATCTAAAATCTAACACTCTAGCTATATATCTAATATTTATAGCCCTAATATTTATAGGTCTATCTTACATAACTATCTCTCCCTCCCTCCGAACCCTCCTCCATCCATCTATCTAGATCTATCTTTTCCATATCAATTTTATTCAATATCTCACTGAACACACAATTTCCAAAATTTGGACAAGACTGAATTTCATAGAACATTTTTTAACCCCTTCCCGACCCATGACGCCGACGTCAGCGTCATGAAAACCTGTGCCATCCCGACACATGACGCCGGCGTCGGCGTCATGCTATAAATCATGTTCCTGCGGGCCGAGTGACCGGGGTCACTGAAAGGTCACCCGACCCGCAGGCACAGGACCCTTAGTGCATCACCACAGGGGGGTTGGCTTAACCCCCACGTGGCCACGATCGCTCTGATTGGCTGTTAAAAGTGAAACAGCCAATCAGCGATTTGTAATATTTCACCAATGAAACTGGTGAAATATTACAATCCAGCCATGGCCGATGCTGCAATAGCATCTGCCATGGCTGGACACCGAGCCCTGACCCCCCCACACCAAGTCACGGCGGTGATCGGCCGCCGCCACCAAAATTTGGCAGCGATCGGTCACCGCAGTCACTGTCTGCTCCCCTGCTCCTGCGATCCGCTGCCCCACCTACCGATCCCCCCTCACCTTCCGACCCCCCTACTCACCTCTCCCGGTCCACCAATGTCCCTGGATCCGTCCCGGCGGCTGCCCGGGATTCTTCATGGGCGCCGCCATCTTGGAAAATGGCGGGCGCATGCGCAGAGCGCTCGCCGGCCGGCGCATGCGCAGTGCGCCCTCCATTGTACAAAAATTTATTTTGATCACTGTGATAAACTGTCACAGTGATCAAAATAAAAAAAAAGTAAATGAACCCCCTGTCATAGGTAGGGACAAATAATAAAATAAAGATTTTTTTTTTCTAGCGGATTTTGCTGCTGATCCGCAGCTGATTTTGCTGCGGATCCGCGACGCGGGATTTTGCTGCTGATCCGCGGCGGATTTTGCTGCTGATCACGCGAGTGCGATTTTGTGGCTGAATCCTGCGGCGGGATTTTGACTGCTGATCCAATGCACTGGCCGAAGAATTTCTTGTCATGCGTTTATAAACTTATGTTGAGATATGCACCATAGGAGGTGTTACAGAAGGTGCTCTTCATCTAAGCATGCAATCTAGCACTAGATGTTCCTTAGGGTGTCTAGTTTCCAAAATGGGGTCACTTGTGGGGGAGCTCCAATGTTTAGGCACACAGGAACTCTCCAAATGCGACATGGCAATCGCTAAATATTCCAGCATATTTTCTATCAAAAAGTCAAATGGCGCTCCTTCCCTTCTGAGCCCTGCCGTGCGCCCAAACAGTGGTTTATGACCACATATGAGGTATCTGTGTACTCAGGAGAAATTGCCCAACAAATTTTAGGATCCAATTTATACTGTTGCCCATGTGAAAATGAAAAAAACTAAGGCTAAAAGAAAATTTTTGTGAAAAAAAAGTACTTCTTTTTTTAAGGATCAATTTGTGAAGCACCTGGGGGTTCAAAGTGCCCACTATGCATCTAGATAAGTTCCTTAAGGGGGCTAGTTTCCAAAATGGGGTCACTTGTGGGGGAGCTCCAATGTTTAGGCACACAGGGACTCTCCAAATGCGACATGGCAACCGCTAAATATTCCAGCATATTTTCCATTCAAAAAGTCAAATGTGGGCTCCTTCCCTTCTGAGCCCTGCCGTGCGCCCAAACAGTGGTTTATGACCACATATGAGGTATCTGTGTACTCAGGAGAAATTGCCCAACAAATTTTAGGATCCAATTTATACAGTTGCCTATGTGAAAATGAAAAAACTGAGGCTAAAAGAAAATTTTTGTGAAAAAAAAAGTACTTTCTTTTTATTACAGATCAATTTGTGAAGCACCTGGGGGTTCAAAGTGATCACTATGCATCTAGATAAGTTCCTTAGGGGGTCTAGTTTCCAAAATGGGGTCACTTGTGGGGGAGCTCCAATGTTTAGGCACACAGGAACTCTCCAAATGCAACATGGCAACCGTTAAATATTCCAGCATATTTTCCATTCAAAAGTCAAATGGCGCTCCTTCCCTTCTGAGCCCTGCCGTGCGCCCATACAGTGGTTTATGACCACATATGAGGTATCTGTGTACTCAGGAGAAATTGCCCAACAAATTTTAGGATCCATTTTATCCTGTTGCCCATGTAAAAATGAAAAAATTGATGCTAAAAGAAAATTTTTGTTGGAAAAATTAAAATGTCCATTTTTTCCTTCCACGTTGCTTTAGTTCCTGTGAAGCACCTGAAGGGTTAATAATCTTCTTGATTGTAGTTTTGAGTAGCTTAAGGGTGCAGTTTTTATAAAGGTGTCACTTTTGGGTATTTTCTGCCATATAGACCCCTCAAAGTGACTTCAAATGTGAGGTGGTCCCTAAAAAAATGGTTTTGTAAATTTTGCTGTAAAAATGAGAAATCGCTGGTCAACTTTTAACCCTTATAACTTCCTAACAAAAAAAAAATGTTCCCAAAATTGTGCTGATGTAAAGTAGACATGTGGGAAATGTTATTTATTAACTATTTTGTGTCACATAACTCTCTGGTTTAACAGAATAAAAATTAAAAATTTGAAAATTACAAAATTTTCAAAATTTTCGCCAAATTTCCATTTTTTTCACAAATAAACGCAAAAATTATCAACCTAAATTTACCACTAACATGAAGCCCAATATGTCACGAAAAAACAATCTCAGAATCGCTAGGATCCGTTGAAGCGTTCCTGAGTTATTACCTCATAAAGGGACACTGGTCAGAATTGCAAAAAATGGCAAGGTCTTTAAGGTCAAAATAGGCTGGGTCATGAAGGTGTTAACCCATGAAATTAAAGTTTTATAATACAACTTTCATTACAAAATCTTCAGTTTTACTCACATTAGTTGATGTAAAAATTAATACACTCCACATCCAAAACTTCTACATCTAGTATTTTGTGTGACCACTATAATTTGTTATGACAGCACCATGTCTAGGGTTAGGCATGAAATAAACAAGTTGTCAACACATTACAACATCTATCTTTTTAAATTCATCAAGAAGGACTGGTTGCTGGATACTTAAAGGGGTTGTTCACTACTTGGACAACCCTTTCTCATTCCCCATGCTTGGCCCAATAAAATGAAATAGCCTATACTCATCTCCCGTACTGGCGCCGTTTTAGCAGTGTCAGCACTTGTGGTCGCGGGGCTCTCACACAGTTGTTTTGACACGTGACCTCAGCGCCCAATCAGCTGCAGCCCCGACTTCCTACTCATGTTCAATTTGACAGGAGGCATAGTGACGCCAGCACTGATTGGGCATCAGGGTCATACGTTACAAAAACAGCACAGGAGCCCAGTGGAGAGCAAGTACCGACACCACGGGAATGGCGCCAGCACAGAAGGGGAGTACAGACTTTTTTATTTCATCGGGGCCGAGCATGGGGAATGAGAAGGGGTTGTCTAAGTAGCGGACAACTCCATTTTCCTATTTGGAACTCACCACAGGTGTTTCATTTGGGTTTAGAGCAGGAGACATACTTGTCTGTTGAATCAATTTCACTCTGTTCTTCTTCAGAAATGCAGCAGTGGCCTTAGGTACCATATTTTTCAGATTATAAGACGCACTTTTTTCCCCTAAATTTGTGAGGAGCCCGGCGGCAGCAAGAGTAGGGCAATACTGCGGGCCCTATGTCACTAGGATGGGTGTCCCAGTGGTGCAATGCTGCGGGCCCTGGGTTTTCATAAAATTTTGAAGCCCAACGCAGGGAAGTCAATGAGAAGGGGTATCCGCACACCGATGACATTTTATGAAAGACCAGGGGTTTTGTGTAAAATTATGTTCAATTTGCATTTCTCGAAGTTTTTTTCTGCTGTTCCAATACACACAAAGGAAATAAACATGGGTATAACAAAACGTGTAATTGCAATAATTTTGTGTCAGGAATACTTAATTTCCTGAAACAATTGAGAGAGTGTCAACACTATGAATATATACAGTATATATATATATACAGTACAGACCAAAAGTTTGGACACACCTCATTTAATTTCAGTTGTTACACACTTTTTTGTTAAGTATACAATTCCACATGTTTTAATTCATAGTTTTGATGCCTTCAGTGTGAATTTACAATTTTCATAGTCATGAAAATACAGAAAAATCTTTAAATGAGGTGTTCAAACTTTTGGTCTGTACTGTATATATATATATAATATATATATATATATATTATATATATATAGCTGTCTCATATCTATCTATCTCATATCTACCTACACACGTGGTCAAAATTGGTACCCCTTGTTTAATGACAGAAAAACCTGCAATGGTGACAGAAATAACTTGAATCTGACAAAAGTAATAATAAATCAAAAATCTATAAAAATGAACAAATGAAAGTCAGACATTGCTTTTCAACCATGCTTCCACAGAATTAAAAAAAATATAAAACTCATGAAATAGGCCTGGACAGAAGTGATGGTACCCTTAACTTAATATTTTGTTGCACAACGTTTTGAGGCAATCACTGCAATCAAAAGATTCCTATAACTATCAATGAGACTTCTGCACCTCTCGACAGGTATTTTGGCCCACTCCTCAAGAGAAAACTGCTCCAGTTGTCTTTTGTTTGAAGGTTGCCTTTTCCAGATGGCATGTTTCAGCTCTTTTCAAAGATGCTCAATAGGATTTAGGTAGGGGTCTTAGAAGGCCACTTCAGAATAGTCCAATGTTTTCCTCTTAGCCATTCTTGGTGTCTTGGTGAAACTCCAGTATTTGGTTAAGTGGAGAGGTTATGGTCAGGAGGACAATTCTTGGGTGTTTGCTTCGGACATCCATGCTAGGAGACTGATCCGTGCCTATCACCGAGCTTATCCTGATCGGCCTGGTTGCACAAGTGAGGGTTCGGTGACCCCTCCTCAAGGGGGGGTACTGTTATGAATGTGCTAGAGATGGTTTCTGAGCAGAGGCTCCCTCTGGTGGTTACAGATAGTACTGAACCTTACAGCGAGGAATGGAAATCTGGGATCACGGACTGGACTGATATAAGGGAGGTTCCCTCCCATGATGGTCGCCGGTGATCAATTGTTCTTGTCTCAATTGTGGTTCCTGGTTCATTTTGAAGTTAGCTGGAGTCTTGCATTCATCTGCTGCTTTCAGATAAGATATGTTCTGCTTTTCTTTTTGTGCTTGGTTTTTGCATAATTTTCTGCATTTTTGTGGAGGTCAGCTGGGTCCCCTCCTGGGGCCTATGCTCCTCTCAGTTTTTCTGTGGCCACTGTTATTTGTTCATTTGCTTTTTCCTGTTTTTTCAGTGGCTGCAGCCTAGTTTTGTTACACCAGAGAGCTGATTTAGGTGGTGGAGATCGTGTGATCTCAGGTGTTTTTGCAATCAGTATTTTTTAGGGCTTTTTGTTGGATTGCAGTCAGAATTCTTTCCTGTACTTTTCTGTCTAGATAGATTGGGCCCCAGCGTTTGCTCATTCTATTTTCTGTCTGTGTCTGTGCTTCTTCTTGTCTAACCGCCATTACATGTTTGGGGGCTTCCTATTTTCTTTGGGGATCTGCTCCGGGGCAGATAGCTTTCATCTTTCTGCCTTTAGGTGTAGTTATCTCTCAGGCTGTGACGAGGCGTCTAGGATCAACGTAGGAACGCTCCACGGCTACCTCTAGTTGTGTGGTTAGTTCAGGTTACTGCAATCCAATAGGTTCCAGCCTCTCTGGTGTATTGCCGTTTTTGCTTTTTCTCCTCAGCTACCTAAACATAACACACTATACAGTAAAAAAGACACATACTGTATGCATATTTTTCTCAATATCTGACATGAAATCAGAACAAACCTTTCCCGTTTTAGGTCAATTAGGATTACCATAATTATTAATATTTTTCACATGCTAGAATAATGAGAGAGAGAGAAAGTTTTAAGGAATTTTTATTACTTACTGCAAAGTCAAATGTTTACATACATTTCATTAATATTTGGTACCATTGCCCTTAAACTGAATGACTTGGGTCAATTGTTTACAAAATCCTTCCACAAGCTTCTAACAATAGTTGGTCAGAATTTGGGCTCATTCCTCCCGACAAAACTGGTGTAACTGATCCAGGTTTGTAGGTCGCCTTGCTCGCACCTGCTTTTTCAGCTTTGCCCATAAATTTTCAATTGGAATCAAGGCTTGTGATGGCCACTCCATAACATTGACTTTGTTATCCTTAAGCCACTTTCTTACCATTTTGGCAGTATGCTTCAGGTCATTGTCCCTTTTCCGCCCAAGTTTTAATTTCCTGTCTGATGTCTTGAGATGTTGCTTCAGTATTGCCACATAATTTTCTTTTCTCATGATGCCATCTATTTTGTGAAGTGCACCAGTCCCTCCTGCAGCAAAACAAACCCACAACATGATGCTGCCACCCCCGTGTTTCAGTTTCTCCCTTTTTTCTTCAAATGTAATGATGGTCATTATGCCCGAAAAGATAAATTTTAGTTTCATGAGACCACAGGACATGTCTCCAAAAATTAAGTTCTTTGTTCCTGTGTGCATTTGCAAACATTAATCTGGCTTTCTCATGTTTCTTTTGGAGTAATGGCTTCTTCCTGGCATTGTAGCCTTTCAGCCCATATTAATACAGTACTTGTTTCACTGTGGATATTGACAAAATCTTACCAGCTTCCATCATCATCTTCACAATGTCTTTTGCTTTTGTCCTTTGATATGCACATGTTGGACCAAAGTACGTTCATCTCTTGGACACAGAACCCATCTTCCTGAGCGACATTCCCATCTTGTTTGTACTTGCAGATAATTTTGTTTGTACAGATGAGCGAGGCACCTTCAGGTATCTTGAAATTGTATCCAAGGATGAGCCAGACTTGTGCAAGTCCACAATTATTTTCCTGATATCTTGGCTGATTTCTTGAGACTTTCCGATGATGCTACACAAAGAAGCAGTGTGTTTCAGGTGTGCATTAAAATACATCCACAGGTGTGTCTCTAGTTAACTTAGATGTTGCCAAAAAACCGGATCCCAAACTCATGACATCATCATATGGGCAGTCCAGAATTGTTTAAAAGCGTAGTAATCTTAGTGTATGTAAACTTTTGACTTTCCAGTAAGTAATAAAATGCCTTAAAACATTCTCTCTCTGATTATTCTTGCATTTGGCAAATATTAATAAATATTGTAATCCTAATTGAACAAAAAATGGAAAGATTTATTCTGATTTCATGTCAAATATTGAAATAAACATGCATATCTTTTATATATTGTATGTAAACTTCTGGTCTAAACTGTATCTCCGTACTGTATGTTTACATATCTGTGGTTCTGGAGTTGTATGTATGTTTTGTACAATGCATGTTTGCAATAGTGTATTGTTGTGTATGTGTAAAACATCTGTATTTGGGGCACAACACTAAATCTATAAGCGCTGGTTCACATGTGTTAGGGAATTCCATTTGTCTTTCTATGTTAAGGAAATGACAAGTGATATTACCCCTTCTTGCAACATGATGTAATGTGATGTGGTATGGCTCCATATGTGTGGCTCTTTAAGTGTTCGGCAGAAATATGCCAAAAATGGACCAGAAGTGAACAGAAGGTACGAGTAACCACTGTTATTTAATTTACTTAGTTTTTCTTTTTCCCCACACTTACTCTCACCATACTTACCTACACACATGGTCAAACTTGTTGGTACCCCTAATTAATGACAGAAAAACCCACAATGGTGACAGAAATAACTTGAATCTGACAAAAGTAATAATAAATCAAAAATCTATGAAAATGAACAAATGAAAGTCAGACATTGCTTTTCAACCATGCTTCCACAGAATTAAAAAAAAAATAAAACTCATGAAATAGGGCTGGACTGAAATGATGGTATCCTTAACTTAATATTTTGTTGCACAACCTTATGAGGCAATCAAACAATTCCTGTAACTATCAATGAGACTTCTGCACCTCTCGACAGGTATTTTGGTCCACTCCTCAAGAGCAAATTGCTCCAGTTGTCTCGCGTTTGAAGGTTGCCGCTTCCAGACGTCATGTTTCAGCTCTTTCCAAAGATGCTTAATAGGATTTAGGTCAGGACTCATAGAAGGCCACTTCAGAATAGTCCAATGTTTTCTTCTTAGCCATTCTTAGGTGTTTTTAGCTATGTGTTTTGGGTCATTATCCTGTTGCAAGACCCAAGACCTGCGACTGTGACCAATCTTTCTGACACTGGGCAGCACATTTCTCTCTAGAATCCCTTGATTTGTCTTGAGATTTCATTGTATCCTGCACAGATTCTATACACCCTGTGCCAGAAGCAGCAAAGCAGCCCCAGAACATAACAGAGCCTCCTCCATGTCTTTCAGTAGGGACAGTGTTCTTTTCTTGATATTCTTCATTTTTCCATCTGTGAACATAGAGATGATGTGCCTTGCCAAAAAGTTCAATTTTTGTTTCATCTGTCCATAGGACATTCTCCCAGAAGCTTTGTGGCTTGTCAACAGTAGTTTGGCAAATTCCAGTCTGGCTTTTTAATGATTTTTTTTCAACAATGGTGTCCTCCTTGGTTGTCTCCCATTAAGTCCACTTTGGCTCATACAACAACGGATGGTGCGATTTGACACTGATGTTCTTGAGCTTGAAGTTCACCTTACATCTTTTTAAAAGTTTTTTCTGGGCTCTTTTGTTACCATTAGTATTATACGTCTCTTTGATTTGTCATCCATTTTCCTCCTGCGGCCACGTCCAGGGAGGTTAAATTTCTGAATAATATGTGCAACTGTAGTCACAGGAACATCAAGCTTCTTGGAGATGGTCTTATAACTTTTACCTTTGGGGTATGTTACCACGGTCAGTAAACGCCGCGTGTTTGACGCTATGTACTGGCGCAGTGTCAAACACGCAGCGTCCAGATGTTACAGCATAGTGGAGGGGATTTCAAGAAATCCCGTCTCCTCTATGCGTAAAAAACACGCAGGCGGCAGACCTGTGTTAACGGACATGCAGCGCGTCTTTTCAGATCGCAGCATGTCCTTTTCCCTTGCGGCGATGCTCCGTCGCCGCAAGGGAAATAACACAGGCCTATGTAGCGCTGTGGTGATTCCGGATGTGTTCAATGAGCACATCCGGATTAATCGTGCGTTCAGAAGGGGACGGGGCTTTGGGCGGAGCGGGCTTTCCGCTCCTTCAAAAGCGCCTGCCATCCTGAACGTGGAGACACAGCCTTAAGGGTATGTTTCCACGGTCAGGATTTGCTCAGTATTTGCTTAGGATTTTAGGTCAGTAAATTCTGCACAAAATATGCATCTGAGGTCACTGGCAGGTCACCTGCGTTTTTGATGCTTTTTTATGCATGCGTTTTTTATGCGTTTTTCCTGGCCAGCGTTTTTCTTGTCACTTGAAATAAAGCTAATTGAAAGTTGCCTTATGGGAAGGAAAAAAAAATTATTTCCTGTTTGCTAATACCTATTTTGCTGCAATGGGTCCAATTTTACTGGCAATCCAAAGGAAGAGAATTATGTACTTGATTATTCTCATTATGAGGCTGATAATGCTGCAGCCACCGCCATTACATGCTTATCTACAGCATTCTGTAATGCTGTAGATATGCCCCTGATGTAACCTGAACGATAAGGAAATCTAGCTAGATTATACCCACCCGAAGGTCCGGTCCGATGGGTGTCGCAGGTTTGTTGTCGGTGCCTACCATCTTCATGCAATGACGTCCTCCTCTCTAACCGTTCCCAGTGCCTGGGAACTGCAGTAGTTTGCTGCGCCCTCAACAGGGCAGAGCAGTACGCCTGCGCAGGAGCCAGAACAGATGCAAGGAGGAGGACGTCATCGCTAGAAGATGGGAGGCGCGGGACCTGGACCTGCGACGCACATCGGACCGGACTGCACCGCCTCCCCGGTGAGTAAAATATAACTTTTCTCTTCTTTTAGGTTACATCAGGGGCTTATGTACAGCATTATAGAATACTGTAGATAAGCACGTAATGGCGGTGGCCGTATCTTATATAGAAAAAGGAGGTGACAGATTCGCTTTAAATAAAGTGGCGTGGGTTCCCCCATATTTTTGTTAACCAGCCAGATGAAGCAGACTACTGGGACTGGCATTTAAGGCTGTTAAGGATCCAATATCCATGGACCTTGCCAGCCTGATAATACCAGGCCACAGCAGTCTGCTTAGCTTGGCTGGTTAGCAAAAATAGGGGATCCCCTCGAAAAAAAATGGCGTGGGGTCCCCCGTATTTTTGTTAACCAGCCAGATGAAGCAGACTACTGAGGCCTGGTATTTAAGGCTTTTAAGGATCCAATATCCATGAACCTTAAAAGCCTAATAATACCAGGCAGCAGCAGTCTGCTTATCTTGGTTGGTTAGCAAAAATAGGGGATACCCTCGAAAAGAAAAATGGCGTGGGGTCCCCCTATTTTTGTTAACAGCCAGATGAAGCAGACTACTGAGGCCTGGTATTTAAGGCTGTTAAGGATCCAATATCCATGAACCTTGTAAGCCTGATAATACCAGGACACAGCAGTCTGCTTATCTTGGTTGGTTAGCAAAAATAGGGGATCCCCTCAAAAAAAAAATGGCGTGGGGTCCCCCTATTTTTGTTATCCAGCCAAGTAAAAAGCAGACTGCTGTGGCCTGATATTAAAAGACTGTCAAGGCCCATGGATTTTGGCCCTCAACAGCCTAAAAATACCAGCCTGCAGCAGCCCCACAATTGGCGCATCCAAAGATGCGCCAATTGTGGCACTTTACCTGGCTCTTCCCACTGCCCTGTAGTGGTGGCATATGGGGGTGGCTGTATATAAGGGGTTAATGTCACCTTTGATTGAACGGTGACATTAAGTCCGGGGAGGCGTCAATAAGACACCGATCCATTATTAATCATAAAGTTTGTAAATCTTTAAAAAAAGACAGCCAGAATAAAGTCTTTTAATTAAATAATACACAACACAGTTTTACCTCTTTATTGTACTCTCATTCCTGCGAAGCCATCGATCTCCTGTAAAAAAACAAAAATAACAAACCAACACAAATACTCCCTGTCCGACGTAGTCCAAAATAACGAGTGTCCCACACCGAATCCAGCTCTGCTACGTCTGGATGCCAGACTCAGCCTGACATCCAGACACAGCAGAGCTGCTTACCGGAGGAGATTCCCCGGCGGTCACGTGGAATGTATTTCTCACGGCCAGCTGATCGCAAGAGTACAGCTGGCCGGAGATTACCCAGTCCCCAGCAGTCACGTGCACGGGAACTTATCGCGATTAGCTGGCCGTGAGAAATCCATACCATGTGACCACCGGGGAATCTCTACCGGTAAGCAGCCCCGACACTCTGCACTCTCTCTCCGGAAGTTCCTGTGTCACGTACTTCCTTTTGTGACACAGGAACTCATCATATGTTAATTAGTTGACATGCGTAGTAAGCTGCCTTAACACAGTTACTACGCATGTGACTAATCATTAGATGCAGTTTTACTGCATCTAATGATAGTCTATGTGAACTTTACTGTCCGGCGACGGAGCGTCGCCGCATTGTAAACAGACATGCTGCGTTCTGAAAAGACGCACCGCATGTCCGTTTACGCAGGTCTGACACCTGCGTCTTTTAACGCATAGTGGAGACGGGATTTCATGAAATCCCCTCCACTATGCTGTAACATCTGGACGCTGCATGTTAGACGCTGTGGCTGTACGCAGCGTCAAACACGCAGAGTTCACTGACCGTGGAAACATACCCTAACATGTTTGTCTATAATTTTCTTTCTAATCTACTGAGATAATCTTTCCTTCACTTCCTCTGGTCCATGTTGAGTGTGATACAACATGTCACCAAACAGCACAGTGAGTATCTGTAGCCCACTACAGGCCCACTCACTGATTCCAAGAATATAGACACCTGTGATGCTATTTAGTGGGCACACCTTGATTTAACATGTCACTTTTGTCACATTATTTTCAGGGGTACCATCATTTCTCTCCAGGCCTATTTCATGAGTTTTATTAGTTAAAAAATTCTGTGGAAGCATGGTTGCATGGTTGAAAAACAATGACTTTCATTTGTTCATTTTCATAGATTTATTATTTATTATTACTTTTGTCAGATCCAAGTTATTTCTGTGACCATTGTGGGTTTTTCTGTCATTAAAAAAGGGGTATCAACAATTTTGACCACGTGTGTATCAATCTACAGGTGCATCTCACAAAATTAGAATATCATCAAAAAGTTAATTTATTTCAGTTCTTCAATACAAAAAGTGAAACTCGTATATTATATAGAGTCATTACAAACAGAGTGATCTATTTCAAGTGTTTATTTCTGTTAATGTTGATGATTATGGCTTACAGCCAATGAAAACCCTAAGTCATTATCTCAGTAAATTAGAATAGTTAACAAAAAACACCTGCAAAGGCTTCCTACGTGTTTTAATAGGTCCCTTAGTCTGTTTCGCTAGGCGCCACAATCATGAGGAAGACTGCTAACTTGACATATCCATGTAAGATACTGCAGGTACAGAGGATATCGCCACAGATGTGAGGCAGACCAGGAGTTAAAGGTTTATTTAACAGTTCCAAACACTCCATGCAGGGAGGGGCAAATGAGGGGTTAAATGCTACAAGCAAAGGGTAAAACAGTTTTTTCAAGAAAATTAACGGAGGAAGGAAAAACACTTATCAGTCTGAAGAAGGCTTGATTGAAGGGTCTAATTTTCCAACGTCGGCACCGTCAACAGTGGCACATGCAGTCCCTCTCAGATCCTAGTACATGGAGAGAACACGGTCTTCAAGGCAGGCAACGGAATGATGTAGGGTGAGACGAGGTCCTGCTCTCACCGGTCTTTGTCACAAAGCTCCATCCAACACGAGTCACCGCAGGAACTGTACTGCGCTCTTCAGTCAGTCCAATTACTCCCCTCTAAGGCTCAGGCCTTCAGCTCAGTTCACCAGGCCTGTCCGCGTCAGCGTCTGCCTCTAACCTGTCAGGGGAGTCTCCTCCGTCCACGGAGGCTGGCGAGTCAGCATCAGTTCGGGGGGCGCTCACAGCGGCAAGACTCTCTGCTCGAGTCCTAAGTCGGGGGCTCTCACACTCAGGGTCTGGGGCGCAGCTCACTGCTCACTCTCCTGCACTTTCCCACTCGGACTCCTCTCAGCTTCCCACCCGCAGCGCCTTTTAACTCACCCGCACCCCCTTCTGTTACATGGGAAGGTTGGTCCAGGAATGGTAAGCTTCCCCCCAGGAACAATGGAAGCTTTTCCGCTGGTTCCGAACACGGAGCAGAGAAGGCAAGCCCATTCGAGTCCATCCTTCTCTTTATCCCCTTACATCCAGAAGGCAGTCATTGCTAAAGAAGCTGGCTGTTTAGAGTGCTGTATCCAAGCATATTAATGGAAAGTTGAGTGGAAAGAAAAAGTATGGTGGAAAAAGGTGCAAAAGCAACCAGGATAATCGGAGCCTTGAAAGGATTGTTAAGAAAAGGCCATTCAAAAATTTTGTGGGATATTCACAAGGAGTGGACTGCTGCTGGAGTCATTGTTTCAAGAACCATCACACACAGACGTATCCAGGACATGGGCTACAGGTGTCGCATTCCTTGGGTCAAGCCAATCTTGACCAATATACAACGCCAGAAGCGTCTTACCTGGGCCAAGGAGAAAAAGAACTGGACTGTTGATCAGTGGTCCAAGGTATTGTTTTCAGATGAAAGCAAATTTTGCATTTGATTTGTAAACCAAGGTCCCAGAGTCTGGAGGAAGAGTGGAGAGGCACACAATCCAAGCTCTTTGTGGTCTAGTGTGACGTTTCCACAATCAGTGATGGTTTGGGGAGCCATGTCATCTGCTGGTGTAGGTCCACTGTGTTTTATCAAGACCAAAGTCAGTGCAGCCGTCTACCAGGAAATTTTAGAGCACTTCATGCTTCCCTCTGCTGACAAGCTTTTTGGAGATGGAAATTTCATTCTCTAGCAGGATTTGGCATCTGTCCACACTGCCAAAAGTACCAATACCTGGTTTAAAAACAACAATATCACTGTGCTTGATTAGCCAGCAAACTCGCCTGACCTTAACCCCATAGAGAATCTATGGGGTATTGTCAAGAGGAAGATGAGAGACACTAGACCCAACAACGCAGATGAGGTGAATGCTGTTATCAAAGCAACCTGGGCTTTCATAACACCTCAGCAGTGCCACAGGCTGATCGCCTCCATGCCACGCCACATTGATGCAGTAATTAATGCAAAAGGAGCCACGACCAAGTATTGAGTGTATTGACTGAACATACATTTCAGTAGGCCAACATTTCGGATTTTAAAATAATTATCCAAGCTGGTGTTATAAAGTATTCTAATTTACTGAGATAATGACTTTTGGGTTTTCACTGGCTGTAAACCATAATCATCAACATTAAGGCCGGGGTCACACTTGCGTATGGCATCTGATGTGAGAGCATCGGATGCGATATGCTAATGACCCTCGGCTCCTGCTCTGCTGCGAGCGGGAGCCAAGTGTCATGCTACTGTGCTCCTATTACGATCGAGGACACCGCGTGGCTTACCAGCCAACGCCCCCATATCGTCGAACCATAACGATGCATCCCAGGTGATCGTGGAATGTGGACCCACTGGATCACAGGGGGGACCCGGGCCTACCCGAACTAGGGGAGGGTAGCGACCGGGGTCTGTGGCAGCTGAGCTTGTGGACAAGATGGCCATATGCAGGACTAAAAGACAACGCACAACTTCAGGTAAGAAGAAACATAAAGTTTACTTAAATAAAGAAAATGACATAAAAAAAACAGGTTCCGGAATAAGCACATCACAAAGGCACACATCTCATGTTGACAGGCGAAGCAAGGGGTCATCACGGGTTGACGCAGTCCTGGGATATCTGGCACCGGCATACTAGGATAGCCTATCTCTCAGGCCTCAGGCGTAGCACAGGCACAGCAGGAGAAGGTCAGACACTGACCTTAGACTAGCTTCAGACGATGGCACGAGGTCATCTCGGGTTGCAGTCCTGGGACGTCTGGCACGGGCATACTAGAATGGCCTCTCTCTCAGCCCTTGGGCGTAGCACAGGCTCAGCAGGAGAACATCAGAGACCGACCTCAGGCAGACTTCAGATGATGGCTAGGGTCATCACAGGTAAGACCCCAGGGAACTGGCAGGACATCAGAACATACATGGATAGCACCGGCCCAGGAACACTGGCATTACAGCACCGGGCATCGGCTGGTCAGATCCAGGACTCACTGGCGGGACCGTCACCGGGGAACAGAGCTGGAGACTCCCAGGAACCGTAGAGGGGGAATTCATCCAGGAACACAAGCAAGACCGGCTCAAGAGCACTACTTGAACCACCAGAACCAGGAACTGGACATCTGGACACAGGCTGGACATCGGAATATGGACACCAGGAACTGGACATCGGAACACGGACATTAGGAACACAGACTGGACATCAGGAACATGGACTGGACATCAGGCCATGGTCATCAGGATCCAGACATCTGGCAGCGACCTACAAAGGAACCCAAGCCGTCTGGTGCAAGCCCTGCCAGGTTGAACGGGAGCCGGCCAGGGATTGCACCAAATAATTAGCTGAGCACAGAGTAGCAGAGACTCAGCAGACACACCGGACTTCTACTTTCAAGATGAACCCAGGTTAGATCACAGAAAGCCAGTTAGCAAAGAGTCACAGTCACTGGGCACAGGATTCAGGACACAGAGGAGCTTCAGGAACATAACACAACAGGAATCAGGACTTCAGGGAGGGACACAACACAGCAGGAATCAGGAATTCAGGAACACAACACATAAACAGGATAAGTCCAGGAACTCAGACATCAGCTATCCCAAAGCTGATAACAGAAACGGATCTGGGTACTCAGCCCCCAGAGCAGGCGGAAGACAGGCATCAGCTCACCTGTAACTGCAGGCAGGCAGGACAGAAGCTGAACATCAAACAGACATAGCAAGACTCAGAAACTTAATGCAAAGCTCTGGTAACGACCCATAAGGGTGGGGAACTTTATATATGAGCTGCCTCACAGTGATAGGCTGGAGCAGCAATTCTAGCACACACCCATTCCTCATAAAAGCAGGGGAAGTGCGGCCCCGCGCTCTCTAGCACAGCCTGACATAAATCAGCATAGCAAGGACACCTGGCAATGGCTGCAAAGCTGAACACACATGGCAAGTCATGCACATCTGCAGAGGACCTTGCAACCCACGGGTAGCTTCCACATCGGTAGCCAGGGACCGCACATGCGGGTGGTCATGCAGCGCAGCGGAGCAACTCACGCATGTATGGCAATGCAGCGGAGCTGGGAACTGAGCAGCATCCATACAGGTAACTGACAACAGCATTCCAGCTAATTAGAGGGAAAAGAGTGAAGGGTTAAAGCAGAGATATGCAGAGTAACACCGGGTAAACAGAGTACAAACACAGCGGTGTTCCAGCTCCGATCCTCTCGCACAGAGCGGATCGGAGCACAGCTGTGGAGGAGGCAGAAAAACTACCGTATATACTCATGTATAAGCCGACCTGTGTATAAGCCGACCCCCCTAATTTTGCCACAAAAAACTTGGAAAACTTATTGACTCGCGTATAAGCCGGGTGTATAAGTTGCCGTCCTGCTCTGTGCTCCCCCATCCAGCTCTGTGCGCCCCCATTCTCCTCTGTGCTCCCCTCCTCCTGCTCCATTATCCTGTCCTGTGCTTTCCATCCTCCCCCGTCCTGCTCCGTGCTCCCCCATCAAGCTCTGCACTCCCCCATTCTCCTCTGTGCCCACCCCGTCCTGCTCCGTGCTCTCCGTCCTCCCCCCATTCTGCTCCGTGCTCTCCGTCCTCCCCCCGTTCTGCTCCATGCTCTCCGTCCTCCCCCCTTCTGCTCCGAGCTCTCCGTCCTCCCCCCGTCCTGCTCTGTGCTCTCCGTCCTCCCCCCGTTCTGCTCCGAGCTCTCCGTCCTCCCCCGTCCTGCTCTGTGCTCTCCGTCCTCCCCCCGTCCTGCTCCGTGCTCTCCGTCCTCCCCCGTTCTGCTCCCTGCTCTCCGTCCTCCCCCCCGGTCTGCTCCGTGCTCTCCGTTCTCCCCCCCGTCCTGGTCCATGCTCCTTGTCCTCCTCCATGCTCCCCCCATCCTCCTCCATCATACTCACCCTCCCCGTGCCATCGCTGAACGTCCCGGCCGGCAATCCTGCGTTCTCCCCGGCTTCCTGCAGCTCTCCAGGGCTGAGCGGTGACGTAATACCGCTCATTAAGGCCATGAATATGGAGGCCACGCCCATGGGAGTGGCGTCGCGTCCATATTACATGACCTTAATGAGCGGGTATTACGTCACCGCTCAGCGCTGGAGAGCTGCAGGAAGCCAGGGAGAATGCAGGATTGCAGGGATGTTCAGCGATGGCACGGGGAGGGTGAGTATGATGTCCCAGCCACCGGCTCCTGCCGCTGCATCCCCTCCCCCGCTGGTTTCTGCCCTATGACTTGTGTATAAGCCGAGGGGGCATTTTCAGCACAAAAAAAGGTGCTGAAAATCTCGGCTTATACACGAGTATATACGGTAATTTCTCTATCTCCTTCATTGCAATATGATGTGCGCTGTGTCACTCACATCTATAGACTTATATGGGTAGATGTGATGTTGTTACTATATTTGTGATTGGCTTGCTGTTATCCTTGTTTCAGTTTCTGCCTAGCAACAATGATGTAATGGGGAGGAGGAGACAAGGCAGGAGCAGGAAGTCCTGGGTAAGGGGAGCAGGAGAGAGGAACGAAAATAAAGTATGGCTGTTTAAACCTACCATCCAGCATCTCTGTGTGGCCTTCTGGAGTTCCCTTCATCTGCACAACAACACTACAACTGGCGACGAGGAAGCGTTCATCATCAGCTAAAGGTATTTCAGCTCTACAACAATGGCCTGTTTACCTGCCTTCCCTGATTTTGATGTGCACCAGTCCCCAGCTAACCTAGCAGCATGTTGGGAGAAATGGCTGAAGCGTTTTGATATATTCCTACAAGCCATGAACATATCAGATGATACCAGGAAGAAAGCCATGCTATTACATTATGCAGGGGAACAAGTCTATAATATCTTCACTACTCTGCCTAATACAGGAGAAGACAAAGACTATGAGCTCAGTAAGGCAGCATTAAGCAAGTATTTCTCCCCACACAGAAATGCAGCATTTGAAATCTTCAAGTTTAGACAATTAAAGCAGTCAGCAACAGAAAGCATTGATGAATATCATGTCCGACTACGGCACCTTGCAGCTTACTGTGAATTTACAGATGTCGACAAAGAGATCCAAATGCAGATTTTACAAGGCTGCATCTCCTCTAAGTTACGGAGACAAGCACTCAGAGATCCCACCATGACTTTAGCAAAACTGCTTGAAACAGCACGTGTAAATGATACCGCCGAAAAACAAGCTAAACTCATAGAGAACATTGAGTGCGAGGCGGAAGCACCATCTTGTATAGCAAAGCTGACACAGAGACCGCCTGTGCCTCGTATGCAGGGGGCAACTTGCTACAACTGCGGAGGGTCGTATCCTCACCAGAATGTCTGCCCAGCAAAAGGGGGGACCTGCCATAATTGTGGAAAACAAAACCATTTTGCAAAAGTGTGTAGATCCAAACCACAATCCCCTCATTCCACAGTACAACCCAGGTCACAGAAAATCCAAACGCTGCAGCTTACTGACGAGCCTGACAGTACTTATCTATTCTCAGTGACTGCAGAGGGATCTCAAACACTGCACGCACTTACCAGTCCAAGGCGACTTATCCTGATAAATGGTAGTCCGGTGGAAGCCCTAGTAGACACGGGGGCATCAGTAAACGTCATCAGCCGTGCAGTCTATAGCCAACTCCCGAACAGACCTGCTCTACAAAGCACTAGCCTAAAGATTTTTCCTTATGGTTCAGCATCTGCACTACCCCTGTGTGGCAAATTTCAGTCAGAACTTGCAGCTGACGGGAAGTCCATCACCGACACTGTATATGTAGTAGAGTGCTCCGCAGACACGCTTCTCAGCTGCAGGAGTGCTATATCTCTGGGTCTGGTCAACCTGGTCAATAGCGTCACAGGTCCTTCGGCCCAACACATCATGCAGAGATACCCCAATCTCTTTAAAGGTCTCGGTAAGCTAAAAGACGTTCAGATAAAATTGCATATTGACCAGTCAATACAGCCGTCTGTTCAACCTCACAGGCGCATCCCATTTCATGTCCGCAAACTTGTGGAGCAAGAACTGCAGGATCTGGAAGCGTCTGATGTTGAGCGAGTTGAAGGCCCGACTCCTTGGGTATCGCCCATTGTTGTTGCACCAAAACCAAAGCAGCCTGGTAAAATCCGGCTATGTGTGGATATGCGGCATGCCAATTTGGCTATTCAAAGAGAAAGGCACATCACGCCCACTATTGATGACATTATCACAGACCTGAATGGTGCAAAAGTATTTTCTAAAATTGATTTAAAATCAGGTTATCATCAACTTGAGTTGCATCCAGATTCCAGGTACATTACAACTTTTAGTACCCATGTGGGCTTACGACGATTCAAGAGGTTGAACTTTGGTATCTCATCTGCGGCAGAAATATTTCAGAACGTTATCAGTCAGGTTCTATCTGGAATAGCAGGAGTTCTAAACGTCAGTGATGACATTCTTATATATGGTACAACCCAAGAGGAGCATGACAGTCACTTAGAGCAAGTGTTTCAGAGACTGCAAGCCTGCAATCTAACTGTCAATCCGTCAAAATGTGAGTTTAACCAAAAGTCATTAAGCTTCTTTGGATATATCTTTTCGGAGCAAGGAGTTTCAGCAGATCCTCAGAAAGTTGCTGCCATAAAGTCAGCTAGCCAACCTCAAAATGTGTCAGAGGTTCGCAGTTTTCTAGGACTAGTCACGTACTGTGGGCGATTTATGCCTGATCTGGCCACGATCTCCGAATCCCTGCGACTACTCACGAAAAAAGACACTCCTTGGACATGGACTACTGAACACCAAGCAGCATTCGATTCCATGAAGTCCGGTCTGACTGGCGACACCGTCATGGCCTATTTTGACCCTCTAAAGTCCACAGAGCTGATCGTGGACGCTAGTCCGGTGGGCCTGGGTGCAATTCTCACACAAGTGTCCAAAGAAGGCAACGTTTCTACCATTTCCTATGCAAGCAAAGCCTTAACAGAGACAGAACAACGCTATTCACAAACTGAAAGGGAAGCTCTTGCGGTTGTGTGGGGATGCCTTCATTTTCATCTGTACCTTATGGGACATAAATTCACAGTGATAAGTGACCACAAACCGCTCATTCCGCTTTTCAACAAACATTCTTCAAAGCCTCCCCCACGACTTGAACGCTGGTTGCTCCGCCTACAGAACTACCAGTTTCGGTTGAGATATGAGGCAGGAGCTGGTAATCCGGCTGACTACTTTTCGAGACACCCAACACCACAAACTACCAAGGACGACATCCCAGCAACTATCCTTGCAGAGGAACATATCAATTTTATTGTTGCACATTCTGTGCCAAAAGCTATGACTATGGAGGAAATACAACAAACGGTGGATTCCGATCACCAACTTCAGTTAGTTATAGAGACTGTTCGATCTAACAATTGGAGCAATTTTCTTGCTGAAGCCCGCCTCCAAACACCGGATCAAACAACCTACTTGACAGCCTTCTTTAATGCACGACATGATCTCTCCGTGTCTGATTCAAATCTACTGTTGCGTAACAATCGGCTGGTGATACCCCAGAAACTTCAAAGCAGAGTACTGGATCTGGCCCACGAGGCTCATCAAGGGGTGGTGAAAACAAAGCAATTACTGAGAGAGAAAGTCTGGTTTCCAGGACTAGACAAAAAAGTAGAGGCACTCATTGAAAATTGCATACCTTGCCAAGCAACTACAATTGACCATAGACGCGCACCCTTACAAATGACACCCCTGCCAGAGGGCCCGTAGTCTGCTGTTAGTGTTGATTTCTGTGTTTTACCAGATCACTCCTATCTGCTGGTTGTCATGGATGACTTTTCGAGGTTCCCAGTCATTGAACATGTTTCGACAACCTCTGCCAGGGCTGTTATACCAAAATTAGACAAGATCTTCTCGGCATATGGCATACCGGAAACAGTGAAGTCCGACAATGGACCACCTTTTAATAGCACAGACTTTCGATCATTCGCAACCTATCTTGGTTTCACTCACAGGAAAATAACTCCTTACTGGCCTCAGGCCAATGGTGAAGTGGAACGGTTCATGCAATCAATCAACAAAACTTTGAAGATCGCTACCATGGAGCACAAGGATTTACAGCAAGAGTTACACAGATTTCTTAGACAGTACAGAGCTACACCCCATTCTACTACTGGGATACCACCTGCCACTGCGCTGTTCAACAGGCCTATGCGTGTCAAACTCCCGAGCGTTCCGCAGAGCCCTGTTCAAACCCCAATTGCTACTAAGGATGCCATATCCAAACAGAAGATGAAGAGGTATGCAGATAAGAGCAGTCATCGTTGCAAGCCACCGGAAGTATTGGTGGGAGATTGGGTCCTGGTAAAAAGGCTAAGACCTAGAGACAAGTTTGCATCACAATACTATCCTGAACCCTTTCAGGTCACACAAGTCAAAGGCACCATGGTTACTGCTCAAGATCACGGTCGCCAGGTCACAAGGAACGTGTCCCATTTTAAAAAACTTTGCGACTATGTCCCAGAAACAGACGAGGCAGATAGCGATGACGTCCTGCCGGATCCCCAGAGCTCAGCAGTTCCAAGGGAGGATACCTCAGGGGACTCAGAAAGTTCATCTGGGACTGTGATGTCTCACCGCTATCCAGCGAGGGCAAATCGTAGACCGCCAGCCCACCTCTTGGACTATGTTCTGCAGTAAAAAGAAAAAAAAAAAAAAACCCTTCGTACTAATGTGAACTTTTGGACCGTTATCCAGTTATAATGTTGTTTTGTTTGGTGAGAAGAGGAGAGATGTGATGTTGTTACTATATTTGTGATTGGCTTGCTGTTATCCTTGTTTCAGTTTCTGCCTAGTAACAATGATGTAATGGGGAGGAGGAGACAAGGCAGGAGCAGGAAGTCCTGGGTAAGGGGAGCAGGAGAGAGGAACGAAAATAAAGTATGGCTGTTTAAACCTACCATCCAGCATCTCTGTGTGGCCTTCTGGAGTTCCCTTCATCTGCACAACAACACTACAGTAGCGAGTGCGCCGAGACTCGGCCGAGTGTCGGTGACAATCGCAGCATGCTGTGATTTCACTCGCATGTAGAATACGACCGAGAAAAAAGACTGTGATGGGAGATGCCCCATAGATTAATACTGGGCCGTATTCATCGCTAGTGTGACTCCGGCCTTACAGAAATAAACACTTGAAATAGATCACTCTGTTTGTAACTTCTCGATATAATATATGAGTTTCACTTTTTGTATTGAAGAACTGAAATAAATGAACTTTTTAATGATATTCTAATTTTGTGAGAAGCACCTGTATAATAGAAACACGTCACCACTAGAGATGAGCGAGCACTAAAATGCTCTGGTGCTCGTTATTCGGGTCGAGCAAATTGGAATACTCGGGTACTCGACCCGAGCAAAAAGCCCAATGTAAGTCTATGGGAAAACCGAGCATTTTTGCCGAGATCCCCCTGGGGGTCCTTTTAATGTTTAAAAACGTCTGAAAATTATGAAACACGGGAACATCATGAAGAATGCCCCATGAAGCATTTCTGTCTCCCAGGTCACAGCTGTGAACAATGTTGTCAGAGTCTTACGCCATTTTTACAGGCACACCAAAAAAACATACAAAAACTAAACCAAAATGGATTTTCCTGGGAAATATGTCAAGGAACATCCTTTCCAGGGTAATGACTTTTATATAAGGCAAAATAATTAACCCAAAGCAAAAATGTTCCTCCATCACTTTGTCTATGTTCACACGTTTTTGATGCGTTTTTCAACGTTACCATTGCTTTCAAACAATACAAATGCATTTCCCGTGAAATGTCATTGTAGCATTTAACAACCTTAGCTGGCCATGTGGTGTGTGACACAGCATCAGACACATCTTGTTTAATTTATGAAGGAGGGACTCTTAAAGTCACATAGCCTATTTTTATAGGGGCATCAGTCGGCATTACTATTCTTAAAGGGCCATTATTAAACAGTGGGTGTCCTATACTGTTATTGCCTATGCATTGAGTGGCTGGGCTGCCGAAAATTAGGACGCACCCCAATACCCCTTTAATGAGACGTACAGGATGGCCTCATGAAAAAGAGTTTCAAGTGTAAGAAAATAGGTCTCCCATAGTGTTAGCCTATGCATTAAATGCAAGGCCTGCCCTGCCACAAAGTCACATGCACCCCAATAAGCCTTTGAACCGACGTACTGGATGACCACAGGAAAACCAAGTTCACAATATTCTTTTGGCACTGCCATAGTGTTAGCCTATGCATTGAATGCAAGGCCCGACTTGCATCAAATTCAAACGCACCCCAAAAAGCCTTTGAACTGACGTACTGGTTGACCACAGGAAAACAAAGTTCACATTATTATTTTGCCACTGCAATAGCGTTAGCTTATGCATTGAATGCAAGGCCTGTCCTGCAACAAAGTCACATGCACCCCAATAAACCTTTGAAGCAATGTACTGGATGACCACAGGAAAACCAATTTTCCATTATTCTTTTGCCACTGCCATAGTGCTAGCCTATGCATTGAATGCAAGGCCCGCCCTGCATCAAATTCAACCGCACCCCAAAAAGCCTTTGAACCAACGTACTGGCTGGACACAGAAAAAACAAGTTTATATTATTCTTTTGGTACTGCCATAGTGTTAGCCTATGCATTGAATGCAAGGCCCGATGTGCCACAAAGTCTCATGCACCCCAATAAGCCTTTGAAGCGACATAGTGGATGGCCACAGGAAAACCAAGTTCACATTATTCTTTTGGCACTGCCATACTGTTAGCTTATGCATTGAATGCAAGGCTCGCCCTGCATCAAATTCAAACGCACCCCAAAAAGCCTTTGAACGACGTACTTGATGGCCACCTGAAAGCATTGTTCCTATTAAACCCTTAACATCCATTGACATGCACAGTCCGTCATGGCAGGATTTCAGTTCCCGCACCAGGACGGACTGTGCACGTCATGCATTGGAACTGTCACTGTAAACATGCAGTGACAGTTCAGTGTCGACAGCTGTCTGACAGCTGACAGGCATAGCAAGAGGTGCGGGAACCCTTGCAGTTGGTCCCTGCACCCAGAGCGATGTGATTGGTCAGGCAATTTGACTGACCAAACACAGCAGCGATCGGGCAGGAGATGCTGACATTTCAGCATCTCCTGCCCGATCAGTGCAGGAGCTCAGCACTGCAGTGGTTGATCTTCCTGCACTGACAGATACCCAAAAGAAATATATGAAAACAGAGCCGATTTTTAGAAAAATGCAAAATGCAACTTTTATTAATTGATATCAAAAAGTTTTTTTATAAAAGAAGGTAAACAGACATAATACAGAATGTCAATGACAAAGGAGAAGACAAAAACCCTAAAGACCGCTATTCAGTTACATGAATGCCTCAGGTCATATATCACATGGATGTTTAGTATAGTATCAGGACTAATAAATATCGGGGTGCTGTGACACAATCATTCAAAGCCATCCAACAGATAGTGAAGTGCATAGTGCACATGATGAAAAAACATCCTATTAGTATATAAAAATTTTTTTTGCACCAATGTATATTGCAAGAAATAGAAAATTAGTAATATCTAAATGCACAATCCATGTTTTGATCAGCCAAACAAAACTGAATATTGAAAAAATACAGAAAAATACAAATGTATGAGTGAACAGTATTGATAGATTATCACAGCATCCTAAAATAATACATTCATCATAAACACACATATGGAAGGATGAAAAGCCTCTGATAGCATGATATACATATATGTGTGCACAGAAGTAAATGGATCAATATAGATTATATAAATGCGAATGCTACCATCATAGACAGTCAAATATAAGTATATCACAGATGATTCGTCTAACATATCAATATGTATACACACAATGATACTGCTAATTTTGTAATGATATGATAATATCGCTATAATGTGCTATGAGATATAACTATATACAGACGTTAATTGATGAGCCCAGTGGGCATAGCAGTCAACAGAGAATGTGCAAATACTGCTGTCATAAATAAAAATAAGGCTGCAGCCTCAGATATATGCAGGCAATTTCTTCCATGTGGCTAAATATGCCATAGTGGTGTATACAGTCAAATAGAAGTAACACATAAACGATGCTAATATTGCTATAGAATGCTATAAAGGGAAAATATATGCAAGCATTAATTAGTGAGCCTAATAGGCATAGCAATCAACAAAGAATATGAAGATACTGCTATAACAAAAGAGGGGCTGCAGACTAAGAGTGCATTGGTTCAATAACCAGTATAGGCAGCAGTCAGAAACATGTAAAAAAAGACATCCAAATTACTGAACAGCGGACAGGAGAGCCCCGACGCGCGTTTCGCTATGTGCTTCCTCGGGGGGCGTGGTGTATAGATGTAAAGACAGGTTTTTATATCCACCTGGCAGGAAGTCAGTAAAGCAGCTGTTTGTGGCGCTTCATAACATGCGGTCATGGCCGGAAGCCAAGATCTCGGCGTCCAGCGTCATAGGTATACGCCCACCAATGTGATGTCACAAAAGTGGGCGGAGCCAACCCACGAAGCTGTGAGGACGCTTAATCAGAGCAACAAAGCCATCCGAATGTGAGGGAGCGCTCACTGCTTAAGATTGACCAATAATTACCTGCTGATAGTGTATAATAGCCAGCGGAACTTATTGCCACTAAACATATAAGTATTAATCTAAAACTCTGCAGAGAAAGAAAATGGAAAATAGAAAAGTGTGCACATACCTTAATGAATAGTGACACCAAGTGGACAAAAGAAGAAGTGCAAGTGCTAAACACCAAGTTCACATTTTTTCTTTTGGCACTGCCATACTGTTAGCTTAAGCATTGAATGCAAGGCTCGCCCTGCATCAAATTCAAACGCACCCCAAAAAGCCTTTGAATCGATGTACTGGCTGGACACAGGAAAACCACGTTCACATTATTCTTTTTGCACTGCCATACTATTAGCCTATGCATTGAATGCAAGGCCCCTCCCTGCATCAAATTCAAACGCACCCCAAAAAGCCTTTGAAGCGACGCACTGGCTGGACACAGGAAAACCAAG
This sequence comes from Oophaga sylvatica, assembly GCA_033576555.1. Lineage (NCBI taxonomy): Eukaryota > Metazoa > Chordata > Amphibia > Anura > Dendrobatidae > Oophaga > Oophaga sylvatica. The sequence continues at coordinate 336,231,609 of JARQOD010000001.1, read as the reverse complement.
TTCACATTATTCTTTTGGCACTGCCATAGCGTTAGCCTATGCATTGAATGCAAGGTCCTGCCTGTATCAAATTCAAACGCACCCCAAAAAGCCTTTGAACGACGTACTTGATGGCCACCTGAAAGCATTGTTCCTATTAAACCCTTAACGTCCATTGACATGCACAGTCCGTCATGGCAGGATTTCAGTTCCCGCACCAGGACGGACTGTGCACGTCATGCATTGGAACTGTCACTGTAAACATGCAGTGACAGTTCAGTGTCGACAGCTGTCTGACAGCTGACAGGCATAGCAAGAGGTGCAGGAACCCTTGCAGTCGGTCCCTGCACCCAGAGCGATGTGATTGGTCAGGCAATTTGACTGACCAAACACAGCAGCGATCGGGCAGGAGATGCTGACATTTCAGCATCTCCTGCCCGATCAGTGCAGGATCTCAGCACTGCAGTGGTTGATCTTCCTGCACTGACAGCCAGGAGCGGCATCCGCTCTGCCCCTGGCAGTTAACCCCCTGACTGCTGCGATCGAGCGCGATCGCAGCGTTCGGGGGGGAGGCAGAGGGTCGGGGGCTCCCTCTGCCTCAGATCGACGTCCCCACGATGTAATCGCGGGGCCCGATTTCTGCCTTTTTAAAAAAAAAATAATAAAAAATAAAAAAAAATTCCCCTAAAATTTTCACATTTTTATGTAAAAAAAATAAACAAAAAAATACACATGCTTGGTATTGCGTATTCCGTAAAAATCCTATCTATAAAAGTGTCACCCGAGTTAACCCCTTCAGTGAAAAAAAAACACAAAAAAGTAGCAAATTATACTTTTTCCAAGCTGTATCATCTTACCGCTTGGAAAAAGTGCAATAACACGCGATCAAAAAGACTTATATAAATAAACATGGTACCGCTGAAAACATCATATTGTCCCGCAAAAAACGAGCTGCCATACAGCATCATCAGCGAAAAAACAAAAAGTTATAGCTCGCTGAATAAAGTGATGGAAAAATAATAATTTTTTCTATAAAAGTTTTTATTGTGTAAAAAACGCCAAAACATAAAAAAAGATATAAATGAGGTATAGCTGTAATTGTAGTGACCTGAACAATAAAACTGCCTTACCAACTTTACCACGCGTGGAACGGAGGGAAAAAAAAAAAAACAATTCCTGAATTGATGGTTTTTGTTCATTCTGCCTCCACAAAAATCGGAATAGAAAGCGATCAAAAAACGTTATGTGCCTGAAAATGGTACCAATAAAAAGGTCAGCTCGTCTCGCAAAAAACAAGCCCTCACATGACTCTATCGGCCGAAATATGGAAAAATTATAGCTCTCAAAGTACGGCGATGCAAAAATTTCTTACAAAAAATTCTTCCAAATAAAGCGTCTTTTAGTGTGTGACAGAAGCTAAACATGAAAAAAGGGTATAAATCTAGTATCGCCGTAATCGCACCGACCCGAGGAATAAAGTCACCTAATCCCTAAGGCAAAGTTCACATTGCGTTTTGTACAATCCGTTTAACGGATCCGTTAAACGGATGTGCTTAAATGACCCAAATTTAGTGTAAATTTGGCTTCACGTTAACGCTTGCGTTAACGCATGTGACTGCGTTATGTCATTTTGAGATCCTTTCTTGAAGCATCCGTTTGTCTGCTTTCAAGCACTGTCAATAAAGATGTTCAATTTTTTTTTTTGCCTTTTGTCTGCGTGGCATGGGAGTCGACACTCATTCTCCATTTTGAGAGCATCGATAATACCGCACGAGGAACGGTGTACAAAATAAAACAAATTCTTCACCTTTTGTGGATTTGTTCATTCTGCCTCCTAAAGATCCCAGTAAGGCGATCACAGTGGTTCCCCCCACATATGGGGTATCAGCGTACTCAGGACAAATTGCACAACAACTTTTGGGGTCCAAAATCTCCTGTTACCCTTGTGAAAATAAAAAGTTGGGGGCAAAAAGATAATTTTTGTGGAAAAAAAATAGGATTTTTTTATTTTCTTGGCTCTACGTTATAAACTTCTGTGAAGCACTTGGGTGCTCAAAGTGCTCACCACACATCTAGATTAGTTCCTGGGGGTTCTTGTTTCCAAAATGGGGTCATTTGTGGGGGGTTTCTACTGTTTAGGCACATCAGGGGCTCTCCAAACGCAACATGGCATCAGCAGACCATTGCATCAAAGTCTGCATTTCAAAACGGCGCTCCTTCCCTTCTGAGCTCTGCCATGTGCCCGAAACAGTGGTTCCCACCCCCACATATGGGGTATCAGCGTACTCAGAACAAATTGCACAACAACTTTTGGGGTCCCATTTCTCCTGTTACCCTTGTGAAAATAAAAATTTGAGGGCAAAAAGATCATTTTTGTGGAAAAAAAATAGGATTTTTTTATTTTCACGGCTCTACGTTATAAACTTCTGTGAAGCACCACCACACATCTACAGTACAGACCAAAAGTTTGGACACACCCTCTCATTCAGCGATTTTTCTGTATTTTCACGACTATGAAAATTGTAGAATCACATTGAAGGCATCAAAACTATGAATTAACACATGTGGAATTATACATTACACTTTACAAAAAAAAGTGTGAAACAACTGAAAATATGTCTTATATTCTAGGTTCTTCAAAGTAGCCACCTTTTGCTTTGATTACTGATTTGCACGCTGAAAAGGTGAACGGATGGACTCTACATGCCTGGTTCCCACCGTGAAGCATTGAGGAGGTGGTGTGATGGTGTGGGGGTGCTTTGCTGGTGACACTGTTAGGGATTTATTCAAAATTTAAGGCATACTAAACCAGCATGGCTACCACAGCATCTTGCAGCAGCATGCTATTCCATCCGGTTTGCGTTTAGTTGGACCATCATTTATTTTTCAACAGGACAATGACCCCAAACACACCTCCAGGCTGTGTAAGGGCTATTTGACCAAGAAGGAGAGTGATGGGGTGCTACGCCAGATGACCTGGCCTCCACAGTCACCAGACCTGAACCTAATCGAGATGGTTTGGGGTGAGCTTGACCGCTCACCGCTTCAATTTTGAATAAATCCCCAACAGTGTCACCAGCAAAGCACCCCCACACCATCACACCCCCTCCTCCATGCTTCACGGTGGGAACCAGGCATGTAGAGTCCATCCGTTCACCTTTTCTGCGTGCAAAGCAGTAATCAAAGCAAAAGGTGGCTACTTTGAAGAACCTAGAATATAAGACATGTTTCAGTTGTTTCACACTTTTTTGTAAAGTGTAATGTATAATTCCACATGTGTTAGTTCATAGTTTTGATGCCTTCAGTGTGATTCCACAATTTTCATAGTAATGAAAATACAGAAAAATCTTTGAATGAGAAGGTGTGTCCAAACTTTTGGTCTGTACTGTAGGTTAGTTCCTTGGGGGGTCTAGTTTCCAAAATTGGGTCACTTGTGGGGGGTTTCTACTGTTTAGGCATATTGGGGCTCTCCAAACGTGACATGGCATCCGCAGACCATTGCATCAAAGTCTGCATTCCAAAACGGCACTCCTTCCCTTCTGAGCTCTGCCATGCGCCAAAACAGTGGTTCCCACCCCAACATATGGGGTATCAGTGTACTCAGGACAAATTGCACAACAAGTTTTGGGGTCCTATTTCTTCTGTTACCCTTGTAAAAATAAAAATTTGGGGGCAAAAAGATCATTTTTGCGGAAAAAAAAAATAGGATTTTTTTATTTCCACGGCTCTACGTTATAAACTTCTGTGAAGCACTTGGGGGTTCAAAGTGCTCACCACTAGAGTTGAGCGAAACAGGTCGTTCATTTTCAAAAATCACCGATTTTCGCCAAAGTCGGGTTTCATGAAACGAAACCCGACCGTGGAGTGAGTTTGGTCACGTGTTCGGCGACCATTTTGCTGGAGTCGGTTTTCCCCTACACTTTAAGCGCTTTTCTCGGCCAATGAGCAAGGACGCAGGCTGTGGGCAACGTGATGACATAGCAGGCGGCCAGCACCATCTTAGAGAAGGGCATTGCAGCGATTTGCTGGCTTTCAGTGGAGTCACAGTGCATATAAAATTCCTCAGCGCCGACAGCCATTTTACAACTGCCGAACTCAGTGTATGGGAAGGTTGCTGACGGTGTGTCTGAGCAGGGAGAGCGTTAGGCAGGGCCTTAACAAAAAAAATAACTTTGTGCTGATAGCGATTAGCTGTACAGTGACTGTGCAGCGAGAGGGGAGGATTTTAGTGTGTGCAGCAACGCTGGTTCTTAGGCTGCATGCCTGCCAGTGACGCTGTAGAAATTGCTTGTGTGGACCATCAGATCTGATTACAGGCTGCCTGCCTGTGATAAAGGGGCAATTAAGTTGGTGGAGTAGCTGAGCTGCCTGCCAGTGACAGTGTACAAATTGCTTTGTGGACCATCTGATCTGATTAGAAGGCTGCCTGCCTGACTGTGATAAGGAGGCAATTAATTTGGTGGAGTAGCACAGCTGGCTGCCACTGACAGTGTACAAATTGCTTGAGTGGAGCATCACATCTGATTAGTAGGCTGCCTGACTGTGATGAAGGGGCAATTAATTTGGTGGAGTAGCACAGTTGCCTGCAACTGACAGTGTACAAATTGCTTGAGTGGAGCATCACATCTGATTAGTAGGCTGCCTGACTGTGATAAGGGGGTAATTAATTTGGTGGAGTAGCACAGCTGCCTGCCACTGACAGTGTACAAATTGCTTGAGTGGAGCATCACATCTGATTAGTAGGCTGCCTGCCTGTGATAAAGGGGCAATTAATTTTGTGGAGTAGCACAGCTGCCTGCCACTGACAGTGTACAAATTGCTTGAGTGGAGCATCACATCTGATTAGTCAATTGTACTGTAATCCATAGTGAGCCTGTGACAGTCTGTGTCTGTTACTCCTCAAATATATACGGAGATTAAAATTTTTCACTTTCAACGTATATAGCTGTACGCTTCTCATACAGTACCATATATCTTCTGTGATTTAGGCTACATTTGCACAAACATGAGGAAGTATGGTGGAAGAGGTCGAGCACGTGGTGGTGGTGGGCCACCTGCTACTGATGGTGGTGGTGGTGCTGCATCTGCTGCTAGTGGCAAAAGCACAATGGCACCTAAGGCAAGAGGTGTTGAGCCTGCATCATCGTCTGGCTCCAGAAGGCCTGGAAGGCTCCCTTTTCTGGGAGTAGGTAAACCGCTTTTAAAGATGGAGCTTCAGGAACAGGTTTTGGCTTACATTGCCGAAGCAGCCTCAAGCTCTATAACCTGCATAAAATTGATGACCAAAAGTACAATAAATGTTGTCAGTGTATGCCTACAAGGAACCAGCCAAACCCCATAACAGCAGCAGTAGGGCGTGTTTGGCCATCATGTCCAATGGCACCCACTTTTCAGACTCGTGTTATTTCTGGCAATAGTCCAGCTGCCATGTTTGATCCTTCGACCTACTATGGCCCATCGGGCAGTAACCCTTATACTTTTTAAACGCAACGTGGCAATAGGTTTGTAACACAATTCCTAATGTTTTAGATTAGGTATCTAGAAAACTTTGTTCATATTTTAAAGAACATTTATGGTCAGAGTTTCAAAATTAAAAATTAAATTCTTACCACAGACCTATGAAACCTTTCTAAAGATAGTGTTCATTTTTTTGGTTTGGTAAATGTTTGTATTGTTCACAAAGCATATTTCAACCTTAATGTCATACAGTTTTGCCTCATAAAAGGCATATTTTGTATAGTTTAAATATTGTAAATCTCCTTATATAATTTATGAGGCAGACAATCTCGCTGAAAGGCTCAGTATGGATTACACAAGAATCTCACAATTTGATGGAGGAGGGGGGGGGAGAAGGCCAGATAGGGAGGTTGCAAGAATGCCATATGTTGAGGTATATAATGTATGTAAAGCATCATCAAATGGTTTAAGTCGAGAAGTCATAGCAAAAGCAGGACCAAAAAAGGGCTACTGTATGAGGTATATATTGTCTATTGAAAATAGTCAAAATCTCACTTGATATTTCAGGAGGCAGATACAGATGCTCACAGGCTCGGTCTGGATTCCACAAGAATACAAAAAGATATGCAATAAAGAATGACACATGTAGGCCAATGTTCCCGGTGTCAATGATGCATGATGTAGTCCCACTCCCCACCTTTTTGAGAAATTAACAAAGAAGATCACAACTAAAGGCGTCATCTCGCAGGAATCAGTCTGTGAATATGTGGATCTCATCTGGCCTGCATGTACCAAGGATATGTACCACCTGCGTTTCTGCCCCCAGACCAGCAGTGATACTGTGTTCTACAGCCGCCTCTATTCCTACCTGAACCGCCAAAAAAGATATGCAATTGTAAATGCCAAAAAATATGTAGGCCTTTATAATTCCACTTCCAGCATTACAGCCAATACCTGGCAAACTTCCCCTCCTTAGGGGGACCAGGCCTTGAGGATGAACATCCTCATCTTTACTGCCTGTACTTTTTCCAAGCCATTCATTCTGGTCTTCATGTGCCAGAAAGGTCCCCAAAATTCACAGAGAGCAGGATCATGATATTCCGGTTGACATATTCATAACTATATTTCAAGACGACGAAAGGGAGGAGTGTTATGATTTGGTAGCTGAGGAGAGCAAGCAAAAACGGCAATACACCAGAGAGGTTGGAATCTACTGGATTGCAGTACCCTGACTAACCACCACAACTAATGGCAGCCGTGGAGCGTTCCTACGTTGGTCCTAGACGCCTCGTCACAGCCTGAGAGGTTAACTACACCTAAAGATAGAAAGAGGAAAGCTATCTGCCCCGGAGCAGATCCCCAAAGAACATAGGAAGCCCCCAAACATGTAATGGCGGTTAGACAAGGAGAAATACAGACACAGACAGAAAATAGTATGAGCAAACGTTGGGGCCCAATCTTCCTAGACAGAAAAGGATAGGAAGGACACTTACTGCAATCCCAAAAAACCCAAAAAAGTACCAACTCTACTAATTGCAAAAACACCTGAGATCACACGACCTCTACCACCTAAATTAGTTCTCTGGTGTAACAAAACTAAGCCGCAGCCACCGAAAAAACTGGAAAAGGCAAATGAACAAACAACAGTGGCTCAGACAAACTGAGAGGAGCACAAGCCCCCAGAGGGGACCTGGCTGACCTCCACAAAAATGCAGGAAACAATGCAAAAAGCAAGCACAAAAATAAAAACAGAAAATGTCTTATCTGAGAGCAGAGAGAGGCAAGATTCAGCAAGCTTCCAAGTGAACCAGGAACCACAGTTGAGACAAGAACAATTGATCACCGGCAACCCTGATGGGAGGGAACCTCCCTTATATAAGACCAGTCTGTAACTCCTGATTGCCAATCTTCACTAAATGGTTCAGCACTGTCTGCAACCACCAGAGGGAGCTTCTGCTCAGAACTCATTTCTAACACATTCACAACAGTACCCCCCCTTGAGGAGGGGTCACCGAACCCTCACTTGGGCAACCAGGTCGGTCAGGATGAGCTCTGTGATACGCACGGATCAGTCTCCTAGCATGGATGTCCGAAGCAAACACCCAAGAATTGTCCTCCTGACCATAACCTCTCCACTTAACCAAATACTGGAGTTTCCGTCTAGAAAAACGAGAATCCAATATTTTCTCAACCACATACTCCAGATTGCCCTCAACCAAAACAGGGTCAGGAGGCGCAGCCATAGGAACCACTGGCTCGACAAACCTCTTCAATAAGGACTTGTGGAACACGTTATGGATCTTAAATGTTCCTGGAAGAAGTAAACGAAAGGAAACAGGATTAAGAATCTCCATGATCTTATAAGGTCCAATGAATCTAGGCTTAAACTTAGGAGATGCAACTCTCATAGGGATATTTCTTGAGGACAACCAGACCAAGTCCCCCACTTCAAACCGAGGACCATCAGTCCTATGCCGGTTGGCAAACCGCTGGGCCCTCTCCTGAGAGAGGGACAACCTCTCCACTACCTGGTCCCAAATCCGCTGCATACGCTCCACAACAGAGTCAACACCTGGACAGACAGAAGCCTCCGTCTGTCCCGAAGAAAATCGAGGGTGAAACTCAAAATTGCAGAAAAATGGAGACATCAAAGTGGCAGAGCTAGCCCTATTATTAAGAGCAAACTCAGCCAAAGGCAAAAAAGAGACCCAGTCATCTTGATCAGCAGATACAAAGCATCTCAGATAAGTCTCCAATGTCTGGTTTGTTCTCTCAGTTTGTCCATTGGTCTGAGGATGAAAAGCCGAGGAGAAAGACAATTGAACACCAAGTTTAGAACAAAAAGTCTTCCAAAATCTGGACACAAACTGGACTCCTCTGTCAGACACAATGTCCTCAGGAATGCCGTGTAACCGAACCACGTGCTGAAGGAACAAAGGCACCAATTCGGAGGAGGAAGGCAACTTAGGTAATGGCACAATATGTATCATTTTGGAAAACCTATCACAAATCACCCAGATAACGGTCATTCTCTGAGAAACAGGGAGGTTGGAAATGAAATCCATAGAGATATGGGTCCATGGTCTCTTGGGCACAGGCAATGGCATCAACAAACCACTAGAGCGAGAGCAAGGCTTGGAGCGAAAGCAAGTCCCGCAGGACTGCACAAATTCCCTGACGTCACGAGACAAAGTAGGCCACCAAAAGGACCGACTAACCAAGTCTCTGGTACCAAAAATTCCGGGATGACCGGCCAACGCGGAACAATGAATCTCAGACATCACACTCTTTTTCCACCGGTCTGGGACAAACAATTTCCCAATAGGGCAGCGCTTGGGTTTATCCTCCTGACACCCTTCCAGAGCCAGTCTCAAATTGGGTGAGATGGCGGAAAGAACTACATCCTCTTTCAAAATAACAGCAGGATCAGATAACTCAGGAGAGTCCGCAAGGAAACTCCTCGAGAGGGCATCCGCCTTAACATTCTTAGTGCCAGGAAGAAAGGAAACCACAAAATTAAAACGTGTGAAAAACAAGGCCCACCTGGCCTGTTTAGGATTAAGTCGCTTGGCTGACTCCGATAAACCAGATTCTTATGGTCCGTGAGGACCACCACCTGATGTTTGGCTCCCTCCAGCCAATGTCTCCACTCTTCAAAAGCCCACTTCATGGACAATAATTCCCGATTACCCACGTCATAATTACGTTCAGTTGGAGAAAATTTTCGAGAGAAAAAGGCACAAGGGTTACTTTTAGAGGTCTCCGGATCTCTTTGGGACAAAACGGCACCTGCTCCAATTTCAGAGGCATCAACCTCCACCTGAAATGGCAGAGAAACATCAGGCTGCCGCAGAACAGGAGCAGAAGTGAATCTCTGCTTAAGTTCCTGAAACGCAGAGACTGCCTCAGGAGGCCAATTCACCACATCAGAACCCTTTTTGGTCAAATCAGTCAATGGTTTAACAATAACAGAGAAATTACCAATAAATTTACAATAAAAATTGGCAAAACCCAAGAATCTCTGAAGAGCCTTTAATGAAGTAGGTTGGACCCAATCACAGATGGCCTGAACCTTGACCGGGTCCATTTCAATAACAGATGAGGACAAAATGAATCCCAGAAATGAGATCCTCTGTACGCCAAAAAAACACTTTGATCCCTTCACATACAGAGCATTCTCTCTCAAAATCTGGAACACAGTCCGAACATGTTTCACATGAGAGTCCCAGTCATTGGAAAAAATCAAGATATCATCCAAATAAACAATCAGAAATTTATCCACAAAATCCCTGAAAATGTCATTCATGAAGGACTGGAAGACGGAAGGACACTTACTGCAATCCCAAAAAACCCTAAAAGGTACCAACTCTACTAATTACAAAAACACCTGAGATCACACGACCTCTACCACCTAAATTAGTTCTCTGGTGTAACAAAACTAAGCCGCAGCCACTGAAAAAACTGGAAAAGGCAAATGAACAAACAACAGTGGCTCAGACAAACTGAGAGGAGCACAAGCCCCCGGAGGGGACCTGGCTGACCTCCGCAAAAGTGCAGGAAACAATGCAAAAAGCAAGCACAAAAATAAAAACAGAAAATGTCTTATCTGAGAGCAGGAGAAGAGGCAAGATTCAGCAAGCTTCCAAGTGAACCAGGAACCACAGTTGAGACAAGAACAATTGATCACCGGCAACCCTGATGGGAGGGAACCTCCCTTATATAAGACCAGTCTGTAACTCCTGATTGCCAATCTTCACTAAATGGTTCAGCACTGTCTGCAACCACCAGAGGGAGCTTCTGCTCAGAACTCATTTCTAACACATTCACAACAGAGGAGAATTAGATGGTGGAACAAGGACATCCACCTTTAGGGCAGGAGATATCTGGTATGGGAGAACTGAGTGGGCATTGCAGAGCTGAAAAATCAGATATATCTGTGAAATAACCAGCGCAAAATTGCTGAGCCAAACAATAATTTTCAGTCTAGGCCTACAATTAACCAGCCAAACCCCATAACAGCTTCAGCAGCAGGCAGTGTTTGGCCATCATGTCCAATGGCCCCCACTTTTCAGGCACCTGTTCCTTTTTTGCAATGATCCAGCTGCCTTGTTTGATTCTTTGACCTAGTATGGTCCATCGGCCGGTAACCCTTACGCTTTCTAAACGCAACGTGCCAACAGGTTTCTAACACAATTCTTTCGGTATATAGAAAAGTTTGGTCAGGGTTTCAAGAACATTTATGGCTACAGTTTAGAACTATAACATGGCAAAATAAAGAAAAAAATCCAGCTCCACGACAAAGTGAAAAAGTAGATCTTTATTCACTTGATATATCAAGCATAGAGGATAAAAGTATCAGCATAGATAGCAGCAAAAAAATGCGTTATCAACGCGTTTCTGGTGTCTTAAAACACTGAGAACAAAGAGTCATCGGTGATACTGAAGTAAAAATTATAACAATTAATTCTTTATTAAGACAAAAATACATCAATAGCAAGATACCATAACATGAATATGCGTTTCTGGTGTCGCAGCAACTAACTAAGGGTGCTGCAACACCAGAAACGCGTATTCATCTTTAGAACATCGACATTTTATTCTTAACACACAGACCTATTAAACCTGTATAAAGATATTTTTTCATCTTTTTCTGTTAGTTAATGTTTGCATTGTTCACAAACCATATAAAAATCTAAATCTCAGACTGTTTTGCCACACACAAGGTATATAGTATACTTAAAATATTATAAATCTCTTATTTCATTAATGAGGCACACAATGTGGCTGAAAGGCTGAGTATGGATTACACAAGAATCTCACAATTTTGTTGATGGAGGAGGGGGGGTTGATCAGCCCAGATAGGGAGGTTGCAATAATGCCATATGTTGAGGTTTCTAATGTACGTTAAGCAGTGACAAATGGTTTAAGTCGAGAAGTCTTATAAAAAGGAGGCCCAAAAAAGGGCTACTTTTTCACAAGCTAAAAGGTATATATAGTCTATTGAAAAATTTCTAAATCTCTGTAGATATTTCTAGAGGCAGACACAGATGCTCACAGGCTCACTCGGGATTAGACAAGAATATGAAAAGATACGCAAGAAAGAATCACACATGTGGGCCAAGGTTCACGGTGTCAATGATGCTAAAAAATTTGTGGGGGGAGGACCACTTTGTGCCAAAAAGGGTACTGTTTCAAAAGCGTCCAGCTGTATACAGTCTAGGGGTCATTGTAAATCTCCGTATCTATTTACGTTGTAACAGACATACGCTCACAGCCTCTGTATGGATTACACCAGAATCCATAAAGTTGACAAACTGTACTGTATCATAAGCGTACAGCTGTATACAGTGTTTGTTATGGACTGCGGAATGCACCAAATAAATATATAATAGATGCGTTCGCAGGCCGGGGTCCACCGTGCAGGCAGTGCCTGCTGCTAGTAAGATGACAGGATATGGCAGTATAAGCGAGCTCTGCTACTTCACAGAGTCGCTGAGGTAGAGATGCAGAGATAGAGACTGTGTCCTGTTAACACCACAGGGGTACACAGATAACTGCTGTGCGGATAGCAGTCTGTGGTCATGCAGTCAGCAACGCAAACAAGCAGCTCCTCACCGGAGTAGCCGGTATTCTAGAGGCTATTTCAGCCAAGCCCTGAACACGTGCATACAAAACTCCTCACTGGAGGTGCCGGTATTCTAGGGGCTTATTTCAGCCGAGCCCTAACCGCATGCATGCATGATCACACTGCCGCAAAGCACATAACACAATTGATACTAGCGCATGGCCGAGCGGCCATGCAACCCTTTTATAGCAGCAACTACAAGACCTTCCAGAAAAGGACCAATGAGAAACTGTTTCAGAACACTAGCAGTTTCAGGACCTTCCTGGCGGACCAATAGGAGTTGCTGCAGTGCCTGAGCATGTGACCCTTGATCTCCAATGAGAGATCTTACCCTGGGCATGCTCAGAAGGGGAAACGCAGGACTTAGTCCCAAAGATGTCTGCTTACCGCTGACCAGTACTGGCTAAAATAGCAGAACCTGGAGAGGCAGCAGTAATCCTCTGCACAGTATTAGGCTGTGCAAGACGCTGGGACCGACGTCTCTGCTGAGGAGGCTCCACTGCGGCTGGAGACAGATAGGGGACTGCAGCAGGACTGGCTCGAGATTCCCCCTGTGCAGAAGCGGGAGCTCGACCTCTAACAGTGTTGGGCTCATTTTCAATCTTCGGATATATTTCAGTCTCAGTAAGCCTGTTCATCATCTCACCCAAAAAGTAAAGAAGATGGATACAAGTACAAACTGAAAGTAGAGTGATTGCCGAACTATTGGTAATTATTTATTAATAATAATTAGGCTAAAACCTCCAGGTATAATTATGACAGGCGATGCTGACACTCAATTACTTTATGTGTGGAGACAGCGCAAACGGTCCTTTGTGAATAATGTGTCGCTATATCGCAGTTACGTCTATCCCATCAACGTTTATTTGTCTGCATCAAATTGTGATGCCAAGGAGAGATCTAGGCATGGTCCTCACTGCCTATCATGATCAGCCTGGTCACTTTGGAGTGCAAAAGACAGAAGCCACAGGCCGTAGGCGATTATATTGGATTGGCAGGAGAGGAGACATTTAAAAATGGTGTCACGAATATCAGACGTCTGTGACTAGGAAAAGTGTGAAAGATGATCACCAGAAAACGCCACAGCATCCAATTGTGAGTCGACGTCCATTCGAAATGGTAGCCAATGCCATTGAGCTTCGGAAGGTAGAGCCCAGCAGGACAGGCCATAGCTAAATCTTAACCAGCTGTAAGGTTCTGTGTACATGTTCCTGAAACTCAGTTTGTTCGTCAGCCATTTTACTTTCTGTCTTGCTGCAGCTATCTTGCCCTCAGTCAAAATGGAGTTTCCAGCTTGCATGTTCCCGCCCTGATTCTCTCCTTTTGCTTCTTAAGCAGCCACAGCTGAGCAATCAGTGCTTCAGAATCTAGCCTGCAGTGAACCTGTGACCTGACTCCTAAAGCCTTGGACCTTGTACTCCAGCTATTCCTACTGAGGAACTCTGAAGCACTTGTGGACTCTGAACCTGCTCTTTGAAAGACCCACGTTTGCATGGACTTACGGTAACAGAGAAGAAGATCCTGAACCTGTTGTGGAGAGTGATTGCTGAGCTTAGATTACTCTGGCCTGCTGTGTCTCCTGCTTCTGTGTCTGCAAACTGTGTGACTATTTTTGCCAACTTGTATGAAGTAATACAAGACTTTCTATATCAAACCTGTGTCTCATGTATTTTCATCGCACCCAAGCACAAGACGCTATATGAACTGTACTACATACATTACAAGATTCTGAAGCCAAAACGTTAGTGTCTGCTGGGTCTGGAAAGGCTGTGTCTGCTGTAACTGTGGATATCGGATGTCCGGTTGTACTTTCTGTGATGACAGTGGTTGTGACTTCTCACAACCATTCCAGATGTCCGGGTGAACTTTCTGTGATGATAGTGGTTGTGACTTCTCACAACCATTCCAGGTGAGCAGTTCCCTTAATTTTTTTTCTCTCTGCAGTGTTACCACAGGTAAACACTATTTTTTCTCCTCTCCTCTTCTTCCAGTACTCCTGTCTTAAAAGATCTGGAAAATGGAGGCCCGCATAAAGGAACTTTGCGGAGTGACTGATAATATCCTTGCAGATTTGCAGAATATAAAGACCCGTTTTTCAAGCCTACAGGACCTCACTAATCACAATTTGCAAGTGTTTGGACAGACTGCCCAGGATTTGCGAGCCAGGATTGAGGTTCTAGAGGAGCGAGTCCAGGCTCCTGCCGTAGCCCCGAGTTCTGGGATTCCCAAGTTACCCCCTTTTCGTTTTGGCGGTGAACGTGAGAAATTCAGGGGATTTATTAATCAATGCAATCTTTTTTTTTCTGCACATGCTTCACAATTTCCCACTGAACGATCTAAGGTGCTTACTATAATTATGTTGCTTACCAACAAGGCTTTGATGTGGGCAAACCCTCTGATTGAGACTGAGGATGATTGTTTGAATCACCTTGATGCTTTTATTTCAGCCATGGGGCAGGTGTTTGATGACCCCAATCGAGGTGCAACAGCTGAAGCAGCCATGTTAGCTTTGCGCCAAGGTAAGCACTCGGTAGCTGAATATGCCTTGGATTTCAGGAGATGGGCCCTTGATACCACCTGGGACAGTTCCGCCAAAAAATCTATTTTTCGAAAGGGGTTATCTCCACTGATTAAGGATGAACTTGCTCGTGCCGACCCTCCCACTGCGTTAGGTGACTTTATTAACTACTGCATCCGTATTGATACTCGTCTGACTGAACGCAGGCAAGAGAGATGGTTCGAAAGCAATCGCACTAACCTTTTCCTACCTTCCTCTCCAGCTAAGGAACCTTTGAGTAGGATTACACGGGAACCTGAACCTGAACCCATGCAGGTAGACTCTTTACAACGACGGGTTAGTGATGCACGCAAGGAACATCGTTTTAAGGAAAATCTATGTTTCTATTGTGGTAAGTCAGGGCACTTCATTATAAACTGCCCCAGCCGTTCTCGTAAGACTACTGCAGCACTCATTCATTGTGAGTGTTGCGAGAGGGGATCTGTCAGGTCCGAGCCTCAGGCTCCAGAGAGATCTGCAGCAACAGATCTTGATTTCTCGGACTTAAACTCCGTTACCTCTGAGGACGTTGACTGTGTAAACGCTGCCATTTTTCAAGTTTCCTCAGCGGTGTCCCAGCTGAGTTGTAAGAAAAACAATTCTCATTGCTTTCTTTCCATCAAACTCTGGGTTGACTCAGCTTGGGTGTCTAGCTCTGCTATGATCGACTCAGGGGCAAGTGGAAATTTTATGGATGTCTCCTTTGCTCTGAAACAGGGGATACGTTCAGTGAAGAAGGCTACTCCAGTACAGATGGAAACTGTGGATGGCTCCCTGCTGACCTCTGGACCAGTGGATCAGGAAACAGAGCCTTTGAGGGTTCTTATGGGTAAAGATCATCAAGAGAAACTGTCCTTTATGCTTATCTCTTCTCCCCACTTTCCCATTATTCTAGGGCTACCATGGCTGCAGGCTCAGAATCCTACCATTAACTGGGAGACCAAGGAATTACACTTTCCAGAGAAACAGATGAGTCCAAAAGTTTCAGCTTGCTCTGTTCCTAAAGGAACCATGTCAGTCCCTGAACTACCAGCTGTATACCAGGACTATGTGGATTTATGTGACAAGAAGAACGCTGACCAGCTTCCTCCTCACCGTCCATATGATTGTCCAATTGAATTATTGCCTGGAGCAGAGATACCTTTTGGTAAGATCTACCCCCTGGCGGGGCCTGAGCTAAAGGCTTTAAAGGATTACATAGACGAAAATCTAGCCAAGGGCTTCATACGCCCCTCTTCATCTCCTGCAGGTGCACCCATCTTCTTTGTAAAGAAGAATGATGGATCTCTGAGACCATGCGTAGACTATAGGGAACTCAATAAGGTTACTATTAGAAACCGTTATCCATTGCCTTTAATCCCTGAGTTATTGGAGAGAGTGCGACATGCCAAAATTTTCTCTAAACTAGATCTTCGTGGGGCCTATAACTTAGTCCGTATTAGACCTGGGATGAATGGAAGACTGCATTCCGGTCACGCTATGGACACTTTGAATATCTAGTTATGCCTTTTGGTCTGAGTACCGCCCCAGCCACTTTCCAACACTTGGTGAATGACATCTTCAGGGATCTCCTAGATACATTCGTGGTAATTTATTTGGATGATATTCTAATTTTTTCTAACTCCACAGAGGAACATCATGGACATGTGAGAATGGTCTTGGAACGTCTAAGACAAAATCATCTTTACATCAAACTTGAAAAGTGTGAATTCCATAGGACCGAAATTCAATTTCTGGGGTATGTACTGTCTACACAAGGAATTAGTATGGATGGAAGCAAAACCCAAGCCATCAAGGATTGGCCAAGTCCTAGAAATGTGAAGGAGGTACAGCGCTTCATCGGGTTTGCCAACTTCTATAGACGTTTCATTAGAAATTTCTCTGAGGTAGTGTCACCTATCACCCAACTTACCCGGAAAGAGTCTAGGTTCTCCTGGACTCCCCAAGCCCAGGAAGCATTTTCCCGTCTAAAAGATAAATTTACCACTGCACCTATCCTAGTACATCCCAACCCCGAGCTTGCCTTCATAATAGAGGTGGATGCTTCAGACTGTGCCGTTGGAGCTATACTCTCTCAGAGAACAGGTGAGAAGAATGTCTTGCATCCCTGTGCCTTCTTTTCCCAGCAGTTGTCTTCGGCTGAGAGGAACTACGATGTGGGCAATAGAGAGTTGTTGGCCATTATTGCCGCCTTCAAAGAATGGAGACACCTTCTTCAGGGAGCTGCACAGCAAATAGTCGTCCTGACAGATCATCGTAACCTTGAGTTTATCAGGTCGGCTAAGTGCCTGACTCCTCGCCAGGCTCGCTGGAATCTTTTCTTAAACCAATTTAATTTTATAATTTCTTATAGACCAGGATCGCGCAATGGAAAGGCTGATGCACTCTCTAGGATTTACTCAGCAGAGACACGTCCAATTACTCCTCCTAAGACTATTCTTCCTAACTCTAGATTCCTAGGAGTAATTCATAATCAAGACCTATTTAAGGACATCAAGGAAGCATACCATGCGGATTCCTTTTTGGCACAACCCCCAAGGGACGTAAGTCTTGTCTTTAAGAATGGTGTGTGGATTCAGGGACAACGCCTGTATATTCCTGAAACAGTCAGATTGAGAGTATTGCAACTCATTCACGATTCCAAGATAGCTGGGCATAGAGGAATTCTAAAGACACAGGAATTTCTCTCTCGTTTCTTTTGGTGGCCCACTTGCAGGAAGGATGTTTTAAACTATGTCACTTCATGTGAAGTCTGTGCAAGATGCAAAACACCTCGCTCCTCACCAACTGGTCTGTTACAGCCTCTTCCCACCCCGTCCCGCCCGTGGGGATCCATTTCTATGGACTTCATTGTGGAGTTACCAACCTCTCAAGGGAAGAACACCATTCTAGTGGTGGTTGACCGTCTAACAAAGGCAGCTCATTTTATCCCTTGTGTCGGCTTACCCACTGCAAAACAGACATCAGATTTGATGATTAAAGATGTGTTTCGCTTACATGGAGTACCGGATGAGGTTATTTCGGATCGAGGGGTGCAATTCACTTCTAGGTTTTGGCAAAATTTCTGTGCAGCATTGGACATTAAAGTAAACCTTTCTTCTGCTTTTCATCCCCAGACTAATGGACAGACCGAACGAACCAATCAAACCCTGGAGCAGTATCTCCGCTGCTTTATCTGCCACCTACAGGATGATTGGGTGGATCTACTTCCATTAGCTGAGTTCTCGTATAACAACTCTCAGAGTGCCTCCACTAAGCAGTCTCCTTTTTACTCTAATCTAGGTTATCATCCTAACATTCTACCACGATTTCCCATAGAAACGCCTTTACCAGCAGTGGCTGAAAGAATCACGTCTTTACAGAAGAATATGGATCTTCTAAAGGAGAATCTGGAATTGGCTCAGGAAAGGTACAAGAAAGCAGCAGATAAATTTCGTAAACCTGCACCAGCTTTCAAGGTAGGAGACTTGGTCTGGCTGTCAACCAGAAATCTTAAGTTAAGGATTCCATCGTCTAAGTTGGGACATAAGTACATTGGACCCTATAAAATCAGTAAAATTATAAGTGCCGTTGCTTGTCGTCTTCAATTGCCCAGAACTATGAGAATTCACCCTCTCTTTCATGTATCCCTACTAAAGGCTGCGACACCCAATACGTTTCCTGGACGTTCTTCTCCTTGCCCTGACCCAGTGCTAGTCGATGGTCAGGAAGAATTTGTGGTGGAAAGGATTTTAGATTCCAGGTTGTATAGAAATCAGTTACAATATCTGATTAAATGGCAGGGCTACCCAGTGGAGGACAACTCATGGGAACCAGTCAATAACGTTAATGCTCCTCGCTTGCTCCGTCAGTTTCATCAGAGGTACCCACACAAGCCTGGCCTGAGGTCATCCGGAGGTTGTCCCTAAGGGGGGAGTAATGTAAGGTTCTGTATGCATGTTCCTGAAACTCAGTTTGTTCGTCAGCCATTTTACTTTCTGTCTTGCTGCAGCTATCTTGCCCTCAGTCAAAATGGAGTTTCCAGCTTGCATGTTCCCACCCTGATTCTCTCCTTTTGCTTCTTAAGCAGCCACAGCTGAGCAATCAGTGCTTCAGAATCTAGCCTGCAGTGAACCTGTGACCTGACTCCTAAAGCCTTGGACCTTGTACTCCAGCTATTCCTACTGAGGAACTCTGAAGCACTTGTGGACTCTGAACCCTGCTCTTTGAAAGACCCACGTTTGCATGGACTTACGGTAACAGAGAAGAAGATCCTGAACATGTTGTGGAGAGTGATTGCTGAGCTTAGATTACTCTGGCCTGCTGTGTCTCCTGCTTCTGTGTCTGCAAACTGTGTGACTATTTTTGCCAACTTGTATGAAGTAATACAAGACTTTCTATATCAAACCTGTGTCTCATGTATTTTCATCGCACCCAAGCACAAGACGCTATATGAATTGTACTACATACATTACACCAGCATGGATCAGTTAACAAAATTGGTAGTGCCTGTCCCTGTGAATGATTTCACTGCCAAGACTCCACAGCTGTGGAGCAGGGAGAGGTAACTATTGTGAGTGCTGGGGCCATAAGCAAGCAGGGGGGGCCCAGTCATGGGTGCCAGCACTGGCACAGGGCCCCTCATAGTATGCACGTGTGTCTGACGGCGAGTGGGCCCATCCCACCGTCAGAGCCACTTTTTTGTACTATGAGGGACCCTGTGCCAGTGCCGTCGCACCAGAGTGGGACCCCCACCTACTCAGGGCACCGACACTAGCCCGGGGGCGCCAGGAGGTGACCCCGGCCCTGTGGGGGGGGGCAGCCCAGATAGAGATGTGGCAAAAAGTTAGATAGGTTGAGGTGTATGCTGGACGTTCTACAGCTGAAAATGGAGGAATTGGAGAAGTCAGAGGAAGACGAGGACAAAACTAGTCATTTTGCTGACAACCTATGTGTCATGAGGGGAAGGTGGGACAAAATCCTTTGAAACCTATGCATGCTTAATTTAAATAGAGGTTAGATCATCAACATTTTCTGTCGACAGCCGGGTCCTTCTTTCCAGCAGCACTGAAGACTCTTTCTGATAGCACACTACTAGCAGGGCAAGCGAGCTCCTGTAAAGCATATTGTGCCAATTCAGGCCAGGTGTCCAGTTTACAGGCCCAGTAGTCAAAGGGGAATGACGGGTGAGGGAGAACATCAATAGGGGAGGAGAAGTAATTTGTAACCATAGTTGACAACTGCTGTCTCCTGTCTGTTGCTATAGATTGCTGATTACCAGGCGTGTGAGGTGTCTGTGAGAAATCAGTCCACATCATGGTCATGAAACCCCTGTCTCCAACGCCACTTCGGCTGTGTGGACCACGAACACCTCTTCCATTTGGACTAGGACGGCTCATGGTAGAACCTGCAACGCTGCTGTTAGATGGGAATGCCTCTAACAAATGGTTTACCAGAGTTGCTTGTTTGTTGGCCAATATTAGGTCGATGTTCTCTTGTGGCATGATGTTCTTTAATTTGCCTTTATAGCGTGGATAGAGGATGCTGGCCAACCAACCAGAAGTCGTCATCCTTCATCATTTTAACAATGCGGGGGTCCCTTTTTAGGATCTGCAAGGCATAATCAGACATGTGGGGCAATGTTCAAGGTGCCAGTGACGCACTGCCAGCGGTGGGTGTAGGAGCACTTTCTGCCAAATCATAATCCCTCCAGTCACGCACAAACCCTGGACTTGAACTGGGCAAACCAACATTTTGTCTTGGCCCCTCAGAAGCATCCTCCTTCTCTACATAATCATCCCCCCTCCTCCTCCTCTTCTGCCTCCACCTCTACCAGGACAGTTCCCTGAGCAGACAATGGCTGAATGTCATCAAGACTTCCCTGTTCCTCGTCGTCATCCTCCACTGCACACACCTGATCCTTAATGTGCGTGAAAGTTTGCATGAGCAGACGCATAAGTAGGATGCTCATGCTTATGATGGCGTCATCTGTGCTTAGCAGCCGTGTGCATTCCTCAAAACACTGAAGGACTTTACAGAGGTCTTTCAGCTTTGACCACTGCACACCCGACAACTCCATGTCTGCCCTCAAACTACCTGCCCGTGTATCCTCCCACAAATGCATTACAGCCTTCCTCTGTTCGCACAGCCTCTGAACCATGTGCATGGTGGAATTCCACCTTGTGGCAACATCTATGATTAGGCGGTGCTTCGGGAGGTTGAGCGCTTGCTGCAGCTTCTGCATGCGACTGGAGTCTACGGGTGAGAGACGGATGTGCAAGCACAGTCTTTGCACTTTATGGAGCAGGGCTGTTGACTCCTGATAAACATTTAAAAAGCACTGCACCACCAGGTTCAAGGTGTGAGCCAGGCAAGGTATGTGTTGAAGTTTTTCCAGGGAGCATTATAAAGGAGCATCATGAATTGTGGTATGTGTTATAGAGGCTGACAGACACTCTTTGGCCCTGGGCCCACGAAAACCGGGAGCCATCCCTACCCCCCCACAAGTTGAACCAAATAACCACCATTTTTCCATGCCTAAACATTATTATAAAGTCAATTAAGGTTGCCAAGCTTAAGTAATAATGATTGATGTTGCCATTGAAATGGGCACTGTAGGTGTGTTTTCTTTCCTCCACTCCCTACCGACTTTACTTCCCCATTGACTTGCATTGGGTTTCGTGTTTCGTTCGACCAGCCGATTTTTCGCGATAGTCGGCCGATTTCGCTCGACCCGACTTTTGCGAAAGTCGGGTTCCGTGAAACCCGACTCAACCCGAAAAAACGGGAAAGTCGCTCATCCCTACTCACCACACATCTAGATAAGTTCCTTGGGGGGTCTAGTTTCCAAAATGGGGTCACATGTGGGGGTTTCTACTGTTTCATATCAGGGGCTCTCCAAACGTGACATGGCATCCGCAGACCATTGCATCAAAGTCTGCATTCCAAACCGGCGCTCCTTCCCTTCTGAGCTGTGCCATGCACCCAAACAGTGGTTCCCCCCCACATATGGTGTATCAGCGTACTCAGGACAAATTGCACAACAACTTTTGGGGTCCTATTTCTCCTGTTACCCTTGTGAAAATAAAAATTTGGGGGCAAAAAGATCATTTTTGTGAAAAAAAAATAGGATTTTTTTATTTTCACAGCTCTACGTTATAAACTTCTTGGGGTTCAAAGTGCTCACCATACATCTAGATAAGTTCCTTGGGGGCTCTAGTTTCCAAAATGGGGTCACTTGTGGGGGGTTTCCACTGTTTAGGCACATCAGGGGCTCTCCAAACGCAACATGGCGTCCGATCTCAATTCCAGCCAATTTTGCGTTGAAAAAGTCAAACGGCGCTCCTTCCCTTCCGAGCTCTGCCATGCACCCACACAGTGGTTTACCCACACATATGGGGTATCAGCGTACTCAGGACAAATTGCACAATAACTTTTGGGGTCCTGTTGCACTTGGGAAAATAATAATTGGGGATGAAAAGATCATTTTTGTGGAAAAAATATGATTTTGTAATTTTACGGCTCTATATTATAACCTTCTGTAAAGCCCTTGGGGTTCAGATCTCTCACCACACATCTAGATAAGTTCCTTGGGGGTCTAGTTTCTGAAATTGGGTCACTTGTGGGGGGTTTCCACTGTTTAGGCTCATCAGGGCTCTCCAAACGCGACATGGCGTCCGATCTCAATTCCAGCCAAAAAAGTCAAATGGCGCTGCTTCCTTTCCGAGCTCTGCCATGTGCCCAAATAGTGGATTACCCCCACATATGGGGTATCAGCGTACTCAGGACAAATTGCACAATAACTTTTGGGGTCCTGTTACCCTTGGGAAAATAAAAATTGGGGTGAAAAGATCATTTTTGTGGAAAAAATATGATTTTTTAATTTTACTGCTCTATGTTATAACCTTCTGTGAAGCCCTTGGGGGTTCAAAGTGCTCACCACACAGTTAGATAAGTTCTTTGGGGGTCCAGTTTCTAAAATGGGGTCACTTATGTTTTTTTTTTTTACTGTTTAGGTACATCAGGGGCTCTCCAAACGCCACATGGCGTCCGCTCTCGATTCCAGCCAATTTGACATTCAAAACCTCAAATGATGCTCCTTCCCTTCTGAGCTCTGCCGTGCGCCTAAAGATTGGTCTTCCTCCACACATGGGGTATCGGCGTACTCAAGAGAAATTGCACAACAAATATTGTGGTTCATTTTCTCCTGATACCCTTGACAAAATAAAAAAAATTGTGTCCAAAGAAAAATTTTGGGGAAAAAAAGTTAAATGTTCATGTTTTCCTTCCACACTGCTTTAATTCTTGTGAAGTACCTAAAGGGTTAATATACTTCTTGAATGTGGTTTTGAGCATCTTGAGGGGTACAGCTTTTAGAATGGAGTCACTTTTTGGTATTTTCTGTCATATTCACCCCTCAAAGTGACTTCAAATGTGAGGTGGTCCCTAAAAAAATGGTTTTATAAATATTGTTGGAAAAATGAGAAATCGCTGGTCAACTTTTAACACTTATAATGTGGGAAATGTTATTTATTAACTATTTTTTGTGACATAGTTCTCTGATTTAAGGGCATAAAAATTTAAAGTTTGGAAATTGCAAAATTTTCTAAATTTTCGCCATATTTCTGTTTTTTTCATAAATAAACGCAAGTCATATTGAAGAAATTTTACCACTAACATGAAGTACAATATGTCACGAAAAAACAATCTCAGAATCAGCGGGATCCGTTGAAGCGTTCCAGAGTTATAAGCACATAAAGTGACAGAGGTCAGAATTGTAAAAATTGGCCTGGTCATTAACTTACAAAATGGCTTGGTCCTTAAGGGGTTAATTTGTTACTCCCATATTGTTTGGCTACACAGTGAATTGTTGAGCCTGAAGACCCAGCTGTGGACAATTGCAGTGTTGAAGCTAAAGAGCCTGCAGTTGAAAATTTCCATGTTGACACTGAAAACCCGGCAGTGGACAATTGCAGTGTTGATGCCAAAGACCCTGCTGTGTTGAAAATTGCAGTATTGATGCTGAAGACCCGGCAATGGACAATTGCAGTGTTGATGCTAAAGACCCAGCTGTGGACAATTGCAGTATTGACGCTAAAGAGCCTGCTGTTGAAAATTGCAGTGTTGACGCTGAAGACCCGGCAGTGGACAATTGCAGTGTTGATGCTAAAGACCCAGCTGTGGACAATTGCAGTATTGACGCTAAAGAGCCTGCTGTTGAAAATTGCAGTGTTGACGCTGAAGACCCGGCAGTGGACAATTGCAGTGTTGATGCTAATAAACTGGCAGTGGACAATTGCAGTGTTTATGAATCATAGAATCATAGAATGGTAGAGTTGGAAGGGACCTCCTGGGTCATCTGGTCAACCCCCTGCTCAAAGCAGGATTCACTAAATCATCCCAGACAGATATCTGTCCAGCCTCTGTTTGAAGACTTCCATTGAAGGAGAACTCACCACCTCTTGTGGCAGCCTGTTCCACTCATTGATCACTCTAACTGTCAAAAAGTTTTTTTCTAATATCTAATCTGTGTCTCCTCCCATTCAGTTTTATCCATTGCTTCTAGTCTTTCCTTGTGCAAATGAGAATAAAGATAATCCTTCTACAATGTGACAGCCCTTGAGATATTTGTAGACAGCTATTAAGTCTCCTCTCAGTCTTCTTTTTTGCAAGATAAACATTTCCAAATCCTGTAACCGTTCCTCATAGCACATGGTTTGCAGACCGGACACCATTCTGGTCGCTCTTCTCTGAACTTGCTCCAGTTTGTTGATGTCTTTTTTAAAATGTGGTGCCCAAAACAGGACACAGTATTCCAGATGAGGTCTGACCAAAGAGGAGTAGAGGGCAATAATGACTTCACGTGATCTAAACTGTATGCTTCTGTTAATATGCTAAAGACCCAGCTGTGGACAATTGCAGTGATGATGCTAAAGAGGCTGCAGTTGAAAATTTTTGTGTTGACGATGAAGACACAGCAGTGGACAATTGCAGTGTTGATGCTAAAGACCTGGCAGTGGACAATTGCAGTGTTGACTGTGAAAACCCAGCGGTGGACAATTGCAGTGCTGACGATAAAGAGCCTGCAGTTGAAAATTGCAGTGTTGATGCTGAAGATCCGGCAGTGGACAATTGCAGTGTTAATGCTAAAGACCCGAAAGTGGACAATTGCAGTGTTTATTTTAAAGACTCAGCGGTGGACAATTGCAGTGTTGACACTAAAGAGCCTCCAGTTGAAAATTGTAGTGTTGACACTGAAGACCCTGCAGTGGACAATTGCAGTGTTGATGCTAAAGACCCAGCAGTGGACAATTACAGTGTTGAAGCTGAAGACCCGGCAGTGGACAATTGCAGTGCTGACACTAAAGACACTGCAGTGGAGCATTTCATTGTGGAGCCTGAAGAACCATCAGTGGATAATTGCACTGTTGGGGCTTAAGAACCTGCATTGGTGAATTGCTGTGGTGAGGCAGAAGACCCTGCATTTTAGCATTGCAGTGTTGAGGCTCAAGAACTGGCAGTGAAGAATTGCATTGTTGAAGATGAACAGCCAGCAAAGTTCACATTATTAGGAAGTGGGTCTCCCTTACTTTTTGCCTATGCAGTGAATGTAAGGCCTGCCCCAAATTTGGACAAACCAAAATACCACTTGGAAGAGACGTGCATGAAGTACTCCTAAAAATCTGTTTCCATTACAAAGGAGTGGGTCTCCTGTACTTGGAATGCTCATACACTAAGTGAATGGGCTGACAAAACAGTTCACCCTGTGGGGTACACATCAACATACTGTCTCAACATTTTTGTTACGTGCATAATAAACACCCTTCCAAATAATTACGTGGCTGTTCCATCACGGAACACGTTCACCCTGGTGTTCTAGTGGTGGTGTCTGAAGAGACGTGTAGTATGGCCTGCGAAAAAAAGGGCTTCCCAGTTTAAAGGAGCGTGTCTCCTATATTGTAATGACAATACACTAAGTGCATAGGCTGAAAAACATTTTCCCCTGTAGGGGGACACATCAACCTACTGTTTAAATATTTTTTGTTATGGACATCCAACACCCTTGCAAAACAATGTAGTGACTGTTTCATCATGGCACACGGTCACCCTTGTGTTCTTATGGTGGTGTCTGAAGAGACATGGAATATGGCCTGTGACAAAAGGTATTCCCAGTTTAAAGGAGTATACTTGTAATGACAATACACTAAGTGCATAGGCTGAAAAACATTTTCCTCTGGCAGGGGGACACATCAACCTACTGTTTAAATATTTTTGTTACGGACATCCAACACCCTTGCAAAACAATGTAGTGGATGTTTCATCATCGAACATGGTCACCCTGGTGATCTAGGGGTGGTGTAGGAAGAGACGTGGAGTATGCCTGCGAAAAAGGTCTTCCCAGTTTAAAGGAGCAGGTTTCCTATACTTGTAATGCCCATACACTAAGTGCACAGGCTGAAAAACATTTTCCCCTGGGGGGTACATATCAACATAGCGTGTAAACATTTTAGGAATGGGCATCAAAACACCCTTGAAAAAATTTTTTTTTGCTACCCCAAAAGACTGTATAGAAATAGGGTAACACACAGCAAATCCAGTGTAATGTTGCCCTGAAATGCCACAATTTTTAGCACACAGAGATATAGGAGTCTGACACAGATAACACACTGGCCAATATGAGGGCTGGATTTTTTTTTTACTGAAAAAGACTGTATACAAATAGGGTAAGACACAGCTAATTCAGTGTAATCTTGCCCTGAAATGCCACAATTTTTCACACACAGAGAGATAGGAGTCTGATACAGATAACACACTGGTCACTATATGGCTGGATTTTTTTTTTTTTACCCCAAAATAGTGTATAGAAATAGGGTAAGACAGCAAAAAAAGGGGAATGTTGCCCTGAAATGCCACAAAAAGCGTGGGGACCTTTGGCGCAGGTTACAAGCTTACGTATTTTAGCCAAAATATCAACTAATACCCCACTATTTTTGTATTTTTTGCATTGTATTTTTCGGGGTGCAGCCAAGCCCAAGCACGTTTGGTCTCTCATGAGGGGTGTTCACACTGGTGCGCATTGAGAGTGTACTAGCCAGCCCGCCTAATCGAAGTGTAGGGGCGTGACTAATAGGCTGTGAACCAGACACTATGCAGTATCCTTGTGTGAACGGCACCCTATGCGGGCCTTTATTGTGCAATTGTATACTGGGCAGTCACCCCCTCCCTATATGGGTATGTGGAGAGTGGCTGTTTTATCTGGTATTTTGCACCTGTGCTGCTAACATCTTGCTTTATGGGCTGGCTGCACCCTGCAGTGCATTTGTTCTGAGATCTGATCAGGTAAGTGTTGATGTTTTTTTTGTTGTTGTTGTTTATATATTTTTTTTTTACCCCAAAATAGTGTATAGAAATAGGGTAAGGCACAGCAAAAAAAAGGGGAATGTTGCCCTGAAATGCCACAATTTTTAGCACACAGACAGATAGGCATATGACACAGATAACACACAGGTAAATATGTGGGCTGGATTTATTTTTTTTACCCCAAAAGACTGTATAGTAATAGGGTAACACCCAGCAAATCCAGTGTAATGTAGCCCTAAAATGCCACAATTTTTTACACACAGAGAGATAGGAGTCTGACACAGATAACACACTGGTCACTATGTGGCTGAATTTATTTATTTTTGTTACCCCAAAAGACTGTATAGAAATAGGTTAACACACAGCTAATCCAGTGTAATGTTGCCCTGAAATGCCACAATTTTTACCACACAGACAGATAGGAGTCTGACACAGATAACACACTGGTCACTATGTGGCCTGGATTTTTTTTTACTCTAAAATAGTGTATAGAAATAGGGTAAGACACAGTAAAAAAAAGGGAAATGTAAGCCTGAAATGCCACAATTTTTAGCACACTGATAGATCAGGCGTCTGACAAAGAGAGCCAACTTTCAAATATCTGCCCTGTATTTTTTTTATTTTTTTGCCAGCAAAATTGTGTCAATAAGTAGGCTATGACACAACAAAAAAAATTCTATGGAGGCCTGAAATGGCAAAATTTTTAGCGCAATGACATGCAATCCGTGTGGCGGATAAAACCCCGTGTAAAATATCTGCCCTGTAGATAAATATTTTTTGGGCAGATAAATATTTTTTGGGCAGCAAAATTGTGTCAAAATTTTTTATAAGACACTCCAAAAAAATTCTGCAGTATCACAAAAAATGGCAGATTTTTGGGCGCACTGACATGTCAAGCCAGGGACGGGCAAACCCCTTTAAAATAACTGTATTTTCATGCTGTACTATGAAAAGGATCTGCCTGTATTCTGCAGTGTCATCAAGCAATTAGAGAAAAAAAGGGGTTCTGGATTGCTTTGGAAAAAAATAATCAGGACTTGTGTAGGGCTGTGTAGATATGGTCAATATATGTTATAGGCAGCAGCAGCAGCAGACAGCAATGGAATGGACACTCTTGATCTATGCAATTAAGTATGCCACAGAATGCCTGTCTGCTACTGAGATCTATATACCCACATACAGTGCGAGCATGCCTTGCACTGATATGTGTTATGATTTGGTAGCTGAGGAGAGCAGGCAAGAACGGCAATACTGTACACCAGAGAGGTTGGAATCTACTGGATTGCAGTACCCTGACTAACCACCACAACTAAAGGCAGCCGTGGAGCGTTCCTACGTTGGTCCTAGACGCCTCGTCACAGCCTGAGAGGTTAACTACACCTAAAGATAGAAAGAGGAAAGCTATCTGCCCCGGAGCAGATCCCCAAAGAACATAGAAAGCCCCCAAACATGTAATGGCGGTTAGACAAGAGGAAATACAGACACAGACAGAAAATAGTATGAGCAAACGTTGGGGCCCAATCTTCCTAGAAAGAAAAGGATAGGAAGGACACTTACTGCAATCCAAAAAACCCTAAAAAAATACCAACTCTACTAATTGCAAAAACACCTGAGATCACACGACCTCTACCACCTAAATTAGTTCTCTGGTGTAACAAAACTAAGCCGCAGCCACTGAAAAAACTGGAAAAGGCAAATGAACAAATAACAGTGGCTCAGATAAACTGAGAGGAGCACAAGCCCCCGGAGGGGACCTGGCTGACCTCCACAGAAGTGCAGGGAAAAATGCAAAAAGCAAGCACAAAAATAAAAACAGAAAATATCTTATCTGTTAGCAGAAGATGCAGGCAAGACTCAGAAAGCTTCCAAGTGAACCAGGAACCAAAGATGAGACAAGAACAATTGATCACCGGCAACCTTGATGGGAGGGAACCTCCCTTATATAAGACCAGTCTGTAACTCCTGATTGCCAATCTTCACAATCTTCATTGAATGGTTCAGTACTGTTTGTAACCACCAGAGGGAGCTTCTGCTCAGAATTCATTTCTAACACATTCACAACAGATATGTACTGTATATAGCCACATACACTCCCAGCCTACCTAGCACTGCACTCTATATATGCCGTAATTAGTCCTTAGAAGGACTGTTGATTAAACTGGATTTGTGTCTTCTTTGATGTTAGACTTACACTACCTTCTAAACCC
This sequence comes from Oophaga sylvatica, assembly GCA_033576555.1. Taxonomy (NCBI): domain Eukaryota; kingdom Metazoa; phylum Chordata; class Amphibia; order Anura; family Dendrobatidae; genus Oophaga; species Oophaga sylvatica. The sequence goes on along the minus strand of JARQOD010000001.1, from coordinate 336,202,445 downwards.
CCAAATCTGACCCTATCTCGGCAGCAGCTCTCCCTACACTAGCTAATTCCGGAGCAGGCAGAGCCGAGCATGGCGCCGCCCGGACTCTTATACACCTGATGACTCTGTGCGGCCAGCCAATCACTGTAATACTACAACAAAGATAGCTGCGGCATTACAGTGCGTGTCAGACAATCCCTGCATGTTGATTGATGCTCTAAAAATCGCCAAAAATGCAAGGCGTGCACCAGTACTCCCGCCCAGCAAACACTGAAATGCTCGGTGCTCGCCGAGTACTGTGAGTACAGTGATACTTGGGCGAGTGTCGAGCATTACCGAGCACGTTCGCTCATCACTAGTCACCACCTCTGCATTTATCATCTACTCCTGGTTTTGGTCTATAAAGTCTAATGTGAAATACTGACAAAATACTGAACATGTGAGTGTGGCCTTATTTTATATACCACAATACCACTCCTCTTGTCCTATGCATATACACTGCACAGTACCATTTTCTCCTGTCCTGTGCATATACAGTGCACAGTACCACTTCTGTCCTGTGTATATACACTGCACAGTACCACATCTCCTGTCCTTCTGTATATACACTGCACAGTACCACTTCTCCTGTCCCATATATATACCGTATATACTCGAGTATAAGCCGAGATTTTCAGCCCATTTACCGGGGGGTCGGCGGGGGGAGGGGGAGCGGGGATGTCCTATATACTCACCCCTTCCTGGCGCGGTCTCTGCAGCCCCTGCTCTTCTCCCACGGTCTCCGGCGCCTGTGTTCAGCCATCAGTGGTACCGCTCATTAAAGTCATGAATATGCACATATTCATGACTTTAATGAGCGGTACCACGTGACCGCTGTAGTTAGGCATAGCGCCAGAGACCGTGGGAGAAGAGCAGGGGTGCAGAGACCGCGCCAGGAGAGGGTGAGTATATTCCATATTCACCTGTCCCCGTTCCACCGCTGCTCGCCGCTGTGTCCTCGCGTCCTCTAGCTGTGAATGTTCAGGTCAGAGGGCGCGATGATGTGGTTAGTGCGCGCCGCGCCCTCTGCCTGAGCATTCACTGCCGGAGGACCCGGAAGACAGCGGCGCTCAGCGGTGGAAAGGGGACAGGTGAATATTGCAGTTGCCGGGGCCCTGAGCCAGCGGTGACACCCGCACCTGTCCCCAATAGCACGCCGGTGTCCCCGTCTGCTCAGGACAACGGCACCTGGCCCCCAGCAACGAGAGGCGAGTATGTCATTTTTTTTTTTTTATCATTTGCAGCGGCAGCATAAGGGACCTTGTGGGGCATAATACATGGGCAGCATATGGGGCACAATACATGGGCAGCATATGGGGCATAATACATGGGGCAGAATATGGGGCATAATACATGGGCAGCATATGGGGCATAATACATGGGGCAGAATATGGGGCATAATACATGGGCAGCATATGGGGCATAATACATGGGCAGCATATGGGGCATAATACATGGGGCAGAATATGGGGCATAATACATGGGCAGAATATAGGGCATAATATGTGGGGCAGAATATGGGGCATAATACATGGGGCAGAATATGGGGCATAATACATGGGCAGCATATGGGGCATAATATATGGGGCAGCATATGGGGCATAATACATGGGGCAGCATATGAGACATAATATATGGGGCAGCATATGGGGCACAATATATGGGGCAGCATATGGGGCATAATATATGGGGCAGCATATATGGGGCAGCATATGGGGCTCCTGATTCAATATGGCTATTCAAAAACATTTAACCTACTTTAATTTTACTTTTATTGGTATCTATTTTTAATTTTTAAATTTACCAGTAGCTGCCTTATTTTCCACGCTTATACTCGAGTCGATAAGTTTTCCCAGTTTTTTGTGGCAAAATTAGGGGGGTCGGCTTATACTCGGGTCGGTTTATACTCAAGTATATACGTTACACACTGCACAGTACCACTTCTCCTGTCCTATATATATATATATACTGCACAGTACCACTTCTCCTGTCCTGTATATATACACTGCACGTACCACTCTTGTCCTGTATAATACACTGCACAGTTCCACTCTCCTGTCCTATATTACACACTGCCAGTACACTCCTCCTGTCCTGTATAATAACTGCAAGTACCACAACATGTCCTAACACACAGTAACCTAAAAGAGAAATGTACGGTTATGGGGTACTCGGCACCGAGTCCATGGAAGTCTATGGGGAATGTCACTGGCAGCAGAGCTCGGTCCGTGACCCTGGGCGCTCATACAATGGGGGGTATTTACAGGGGATTTAGAAATAGTTTGTGACGCCACCTGTGGCTTCTGATCAATTTGACCAGCGCTGCGAGATGAATCTTCTGAGGGGATGTTACTGGGCAGCAAGATGTTAAGTCCCCCACAGGTGGGACTGTTCCCTCGAAGTCTATGGTGGTGCAGGGTACAGGCAAATAAGCAGTCACACACAAAATCAGTCTCTTTCCATACCTTTACTGATGTTGAGAGCAGGTATGTCCCGGGAAGCTGGTCAGGGTGGAGAATGCACATTCAGGTAATCACTGAGTGAGTTTAAGGCCTCCTTTCCCTTTTGAACGTATGTGAGTCCTAACTTACATGGAGTCAAGTTTAACTCTTGATGCAACAGCTACGCCCGGTCGACATTGTGGTAGAGCCTTCTTTTGTTCTGGTGACCAGATATTGGAAAGAACTAAGCCCTTGTGGCTGATCAGGCCGGACTCCTGTTCTCCCTGACTCCTGTTACGTATCAACACTTAGGGCTACCCTCTGCGACTTGAAGTCCAGCAGGGATTCCGGTTTTCTGTCACTAGCCGTGAAGTGCTAGCAATGCTTCGGACCCGGTGTCCGGTTAACTAAGTGAAGGTGATCTGTCACCTAAGTCACTTTTCCTTGGGACACCACTCGCCCGTCGCCCCACTCTTACCCTTAACATAAGCACGGGTAGCAGTAGGTGTAGTTGTCAGCTTTCTTTCTTTCCCGCTCACTGACTGTTCTCAGTTGGCTCGTTGTTGTAACACTGTCGTCCCCTTCCTTCTGTTCCTTCAAAGACTCTGTCCAGAGCAGCTCTCAGGACATTCCGTCAGACTGAATACCCGCTTGCTCCGAGAGTCACTTTCCACGTTCATAGGGAACACAGTCAGCCAGTTCTGAGGTAACAGCTCAATCTTCTCTCCTTCTGTCTCTGACTGGAAATCTCACACACGTCTGTCTCTAGCTCAGACTGAGCTCTGACTAGACTAACTCCAAGACTTGAATGGCTACTGCTACCTAACTCACCCTTAAATAGTCTAAGGTTCCCTCTAGTGGTAATGTTGGGAAGTGTGAGTGTTGTGAATGAATATCAGATTTTGCAATTACCTTTCTGTGCACTCTCCTGGGAACATGTGTACCAAGAGCAGCTGGGCCACACATATACACTGCACAGTACCACTTCTCCTGTCCTGTATATATACACTGCACGGTACCACTCCTCCTGTCCTATATACATACACTGCACAGTACCACTTCTCCTGTCCTATATATATACACTGCACAGTACCACTTCTCCTGTCCTGTATATATACACTGCACGGTACCACTTGTCCTGTATATATACACTGCACAGTACTACATCTCCTGTCCCGTATATATACACACTGCACAGTACCACTTCTCCTGTCCTGTATATATACACTGCACGGTACCACTTCTCCTGTCCTGTATATATACACTGCACGGTACCACTTGTCCTGTCCTGTATATATACACTGCACAGTACCACTTCTGTCCTGTATATATCCACACTGCACAGTACCACTCCTCCTGTCCTGTATACATACACTGCACAGTACCACTCCTCCTGTCCTGTATATGTACACAGCATAGTATCACTCCTCCTGTCCTGTATATATACACTGCACAGTACCACTTCTCCTGTCCCGTATATATACACGCTGCACAGTACCAATTCTCCTGTCCCGTATATATACACACTGCACAGTATCACTTCTCCTGTCCTGTATATATACACTGTACAGTACCACTTCTCCTGTCCTGTATATATACACTGCACGGTACGACTTGTCCTGTCCTGTATATATACACTGCACAGTACCACTTCTCCTGCCCCGTATATATACACACTGCACAGTACCACTTCTCCTGTCCTGTATATATGCACTGCACCGTACCACTTCTCCTGTCCTGTATATATACACTGCACGGTACCACTTGCCCTGTCGTGTATATATACACTGCACAGTACTTCTCCTGTCCTGTATATATACACACTGCACAGTACCACTCCTCCTGTCCTGTTTACATACACTGCACAGTACGACTCCTCCAGTCCTGTATACATACACTGCACAGTATCACTCCTCCTGTCCTGTATATATACACTGCACAGTACTACTTCTCCTGTCCCGTATATATACACACTGCACAGTACCACTTTTCCTGTCCTGTATATATACACAGGGCTGCCACTAGGAATTTCGGGGCCCCATACTGGCAAACTTTTCGGGGCCCCTTTGAGACTCCGCCCAGGCTCCACCCCAGCCCCGCCTTCACCCCTTGAACTATCCACAGTCAAAAGATTTTTTAAGCCACCACCACAACAAGGTAGACTCTTTTGGCCGGGCCCTACTCTACCCCATTAAACATTTGTTCAAATATCCAATACAATTTAGATATATTTTTATTTATTTTTCAATTTTTAAAATGACCAATAATATCACATACAGTGGACAAATACCACAGCACCATGACTAGACACCATATTACCACCACATAGTGACCAAATAATAGCACATACAAGGAACAAATACCACCACACCATGTCCACACCACATATTACCACCATATGGTGACCAATAATATCACATACAAGGAACAAATACCACCACACCATGACCAGACCACATATTACCACCACACAGTGACCACATAGCACATACAAGGAGCAAATACGGCCACACCATGGACGGACAACATATTACCACCACATAGTGACTGAACACTACAATACTGATGCAGTGTCTGTGTACAAGTAATAGTGATCACCAGTGACATTATACACAGGAGCTCTGTATATAGTGTATAATGTAAAGGTAATACAGTGATCACTGGTGACATTGTACACAGGACCGCCGTATATAGTATACAGTGTATAGTGTCAGTGTATAGGTAACACACTGACTCACCAGTGAATTCTCTAGGTGAAGTCTTTCATCTTCGCTTTTAATCTTCATCCAGCACAGACTGCCATCACTTCTTCCAGCCAGGGCTCATCTCTGCAGGAAATAACACAGTTATCTAGAGAACCGCTTGCAGAACACATTACTTATTTTTTTCCCAAATTGTAAACTACACCAGATGAAGAAAAAAAAGTCAACAGTGTCGCTCTGCACAGTAACAGGACTGCCCTCCCATTTATAACAGTATCCTCAAAAAATAAAATAAATACATCACTGCAGTAATAATATCCCTAAATTAGCCCCTATTGTAATAATATCTCCCATCCTGGCCCCTGTGTGTCTCATTTCTGGCTCCAGCCATATGTTCTCCTATCCTGCCACCATGTGATGTCCCATCCTGCCCCATGATCCTGTCCCCATTGTATCCATCCAGCCCCATGATCCTGCACCATCTGTCTCCATCCTGCCTCATGATCCTGCCCCAGACCATCTGTCCCATGATCCTGCCCCATTTGTCCCCATCGTATCCATCCTGCCCCGTGATCCTGCACCATCTGTCTCCATCCTGCCCCATGATCCTGCCCCAGACCATCTGTCCCATGATCCTGCCCCATCTGTCCCCATCGTATCCATCCTGCCCCATGATCCTGCCCTATCTGTCCCCATCGTATCCATCCTGCCCCATCTGTCTCCATCTTGCCCAATGATCCTGCTCCATCTGTCCCATGATCCTGCCCCAGACCATCAGTCCCATGATCCTGCCCCAGACCATCAGTCCCATGATCCTGCCCCATCTGTCCCCATCGTATCCATCCTGCCCCATGATCATGCACCATCTGTCTTCATCTTGTCCCATCTGTCTCCATCTTGCCCATGATCCTGCCCCATCTATCTCCATCCTGCCCCAGGCCATTTGTCCGATGATCCTGCCCCATCTGTCCCATGATCCTACCCCATCTGTCTCCATCTTGCCCATGATCCTGCCCCATCTATCTCCATCCTGCCCCAGGCCATTTGTCCCATGATCCTGCCCCATCTGTCCCATGATCCTGCCCATCATATCCATCCTACCCCATGATCCTGCACCATCTGTCTCCATCTTGCCTATGAAACTGCCCATCTGACTCCATCCTGCCCCATCTGTCTCCATCCTGCACCATGTCTCCAATCCTGCCCCGTGTCTCCATCCTGCCCCGTGTCTCCAATCCTGCCCCCGTGTCTCCAATTCTGCCCCGTGTCTCCAATCCTGCCCCTGTGTCTCCATCCAGCCCATGTGACTCCATCCAGCCCCAGTGACTCCATCCTGCCCCGTCATTCCATCCTGCCCCCCGTCACTCCATCCAGCCCCCTGTGACTCCATCCAGCCCGTGATTCCATCCAGCCCCAGTGACTCCATCCTGCCCCAGTGATTCCATCCTGCCCCAGTGACTCCATCCTGCCCCAGTGACTCCATCCTACCCCCAGTGACTCCATCCAGCCCCAGTGACTCCATCCAGCCCCAGTGATTCCATCCTGCCGCCCCAGTGATTCCATCCTGCTGCCCCAGTGACTCCATCCTGCCCCAGTGACTCATCCATCCTGCCCCCCATGACTCCATCCTTCCCCCCTTGACTCTATCCTGCCCCCCCATGACTCCATCCTGCCCCCCTGTGACTCCATCCTGCCCCCCAGTGACTCCATCCTGCCCCCCCAGTGACACCATCCTGCCCCCAGTGATTCCATCCTGCCGCCCCAGTGATTCCATCCTGCCCCCCCATGACTCCATCCTGCCCCTTGACTCCATCCTGCCCCCCAGTGACTCCATCCTGCCCCCGTCATTCCATCCTGCCCCGTCACTCCATCCAGCCCCCTGTGACTCCATCCAGCCCCAGTGATTCCATCCAGCCCCAGTGACTCCATCCTGCCCCAGTGATTCCATCCTGCCCCAGTGATTCCATCCTGCCCCAGTGACTCCATCCTGCCCCAGTGACTCCATCCTACCCCCCGTGACTCCATCCAGCCCCAGTGACTCCATCCAGACCCAGTGATTCCATCCTGCCGCCCCAGTGATTCCATCCTGCCGCCCCAGTGATTCCATCCTGCCGCCCCAGTGACTCCATCCTGCCCCAGTGACTCCATCCTGCCCCCCCATGACTCCATCCTGCCCCCCTTGACTCCATCCTGCCCCCCATGACTCCATCCTGCCCCCATGACTCCATCCTGCCCCTCAGTGACTCCATCTTGCCCCCCAGTGACACCATCCTGCCCCTAGTGATTCCATCCTGCCGCCCCAGTGATTCCATCCTGCCCCCCCATGACTCCATCCTGCCCCCCTTGATTCCATCCTGCCGCCCCAGTGATTCCATCCTGCCGCCCAGTGATTCCATCCTGCCGCCCCAGTGACTCCATCCTGCCCCAGTGACTCCATCCTGCCCCCCATGACTCCATCCTGCCCCCCTTGACTCCATCCTGCCCCCCATGACTCCATCCTGCCCCCCATGACTCCATCCTGCCCCCCTGTGACTCCATCCTGCCCCCAGTGACTCCATCCTGCCCCCCAGTGACACCATCCTGCCCCCAGTGATTCCATCCTGCCGCCCCAGTGATTCCATCCTGCCCCAATGACTCCATCCTGCCCCCTTGACTCCATCCTGCCCCCCTGTGACTCCATCCAGCCCTAGTGACTCCATCCTGCCCCATCATACCATCCTGCCCCGTCACTCCATCTAGCCCCCTGTGACTCCATCCAGCCCCAGTGATTCCATCCAGCCCCAGTGACTCCATCCTGCCCCAGTGATTCCATCCTGCCCCAGTGACTCCATCCTGCCCCAGTGATTCCATCCTGCCCCAGTGACTCCATCCTGCCCCAGTGACTCCATCCTACCCCCCGTGACTCCATCCAGCCCCAGTGACTCCATCCGGACCCAGTGATTCCATCCTGCCGCCCCAGTGATTCCATCCTGCCGCCCCAGTGATTCCATCCTGCCGCCCCAGTGACTCCATCCTGCCCCAATGACTCCATCCTGCCCCCCCATGACTCCATCCTGCCCCCCTTGACTCCATCCTGCCCCCATGACTCCATCCTGTCCCCCATGACTCCATCCTGCCCCCTTGTGACTCCATCCTGCCCCCCAGTGACTCCATCCTGCCCCCAGTGACACCATCCTGCCCCCCAGTGATTCCATCCTGCCGCCCCAGTGATTCCATCCTGCCCCCTCATGACTCCATCCTGCCCCA
>JARQOD010000001.1:336145300-336193938 GCA_033576555.1 Oophaga sylvatica | reverse complement strand
CTTTTTTTAGATTTTGATTTGTAGCAAATTAAGACACAAAGGTATTACAATTCCCTCTTGTTTGCCTGTGTGAAGATAAAAGGCTGATATTAAAGTGCTGTTTCTGCAGTATATCACAGATCAATCAATTCACAGTCACACTGAGTGACAACACACATACACATCTACTATCACTTGAATATTAGGATTGTTATTCAAAATCTGAGACTATGACTCGCATTTTCATGTGCTTCAGCAGTGCAATATTACACTGCAATGAGAGTAGACCTTTTGCTATCCCTATGTGGAACGAACTATGCGCTCTAACCTCCTATCTCTAAGCTTTAAAAGCCTAAGTTGGCGCTGCTTGGCCAGTCATCGTCTTTTATACAGGCTGTCATAGATTGTCTGTGTCATACCATGTAATGTGACAGCTGCAAGACATGAGAAAGCCTATGTGAATGGCCTTCAGCAGTGTGTGAAATGGCTCGAGGCAAGGGTTTGAATTTGCTTAGACTGTGAATTGAGGAAATTCGACTTAAATTATTAATCAACTAATGTCGAGTCATTTCAAAGTGCATAACTAGGAAATAAGCAGATGAGTTTCAATATTTAAACAGACTGGTATGACAGGTCACATAAAGATATAGAAAAAGAGTCGTCAAAACTCAAACGAAAAAAAACCCTCATCTTTTTTCACAAACAAAATGCTGCCTAATTTTCTGTTTTTTTATGTGTTTAGGGTACTAATTCAGTAGCTCTTGAGGATTTATATATTGAGAGTATTTCATATAAGTCTTCTTCAATTCGAGTAACATTAAAAAACACAGAAAAGAAATGTATGACAGCAGTGAACAGTTATTCTATCCTTGCATTCAAGTGAATGACTTTTTTTGTCTATTATAGAGCAAACTCTGCTAACCATAAGATGATTCATAGCATTATACAGCAGTTTGAATGCATTTGTTAGAACTCTTTTCACTTATTTTATTCCAAGCCCTTAATTAAATATCTAACATGACATTTTAATTCGAAAAAATAGATTATATCTTAAGATTGAAAAAACACCCAACCTATAAAATAAAGTTATCTCAACAATTCTAAATTCTCTCGCTGCTTTGATTTGATGGGCTGCCATTTTATAAAGATACATGATTGAACAGCTGCTGTGATGTATAAAAACAGATGCAATACAGATGTATTTCGCAAATAAAAAACGACATACAGATGACATGCAGGTGGAGTAAGGATGATAATAAGGATGAATATCGTGAATTTAGTTTCTATGAAAATTGGATAATTTTTCATACAGTAGTCTGAAATTAATTATAAAAAATATCGTGCTGCCTACCTGTGTGATCAATGCAATGCAGGAAGTGAAGCAGAAGCCTAAAGTGATAAACACCACACTACCTACTACACCAGTTTACACTTAGCAGACATCGCTGGAGCCTGTGGAAGTGAGTAAACTACTGCTGTATTCAGATAAAGTCTGTCTTGCTCTACAGTTTGGTAGAATATTAGAAATCACAAAATCAGTTTCCATGAGGCAAAAATTTTTTCTAATGACCAAAACAATATTGAAATTTAACTTTCAATCAGAATTCAATAACATAAAATAATTACTGTGTAGTTTGTACATTATTTATAGAATAATTACAAGTGCAAAGTTAAAAACATGCAAATGCCAATCAAGACAATAGCCACACATCCATGTGTCATGGTGCAAGTATGGAATGTGATTCACAAACTCTCCGTTAGCCTCTTGATCCGGATTTGACAGCTTCATCTGTGTCTATGAGTCTAATGTCAATTGTAACATCTGCCTGAGGCAACAGGCTCAAAGCGCTGCCTTGAACATACTAGCTACAAGCCAATCCATCTGACAGACTCCAGTGAAATCCTAATACCTTTTAACCTCTGCACAGGGATCTGGTTTTACAATAGGGCCCAATGGAACGCTACCATGGAAGGCTGCCTTTCAGAGGTAGGAATGGTCGTCAAGCAGGGTCAGAGCCGAGAGGTCAAGTCAAGGACAAAATCAAGATCCATAAGAATAGTCAGGAACAAGTGGGGGTCAAAACAGGAAGTCACTAAACAAACCTGAAGGAAAAGCCGCACACCAGCCAGGAATCACCAACACTGTTCCAGAAAATTAAGGATTTCTCCCAGAAAATTATTGCAATTACACTTGTTTTGTTATACACATATGTTTAATTCCTTTGTGTATTTTTCCTTTTGTTAATTTTGTGTATTGGAACAACACAAAAAATCAGAGAAAAAAACCCAAATTGGACATAAATTCATACAAAACCCCCAAAATGAGCTGGACAAAATTGTTGGCACCTTTCCAAAATTGTGGGTAAGCAACTTTGTTTCAAGCATGTGATGCTCGTTTAAACTCACCAGTGGCAAGTAAGAGGTGTAAGAGGTGTAGGCAATATGAAAATCACACCTGAAACCAGATAAAAAGGGGAGACTCAATCTTTGCATTGTGTGTCTGTGTGTGCCACACTAAGCATGAAGAATTGAAAGATGAGAAGAGAACTCAGGGAACATCAGTGTCAGCACAAACTATCCGTCCACACTTGAATGAAATGAAACGCTATAGCAGGAGACCAAGGAGGACCCCACGGTTGACATGGAGAAGTAAAAAAGCTAGACTGCAGTTTGCCAAAATGTATGTGATTAAGCCAAAATCCTTCTGGAAAACATCTTGTGGACAGATGAGATCAAGGTAGAGATTTTTACTGAAGCACATCACTCTACTGTTTACCAAAAATGGAATGAGGCCTACAAAGAAACAACACAGTGCCTACAGTCAAATATGGTGGAGGCTCAAAGATGTTTTAGGGCTGTTTTGCTGCCTCTGGCACTGGGATCCTTGATTTTGTGCAAGGCATCATGATATCTGAAGATTACCAAAGGATTTTGAGTTGCAATATAGCGCCCAGTGTCAGAAAGCTGGGTTTGTGTCCTAGATCATGGGTCTTTCGGCAGGATAATCACCCCAAACAAACTTCAAGAAGCACCCAGAAATGTAAGGAAAGAAAGTGCCAGAGAGTTCTGAAGTAGCCAGCAATGAGTCTTGATCTAAATTCATTTGAACACATGTGGAGAGATCTTAAAAATGCTGTTGGAAGAAAGCACCCTTCAATATGAGAACAGTTTGTAAAAGAGGAGTTTGCAAAATCCAGTTGAGAGGTGTAAGAAGTATGTTGATGGTTACAGAAATCGATTGATTGCAGTTATTTATGCCAAAGGTTGTGCAAACAAATATTAAGTTGAAGGTGCCAATAATTTAGTCAGTCCCATTTTTGGCGTTTTGATTGAAATTATGTCCCATTTGCCTTTTTTCTCTGCTTTTTTGTGTTGTTCCAATGCACACAAAGGAAATAAGCATGTGTATAACAAAACATATGTAACTGCAATAATTTTCTAGGAGAAATAGATAATTTTCTGGAACAATTTCAATGGTGCCAGCACTGTCAGCCATGACTGTATCTGGCAGCTCCAAGCAACAAGCTGGAAGATTTAATAGGAAATGGTGATCTCTAATTGGCTGGAACAGAGAGTTAGAAGCACACACACCTACAGTCGGTTCGGAAAGTATTCAGACCCCTTTAAATTTTTCAGTGTTTGTTTCATTGCAGCCATTTGGTAAATGCAAAAATATTCATTTTTTTCTCATTAATGTACACTCTGCACCCCATCTTGACTGATAAAAAACAGAAGTGTAGACATTTTTGCAAATTTATTAAAAACGACAAGCTGAAATATCACATGATCAAAAGTATTCAGACCCTTTGGTCAGTCACTAATACTGTATTTAAGTCACATGCTGTCCATTTCCTTGTGATCCTCCTTGAGATGGTTCTACTCCTTCATTGGAGTCGAGCTATGTTTAATTAAACTGATAGGACTTTATTTGTAAATGCACACACCTGTCTATATAAGACCTCACAGCTCACAGTGCATGTCAGACCAAATGAGAATCATGAGGTCAGAGGAACTGGCCAAGGTGCTCAAAGACAGAATTGTGACAAGGCACACATTTGGCCAAGGTTACAAAAGAATTTCAGCAGTACTCAAGTCTCCTAAGAGCACAGTGGCCTCCATAATCCTTAAATGGAAGAAGTTTGGGACCACCAGAAGTCTTGCTAGACCTGGCCGTCCAGCCAAACTGAGCAATCGTAGGAGAAGAGCCTTGGTGAGAGAGGTAAAGAAGAACCCCAAGATCACTGTGGCTGAGCTCCACAGATGCAGGAGGGAGATGGGAGAAAGTTCCACAAAGTCAACTATCACTGCAGCCCTCCACCAGTTGGGCCTTTATGGAAGAGTGGCCTGACGGAAGCCTCTCGTCAGTGCAAAACATATGAAAACCCGCATAGAGTTTGCTAAAAAAAACACATGAAGGACTCCCAGACTATGAGAAATAAGATTCTCTGGTCTGATGAGATGAAGATAGAACTTTTTGGTATGTGTAGAAAAAAACAGGCACTGCTCATCACCTGCCTAATACAATCCCAACAGTGAAACATGGTGGTGGCAGCATCATGCTACGGGGTGTTTTTCAGCTGCAGGGACAGGATGACTGGTTGCAATTGAAGTAAACATGAATGCGGCCAAGTGCAGAGATATATTGGATGAAAACATCTTCCAGAGTGCTCTGGACCTCAGACTTGGCCGAAGGTTCACCTTCCAACAAGACAATGACCCCAAGCACACAGCTAAAATAACAAAGGAGTGGCTTCAGGACAACTCTGTGACAATTCTTGACTGGTCCAGCCAAAGCCCTGACCTAAACCCAATTGAGAATCTCAGGAGAGACCTGAAAATGGCTGTTCACGATCGTTCACCATCCAACCTGATGGAACTGGAGAGGGTCTGCAAGGAAGAATGGCAGAAGATACCCAAATCCAGGTGTGAAAAACTTGTTGCATAATTCCCAAGAAGACTCATGGCTGTACTAGCTCAAAAGGGTGCTTCTACTCAATACTGAGCAAAGGGTCTGAATACTTATGACTGACCATGTGATATTTCAGTTTTTCTTTATTAATAAATCTGCAAACATTTCTACATTTCTGTTTTTTTTTTCAGTCAAGATGGGATGCAGAGTGTACATTAATGAGAAATAAATGAACTTTTTTGCATTTACCAAATGGCTGCAATGAAACAAAGAGTGAAAAATTTAAACGGGTTTGAATACTTTCCGAACCCAATGTATACTGCTAGACTGGATGGCACTACAGGTCCCATGTACTCTTATCTTAGTGGCTGGACAGAGCCTGCCATCCAGAGCTTCTGGTTCTGACATTTCTATCACCAGTGCCACCCGAAGAGTGAATAGCAGGAGCAGACAGGAGCAGAAGTCGCAGAAGCAGCTTCTGGTGGCGATGTGACATTGACTCTGTCAAGTTTGGATCAGGAGACCCATGGCCGGTCACTATATCTCAGTCCATATTCGGACTGTGACACACAGATGTGTGCATGCAATAAAAGTTATGTTTTAAAATAGTTTTGATAATTAGGGAATTTTTTTTTTGCATTCATGCAACTGTTTTTCCATAAAACTACTGTTGGACATCCTTAATTAATTCCTCCACTTGCCTATATCACAAACCAACCAGACACCCTCACACTATCTTAAATAACTATTTGACTGCCCTAGACCACTATGCATTCAACTAAATTAAATCAAATCACCAAATATTTACAGTATCGACAATACAGTTGTGGACAAAAGTTTTAAGATAGTCAGATTTAACCATGCTTGTTGCTTCAATTTTTATACTGGCAATTTGCATTGACTGTAGATGGAGATACATCAGATGAACAGCAAAAATTATTTCTTGCCATGAAAATTAACTTAATCACTAAAACCATATTTCCACTGATTTTTAGCTATCCACAAAATGACCTTCTTACATTATTTCAATGACCTTCTTGTTAGCTCAGGAGAAAGTGTAATGAGGATAAGGCACCTGATACTACTCTGTCATGCTAATTGAATTATTAGAGCAAACTAGTTACTTTAAAAGGAGGAAAGTGCTTGACAAAATTGTTTTGTTCTGTTAACCAGCCAAGAAAAAACGTAAAGTCATTATTGCTTTGCATCAAAAGGTCTATAAAAGCAAACACATTGCTGTTTGTAAAAGTGCCCCTAAGGCTAGGTTCACACTAGGTGTATTTGCTGCGTTTTTTACGCTATTTTTTATCTGCGTTTTACAGTACCAGCAAAGCCTATGAGATTTCAGAAATCTCATGCACACACATTTTTTTTTGTCAGCAGTATTTTGTGCTTTGCATGGTTTTTTGAACACATAGAGCATCATTTCTTTCAGCGTTTTTTTACACGTTTTTTCACCCACTGACTTGAATGGGTGGTGAAAAAACACTGCAAAAATGCACCAAAAATCCAGGTATAATGTTTTGCTGCGTTTTTTTGTCCCAAAACCTGATTCTATGGAATAGGACTTTTTTTCAACACTAAACTTTATCAGCCTTCACCGTCGCGCTTCACAATTATAGTATAGATCTCTTGTAGCGCGTTTATGTACTGAGTCACGTTCTCCTCCTCCTTTTGAACACTGCTAAATAACCGCACATGCTGTTAACACATTTATGCCTGTATTCATATATGCCTGCTACCTATATTACTTATTTTTCCGGATGTTGCCGCTATTCTCTGCTGCCTGGGCTTATGCGGATTATGTGTGTCACGTTTTAGCCTTCTTGTTATCCCTTTACCTTGTTCTATTTTGATATGTAATAATAAAGTATTTTCTGCTTTATTTATGTTGACATTGCACTGATTTTTTCTGCGGTCTGTTATCTTTGATATTTTCAGTGTGTCAGATACATTATCCTTTAAAGACTAGCGTTATAATGGTATGATTGTGTTTTGCACAGGCTTGTTGATATCTATATTCTATTCTGTATGATGATTCATTATACTAGTCGTACGTGTTTTTCATGCTATTATCTAAATAACCGCATGCGCAATTCTCCAATATCAGTGGGGTCTCCGTGCATTTTTTCTAGACTCTGTAGCACCTTGTTAAAAGGTATCGCGCTCATGTGGAGGCCGTAACATAACGGAGATCCTCGCCTCTCCATCCAGAGCCATCAGGGCAACCTCTGCCTTCATTACAGGAGCCATGGGGTACATCCTCAACATTCCCCTGACTCGCTTAGTCCAGCTCCATAGCAGAATGTTGCTTCCTGTAAACTTAAGGAGATTATTCAATATTGTCCCCAACAGTATACTGGCCCTTGAGGCACCCCTGACCGCTTGGTCTGCCACCTCTGCACCCGTAGACTGCACCCTGCCGACTACGCCCAGTGTGAACCGGTTTCGGGATGCAGTGACGGACAGGAGGCAGATCAAGGGTTAACAGGTTTTAATAAAACAGGGAGTTACTCCATGCAGGGAGATATGTAAAAGTGAGGTAAATAACAGGCAGTACAGGGAATACAGGGGTTTGGTTGAGGGGAAATCAACGTAGGAATAACGAGTGAAGCTGTTCTCAAAGTAGTCACTTATCAATCAGATGTTTTCCTGTCAGAATAGGTCCCGAAGCAGATGACGGCACCAACAGCCGTCGGCACAAGGTAGATCCAGTGGGGTCCTGAAGATGGCGATGATACGTTCCCGGCTGGCAACGTTGAGTCTTTGAAACTTCCCGTTGAGTCCTCAGTAAGGAGACTCCGGTGGGCGGCAATGTATAGGCCACAGTCCTGCCAAAATTAAGCGAGGCTCGATGAATATCCAGGATTCAGGAAGCAGTACCCGGTCAATGTCTCAGTCCTTGCCAGGCGGCACACGCGCAGCACTGACTGTTGCAGAGCTATTGGCACCTCGATGTCTGGGAGCCAACCTGTACATGGTGGGCTTCTCCTCTGAGTCTCTGCGGTCAGTTTCTCTCACGGCTGGATGCGCGTATCTGCTGCTAACGGTCCTCAAAGCAGGAGCTCTCTCTCCCAGCCGCGTGCTGCGCCTTCCCGCCAACTCCGTCTGTTCCCGCACGCTGTGCTGCCCCTGGTAACGCTTAGCCATGCCTCCTAGGTCTGGAGGAAGGTCCTGCTAGCTAAAGCTTCCCCACAGGAATAGGGGACGCAGCCTCATCAGTTCCGGCCCCGGAAAGCAGTACCCGTGGTGTGGTCGTCCCCTTACAGAACAATGCTTTATCAAGCATCAAGCACCATGTCACAAGTCAACTAAGTGGTTAGGTGAACTAAACATTAACATTTTTGGTCCATTGCCAGGAAAGTCCCCAGATCTCAATTGCATAAAGAATCTGTAGTCAATCATCAAAAATCGGTTGGGCAAACAAAAACAAAGCACTGATTAGGCAAGAATGGGTTACTATAAATTAGACTAGTTGCAGGAGTTGATATCCAACAGGTCAGAATGAATTGTAGAAGTCCTAAAAAAAACTATGGTCCACTCTGCAGATATTCAGTCTTTGCATGAACTCGATGTATTTGTCCAAGAGTAAAAACTTAATATGAAATGTTCATAATTGTACTTAATTGAACATACAAACATCTGACTAAGAGACCTAAAGACCTTGAAAAATAAAAATTTGCTGCAGTCTCAAAACTTCTGGCTACTGAATTAATTTACACAGAATATACTGACCCAATCAATGGCACAGTAACTCAGTACATGTACGTCCGCTAATTAGCTGCACAGACACACTTAAGCATATGAAACAAACCTATAATATGTCTTACTGTATGGTAGAAACTGAAGCAACTAGTATTCTGACCAGTAGCGTAACTACCGGGGGGCAAAGAAGACGGTCGCCTCAGGCCCAGCGCTCTGAGGGGCCCACCCAGAGCTAACCTACTGTAACTGTATTGATGTGCACAGAACGCCGATAGTTACATTCTGCGTCAGAGCAGGGAGAATTGATCTCACTGCTCTGCCACCCGGCCGCTATGGGGCCCCTGAGCAGCAGGGGGCCCGGTGCCAGCAGTGGGCCCCCCTGCCCATCATCGCAAGTTCAACTGTATCGGCTGGATGCCTATACAGCTGACCACATTGATGAGAGTGGAAGCGTTACACTCCCTCTCGCATCATAGCTTCTCAGCATCTGACGTCCCAAACGCAGACAATGACAGGCGGCGCGATGACGTCACTAGACGTCACCCGCTGTCAGGAGATGTGCGTGAGCTCAGAGCAGCGGAGGAACCAGGATGGAGAGAGGTGAGTATTGGATATATTTATTTTTTTGGGAGATGCTTTATATTACATTAGATTCTGCCTATGGGGGGCTGCATTATACTATAGAGTCTGCCTATGGGGTGCATTATATTAAAGTCTGCCTATGGGGGGCTGGATTATACTATAGAGTCTGCCTATGGGGGGCTGCATTATACTATAGAGTCTGACAATGGGGCTGCATTATACTATAGAGTATGCCTATGTGGGTCTGCATTATACTATAGAGTCTGCCCATGGGGCAGCATTATACTATATAGAGTCTGCCTATGGGGGCTGCATTATACTATACAGAGTCTGCCTATGGGGAATGTATTATACTATATAGAGTCTGCCTATGGGGGGCTGCATTATACTATAGAGTCTGCATATGGGGGGCTGCATTATACTATAGAGTCTGTCTATGGAGGCTGCATTATACTATAGAGTCTGGCTATGGGGCTGCATTGTACTATATAGAGTCTACCTATGGGGAGTGCATTATACTATATAGAACCTGCCTATGGGGAATGCATTATACTATAGAGTCTGCCTATGAGGCGTTCATTATACTATATACTGTAGAGTCTGCTTATGGGGCTGCATTATACTATATAGAGTCTGCCTATGGGGGGCTGCATGAGGGGCTGCATTATACTATATAGTCTGCCTATGTGGGTGCATTATACTATAGATTCCGCCTATGGGTGGTGCATTATACAATATAGAGTCTCACGGGGGTGCATTATACAATAGAGTCTGCGTATGGGGGTGCATTATACAATATAGAGTCAGCCTATGGGGAATACACTATACTATATGGAGGCCTATGGGGAGTGCATTATACTATATTGAGGACTATCTGGTGTATTATTACTATATGGAGGCTATCTAGGGGGCCGTCATGCAGTGTAGAGATTACAGTGACGGGGTCATCATACAGTGTTGGAGCCATCAGTTTGGGGGATACTAAGAGGTCAGTATATATACAGTGAGGAGACATTATACTGTGTCTAAGAGAGCATCACACTGTGCATAGGGGAGCTGTACAGGGGGGAGACTCGGGAAATTATTAAATGTAAAGTGGGCACTTATTGTTATAGGGGAACTCAGGTTACTGTGACTGTCAAAGGGGCACACAGGGCAATATTACATTCTAGGGGACAAAATGTGGGCACTGTTTTCTAGTGCACTTGCACCCAGCATTACTATATTCTAGAGGGTTGCTTTAGAATTTAGAGGGCAAACAGTACCACAGAATAGGTGCTGTAATAGGGACACATACGGCAGAAGCGGCTCAGAATTGGGGTATCAGCAGGAAGAGGAGTTTGTGCTGGTTGGGAATAGTCCCATTTGGGACAGTACTAAAAATATGACGTGAAATGTGTCTTTGTTGTAATCTCTGCAGATGAGTCTCCTCCTGGCTGGAAAAGTTATCATGTCGGTCTGGGCCAGATGGAAATGACGTGAAAAATTAACGATTCCATCAGAAAGAACATCAGCTGCAAGTCACCATCTATAACTGTGCTGTAATCTCTTATATGTTCCTTAGGACTGGTATCTATGACTGACCATATGGCGGTAATATTAATGCTGATCTTTGTATAGATATTATTTTTAGCAACAGCGCGGTCATCTGCTGAGGTTCTCCTCCACTATTAGGGTGCGTCACCCAGTTGTAATCAAGGTTACCTGGTTAGGGGCCCACTCAGAAGTTTTGCCCCAGGAACCAAAAACCTAGCTACACCTCTAATTCTGACATATTAAAAACATTAAAAATAGCATAAAATTAATGTACAGGTGCACAAATACGATGCGGTGAATATACAAACACATATGCTATGCATCAGATCATTGTGATTAATAAATACATGAATTCCACCATTGTGTTAACTACTTAGTTGACTTTTTTTTATCAAAATAACCATCAAGCAACTGACAGCCTAATCACTTATATATTTTTTGTTTTTAATTTTATTTGCTAGCCCTTCGTTTATAACACAAACTTTTTACAAAAATAGATTATATTTAACACAATGAAGAAATGCTGCATAACCAGATCTTGGTGCTTCATCATATGTAACTAAGCATTACAATTAGGCTGGGGTCACACTTGCGACTGCAATGCGAGAAACTCGTGCAAGTCTCTCTCCTCAATGCCCAGCATTGCCGCCGGCACTTGGGACCGGAGTGTTCAGCTGCACAGAAATACATGCAGCCGCACACTCCGGTCCCAAGCGCCGGTGGCAGTGCCGTGTATTGAGGCGAGAGACTCACGTGAGTTTCTCACATTGAAGTCGCAAGTGTGACCCCCGCCTTAGAGTCATTTTTGTGCGCTGCCAAAAGAATATTTTGTGATTTCAAATTGTCATCCATATTACTGCTCCCATCCTTGTTACAGCTATTCATTTAAGAAAATTATGTAATAAATATGGTGGCCCTATGAAAACACCACCAAACAACTTCAGGCAGACAATTCGGAAGTTCTCATGAGGACACAGGGACAGCATGCAAAAGGTTAGCAACTTCAATCAATTTGATCTCTGCACAAGAATAAAGTAGTGACTATAACATCTATAATATATAGTAGAGGTGATTTTATATAACAGTTTTGGTAGTTTTCAATTAATAAGGACTCATGCTCATGTTCTTGAGCCACGAGATAATATCTTGACAAAGTTCAATTACCCAGCTAAAGCAGTTACCGGGAATTAAAAAAACACATTTTGAAGATGTTGAAAGATTAAGAACCAGCATGGTTTCAGAGACATTGGCTGTGTCTGCCATCCTGCATCCATTCCAATTAAACAGCATACTCCAGTATGCTAATTGATTAGGCAGTTGTCTGCCTGTTTATGGTCTAGCGATGATCCGAAGCTCAGGGAATTCTGAAAAACAATTCTGCTAAAATCAAGTATTTATTAATGAAGGTGAATTGTGAACTGAAATACATTCATTTTTATCATTCAAAATTTTTTTTTTCTGATTACTTTTCCAATCTTCATTTTACATTTAACCCCTTCACCCACAATTATGTAGTAATATCTCTGAAACACTTCAACAGATCCCAGTTAGTCTGAGATTGTTTTTTCATGACATATTGTACTTCGTGATAGTGGTAAAATTTGATCCATATGACTTGCGTTTATTTGTGAAAATATCAGAAATTTGGAGAAAATTTTGAAAATGTCAAACTTTTAATTCTTCTGCCCTGCGGTATGATATTCACTTAGCTGCTCTCAGAGGTAGACACAGGAATGTTTCTTTTGCTGGATTATTTAAAACATGGCATAAACCAGCCCAGAGTTCAATATATAAATATGGCCTTTCTGGCAAAACAGGAAATTAAACCAAATGTATAGCACAATCCATATGCCTGCGGGTATCTGCCCCTTAGGGTACAACAACAAAGTACAGAGTTCATCCCAGTTTCACATATGCACTTCTCTGGAGCTCTAGCCTCCAGACCCACAGACAGCAAAAAAAAACTCAGTGGCAGGACATTTCACCTACCAAACTACACCCTTGAGGTGGAGATATGGTGAGTAATCATCCCACCCATATCTTACAACTACTCACAAAAAAACAAAACCCTGTCATGGCCGATTACCCCTCAACACATAAAATGCTGGAGAGAAACTTCTGGGTTTTACATCATGGAAGACAGTAACCTTTGTGATACATATCTCTCCTCACATACGTTGCCAGTGACCCTGTGGTTAATGGTTAATAGATAACATTTCCCATATGTCTACTTTGTTAGGAAGTTAGAAGGGTTAAACGTTGATCATTAATTTCTCATTTTTTTCAACAAAATTTACAAAACCTTTTTTTTTAAAAAAAACACATTCCATATAATACCTAAAATACCCAAAAGTGACACCATTCTAAAAACTTCTAAAAAAGTGCTTAAAACCATATTCAAAAAGTTTATTAACACTTTTCAGGCACAGTGCAAAGCTCAGAAGAGAAGGAGCGCCAAATTAAAGTGCATATTTTACTGTTATTTTTTGCGGGTGCCATGACCCACTGGAAGAGCCCCTGAGGTGCCAGAACAGCAGAACCTCCCATAAGTCACCGCATTATACAAACTACACTGTGTGCAGAATTATTAGGCAAATGAGTATTTTGATCACATCATCCTTTTTATATATGTTGTACTACTCCAAGTTGTATAGGCTTGAAAGCCAACTGCCAATTATGTAAATCAGGTGATTTGCATCTCTGTAATGAGGAGGGGTGTGGTCTAATGACATCAACACCCTATATAAGGTGTGCTTAATTATTAGGCAACTTTCCTTTCCTTTGGCAAAATGGGTCAGAAGAGAGATTTGATGGACTCTGAAAAGTCAAAAATTGTGAAATGTCTTGCAGAGGGATGCAGCAGTCTTGAAATTGCCAAACTTTTGAAGTGTGATCACCGAACAATCAAGCGTTTCATGGCAAATAACCAACAGGGTCGCAAGAAGCGTGTTGATAAAAAAGGCGCTAAATAACTGCCCATGAATTGAGGAAAATCAAGCGTGAAGCTGCCAAGATGCCATTTGCCACCAGTTTTGCCATATTTCAGAGCTGCAACGTTACTGGAGTATCAAAAAGCACAAGGTGTGCCATACTCAGGGACATGGCCAAGGTAAGGAAGGCTGAAAAAACGACCACCTTTGAACAAGAAACATAAGATAAAACGTCAAGACTGGGCCAAGAAATATGTTAAGACTGATTTTTCCAAGGTTTTATGGACTGATGAAATGAGAGTGACTCTTGATGGGCCAGATGGATGGGCCCGAGGCTGGATCAGTAAAGGGCAGAGAGCTCCACTCCGAATCAGATGCCAGCAAGGTGGAGGTGGGGTACTGGTATGGGCTGGTATCATCATAGATGAACTTGTGGGACCTTTTCGGGTTGAGGATGGAGTGAAGCTCAACTCCCAGACCTACTGCCAGTTTCTGGAAGACACCTTCTTCAAGCAGTGGTACAGGAAGAAGTCGGTATCGTTCAAGAAAAACACGATTTTCATGCAGGACAATGCTCCATCACATACATCCAAAAACTCCACAGCGTGGCTGGCCCGTAAAGGTCTAAAAGAAGAAAAAATAATGATATGACCCCTTGTTCACCTGATCTGAACCCCATAGAGAACCTGTGGTCCCTCATGAAATGTGAGATCTACAGGGAGGGAAAACATTACACCTCTCGGAACAGTGTCTGGGAGGCTGTGGTGGCTGCTGCACGCAATGTTGATCGTAAACAGATCAAGCAACTGACAGAATCTATGGATGGAAGGCTTTTAAGTGTCATTGTAAAGAAAGATGGCTATGTTGGTCACTGATTTTTTTTGTTTTTGAATGTCAGAAATGTTTATTTCTAAATTTTGTGTTGTTATATTGGTTTACTTGCTGAAAATAAACAAGTGAGATGGGTATATATTTGGTTTTTATTAAGTTGCCTAATAATTCTGCACAGTAATAGTTACCTGCACAAACAGATATCCTCCTAAGATAGCCAAATCTAAAAAAAAAAAACACTCCAACTTCCAATAATATTAAGCTTTGATATTTGAGTCTTTTGGGTTGATTGAGTTTGTCAATAATAAAAATAATCCTCTCAAATAGAACTTGCCTAATAATTCTGCACACAGTGTAATATATGAGTTTGACTTTTTGTATTGAAGAACTGAAATAAATTAACTTTTTGATGATATTCTAATTTTGTGAGATGCACCTGTATTTCTGTGTGTGTTTATGTTTAAATGACATCTCTGGAAGGTTGATCTATTTTTCAGCTATAAATTCTGATAAGCACTAGGGATGAGTGGACCCGTGGATGTTCGGATTCATTGGGTTCAGTCAAATTATTGTCCAAAGTTCGGTTCAAGTACCAGAACTTGACATGAACTTCATCCCGAACCTGAGCAGCATAGAAGGCAACCTAAACCTTTGTGTTGTTTAATGGTGGTAGTAAGGGGTAGGGGGCTGTAAAAGGAAGCAAAATGGGGATAAGAACAGGGCAATTGCCCTGAAAACAAATGTGGATGGGGAATTGACTTAAAATAACATAGAATAAAAATAAATAAATAATAATAATCTTGAACCAGGGGGCGGAGGTCCAAGTGGAGGAGAAAGTGGACATGGCAGTGTAGGTAGAAGAGTTGGAGGTAGAAGCAGCCAACACTGTTTTTGTGGGATTTTTTTTGTTTTTGTTTAGGGAAATGACTTATAATAACATAGAATTAAAAAAATAAAAAAATAATCTTGAACCAGGAGGCAGTGGTCCAAGTGGAGAAGGAGGTGGGGATGGGTCTGGCGGTGTAGGTGAAAGAGGCGGAGGTGGAGGTTGCCAAAACTGTTTTTGTGTTTTGTTTTTAATTTGGGGGAGGCCTCAAAACATTGGGAGTGGCAAACAGAACGAACAAACTGTGGTGGAGAATAACAATGGCTGGATGCGACTGGTATACTTCTCTAGTCAGCCAAATGTACAGATAAATCCTGAGGGATCCACGTCTGGTTCATTTTAATGAATGTGAACTTGCCCACAGTGGCTGTGGACAGCTGTATGCAACTGTCTGTGATCACACCCCCTGCCTTGCTAAACACACGTTCCAACACTACACTTGTCGCAGGGCAGCACCTCCAAGGCAAAAAGGGCAAGCTCAGGCCACGTGTCAAATTTGGAAATCCAGAAGTTAAATGGGGCAGACCCATCACTCAGTACATTGAGACATGTTGACACTTACTCTTCCACCATGTTGCTGAGACGCTGCCTCCTACTAATATGGACTGAATCAGATGGTGGTGTCGGATGTTGTAGCATGCTGAGGAAGGTTTTCCACATTTCAGCCAAGCTAACCATGCCTTCCAAGGTGATGTCAGTGCCCCAGCTGCATTGGCAACTTCCTCCTCCTCGGCTTTGTGCTTCCACTAAGCTTCCGGGAACACCGTCAGTAGTGCATCCACCAGCATACGCTGGTATTCCGCACTTTCCGATCCCGCTGGAGTGATGGAAGTAAGGATTGTCCGCTGTCCTTGTAGCAGGTATCCAACAGGTTGGCCACCCAGTAATCAGCACTGGTAACAATCCGAGCAACTCGACGGTCATTGCGCAGGCACAGCAGCATGTATTGACTCATGTATGCCAGGCTGCCCAAAGGCAACGACAAGCTGTCCTCAGTGAGTGGCGTATTATCTGTGTCCTCTGTATTCCCCCAGCCACAATCAGTTATGCCAGTGAGCTGCTTTGAGTGCAACCCTTCCGTGAAAACGGTTCCTCGTCCTTCTGATCATCCTTATCCTCCAATATAGTCCCATGGCTGGACAGTTATATATTTGGCGGCTGTTGCTATAGGAACCTACTCTCCAAGCCACATGTGGACGACGGGCCTGATAATGTCCCACATGGAGGTCCACTAGTTGGTTGCGAAGTGGTGTTGTTCCACAGAACAACTCATGAGTGTGTGCTGCAGCTGAAACTCCACTAATGCCTGCTGCTGCTCGCACAGTCTGTCCAGCATATGCAAGGTGGAGTTTCACTTTGTTGGTAGGTCTCTTTGAAGCGTTGAGCGGGAAGGCAGAAGTAACGCTGCAGCGCAGACAGGTGAGCACCAGCAGGGTCAAAACAATGAAAAAACGCACAGACAGCCTGCACTTTCTGCAGCAGCTCTGACATATCGGTGTAATTTTTAAGGAAGTTCTGCACCATCAAATTCAGCCCAAGCACGAGGCAAGGGATGTGTGTCAAACCTAGAGGTGTTACAAGATTTTGCTCGTTACCGCACGCCACCATGCCAGGCTTGATGTTCAGTGGAACCTACGTCTCATTGGTCTGTTGTTTCAGAACAGCGTGCTGTCATTTCCTCCTGGTTGTACTGAAGTTGGTGGTGAAGGTGTTATGCTTACCGGATGAGGAGGTGGTGGAGGAAGTGGAGTAAGAGGAGAAGGCAACATGGAACGACCAGCAATCCTCGGTGGTGGTAGGACATGCGCCAGAGTGCATTCAGCCTCAGGCTCAGCCACCATTACATTTACCCAGTGGGCAGTTAGAGAGATATTATGTCCCTGCCTGTGCTTACTGGTCCTTGTATCGGTGGTTATGTGGACCTTGCCACTGATGGAGTTGTGCAATGCACACCTTATTTTGTCCAAAACATGTTTGTGCAGGTCAGAGATGGCCCACCTGGAAAAATAGTGGCTGTTTGGAAGCACATACTGTGGGACAGCCATCATTATCAGTTTTTTTAAACAGTCCATCTCCACCAGCCAAAATGGCAGCATTTCAAAGACAAGGAATTTTGAAAAGCTGTCATTCAGGACCAGGGTTTATGGGTGTGTATGGAGCTACTTTCTCTTTCTCTCTACTGTTTGGGGGATGGACAGCTGAACACTTCAATGGAACAGTGTGGAGAATTAAATTATGAGATCAGTGGAAGGGTTATTGTGCTGCCAAAATAAACGGTTTCATTTAAATATCAAATGTACCTATAGGTCAAGGGTATAAAGTTGCTTGGTAATTTAATTACTGCTGATGGAGCTGACTTTTTTTTACATTCTTTTTGATTGCGTTTTTTAATCCACTTTTTGTATGATGTACGGTATGATGAAAAAGCATAATTTTTTAATATTTTTTTACGGTGTTCACTGAAGGGGTTAATTAGTGGGACAGTTTTATTGGTTGGGCCGTTCCAATATCAAATACCGTATGTAAAATATTTATGTATGGGTACAATGTGTATATATATTATTTTGTGATTAAAAAAAATAAAATTTTTAATTTTTATTTACCATTTTTTTTTACTTAGTCCCACTATGGGACTTTTACTTTTTTCATTCTGATCGCATACTGTGCCTGGTGACATCGGGTCACCATGGCAACGATCTGACCCTCTCTATGACGTCGCAGGGCACCGATCTGAGTGCAGAGGGAGGGTTCATGGGTGTGTATGGGGCTACTTTCTCTTTCTCTCTGCTGTTTGGGGAATGGACAGCTGAACACTTCAATGGAACAGTGTGGAGATGCTCGGTGACATTGCTGGTGGTGGTGGCGGTGGCGCTGTCACATCTTTTCTTTGTGGGGAGCCAGGTAGCCATTTGGCTCAGGAGAGGAAGAAAAAGGCCGAAACCACAGCAGAAGAGGGAGCAGGAGGAGCCTCAGATATTCCTGTTTTTTCAGGTGTTTACTCCACTGAAGAACTTGGCACTCAAATGGAGATGTGGTGAAATAAAGTTCCTTTTATTATTGCATTCAAGGTTTGTTTAACATTTTCAGTCTTACATCAGACCTTCATCAGAACTGAATGCATGAGAGGAGGAACCACAATACCAGAGCTTGTGGAAAGCGATGTGCGTCGCTTGTGAAGGCGACGCAAGCGACTCCAATTGCATTCAACAAGCACTCGTACCATGGTTCCTCCTCTCATGTCTCTATAGGACTTTCACTTTCAGCAGCCTGATCACTGTTATAATCCATTGGAATGCAGGAGCATTGACTGTGCTCTGCTCATGGCCTGAGGGGCTTTCCGTAACCTGGTGACCCGGATGTTGTCATGATGACATCAGGTCACCATGGCAACTATTGGGCGACCCACGATGACGTTGATATTTCTGCAGAATCATGTGAAGGCGTTTTTTTTTTGCTGGATGAGTTGACGTTTTTATTGGTAAACATGACTTTTTTTTTATTGTTTTCTATTCCGATTTTTTTTGAGGTATAATGAACAACAAACAGCAATTCAGGAATTGTGTTTTTTTTTTTGCCATTCTGTGTGTGGTAAAATTGATAAGGCAGCTTTATTCTTCAGGTCAGTATAATTGCAGTGATGCATATATATTTTTTTATGTTTTGGCACTTTTACACAATAAAAACTATTTTCTAGAAAAAAATAATTATTTTCCATCACTTTATTCTGCGAGCTATAACTTTTTTATATTTCTATCAAAACCACTGGAGCTTGACACCGTAAAACCTGGTCTTAGCTGCCTAGTTTGGTGGACAACTGCCACCTGTTGTCAAGGGTAATGAGTTTAGAATTAAAAAATGTATCCAAACAGCGTTTAGAACTAAGGCGAATATGTAGATGCAATAACATGCGTGAGACAGCCTAGAGGTAAAAGTCCAGTTGTGCTAAATGAATATCAGTACTCACAATGGAAGATTGGTGGCCTGTATGGAGAGATGGTCACTAGATCACTAGATAGGGAAAAAGAATACAGTGCAGTCCCTGAATGGCAAATAACTAATGAATAATATGCAAAGGCGAGAGAGGTATTACTTGCTCCTATAGCTGTGTGGGAGAAGCGTGGCGTGCGCTGTCCCAATACCTGGTTATCGTCAGAGATGAGAAGATGTGCCATGTAGTACTGCTCCTGCCTGCCGCAGGATCACTAGAGGTTCTGCAAATGCACGCGGTAGGGGTAAAGGAGTCCAAAGTACATGCGCCGCAGCAGGAGCAGCTGTCAAGCCCCGGGCGTTGGTGAGAGGACAGGATCTTGTGCCTGCTGCTGAAGCTTCACACCAGAGGCAGGTGATGTTCGTGGTCTCTCTCCAATCTGCCAGAGAAATATGCGGATGTGCTGTGGTGGGTTGATCCCAGGTAGGGAAACCCGCGGGACCGCAGGATGTGGATACAAGAGGCAAGTATCCATGTATACAAGTTCAAAAGTAAATGCCATGCAGTGATCAAATAAAACTAGCACAGCCCTGGCCGGTGGCAAGCGCAAAGGGGATTACTGCCGCTTGATCCAAGTTGTAATACACCGCTAACAGACTGAGATAGTGATGTTACTCCCGTGCGAGTAAAGAGTCGGGATGATAGAAGGATGATAATCCAACGCGTTTCAGATGCTTGGGGCATCCTTCATCAGTGATGTTACAGCCTCGGTCAAATGAACTTACAAATAGAAGGGTCAATTAGTCATAGTAGACATGTGACTGGCAGTTACCACAGACATCTCCAAAAGGGAAAGGGGGCATAATTACAATGTTTGTAGTTAGTTCTTAAAAGCAAATAAGTGTATGGCTACAGAGTAAAAACATAAAAGGGTAAACTGACTGGTTAGATGGATAAAAAGCCCCCGTTAGCGTATGGATGAGATGGGGGTATTAAATTATGAGATCAGTGGAAGGGTTATTGTGCTGACAAAATAAACGGTTTCATTTAAATATCAAATGTACCTATAGGTCAGGGGTATAAAGGGCAACTTCCTCCTCCTCGGCCTTGTGCTTCCACTAAGCTCCCAGGAACACCGTCAGTAGTGCGTCTACCAGCATACGCTGGTATTCCCGCATTTTCTGATCCCACTGGAGTGATGGAAGTAAAGATTGTCCGCTGTCCTTGTAGCAGGTATCCAACAGGTTGGCCACCCAGTAATCAGCACTGGTAACAATCCGAGCAACTCGACGGTCATTGCGCAGGCACAGCAGCATGTATTGACTCGTGTATGCCAGGCTGCCCAGAGGCAACGACAAGCTGTCCTCAATGAGTGGCTTATTATCTGTGTCCTCTGTATTCCCCCAGCCACACTCAGTTATGCCAGTGAGCTGCTTTGAGTACAACCCTTCTGTGAAAACGGTTCCTCGTCCTTCTGATCATCCTTATCCTCCAATATAGTCACATGGCTGGACAGTTATATATCTGGCGGCTGTTGGTATAGGAACCTACTCTCCTAGACACATGTGGACGATGGGCTTGATAATGGTGTGAATGGTCCCTGTTCCTTCTCCTCTTCTTCCTGTGCCACCACCCCATCCATGATCGCCTGAAGTGTTTTTTCAAGGAGGCAGAGAAGTGAGATAGTAACGCTGATGGCATCATCAGCGCTGGCCATGTTGGTGGAGTACTCGAAGTAATGCAACACGACACACACGTCCCGCATGGAGGTCCACTAGTTGGTTGCGAAGTGGTGTTGTTCCACAGAACAACTCACGAGTGTGTGCTGCAGCTGAAACTCCACTAATGCTTGCTGCTGTTTGCACAGTCTCTCCAGCATATGCAAGGTGGAGTTTCACTTTGTTGGTAGGTCTCTTTGAAGCGGTGAGCGGGAAGGCAGAAGTAACGCTGCAGCGCAGACAGGTGAGCAGCAGCAGGGTAACACAACGAAAAAACGCACAGACAGCCTGCACTTTCTGCAGCAGCTCTGACATATCGGTGTAAATTTTAAGGAAGTTCTGCACCATCAAATTCAGCCCAAGCACCAGGCAAGGGATGTGTGTCAAACCTAGAGGTGTTACAAGATTTTGCTTGTTACCGCACACCACGTTGTGGTAGGACATGCGCCAGGATACATTCCGCCTCAGGCTCAGCCGCCACTACATTTACCCAGTGGGCAGTTAGAGAGATATAATGTCCCTGCCCATGCTTACTGGTCCACGCATTGGTGGTTATGTGGACCTTGCCACTGATGGAGTTGTGCAATGCACACCTTATTTTGTCCAAAACATGTTTGTGCAAGTCAGAGAAGGCCCACCTGGAAAAATAGTGGCTGTTGGGAAGCACATACTGTGGGACAGCCATCATTATCAGTTTTTTTAAACAGTCCATCTCCACCAGCCAAAATGGCAGCATTTCAAAGACAAGGAATTTTGAAAAGCTGTCATTCAGGACAAGAGTTCATGGGGGTGTTATGGGGCTACTTTCTCTTTCTCTCTACTGTTTGGGGGATGGACAGCTGAACACTTCAATGGAACAGTGTGGAGAATTAAATTATGAGATCAGTGGAAGGGTTATTGTGCTTCCAAAATAAACAGTTTCATTTAAATATCAAATGTACCTATAGGTCAGGGGTATAAAGTTGCTTGGTAATTTAATTACTGCTGATGGAGCTGACATTTTTTTTACATTCTTTTTTATTGCGTTTTTTAATCCACTTTTTGTATGATGTACGGTATGATGAAAAAGCATAATTTTTTTATATTTTTTACGGTGTTCACTGAAGGGGTTAATTAGTGGGACAGTTTTATTGGTTGGGCCGTTCCAATATCAAATATGTAAAATATTTATATATGGGTACAATGTGTATATATATTGTTAGGGTCTGCGGAACGCACCTAATAGATATAGTAGAGAGGTGCGTTCGCAGCCCGGGGTCCACCGTGCAGGCAAAGCCCGCTGCTAGTAAGATGGCGAAAGTAGCGAACTCTGTTATCCCGCAGAGTCGCTAAAATAAACGCCGTAGCGCGCTGTGGCAGTTAGTGCGAACTCTGTTAATCCCCAGAGCCGCTAACGGGAATGCCACAGCGCAATATGGCGATAAGTACGAACTCACTTAGCTTCAGTGAGCCGCAAAGTAAAACGCTAGGGCGCTGAACCAGCGTTATAAAGCAAACCCTGTTGCGTCACAGAGCCGCTGAGAAAAAGACTGTGTCCTGTTAGACTCACAGGGAACACAGATGACTGCTAAGCGGATTGCAGTCTGAGGTCATGCAGTCAGAACACAAGCAACAATCTCCTCACCGGAGTAGCCGGTATTCTCATGGCGTTTTCAGCCGAGCCCTGAACACGTGCATACAATCTCCTCACCGGAGGTGTCGGTATTCTAGGGGCTTATTTCAGCCAGACCTAACCACATGCATACATGACCTCACTGGCGCAAGCACGTAACAGATTTGATACTAGCGCATGGTGGCCCAGCCATGCCACCCTTTTATAGTAACAGCTACAGGACCTGCCAGAAAAAGGACCAATGAGAAACTGTTCCAAAACACATGTAGTTTCAGTACCTTCCTGGCGGACCAATAGGAGCTGCTGCAGTACCTGAACATGTGACCCCTGATCTCCAATGAGAGATCTTACCCTGGGCATGCTCAGAAGGGGAAACGCAGGACTTCGTCCCAAAGACGTCTGCTCCAGCCCTGGCTATAATAGAAGATCCAGGAGGGGCAGCAGCAAGTCTCTGCACAGTAATGGAATGGGCAATACGCTGGGACCGACATCTCTGCTGAGCAGGCTCCACTGCGGCCAGAGATGGATGGGGGACCGCAGCGAGACTGGTTCGAGACTCCCCTTGTGCAGCAGTGGGAACTCGAACCCTAACATATATTATTTTGTGATTTAAAAAATATAATTTTTTAATTTTTATTTACCTTTTTTTTACTTTTTTTTTTACTTAGTCCCACTATGGGACTTTCACTTTTTTCATTCTGATCGCATACTGTGCCTGGTGACATCGGGTCACCATGGCAACGATCTGCCCCTCTCTATGACGTCGCAGGGCACCGATCTGAGTGCAGAGGGAGCTCTCTCTCTCTGCCTGCCTTTTTAAATGCTGCGATCAATATCATTTGCAGCATTTAGAGGTATAAACTGCCAGGAGCGGTGCGGGCACTGATCCAGGCAGTGAGTGCAGGATTTCAGCTGTGATGTCAGCTGAACACCCAGCGGCGATTGCACGTTTGCTGCTGTGCGCGCAAAATATCCTGGACTTATCCATACACCCATTGTCGGTAAGTGCTTATCAACCTGGACGTATGGATACGTCCAAGGTCATGAAGAGGTTAGAGCAGCAGATGTAACAGACTTTAAACATAATGGTGGCTGGTACAGAGATATGTGAACAGAATGGAGCTTACCACATAGATATAGGAACAGAAAGAAACTACAGCATACATACAGGATCAGAACCAAGTTTACTGCATAAATTTGGTACCAGAACTGAGATTACTACATAAATACAGGAATAGTAAGAAGCTTAATGCATAGATAAGGGAGAAGAACCATTATACTACATGGCTATGGGAACAAAAACAAACTTACTACACAGATACAAGAACAGAACTGAGTTTAGTACATCAATATTGAAAAACATAGATACAGCAACAGAACCAAGCTTACTACATAGATAAGGGAACAAAACCAAGATTACTGAATAAAAATGGGAACAGAACTGAGCTTACTGCATAAATATGGTACCAGTACTGAGCTTTCTACATAGATACAGTAACAGCCAAGCTTACTGAACAGATATGGGAACAAAACTGAGTTAACTAGAAAGATACAGTAGCAAAACCAAGCTTACTGCAGAAATAATGCAACAGAACACAATGTGAGGAAAAAAGTTTGTGAATTGGAAACTGTTATTCTTTATATAGTGAAGAACTTTTGCACACCACTTTTACAAAAATATATATATATTGTGATTTAGTTTTAGAATAATGTTAGGATTCATCTGTTTTTACACTCTGCACTCGTCAAATTATCGTTCCATATGCAGTTTTGCTACTTAAAATCACGTGCCAACTTCTATGTTTCTCAACTGAAACAATGAAAGAAGAAGAGAAAGCAGGTGGCATGTGATTGTTTCTTGCAATTAGGATATGGACCGGTAATTTGACAATCTCAGAGAATGTGAAAACAGCCAAGTCCTAATAGTACATCACACATTAGGAGCTAGAGTGAAATCCTAATAGTGTACAGGTCACCTGTGGTAACTTGTCATCTCGAGAAATGCTATATATCTGCAAATATACAGTCAATCTGCAGGTAAATAACATTTAAAGCCTGGTTAGTCGGCTTACTGGAAAAACTTTGACTACAGGGAGAAAATTAAGTTTTATTCTTCCTAACGATACTTGCTTCCTGTCATAGGGTCGCAGATATTACAGTCATCGCTAACTACAAAGTGAGCATGCTGTAATAACATATCGTCACTTTAATTGTGACATCTTTCAAGTAGCCCAACCTCAGGTTGGACGTCATACATCAACATGGCAGCAACGCATTGCAATCCATAAGCAATCCATAACTGCATCACAGGGGGCTGATGGGAGCTGGTGAGTTCATTCACCGGCCATCATGCTATCTAATGATGCTTTCAATGAATGACAAGGGCATTTAAATACTTAAAATAGCAGCAATAAAGGTGACCTCTGATCTCTGCTGTTACAGGCAGATGCTGGCTATGAATCACAGCTGTCATCTGCCCAGTATGGAGCAGGCTCAGTTCCTGAACCTGCTCCATACAAATATATCCCTATGGTGACATAGTTATATCAAGGGGCGCCATGGAATTAATTTCACTTGTATGATCCTAAAAGTGGAAAGACAAATAGAATTCCCTAACACATGTGAAAAAGCATTTATAGATTGAGTAAATGTAGCAAAATATATGATTACACAATACACCGTTACATAAATGCATCTTACAAAAATACACATATTTACATATGTACAGACATATACACAGACATCAATTGTAGTATCAGGTTGGCCCCATATACATTTGTATTGTATGAACCTACAATTCCCAGTACGTCCTTAACAATGAAAGGATATTCTGATGGTCGTTGTTACCAGTTATTATCAGACTGAAGACCATACAGGAACCACAGTACTGATGAAATGCAGGCAGTATCACAAATAAACATTTCATCCAGGTACTTTAGAGGTGAAATCTCCTACAATTAGGGTTATTCTCTTTTTTTCGTCTTCATCTTGTCCAGACAACCATGATGACTTTTCACACCCACAGCTCTTTTCTGTATAATTTCATTTTTGGTCTTCTGCAATGCATCTAGATACAGTATGGTGCCCTTAAAAAAGAATTATAAAATTCTTGAATATAAATATCTGCTCTACGCTGTGACCCTGAATAAATAATTGCTTCTCACCATGTACTTGCACAAAATATGACCCATAAACTGCCCCTCTTATGGTACCTGCCCTCCAAACTATCCTCTCCTTTCTATCCTGGGCCCCATCTTCAGTGTCCCCTCATCACACACTCCACCTCCTTAGCATACTGTTTCCTACTTGCTGTCCACTGTCCCCACATGCTAAACCCTCTCTGTTATGATTTGGTAGCTGAGTAGAGCAGGCAAAAAAAGGAAATACACCAGAGAGGTTGGAATCTATGGGATTGCAGTACCCTGACTAACCACCACAACTAAAGGCAGCCGTGGAGCGTACCTACGTTGGTCCTAGACGCCTCGTCACAGCCTGAGAAGCTAACTACACCTAAAGACAGAAAGAGGAAAACTATCTGCCCCGGAGCAGATCCCCAAAGAACATAGGAAGCCCCCAAACATGTAATGGCGGTTAGACAAGAGGAAAATACAGAAACAGACAGAAAATAGTATGAGCAAACGTTGGGGCCCAAACTTCCTAAAATAGAAAAGGATAGGAAGGACACTCACTGCAATCCCAAAAAACCCTGAAAAGAACCAACTCCACTAATTACAAAAAATCCTGAGATCACACGACCTCTACCACCTAAATTAGTTCTCTGGTGTAACAAAACTAAACAGCAGCCACTGAAAAAACTGGAAAAGGCAAAAGAACAAACAACAGTGGCTGAACTAAACTGAGAGGAGCACAAGCCCCCGGAGGGGACCCGGCAGACCCCCACAGAAGTGCAGGACAAAAATGCAAAAAGCAAGCACAAAAAACTAAAAGAAGAAAATGTCTTATCTGTTAGCAGAAGATGCAGGCACGAAACAGCAAGCTACAAAGTGAACAGGAATCAAAGATGAGACCAGAACAATTGATCACCGGCAACCCTGATGGGAGGGAACCTCCCTTATATAAGACCAGTCAGTAACACCTGATCGCCAATCTTCACAATCTTCATTGGATAGTTCAGTACTGTTTGTAACCACCAGAGGCAGCTTCTGCTTAGAATTCATTTCTAGCACATTCACAACAGTACCCCCCCTTGAGGAGGGGTCACCGAACCCTCATTTGAGCAACCAGGTCGGTCAGGATGAGCTCTGTGATACGCACGGATGAGTCTCCTAGCATGGATGTCCGAAGCAAACACCCAAGAATTGTCCTCCTGACCATAACCTCTCCACTTAACAAATACTGGAGTTTCCGTCTAGAAAAACGAGAATTCAATATTTTCTCAACCACATACTCCAGATTGCCCTCAACCAAAACAGGGTCAGGAGGCACAGCCATAGGAACCACTGGCTCGACAAACCTCTTCAATAAGGACTTGTGGAACACGTTATGGATCTTAAATGTCCCTGGAAGAAGTAAACGAAAGGAAACAGGATTAAGAATCTCCATGATCTTATAAGGTCCAATGAACCTAGGCTTAAACTTAGGAGATGCAACTCTCATAGGGATATTTCTTGAGGACAACCAGACCAAGTCCCCCACTTCAAACCGAGGACCATCAGTCCTATGCCGGTTGGCAAACCGCTGGGCCCTCTCCTGAGAGAGGGACAACCTCTCCACTACCTGGTCCCAAATCTGCTGCATACGCTCCACAACAGAGTCAACACCCGGACAGACAGAAGCCTCCGTCTGTCCTGAAGAAAATCGAGGGTGAAACCCAAAATTGCAGAAAAATGGAGACATCAAAGTAGCAGAGCTAGCCCTATTATTAAGAGCAAACTCAGCCAAAGGCAAAAAAGAGACCCAGTCATCCTGATCAGCAGACACAAAGCATCTCAGATAAGTCTCCAATGTCTGGTTTGTTCTCTCAGTTTGTCCATTGGTCTGAGGATGAAAAGCCGAGGAGAAAGACAATTGAACACCAAGTTTAGACCAAAAAGTCCTCCAAAATCTGGAAACAAACTGGACTCCTCTGTCAGACACAATGTTCTCAGGAATGCCGTGTAACCGAACCACGTGCTGAAGGAACAAAGGCACCAATTCAGAGGAGGAAGGCAACTTAGGTAATGGCACAAGATGTATCATTTTGGAAAACCTATCACAAATCACCCAGATAACGGTCATTCTCTGAGAAACAGGGAGGTCGGAAATGAAATCCATAGAGATATGGGTCCATGGTCTCTTGGGCACAGGCAATGGCATCAACAAACCACTAGAGCGAGAGCAAGGCTTTGAGCGAGAGCAAGTCCCGCAGGACTGCACAAATTCCCTGACGTCACGAGACAAAGTAGGCCACCAAAAGGACCGACTAACCAAGTCTCTAGTACCAAAAATTCCGGGATGACCGGCCAACGCGGAACAATGAATCTCAGACATCACACTCTTTTTCCACCGGTCTGGGACAAACAATTTCCCAATAGGGCAGCGCTCGGGTTTATCCTCCTGACACCTTTCCAGAGCCAGTCTCAAATTGGGCGAGATGGCGGAAAGAACTACACCCTCTTTCAAAATAACAGCAGGATCAGATAACTCAGGAGAGTCCGCAAGGAAACTCCTCGAGAGGGCATCCGCCTTAACATTCTTAGTGCCAGGAAGAAAGGAAACCACAAAATTAAAACGTGTGAAAAACAAGGCCCACCTGGCCTGTCTAGGATTAAGTCGCTTGGCTGATTCGAGATAAACCAGATTCTTATGGTCCGTGAGGACCACCACCTGATGTTTGGCTCCCTCCAGCCAATGTCTCCACTCGTCAAAAGCCCACTTCATGGCCAATAACTCCCGATTACCCACGTCATAATTACGTTCAGTTGGAGAAAATTTTCGAGAGAAAAAGGCACAAGGGTTACTTTTAGAGGTCTCTGGATCTCTTTGGGACAAAACAGCACCTGCCCCAATTTCAGAGGCATCAACCTCCACCTGAAATGGCAGAGAAACATCAGGCTGCCGTAGAACAGGAGCAGAAGTGAATCTCTGCTTAAGTTCCTGAAACGCAGAGACTGCCTCAGGAGTCCAATTCACCACATCAGAACCCTTTTTGGTCAAATCAGTCAATGGTTTAACAATAACAGAGAAATTACCAATAAATTTACGATAAAAATTGGCAAAACCCAAGAATCTTTGAAGAGCCTTTAATGAAGTAGGTTGGACCCAATCACAGATGGCCTGAACCTTGACCGGGTCCATTTCAATAACAGATGGGGACAAAATGAATCCCAGAAATTAGATCCTCTGTACGCAAAAAAGACACTTTGATCCCTTCACATACAGAGCATTCTCTCTCAAAATCTGGAACACAGTCCGAACATGTTTCACATGAGAGTCCCAGTCATTGGAAAAAATCAAGATATCATCCAAATAAACAATCAGAAATTTATCCACAAAATCCCTAAAAATGTCATTCATGAAGGACTGGAAGACAGAAGGTGCATTAGTGAGCCCAAAGGGCATCACTAGGTACTCAAAATGCCCCTCTGGGGTATTAAATGCCGTCTTCTATTCATCCCCGTGCTTAATGCGAATAAGGTTATATGCCCCCCTGAGGTCAAGCTTGGTAAACCAAGTAGCACTTTTCACCCTGGAAAACAGGTCAGAAATCAAGGGTAACGGATATTGATATTTCACAGTGATATTGTTCAAGAGACGATAATCAATACACGGCCTTAATGAACCATCCTTTTTAGCCACAAAGAAAAAACCGGCACCCAAGGGTGAGGAGGATGGTCTGATATGACCCTTCTCCAATGACTCCTTGATATAAGACCGCATAGCGTCATGTTCAGGTACAGACAAGTTAAAAAGGCGACCTTTAGGGAATTTACTACCAGGCACTAATTCAATAGCGCAGTCATAGCTCCTATGGGGGGGCAAGGATGCAGATTTACTTTCACTAAACACATCAGAAAAATCAGTCAAAAAGTCAGGAACATCCTGAGCCTGGAGGGAGGCAGAAAAAACATGGAGTGTTGGTATTAACACATTGGCAGCCCCAACTGGTTACAGACACAGATTTCCAATCCAAAACAGGATTATGAGACTGTAACCAAGGGAAACCCAGTACGATAATGTCATGCAGATTATACAGCACCAAAAATTTGCAACTCTCCTGATGATCAGGTTCAACCCTCATTATCACCTGAGTAGAGAACTGAGGTTTATTCTCAGCCAAAGGGGTAGAATCGATCCCCAGTAGGGGAATAGACTTCCGTAGGGGTATCAAGGGAAACCCACAACGTTTAGAAAAATCAAAATCCATCAGGTTAATAGCTGCTCCCGAATCAACAGAAGCCTGAGCAGAAAATGTGGACAGGGAGCAAATCAGGGTAACAGTCAACAAAAATTTAGTCTGAACACTACCCAAGACAACTGAACGTGCAAAACGTCTTCCCCGCTTAGGGCAGACTGAAATAGCATGAGAGGCATCACCACAGTAGAAACATAACCCATTGCGTTTACGAAACTCATGACGCTGTGCCCCAGAAGCCACTCTGTCACACTGCATGGGTTCAGAAGCTGGTTCACAAGGCAACACTGTTCCACGCATACCTCTACGCTCACGCAAACGTCTGTCAATTTGAATCGCTAATGACATAGAATCATTGAGACCAGAGGGGACAGGGAATCCCACCATAACATCCTTTACATTCTCTGACAGACCCTTCTGAAAAAGGGCTGCCAAAGCATCGTCATTCCATTTGGTCAGGACTGCCCACCTTCGGAATCTCTGACAGTATAACTCAGCGTCCTCAAGCCCCTGATTTAATGCCAACAAGGCTTTTTCAGCTTGATCAGTGACATTAGGCTCATCGTATAATAACCCCAGAGCCTGAAAAAATGCATCAACATTACTCAAAACAGGGTCCCCAGGTGTCAGGGAAAAAGCCCAATCCTGAGGATCGCCGCGCAGGAGAGAGATGACAATTTGAACCTGCTGTGCTGCGTTCCCTGAGGACTTAGATTTCAAGGCAAAAAACAACTTACAGTTATTTTTGAAATTCAGAAATTTAGCTCGATCCCCTAAAAACAAATCTGGCATGGGAATCCTAGGTTCCACAACAGGCAACCCTGCAAGATAGGTAGCAATACTCCGAACTTCAGTGGCAAGCTGATCCACACGGCCAGACAACTGTGCAAACTCCATTGAGAGAAAAAAAAATCCTCCTCAGCATTCAGAGAAACAGAGGGAAAAAAAAAAAAAATCTCTGACAATCTTCTTTCTTTAACACTATTTTTCCCTTCTGTGAGTACCATACAAATATCAGTTTTTGGGCCGGTGATACTGTTATGATTTGGTATCTGAGGAGAGCAGGCAAAAAAGGAAATACACCAGAGAGGTTGGAATCTATGGGATTGCAGTACCCTGACTAACCACCACAACTAAAAGCAGCCGTGGAGCGTACCTACGTTGGTCCTAGACGCCTCGTCACAGCCTGAGAAGCTAACTACACCTAAAGACAGAAAGAGGAAAACTATCTGCCCCGGAGCAGATCCCCAAAGAACATAGAAAGCCCCCAAACATGTAATGGCGGTTAGACAAGAGGAAAATACAGACACAGACAGAAAATAGTATGAGAAAACGTTGGGGCCCAAACTTCCTAAAATAGAAAAGGATAGGAAGGACACTCACTGCAATCCCAAAAAACCCTGAAGAACCAACTCCACTAATTACAAAAAAACCTGAGATCACACGACCTCTACCAACTAAATTAGTTCTCTGGTGTAACAAAACTAAACAGCAGCCACTGAAAAAACTGGAAAAGGCAAAAGAACAAACAACAGTAGCTGAACTAAACTGAGAGGAGCACAAGCCCCCGGAGGGGACCCGGCAGACCCCCACAGAAGTGCAGGACAAAAATGCAAAAAGCAAGCACAAAAAACTAAAAGAAGAAAATGTCTTATCTGTTAGCAGAAGATGCAGGCACGAAACAGCAAGCTACAAAGTGAACAGGAATCAAAGATGAGACCAGAACAATTGATCACCGGCAACCCTGATGGGAGGGAACCTCCCTTATATAAGACCAGTCAGTAACACCTGATCGCCAATCTTCACAATCTTCATTGGATAGTTCAGTACTGTTTGTAACCACCAGAGGGAGCTTCTGCTCAGAATTCATTTCTAGCACATTCACAACACCTCTCTATACCACCATCGCCCCTACACTACCCAGTCTCTGTTCCCTCACACTTTTCTCATCCCATCCTGGCTCTTCACACCAATCCCCTAAATAGTCTCCTCACACTTCCCACACCACTCTCTATACAGTCTTCTTACACATTTTCCCCTTGCTCTCCATACTGTCTTCTCATACATCCCCCTCCCCATTTTGTTCCCGCACCCAATCCCCCCTGGTCTCACTCACCATACTATTTCTTGACACATTGTCCCCATTCAGCCTCCTCAAATTTATCCCACGCCTCTCTCCTAGGTCAATTAGGATTACTATAATTATTAATATTTGCCAATGTCAGAATAATGAGAGAATGTTTTAAGGCAATGTTTTTAGCCCCAACCCTAACCCTAGCCCCAGCCCTAACCGTAGCCCAACCCTAACCCTATCTCTAACCCTAACCATAGCCCAACCCTAACCCTAGCTCTAATCCCAAGCCTAACCCAACCTTAACCCTAGCTCTAACACCAGCGTTAACCGTAACCCTAACCCCAACCCTAACTCTAACTGCAAAGAATGGAAAAAAGACGGATTTTGGTAAGAACTTACCTGTAAAATCCTTTTCAGCGAAGAAGGAAGGGAGACACACCATAACTAGTGGGTAGGCGGAGCCCCAGATAGGATCAATACCTCAGATTAGAAAGCGTGTTGACCGGCCCCTCCAGCTCGGGCTCCTCCTACTCAGCTCTTCAGTAGTACCAAAGCTTAAGGAAGAACAATATCACCAGCGAAGCAACATAACCCCTTCTGAAGGACTTCAGAGAAAAATACAAAAGTACAGGTTATGCATGCATTTGGCAAAGAAAAACCACACAGTCCCAGGTACTACTCACTGAACCTGACTACTGCGATAAGCTGGCAATGCTGGAACAGAGCCGTAGCGCGTCGACCTCAGCTCAGAAAATCGCTATCAGAGAAGGGCCACGCTGCTTCTGTAAATATAACAACACACTTCTGCCATGGGAGGGATGTGTGTCTCCCTTCCTTCTTCGCTGAAAAGGATTTTACAGGTAAGTTCTTACCAAAATCCGTCTTTCAGCTGCAGATGAAGGAAGGGAGACACACCATAACTAGTGGGACGTCCCAAAGCAGTCCAAAAATTAGGGTGGGAAAAAAACCAAAAGAGGCAGAAACCCAACAACCTAGATAAATGCGCAACAGGCGCCAAATACAAGTTAACTTAAAACTTAGATTACCGCTGCCTACAAGACCCTACGTCCTAAGGCCGCATCAGCGGAAGCACTGACGTCCACCTTATAAAACTTTGTAAATGTGTGGACGGAACGCCAGGTCGCCGCTCGGCAGAGCTGAGCTGCCGAAGCCCCTTGATGAAAGGCCCACGATGAAGCCACAGCCCTCGTGGAGTGAGCTCGAACCTTAATCGGGCAAGGTTCGCCTTTAAGACGGTAAGCCTCCAAAATGGCTGACCAAATCCAACGAGCTATAGAGTCCTTGGAAGCTCATTGACCACGTCTACGACCTGCTGGAATCACAAACAGAGAATCTGACTTCCTAAAACCTTGAGTAACAGACAGATAGAACTTCAAGGCCCGCACTAAATCCAATTTGTGCAAATCTCGTTCCTTTGCATTCCTCGGGCCCGGACAAAGTGAGGGCAACACAATATCCTGGTTAACATGAAACTGCGACACCACCTTAGGTAGAAAGTCGCCCCGTGTGCGAAGGCGAGCAAGAAAGGAAAGGCGGCGAGCAAGAAAGAGCTGCCAACTCAGAAACCCTTCTTAAAGAGGTTACCGCCACTAAGAATGCAACCTTCCAAGAAAGTAACGAAAGGCTAGTAGAACCCATAGGCTCAAAGGGCACATGCTGAAGAGCCTCCAAGACAAGGTTGAGTCTCCAAGGAGACACAGGTGCCTTCCGCGGTGGAAACTGACGGGTTACTCCTTGAAAAAAAGAACGCACGTCCCTACGCGAGGCGATAGCCTTCCGAAAAAGCACGGACAAAGCAGAAACCTGACCCTTCAGAGTGCTAACTGCTAAACCTTTGTCCAACCCGTACTGTAGAAAAGCCAACAGATTGGGAATGGAAAAAATCCTCGGATTCCTTGAGGAACCCGAACACCACGAAAAGAAGGCTTCCCAAGTTCTGTGATAAATCTTAGTAGTGGCCGGACCTCTAGCAGCTCGCAGAGTGGCAATGACTGCAGCTGAGCTCTACGGTCAATATTTCGGTCTCAAGAGCCACGCCGTCAAACGTAGAGACTTCAAGTCCGGATGACGAACGGGCCCCTGGGATAACAGGTCCGGGCGAAGAGGAAGTGGAAATGGCGGAGCCGCCAAGAGCGACACCAGTGTCGAGAACCACGTCCTCCTTGGCCAATCCAGGGCTATCAGCATAGCCGGAATTCTCTCCAGTCTGATGCGACGCAGCACCAGAGGAAGTAAGGAAATTGGCGGAAACACATAGACCAGTTCGAAATGGTCCCACGGAGCTACCAGAGCATCCACTGCCACAGCCTTCGGGTCCTTGTACCTGGATATGAAGGTTGGTAGTTTGGCATTGAACCTGGATGCCATCAAATCCACTTGGGGGGTTCCCCAACAGGAGCACAGTAGTGCATACATTTCCGGATGGAGACTCCATTCTCCAGGATCCATCTTCTCGCGACTGAGGAAGTCCGCCGTGGTATTCTGGACTCCTGGAATGTGGATCGCAGAGAT
The DNA here is from genome assembly GCA_033576555.1 of Oophaga sylvatica. Taxonomy (NCBI): domain Eukaryota; kingdom Metazoa; phylum Chordata; class Amphibia; order Anura; family Dendrobatidae; genus Oophaga; species Oophaga sylvatica. Next base: position 336,159,362 of record JARQOD010000001.1, on the reverse strand, counting down.
GGCTGGAACCCTGGTCTCGGCCCATAGCAGGATCCGAGACACCTCCATCATGAGCCTGGAACTCCTCGTCCCGCCTTGGTGATTGATATACGCGACCGCCGTCGCGTTGTCTGTCTGCACTCGGACTGGCAGACCGCTCAAAGGGACCGTCCAGTGTTGGAGGCAAAGAAAAATTGCCCTCAATTCCAAGATATTGATCGGTAGAATAGACTCTTCCGATGACCATACTCCCTGGATCCAAAGGTCGTTCCAGACACCCCCCCAGCCCGTCAGGCTGGCATCGGTGGTTATGACCGACCACTTCGGAGGGAGGAAAGATTTCCCCAGGGATAACGCTTCTGGACGTAACCACCATTCTAGGGATTCCCGTACCCTGTGAGAGATGATGATGCTGCAATCCAGCGAAGCCTGCGATCGATCCCAACGACTCAGAATGAGCCTCTGGAGGGCCCTGGAATGAAACTGGGCAAACGGAAGTGCCTCCATGGACGCCACCATCAAACCCAGGAGGCGCATACACTTCCGAAGGGACATTGCTGTCGAAGACTTCATAGTCTGTACATGTCGAAGTAGACATGTCCGCTTGTCTGGGGGTAGGGACACCACTGCCCGTACCGTGTCGAAATGCATCCCTAAAAACAGGATTGACTGAGACGGCTCCAGAGATGACTTCTTCCAATTGACCAGCCACCCGAAATCCTCCAGAAGCTGAAAGGATAGGTTGCGAGCCGTCACCGCCTCCTCCTTTGAGGATGCCACAATCAAAAGATCGTCCAGGTAGGGAAAAATCGCAACCCCCTGTCTTCGAAGAATTGCCATGAGAGGCGCCAGAATTTTTGTAAAAACTCTGGGCGCCGAGGCCAAGCCGAATGGCAGAGCCACAAACTGGTAATGGTCCTGACCTATGGCAAAACGAAGGAAGCGCTGATGAGTCCTTCCGACGGGAACATGCAAATAAGCGTCGCGAATGTCGATTGACACCAAAAAATCGTTCTGCGACAGGGCCGCCACCACGGAGCGAAGTGACTCCATGCGGAATTTTTGGGTGTGGACATGCCGATTCAATCTTTTGAGATCCAGAATAGGACGAAATTTGTCCTCCTTTTTGGGAACCACAAAAAGATTGGAATAAAATCCTCTTCCTTGGTCCTCCGGCGGTACCGGTATTACCACACCCTTCTGCAGAAGGGAGTCGACCTCTCGCAGCAGAGCGGTAATTAACTCGGGCTCTGACGGTGTGCGAGACTGGCAAAACCTGTCCGGAGGTCGAGACGAAAACTCTATGAAATAGCCTGCCGACACTACCCGCGTTACCCAGGTGTCCGGAATGCGGGAAACCAAGTCACTTTGAATTGGAGCAGGCGACCCCCCACTCGAGAGCCCTCGAATGGAAACCTGGCGTCAGTCCGCCTTGGTGGGCTTCTTGTCAGTCTCCCGCTTGTCTTGACGGAAACTTGATTTCCAGGGAGTAAGGGATTTCTGAGTGAACTTTTTTCCTGAAAAAGAGGGACGACCCGATCCCCAAGAGGACTGACCGAATCGTCCCTTGGAACGAAAGGATCGCCGGCCACCACCGGCACCAGTCCTGCCAGGCGCAGAAGCCGTAGCCCTTCGCTGTGGTAAGGCTGCTTCTTTCGTCTTTGCCTTGGCAATCAGCTCTGAGAGATCAGATCCAAAAAGCTGACTACCCTTGTAGGCTAGAGACAGCAAACCTTGTTTTGACACTGTGTCCCCAGTCCACTGTCTAAGCCACAGTGCTCTTCTGACTGTGACCGCCGAAGCTTGCGCCCTGGACAACAGAGATGCAGTATCCAGACCTGCATCATAGCTATAAGAAACTGCAGTCTCCAATAAACCGAGAAGTCCATCTATCTCGGATAACGGAGATCCATTTTGCAACGCCGTTCGTATACGGTCCAACCAGCACAGGGAAGCCCTACAAGCACACATGGATCCTAGCACCGCTTTGAATCCATGACCCGAGGCCTCGTAGTTGGATTTCGCTGCCATCTCCGTTTTTCTGTCTAACGGTTCCTGCAGACTTGCCTTCCCTTTAACAGGGAGCAATGAGGATTTACTAAGCTGGGATAAAGGAACATCCACTTCAGGAGAAAAATCCAATTATCCGTCAACTCCGTAGAACACGGATATAGTGCGTCAAAAAAACGTGTTCCTTGAAAACGTTTATCTGGACACAGGCATTCCTTCTCCACTACTTCATTAAGCTCATCTAGAGCTGGCAATGTCGCTCGTGACTTACGGTACTCTTGGTACATTCGAGGTGACTTACCAGGACGTGTAGTTACCTCCTCCGGCAACTGTAACGCCTCCCTCATGGCTTCAATAAAAGCCTCTGTTCGGTCTAAAGAGACAGAATGTCCCTGCCGATCCTTATCTGAACCGGATAACTCCCCATCTGAATTTGAAGGGGAACCCTGACCGCATTCCATATCAGAGAGGTCTGATTCGCTACGTGGAAATGATGAAACCGGCCTGTGTCGCTTCCTTCCATGAGAGGATCTAGCTGACACCCAATGACCTAAAAGGTCAGAAAGGCCATCAATAGAGTGAGCGATGGCATCCAATTTGGCATCGCTGTGACCTCCAATTGCTGCGCTTGACGTCGAGGCCTGCGTGTCAGACTCGCGTGACTGATTCTGAAGCAGATTTGGCACACGGTCCGCACCTTCTGGACCCTGATCCAACATGTCCCTCACACAGTATAAGGCAGGTCAAAGCCTGTCAGCAATTATGAAAAAAAGTGTGGCTTCTCAAGCGAACGCAGCAAGCACGCTGAAGGGTTAAAGCCCTTAGTGAGAGAGCTACCCCAGCTGTATCAGCTGAATATTCAGCAATATAATTAACTCTTACAAGTTCTGACCCCAAACTGGGATAGAACCTGTGCGGCTGTTGAAAAGGTTAACCCTTTAAAAGGGGTTAATATCGCCGACTCCCCACTACTCCCTTATTAATAGAAGGGGTGTGCGAGTCCCATGGCAAAATAAGGTCTCTATATAAGACCGCAGCTGCAAGATAACGCTATCTGTATTTTCTCTACAGATAGGTTCTGCGCTGTGGGGGTGAGAGCGTTATCACTCACCCAGCTGGTCGCGGTGATGTAAATGTGATACGAGAGGAGCGGAGCAGGAAGGAGCCCGTGGAGCCTTTTTGTAATGGCCGCTGCGCTGAGAGGAATCTGAAGAGAAGCGCCTAATCGCGCGCTTCTGTGACAGAAAAGCCGGGAGCGTGAAGCCACGCCCCCCGCCGGCTCAAAAAAAGAGCGCAAACTCCTTCGCTCTCTGCTCCCCCCTGTCCTGCAGGCGTCTGCCTGCGGACAGAATACAGTCACCAAACATGTATTTCACAAGTAACAGCGGCTGCCGCAACAGCCGCTGAAAGCACTCACACACACTTTAATAAAAATGTGAGGTAAAAATGTGAGGTACTCACCAGCCGAGCGCCACAGGGACCCCCAGGGGTTTCTGGCGCTATGCCCATGCTTCCCACCAGGGCGGGGGACGCAGTGACCCCTGTGCGCAGTTTGCGCCCCCGCCAGGGAAGCCATCCTAATCCCCCCGGGCCGGCAGGGTTCTGCAGGGACCACCATTAGGGTAATACAGATCCGCCAAGGGAGAGGTTGGGGTACAGCAGCGCTGAGACCCCTGAGACCTCTAGACCACTCTGGTGATCCAAGTCTCTTGTCCGATAAAAAATAATAAAATCTTCTGAGGAGCTGCTTCCAGCAGCGACCGTCCTCTGAGACCTCAAATTTTAGACTGAAGAGCTGAGTAGGAGGAGCCCGAGCTGGAGGGGCCGGTCAACACGCTTTCTAATCTGAGGTATTGATCCTATCTGGGGCTCCGCCTACCCACTAGTTATGGTGTGTCTCCCTTCCTTCATCTGCAGCTGAAATATATATTTTTAATTTTATTACGTTTACCTGACAAAGGGGATGACAAGAGGGAGTTGATTTACTATTTTTTTAGTTTTTATTTTGATCACTGTGATGAGGTATATCATAGTGATCAAAATTAACCAATAGGCGGCGCACTGCGCATGCACCCGCTATTTTCTTCCAGGAAGAAGACGCGGAGGGCCGGGGGACGGAGCAGGAAGGCCCGGGATGGCGGAGGTACCAGTGGGGCTCGGGGGACCCCATTCCTCTCTTCTCTGGTATGCTAGATCATATTGGAGGAGATTGGGGATGGTAAAAACTGACCCAGATCATGTTCTCCGGGGTCTCGGCGACCGACGCTGGGGGGCACTATACCCTTATTTCTCAGCACCATTAAAAAGCGGCGCTGAGGAATAAATACCCTTAACTGCCACCATTAAAAGGCATATCGGTGGTTGTTAAGGGGTTAAAGGTGCAGCACCGGCCCGGCTACTGCATGTGGAGTTGCTCAGGGGGCATTTGCCCCCTAGCTCATTCCACCACTGGTTAAAAGGATTTAGTATGAACCAAAAATTGTTCCGAATTAAATTTATGAAAACTTTCTTAATATACTGTAGCCTTTCCGGGGGTTTTAGCTCTGAGATCGCTGTCTGGGTAGACAGAATGGCATGGAAACAGTTCATTCAGACAGCAATTATGGTAAAAACTGGCCGCAACCAGTTTTATTAAAGTCCACAGCAAACAGATAAAACAAAGCATAAACAAAAGACCTAGGCTTGTCTAGCCACTAATTACACTTATGTAATGTCCCTTTCTATCAGGAACCCAGACTCTATCAGTCTGTGCCCAAAACAACACATATGATATATGGTACCAGTATGGAGTCTCCCAGATACTCCTCCTTATGTCTGAAGGTCCACCCGACTTCCAGACTTGAGAAAGATCCACTCCTATTCAGTAGTCATTATCCTGGAGGTTCACAGAGACACTCATGTGTCCGGGGTACCTCTAACCCAGACTGAGACGGCTCCCCTCCTCTTCAGTAATCATCAGCATGGAGGTTCACAGAGACACTCCTGTGTCCGGGGTCCTTCCTGCACCCAGACTGAGACGGCTCCCCTCCTCTTCAGTAATCATCAGCATGCATTCTCACAGAGACTGCTTCCTTGTGCCAGGACACCTCTCTGTGTCCAGGCTGAAGACAGCTCTAACACTCTTGGAGACTGTTTCTTGTGCCAGGACACCTCCCTGTGTCCAGGCTAAACTAGCTCTCAGATTGTGTTTGCAGACACCTACTTCTGGTCTCCTAATCAAGACCTGAGTAGTTTCAGGCCTGTGCTGCAAGTGTGTGCTGAATGTGAGGTGTAGTGACCTTTCTCTACCACTAGGTTTACAAAGCCACACATTTCCCTTATACCTAGGTGAAATGTACACCCCATTCAACACATATTCACTCACTGTCTCACATATCCCCTCCCTCTTCTCCAGACCGGAGGGCTGGTCATCCAGACCGGAGGGCTGGTCAACAATCCAACAGAGACAGTGAACTCCGGACCAGTCATGGCCCTCACCAGCTTCATCTCCACCACTGTCACTTGTATCTTCACCTGAGTCATAGCCAACATCAGCTTTCTCTTTATCTGAAGCATCCGCACTACCCTGTACCCTCCCAGGCCTATACTCTCTGCGGGCCTCGGGTACCCTGCACGGTTTCATCTTGACCTTAGGGCCGGGCTCATTTTCGATATAGTGCCTGGCCAGAGAAGTACGACCCGACACATCAGAACACTTCTGCTGACTCTTCCTCAGAAACTCACGTACCTCCTGTCCCTGGTACACTGACCCTGTGTCACCAGCTGTCACAGAAGGTATAGGGGGTTTTTCACTTTTCTCCAGTTCCCCACTTTCAGGCTCTTCTGGCAAGACATGCCCAGAAGCCCCACCGTCCGTCCCACACTCTACTTCTTCAGTCACATCTGGCTCACTGTCAGGGCTATACCCTTCATTTTCATTCATATCCTGCTCACTGTCAGTGTCACACAATTCATTTTCACTCACATCCTGCTCACTGTCAGGGTTATACAATTCATTTTCATTCACATCTTGATCTGGAACCTTAGTTAACATGTCATCCACAACATTAACTGCACCATCTGGTCCCTCAAGTATGTGACTATGTGACAACCCCAGCACTACACTTCTATATAGTTCAGGTACTAGGAGCTGACTCACAACCTCTCCCTGGACTTCAGTGTTTATGGCAACATGAGAGAACCTCTCCTCAGAGTCAGGCTCCTGGGAAACCTCATTTAGAACAATCATATTTTCCTGTGCTGTTTTAAGAGAGGGTTCTCGCCACTGCTCACTCTCAAAACCGACACAGGCAAGTCAGGGACACTCGGTTCCCGAGAACCACCATCCTCGTCTCCCAACATCACCTGCAAAGGAATTTCATCACTATCACAGCCATCATTATTATCAACATCATATCATGACTATGATCAGCATTATCATCACTATCATTATCAGCATCAGCACCATTTTCATGGTCATCATCATTATCAGGATCATCATCATCATTAGCATTATCATCATCATTATCACATAATTTTAACATCCCACTAGCATCGTGTTCCGCCCCTCGGGACTGCGTACCCTCAGTAGGGGCTTCATCACACTGTCCATCAGAATCACCCTTCCCCCAGAGATCCTTAGACCGGGGAAAGTCATTACCCAATATAACGGGTGGCACTAGGGTCTTCACTACCCCACTTCACATGAAACCTCCCCGAGTTTGGGGACCAAGTCCACGGCAGTCTCTGGGTAGACTTTGGTGTCTCCATGGATGCACACCATACTCAGGTGCTTATCAGGGATGAAGTCCCTATCAATCAGGCTGTCACATACGGAAGTCACTGGACTCTCTGAGTCCAAGAGGGCCTGCGCTGAGCAAACCATTTGTAACCACCGGGGACACCTGTGGTCCAGTCTCTTCGGTTGCGGTGGTCACACACACAGGTTCTGCGCAGAGAGAGAGGGATCTGCCAACATCACGGCACATAGGCTCCCCCTCTAGTGGACAGTTGGCTGCAATTTCACGACATCTCCAACACTGTCCATCACACTCTTCCACCCACATGTCCCCTATAGCTGGAACGCTCTTACCGCGAGAGTTCAGCGTCCGGGAACTCTGAAGCGACGACCTCTCAGACGGCTGTACCTCAGGAGGACGTGCTCGGGTGTAGCGGTTCACTATCACCTTTTCAACTCCATAATCAGGTTTGCTGACTGCAGACTCCCAACTGTATCTCCAGTCACGAACTCCCCTGGCACGGGCTGTCACCGTAACACTCAGCCGGGTACGAATCTCCACTTTCATCTTAGCATAGTCTTGGCTGTCCTGCTCGCTCAGGTCAGCATATGCCCTTTGGGGCTCTCCAATCAGATATGGTGCGACCATCATGGCCCATTCAGATAGGGGCAGATTCTCCTTCTCTGCCAGTCTCTCAAACCTAGTGAGATATACCTCCACATCATCACGAGGTGTCATCTTTTCCAAGGACCGTCTTACCGCCCTCTTCACAGCGGACAAGTCAGGTGACTTTGCAACATTACTTTGGGACGATGCACCACAAGTCCCCTGCAGTGCTGCAACCTGCTCAAAAAACAACCGGTTATTCTCCTGCTGCTGCTGCAGGATTTGCTGCTGGTACTGCTGCATTTGCCGCTGGTACTGCAGGCGCTGCTGCTCCATGCTCTGCTGCATGCTTCGCTGGGCCTGTACCAGGTACTCAATGAGCTCCTTCACACGGCCGGACTTATCTGTCTGAACCACGGCAGTCTTATGTTGCACATTAACTTGCGCCATTTGTTCAAACAGCGCCTCCATGCTGTCATCCATGCTGTCAGACTTCTCTGTCTTAACAACGGCAGTCTTCACTCAAGACATACACACTACACAGCTTTTTTCCACAGAAAATTCAGCCTTGCTGTGCAACCACTTTTTTTTTTTTTTTTTCCTTTGCAAAGTCTATTAGGGCTACTGTCTCTTTAAGACTGCTCCACAAACTTTTCTTTTGCTGCTGCACATTCCACAGTCATTTTCACAACAAGTTCAGCTTTGCTGTGCATACATTTCTCTCTGCAGACCCTATCAGGGCCACTGTCTCTCCAAGACTGCTCCAAACAGACGTTTCTGCTGACACACACTTTTTTTTTTTTCTGTTGCTATTTCAATAGACTTCACCTTTAATGCTGTCTCTCGCCACTGTGCTGCATGCACACTCCAGCACTAACTGTACCAGGCCCTGCGCTGCCCCAGCATTCTCCACCAATTGTAGCCTTTCCGGGGGTTTTAGCTCTGAGATCGCTGTCTGGGTAGACAGAATGGCATGGAAACAGTTCATTCAGACAGCAATTATGGTAAAAACTGGCCGCAACCAGTTTTATTAAAGTCCACAGCAAACAGATAAAACAAAGCATAAACAAAAGACCTAGGCTTGTCTAGCCACTAATTACACTTATGTAATGTCCCTTTCTATCAGGAACCCAGACTCTATCAGTCTGTGCCCAAAACAACACATATGATATATGGTACCAGTATGGAGTCTCCCAGATACTCCTCCTTATGTCTGAAGGTCCACCCGACTTCCAGACTTGAGAAAGATCCACTCCTATTCAGTAGTCATTATCCTGGAGGTTCACAGAGACACTCATGTGTCCGGGGTACCTCTAACCCAGACTGAGACGGCTCCCCTCCTCTTCAGTAATCATCAGCATGGAGGTTCACAGAGACACTCCTGTGTCCGGGGTCCTTCCTGCACCCAGACTGAGACGGCTCCCCTCCTCTTCAGTAATCATCAGCATGCATTCTCACAGAGACTGCTTCCTTGTGCCAGGACACCTCTCTGTGTCCAGGCTGAAGACAGCTCTAACACTCTTGGAGACTGTTTCTTGTGCCAGGACACCTCCCTGTGTCCAGGCTAAACTAGCTCTCAGATTGTGTTTGCAGACACCTACTTCTGGTCTCCTAATCAAGACCTGAGTAGTTTCAGGCCTGTGCTGCAAGTGTGTGCTGAATGTGAGGTGTAGTGACCTTTCTCTACCACTAGGTTTACAAAGCCACACATTTCCCTTATACCTAGGTGAAATGTACACCCCATTCAACACATATTCACTCACTGTCTCACAATACATATGTTTTTTTTACATAAGCACTTGTGATCTCAGATGTCACTAAAACATACAGCATAAATTCGTTACTTCATAATTTTTCTTGTTATGACTTCTCAGCCTCTATGTTCTGAGTAGTACCCACTTTTGAGACACTACATAGCTGTTGACTTGACCTTCTGCTTCCTATGCAAGGTAGGGAAGTAATATAGGGAGCAGGAAATAGTTGAACCAGCTGATTTGGTATGTGGGCCTCTGGGCTCTCCTCTGACAGAAGATGTCAGAGGAGGGAAGGATGCGGCCTACTTAATTTCAATGACTGAACCTTTTGTTTTCCCTGGTGATAAGCTGATGACAGAGAAGTCCAACAGCAGCTCTCTCATAGGGAACATAGTAACTACGAGTAAAGTTGAACACTCCTGAGAATTAGGAGAGATAGCTATCAGACAGTTTATCCAAGAGCTTTGTAATGTGCATGGAGTCACTGTAGAGGCAGACTGTACACTTTAGATAGCTGGCTTGTCTCGTCTGGCAAACAGTTATTCTTCCTGACCTGCTATACTCGTAAATGATGAAAAAAGGGAAACATTTTCAAAACATTTCGATTTATTCTGTAGCAACTATGAGCACCACACACGGAAACACACTCAATTAGATACCTTGACATGTTAGCATGATGTTAGTAATGGCTCTCTGAGGAATGTTTTGCCATGCGGAATGTGCTTGGGCATACAAATCATCAAGATCAGCTGCTGGCAGCTCCCTTTACATTTGCCAACCAGTGATGTCCCAGATATGCTCATTGTGAGACAAGTTTGGAGACGATGCAGGCTATGATAGCATATTTAGATCATGCAGGCTGATCACAATAGCACAAGAAATATGCAGCCTAGTGATGTTGTGTACGTACTTATCATTAACATGTCTATCCATCCTGTGATTTCCATAATTACATGACTTTTCCATCTTGGTGTTGCAATTTAAGAGAGTATTTAATTGTAGGATTTGATTTATATTCTGAAAAAACATCAGTTTGGCAATACCTGAACACTTTGCCAACAAATGGAAATAGAACTCATTCATTTTAAATGATTCAGTCTTCACCTAAATTTCTGCTTGGGGGTTAAATATTTAGACAAAGTCACTTTGTTGCTCTGAAAAATTGTTCCTTTAAGCTGTAGGCTATACATTTCTCATTTCAACTTTTCTTTCCTTTTTCTGTAGAACATTCCTTGATGATTAATATAGCAACAGGCCATAAATGACAGCAATACCTTATTTAGATAATGTATGGCATTACTTTTAGCAATTTGTATTCCTACTTAATTTTGGTAATATCCTGATGGCTTTCTAAAAATCAATTGAAAAGCTTTATCGACAAAAGAAAAACTACAGGATCGTATAATAAGGCATGATGGGTTATTAGTGAGGATTGCTGCTGGCATCTAATTAAAAGTAGATGTTTTAAATAAATCCACAAACTAAATACTCAGGTTGAAGCAAAACAGATGGATGTATAAATTCTGTAACATCAGCACAATTGAAAATAATGATTAATAGTCATATACCAATTTCAATACAAAAAAATATCTTTTTTTAATAGCAAAAATGACATAAAAATTAAATTTAAACAAGTGAAGCAGAATGTACACTAATATATACAAAAACACAGTCAATCAAATATCTGGATGGATATACTGTATGAATATATCAAGCAAATAGCCAAAGTGATATCTCCTGGTTTACTAGTAGAACAAAAATATGATATCTAACGCCCAAAATAAGTGTAATTAAATACCCATATCTATCCTCTCCTGCTGGTGCCCACCTTCACTTGTGGCATTTCAGAAATTCTGCTTCATTCTTAAATGTGAACAAATAAAGTATTTGTTATGCTAACTTAAAAAATAAATTGTGCTTTACAGACATCATCATCTTATTGGGGCTCATAATCTAAATTCAGTAAATCTTTGGAGTGTGGGAGGAAACCCACACAAATACAGGAGAACATACAAACTCCTTGCAGATGTTGTGCTTGGTGGGATTTGAACCCAGGACCCCTACTCTGCAAAGCAGCTGGGCTAACCACTGAGCCAGCATACTGCCCAAAAGAGCTGGTTGTAAATATTAGAGGAGGCCTTTTTCCACTACTATCAACAATTCTGCTGCCAAAAAATCCCTTTGTATCATCTTCTCCTCTAAGCACAGTGAACTAACCTTTTCTATACATAAGCTTTGGTAAACACTTGACATTTTCACTTATCTTTGAAAATCCATTTTCCAATTCTAATCTATTGCTTTCCATTCTCCAATACACAAACATTTGCGTAAGTAACTTGTACTTATCCTATGACAGTAGCAACTCACTTCTCTAGTACCATAATCCATTGATTCAGTTGCTTCCCTTATCAATATCTCAAATCATACACTGACACACAAAACACTTTTAAGAGGTACTGCAGGACTGTTGAAACTAAATGGAAAACCATAGTTGGTTTATATTATAAATAAAGGTTGAGATGTATATTTTAGTATGCTGGATGACATGCATTTATATTCTGAAAGAGTAACCGTTGTTTTAACTTTAATTTTTTCTCACAAACTTTCTCATGCAGCGAGCTGTGACGTCAGTGAGGTGACCGGAGTTAATCGGCTACGAACTTCAGTCACCTTACTGATGTCAGCTTTCAGCACAAAAGCTGCTTTTTCACTCTCAGTTCAGTGTCTCCTGGATGCCGCGCTGTGCGGTGGAATTTTATGTCACCACTCAGTAATGCATCCAGATGTAGCTGACTTGGGCTAGTCATGCGATATTTGGATTATCGGCGGACAGGTGAGGATTTATTTGCTTTGTTATTTTTATTTGGATATTAATAAATGGGTACAAGAGGGTCGAGGAGTGTTTTTTTTGCTCTGTGTGTATTTTTTTACTTAAACTGATGGGGTTTGTAATGTGGGTGTCTTATAGATGTCTCTCCATTACTAACCGCTGGACTTGATGTCAGCTGACATTATAAAGCTGACATCAACCCCAATACTATTACGCCACTTGCCACCGCACTAGGGCAAGTGGCAAGAGCCAAGGCTAAGTGCCAGATTAGGCGCATCTTCCTTCCTAGGCTATTACTATTAGCCCGCAGCTGCCTGCCTAGTTTTTGCTGGTTATTAAAACTAGGGGAGAACCCATATCATTTTTGGGGGGTCACCCCTTGTTAATAACCAGTAAAGGCTAAGTTGACAGCTGTGAGCTGATATTAATAGCCTGGGAAGCTACATGTTTACTACCCCTTTCCCAGACTATAAACATCAGCCCCCAGCTGTCGGCTTTCTCTCAGCTGATTAAAAAGTTAAGAAAAATACGGTGGAACCCACACCATTTTTTCTTTTAATTCTTTAATTAGCTAAATATATGTACAGTAAGCTACATACACACTGCAACTAATTATATATCTCAATGACATTTTTATAGCTATCTATTCTATTTATCTATTCTATCTATATGCCCTGTGCTCTTTTTTCTCTCGCACCCATTGACTATCATTGGTTAGTCTCGGCCATACGCAGCATTCTGCTAATACTTCCTCACCCCAATTCCAACTTGCAGATGAGTACTACCTAATTGGCTGACATTGTAGCCAGTGCAATGTGAGTTTTTCTCACATTGCATTCGCCGAGTTTAAAAGCAGATGTGACCGAATCCTAAATATGTAGTACTAGACAAAATTAAAGGGAATGCAGATGTGGTTCTCTTAGCCTGTGAGCAAGACTGCAGGCAGCGGTGTTCTGTCCACAGAGAAGGAATCCAAAATCTGCAGCACTGTAGCTGCTGTGAAAGTGCAACTCCTGACATGTATTGATAATGTCAGGCAATCATGAAGCTTTCAGAGAATGTTGGTAATTTCAGTTTTACAACAGGACGATAAAAAAAGAACTTTTTTATCTTTATCTTTATTTATATTTTTATATAAATTAGCAAGGAGAAGGAAAATGAACCAAAATATAAAGTTAGCACAAAGTCTCTAGTTATATCGACCAAAGATGGAAGCAATACATGCATGCACACTGTTCCATTAAATCTCAAGCAAATATCATTTTTATTGAGGAGCAACAAGGAGAGGTCATCAACGTCAAGTTGTGCAATACTCATAAAATGTAATGCTCAGACAAAACCAACAGGAATGAAAAATAAATATTTCAGAAAAAGAAGACATTCATATTTTTTGTTTGACTGGATGCATTTAGTAATCACATGGAAAATGTTTCCTTTCTTTGCCAAACTAAAGGATCAGTATTATTACAATGTGACAAATTCCCTTTGCTTGAAAGGGCAGAGACCCTTATTTGTCAGGCATGTGTTACTTATTAGGCTGTGTGCTCTAGTTTCAATACAATTAGTGTTTTATTGTCAGGACATCATCACTAGAAGACTACATCTCATGTGCAGCCCAGTCAGGCTAATTTGTGTACCGCCCCCATCACTGATTTGCTGACAACGTACAGTGTACACAGGAAGTTGCCAATCAGTGCTGTGGGTGGGGTTATAACAGGATCAACATTCTGAGAACTGCTAGATCTGCAGCAGATAAAATCGGTATTCAATCCAAACTATACCAAGCACCCCAGTAAGTGATATATAACTGGAATCAGGATCTCTGCTAGTACATCATGCTCTCAGATAACATATCAAAAACTTGCTGAGAGATTCCCTTTAATTCATTCTTCACATTGTAGTTTTAAATACAGGGTGGGCCATGTATATGGATACACCTAAATAAAATAGGAATGGTTGGTGATATCAACTTCTTGTTTGTGGCACATTAGTATATGGAAGGGGGAAAACTTTTCAAGATGGGTGGTGACCGTGGCGGCCATTTTGAAGTTGGCTATTTTGGATCCAACTTTATTTTTTCCAATGGGATGAGGGCCGATCTGGGTCATCCCATTGAGATGCTGCAGCAGCTGGATTTTGTAAGGGTGCCATTTGTGAGTAGCTAA
>JARQOD010000001.1:336083207-336145200 GCA_033576555.1 Oophaga sylvatica | reverse complement strand
CGCCGAGTTTAAAAGCAGATGTGACCGAATCCTAAATATGTAGTACTAGACAAAATTAAAGGGAATGCAGATGTGGTTCTCTTAGCCTGTGAGCAAGACTGCAGGCAGCGGTGTTCTGTCCACAGAGAAGGAATCCAAAATCTGCAGCACTGTAGCTGCTGTGAAAGTGCAACTCCTGACATGTATTGATAATGTCAGGCAATCATGAAGCTTTCAGAGAATGTTGGTAATTTCAGTTTTACAACAGGACGATAAAAAAAGAACTTTTTTATCTTTATCTTTATTTATATTTTTATATAAATTAGCAAGGAGAAGGAAAATGAACCAAAATATAAAGTTAGCACAAAGTCTCTAGTTATATCGACCAAAGATGGAAGCAATACATGCATGCACACTGTTCCATTAAATCTCAAGCAAATATCATTTTTATTGAGGAGCAACAAGGAGAGGTCATCAACGTCAAGTTGTGCAATACTCATAAAATGTAATGCTCAGACAAAACCAACAGGAATGAAAAATAAATATTTCAGAAAAAGAAGACATTCATATTTTTTGTTTGACTGGATGCATTTAGTAATCACATGGAAAATGTTTCCTTTCTTTGCCAAACTAAAGGATCAGTATTATTACAATGTGACAAATTCCCTTTGCTTGAAAGGGCAGAGACCCTTATTTGTCAGGCATGTGTTACTTATTAGGCTGTGTGCTCTAGTTTCAATACAATTAGTGTTTTATTGTCAGGACATCATCACTAGAAGACTACATCTCATGTGCAGCCCAGTCAGGCTAATTTGTGTACCGCCCCCATCACTGATTTGCTGACAACGTACAGTGTACACAGGAAGTTGCCAATCAGTGCTGTGGGTGGGGTTATAACAGGATCAACATTCTGAGAACTGCTAGATCTGCAGCAGATAAAATCGGTATTCAATCCAAACTATACCAAGCACCCCAGTAAGTGATATATAACTGGAATCAGGATCTCTGCTAGTACATCATGCTCTCAGATAACATATCAAAAACTTGCTGAGAGATTCCCTTTAATTCATTCTTCACATTGTAGTTTTAAATACAGGGTGGGCCATGTATATGGATACACCTAAATAAAATAGGAATGGTTGGTGATATCAACTTCTTGTTTGTGGCACATTAGTATATGGAAGGGGGAAAACTTTTCAAGATGGGTGGTGACCGTGGCGGCCATTTTGAAGTTGGCTATTTTGGATCCAACTTTATTTTTTCCAATGGGATGAGGGCCGATCTGGGTCATCCCCATTGAGATGCTGCAGCAGCTGGATTTTGTAAGGGTGCCATTTGTGAGTAGCTAATATCCACCGAAGGGATGTTCGACTGATGCCAGATCAGCACACTGAATTTGCAGAATGGGCAAAACAAAAATTGGAACAGGACCCTCAGTTTACACAGAACATTATGTTCAGTGATGAGGCAGACTTTTTTGGGTGGGCCATTTATATGGACACACCTAAATGAAATGGGAATGGTGACAGTTTTCTTGCGTAGGTGTCTTGCATTGAAATCTGATGCAATGACCCGGGTACTGCGTTCACCAGACATCAACACAATTTCTATCCGCTCCTCACGTGTTAACCTCTGCAACATGTCAATGGCTGTAAACAAATAGAAACTTGTAAATAACTCATGAAAGAATAAAGTTACTTTAAAACCAAGCACACCATTGTTTTTCTTGTGAAATGCTCAATAAGTTTGATGTGTCACATGACCCTCTTCCCATTGGAAAAAATAAAATTGGATCCAAAATGGCTGACTTCAAAATGGCCACCATGGTCGCCACCCATCTTGAAAAGTTTTCCCCTCCCATATACTAATGTGCCACAAACAGGAAGTTGATATCACCAACCATTCCCATTATATTTAGGTGTATCCATATACATGGCCCTCCCAGTTTATTACCAATCTATTTTTTTCAGCTAAAATTAATATTACTTTCAGAATTAGTCTTCTGTATGTCAAAATAATGGTGTGGTAAAAAATTATCTATTACAGGTAATAGGGAGTCAATGATCTAACTCATTATTAAAAAAAAAATATGAGAAAATAAAGAAAACCTTGGTAGCTGAAGTAGGATACTAAGAAAAGTAAATAATCAGCATTAATGTGAGCATGGAAAAGTTGATTGTACTGAGGTGCTGAACTGTGGATTATTTGTATCCATCGTCATCAACAGTTTCTCATTTGAAGTTGGTGGTGCTGCAATACAGACATATCCAAATTGCAAAATATAGATGGGTGACAACAATTCAATTCTCTAACACTTTCTGATTTCGTAGTTTGCTTTGTAGTGATCCCTCAAATATTGATATCTTTAGCTTCCAGTCCGGGCTCACCATTATAAAAAGGATTTAACATTAAAGGATTATCAAAAAAAAATCTGATTATTCCCTATCCAAAGAATATAGGATGATTTGCTGATTGCTCAGGGTCCAACCACTGGGACCCCCATTGATCTCAAGTTCGGGGATTTAGAACGCAGAGTAGAGGGTTTAAAAGTCTTCTCCTCAATGGAGCCGTGCTGCACATTCATGGCCATTTATTGTCTATGAGACTGCAGAGTGCAGCATTCAGCTAGTCCCATAGACAATGAAAGGAGTGGAGGTTGAACATGGGCAGCTCTTCTCCATTCTGGATAGGTCTGCAAAACTCTTTTCTTGTGGTTCTAAAGCCCCAATCTTGGGATCACTGGGACACTCATCAATCTACGAGTAATCTCCTAACTAATGGACAGGGAATAACTTATTTTTTTGGCAATAACCCTTTAGAAAATATGCAGCATATTGTATAATATATACAATTATGATGACAATTGCGAGTTGCAGATTTTCACATATCCTTCCTAACTATGACAACTTCATAACATGAGAATAACTCTTAAAGGGATTTTCTAAGAAAAGTAAACATTGAACCAACGGGGGAAAGAGGTATAAAATAATAAAAGAACCACCATTTACTAAATAATCTTCCTCAGTTAAAGCCTAATCATAATCATATGACGCAGCAATGACGTGGGTAGTTGGGACGTCATCGCTGCGGCACAGTAAACACAGGCTTGCAGCAAGTGGGGGTGTAAGGATCCCGAATGTTCCATGGAGCCTGTTTTGCCCTTGTCCAAGATGGAGTCTGGTACTTCACCCTGTCATGGAACTTCCTATCTGTCCTGCTATTTAAATCCAGGTCGGTAGATCCTCCTTGCCTGAGTATTTTGTTGCTGTGTGCTTCAGAGATTCCTCCTGGCTTGCCTCTGGAGTTCCTGCTGCTGCTCATTACTCTGTGCTCTGCCTCACCATTTCCAGCTGTCTTCAGTCTTCTAAGTTGCTTCCGGATCCTGGCTGGGGTTACCTACTGTCCAGACTTCTGAGACTATTTCTGTTGCTGGCTGTGGTGAGGGACTTGAGTGGCACTTCTCAGCCCAAAAGGTACATTTAAGGACCTTCTCCCTGTTATGCTCCACCCATGTATTTCTGGACTTCCATGAAAGCTGTCATCTCCTCTATCTGCATAGTTCTGGACTTCCACGTGTAAGTGCCAGTCGCACTCTTGCCTCTTATTACTGCTGGACTTCCTTGTATAGGTGCCGGTCGCACTCTTGCTGCATAATACTGCTGGACTTCCACGTATCAGTGCGGGTCGCATTCTTGCTGCATACTACTGCTGGACTTCCACGTATGAGTGCTGGTCGCACTCTTGCTGCTTTCACCCTTGGCCTCCCATTTTGTCTTGGACAATCCTTCTTCGCTATTGACTATAATAAGGTTGTGAAACAATATATTTACCAGTTACTCTAGATTAATGTAGATTCATTTTGTATGTAATCAGTAATTTGGGTTTAAATGTAGACATGTTTGAAAGAGACTAACAACAAAACTCATGCATTTATCCTGTGTACTTGAGGTGAAACTGTAAGATTTTAAAACTAGAACATAGTTACACCAAAATAGAAAAAATAACACATGAACCATGTAGATTTTGCTACGTATTCACTGGAAATCCATCCATGAATTCCAGGTGAAAAACATTTCCACAAAATCTGGCCCCTGTGAACATACAGTATACTAGTAGTATTCTGAGATTTCTACAATTATCTTCCATTCTTTAGAGGCCACATTCTTTCCATGTGATTCATTGCAAAAATAATATATAAAGAAAATAATAAGAACCATGCTAGGGGTTTATTCTTTTGTGTTTTTTCATTCCTTGTGTCTCAAAACTAGCCTGTTTGGTCAGGGTAGGGTGCTCTTCGGGAATTAAAAGCCTTGGGATTCCAAGTCGGTTTTTATTCATACCCATGCGCTTCTGCTACAGGCAGGTGAATTTTGAAAGGTATAAAAAACAAGTTCCAGCATCCATTTTTTCAGTTATACATCTGAAAGAACCATTTCCTCCAGCTGGGGTAGCAGCAGTGGTTTTCCACCCTTTTTTATGTGTTGTGCCTAAACACAACACCTTCAGGTGAGTGCTATCATTGCTTACACCTTTACCAGATGGTATTTGCCTATTTTGTGTGCACTTCTCCAGAGCTTTTCAACACTAGACATGACACTTTGTACCAGGTTTGCCCTAAGTATTCCTTTAAAAAGGCCAGCAAGTGACATTTGAAGAGCATTTCTAAAGTGGTTACTCAGGCTTATAGATGATCGTTCACTGGATTTTTTTCATTTAAACTGAGTACCTCCTCTAATTCATACTGCTCCACTGGTTCTTGAACAGTTTTTCTTTTTCTTCTGTGCCCACCCAAGCCAAAGTTATGCCCAACTAATAATAAACGTGCAAATTTTCACTTCAATCTAATGGATGTGTAACACGGAACTTCTCTGTGAGTGTTTCCTTTTTCTCTTGTATGACAGAAGTTTTGTGGTACATGTCCAGTTGGTTGTAAGGGAAAATTTGTTTCATTATTACTGGGGTTATAATTTTGGAATAGTGGGACACAATAATAAAAATAAACACTGTTCTAGAATCAGTGAAACAGCGGCAAATGGATGAGGTACTTAGTTTAAATTGAAAAACAAACAGTTAACTGTCCTCTTTAACCCCTTCACCCCCAAGGGTGGTTTGCACGTTAATGACCGGGCCAATTTTTACAATTCTGACCACTGTCTCTTTATGAGGTTATAACTCTGGAACGCTTCAACGGATCTTCGCGATTCTGAGATTGTTTTCTCGTGACATATTGTACTTCACGTTAGAAGTAAAATTTCTTCGATATAACTTGCGTTTATTTTTGAAAAAAACGCAAATATGGCGAAAATTTTTAAAATTTTGCAATTTTCAAACTTTGAATTTTTATTCCCTTAAAACAGAGAAATATATCACACAAAATAGTTAATAAATAACATTTCCCACATGTCTACTTTACATCAGCACAATTTTGGAACCAAAATTTTTTTTTGTTAGGAAGTTATAAGGGTTAAAAGTTGACCAGCGATTTCTCATTTTTACAACAAAATTTACAAAGCCATTTTTTTTAGGGACCACCTCTCATTTGAAGTAACTTTGAGGGGTCTATATGGCAGAAAATACCCAAAAGTGACACCATTCTAAAAACTGCACCCCTCAAGGTACTCAAAACCACATTCAAGAAGATTATTAACCCTTCAGGTGCTTCACAGGAACTAAAGCAACGTGGAAGGAAAAAATGAATATTTAACTTTTTAGCCACAAAAATGATCTTTTACAAACTTTTTTTTATTTTCACAAGGGTAAAAGGAAAAATGGACAGATAAGGTTGTTATGCAATTTCTCCTGAGTACGCCAATACCCAATATGTGGGGGAAAACCACTGTTTGGGAACACGGCAGAGCTCGTAAGGGAAGGAGCGCCGTTTGACTTTTTCAAACTAAAATTGGCGGGAATTGAGATTGGACGCCATGTCGTGTTTGGAGAGCCCCTGATGCGCCTAAACAGTGGAAACCCCCACAAGTGACACCATTTTGGAAACTAGACCCCCTAAGGTACTTATATAGATCTGTTCTGAGCACTTTGAACCCCCAAGTGTTTCACAAAAGCTTATAATGCCTGGGTGTGAAAAAAAAAAAAAACAATTTTCCACAAAAATGATTTTTTAGTCCCAAATTTTTGAATTTTCCCAAGGAAATTGGACCCCAAAAGTTGTTGTCCAACTTGTCCTGAGTACGCTGATACCCCATATGTGGGGGGGGGAACTGTTTGGGTGCACGGCAGGGCTTGGAAAGGAAGTAGTAACGTTTTGGAATGCAGACGTTGATGGGGGTCATGTTCCGTTTGCAGTGCCCCAGATGAGCCTAAACAGTGGAAACCCCCCACAAGTGACCCCATTTTGGAAACTAGACCCCTAAGGAACTTATCTAGATCTTTGGTGAGCACTTTGAACCCCCAAGTGCTTCACACAAGTTTATAATGCCCGGGCATGAAAATAAAAAATCCTATTTTTTTCCCACAAAAATTATCTTTTAGTCACTAATTTTTTATTTTCCCAAGGGTAACAGGAGAAATTGGACCACATAAGTTGTTGTCCAATTTGTCCTGAGCACGCTGATACCCCATATGTGGGCAGGAACCACTGTTTGGGCGCACGGCAGAGCTCGGAATTGAAGGAGCACCATTTGACTTTTTCCAACCAAAATTGGCTGGAATTGAGATTGGATGCCATGTTGCATATGGAGAGCCCCTGATGTGCCTAAACAGTGGAAACCCCCCACAAATGACCCCATTTGGGAAACTAGACCCCCTAAGGAACTTTTCTAGATCTTTGGTGAGCAATTTGAACCCCAAGTGCTTCACACAAGTTTATAACGTAGAGCCGTAAAATTTAAAAATCATATTTTTTCCACAAAAATGATCTTTTCACCCCAATTTTTATTTTTCCAAGGGTAACAAGACTCCAAAAGTTATTGTGCAATTTGTCCTGAGTTCGCTGAAACCCCATATGTGGGGGTAAACCACTGTTTGGGTGCATGGCAGAGTTTGGAAGGGAAGGAGCGCCGTCTGACTTTTTCAACGCAGAATTGGCTGGACGCCATGTCGTGTTTGGAGAGCTCCTGATCTGCCTAAACAGTGGAAACCCCCATAAATGACACCATTTTGGAAACTAGACCCCTCAAGGAACTTATCTAGATGTGGGTGAGAACTTTTAACCCCAAGGTGTTTCACTAAAGTTTATAACGTACAGCCGTAAAATAAAAAATCTTTTTTTTTTACAAAAATGATTTTTTCGCCCCCAATATTTTATTTTCACAAGGGTAACAGAAGAAATTGGAACCCAAAAGTTGTTGTCCAATTTGTCCTGAGTACGCTGATACCCAATATGTGGGAGAAAACTACTGTATGGGCGCACGTCAGGGCTCGGAAGGGAAGTAGTGACGTTTTGGATTGCAGACTTTGATGGAATGGTCTGGGGGCGTCATGTCACATTTGGAGAGCCCCTGATGCACCTATACAGTGGAAACCCCCCACAAGTGACCCCATTTTGGAAAATAGACCCCACAAGGAACTTGTCTAGATGTGTGGTGAGCACTTTGAACCCCGAAGTGCTTCACAGAAGTTTATAACGCACAGCCGTAAAAATAAAAAATCCTTTTTTTTTTTGCAAAAATGATTTTTTTGCCCCAATATTTTATTTTTACAAGGGTAACAGGAGAAATTGGACCCCAAAAGTTGTTGTCCAATTTGTCCTGAGTACGCTGATATCCAATATGTGGGAGAAAACTACTGTATGGGTACACGTTGGGGCTCGGAAGGGAAGTAGTGACGTTTTGGATTGCAGACTTTGATGGAATGGTCTGGGGGCGTCATGTCGCATTTGGAGAGCCCCTGATGCGCCTAAACAGTGGAAATCCCCAACAAGTGACCCCATTTTGGAAAATAGACCCCACAAGGAACTTATCTAGATGTGTGGTGAGTGCTATGAAGCCCCAAGTGCTTCACAGAAGTTTATAATGTACAGCCGTAAAAAACAAAAAAATAATTTTTTTTGTACAAAAATGATATTTTCGCCCCCAGTTTTTTATTTTCCCAAGGGTAACAGAAGAAATAGGACAAATTGCACAATAACTCTTGGGGTCCAGAGTACGCTGATACCCCATATGTGGGGATAAACTACTGTTTGGACGCATGGCAGAGCTGAGAAGTGAAGGAGCACCGTTTGACTTTTTCAACGCAGAATTGGCTGGAATTGAGATCAGACGCCATGTCACATTTGGAGAGCCCCTGATGTGCCTAAACAGCGGAAACCCCCCAATTCTAACTCCAACCCTAACCCCAACACACCCCTAACCCTAGTCCCAACCCTAACCACAAACCTAACCCTAACACACCCCTAATCCCAACCCTAACCCTAATGGGAAAATGGAAATAAATACTTTTTTTTAATTTTATTATTTTTCCCTTACTAAGGGGGTGATAAAGGGGGGTTTGATTTACTATTTATAGCGGGTTTTTATGATTGGCAGCTGTCACGCTAAAAGACGCTTTTTATTGCAAAAATAGTTTTTGCATCATCACATTTTGAGAGCTATAATTTTTGCATATTTTGGCCCACAGAGTCATGTGAGGTCTTATTTTTTGCGGGACGAGTTGACGTTTTTATTGGTACCATTTTTGAGCACGTGACGTTTTTTGATCGCTTTTTATTTTGATTTTTGGGAGGTTAGAATGAACAAAAATCAGCAATTCATGAATTTCTTTTGGGAGAGGCGTTTATACCGTTCCGCGTGTGGTAAAATTGATAAAGCAGTTTTATTCTTCGGGTCAGTATGATTATGGCGATACTTCATTTATATAATTTTTTCATGTTTTGGCGCTTTTATAGAATAAAAACAATTTTATATAAAAAATAATTATTTTTGCATCGCTTTATTCTGCGAGCTATAACTTTTTTATTTTTTCGCTGATGATGCTGTATGGTGGCTCGTTTTTTGCGGGACAAGATGACGTTTTCAGCGGTACCATGTTTATTTATATCGGTCTTTTTGATCGCGTGTTATTCCACTTTTTGTTCGGCGGTATGATGATAAAGCATTGATTTTTTGCTTCGTTTTTTTTTTTTTTTAAGGGGTTCACTAAAGGGGTTAACTAGTGGGACAATTTTATAGGGGGGGTCGTTACGGACGCGGCGATACCAAATATGTGTACTTTTATTGCTTTGTTTTTTTTATTTACAGGAAGAAGTGAATTTATTGGGGAATATATATATTTTTTTTATTTATTTTGGATTTTTTTTTAAAACATGTTTATTTTTATTTTTTTAACTTTTTTACTTTGTCCCAGGGTGGGACATCACTGTATTTTATCAGGTCGCTGGTGTGACAGTGTGCACAGCACTCTGTCACACCAGCGATCGCTCAGGCAGTGCAGCAGGCTTCTCAGTGCCTGCTCTCGGCAGGCACTGAGGTAGCCGCCTCCCTCCAGGACCCCGGCGCCATCTTGGATCCGGGTCCTGGGAGGGAGGAAGCCCTCAGAACAGCGCGATCACATCGCGCTGCTCTGAGGGTCTCAGGGGGGCGCGCAGGGAGCCCCCACCCTGCGCGATCCTCCCCTGTGCCCCCAGTACACCGCGATCATGTTTGATCGCGGTGTGCAAGGGGTTAATGTGCCGGGAGCGGTCCGTGACCACTCCTGACACACAGTCATGGGTGTCAGCTGTGATAATCAGCTGACACCCGGCCGCGATCGGCTGCGCTCCCCCCGGGAGCGCGTCCGATCGCACGAGACGTACTATCCCGTCCCCGGTCATATGGGCCCAGGTACCATGGACGGGATAGTACGTACGATGGCAGTAAGGGGTTAATACAATCTTACTCCAGTTTAGATTCTGTGAAAATAAGAAAATGTGATCCATTGCAAGTTGCTTCTCGGTCTGCACTGATACAACCCTGGTCCATGGTCTTGGTACATGTTCTCTACCCGTCAACAGGAGATGTAAAAATTTACTGAGCTTAAAGGTTCCCCGGTATAGCATTTGATTTCTCGGCCTTGTGTGCGGCACACCAGCCTGGCTACTCAGAAGCTGAGCACGGGAACCTGATGGGTTAGGAAATTCACACAGCTCCTGTCCACGACCTGAGAGCACTGACCTGGACTGTGCACTGGGATTGTGTGAAGCGATTTGCTCATCTATAGCTGACAACATAAGTCACTGCTCACCTGTCACTGAGCTGTTGTGGTCTATTCTACAGCAGTTAAGTGACTTAAACTGGACATCAAAAACTTCCAATGGCATGCTCTTCAAGTCACCTCACTGTAGCAGCCAAGCACTGGCTGCAATGTTCATATGAATGGAGACATTAATAATTTCGGCATTAGCACAGAGCACAAAGCGGCCTGCACTGGATCCACAAAAATGATAGCAGGCAACTATGACACATTTTATAATTTTCCAAGACTCCAAGATTGCATTTTGCCTGAACAACCCCTTTGATTCTCAGTAGGGTTAAAATACTTAACTAGGTAGATTCTATGCTGATGAAGGATATAATATGCTGATGAAGGATATGAAGTGCGGCAAAGAAGACACAAGACAACATACTCGGAAGGGAGGTAAGAAAATTTCTAAAACAATCCAGGGAGGGAGGAGATTGAAACAAAACAAAATCCTCTAAACTGCATGCCCGGAAATGCCAGAAGCCTGACAAACAAGATGGAAGAACTAGAAGCAGAAATATCTACAGGTAACTATGACATAGTGGGAATAACCGAGACATGGTTAGATGAAAGCTATGACTGGGCAGTTAACTTACAGGGTTACAGTCTGTTTATAAAAGATCGTAAAATCGGAGAGGAGGAGGGGTTTGTCTTTATGTAAAGTCTTGTCTAAAGTCCACTTTAAGGGAGGATATTAGCAAAGGGAATGTGTCACGCTGTTCTGTCGGTACTTGGTGGTCGGCGTGACAATGCATGTCTGTGCTTTAACCCTTTTCTCCTTTTCCCCCTAATTGAGCTGGGATACTGTTATCCGTTACCTGTATGGATGATGCTCAGTTCCCAGCTCCGCTGCGTAGCCGTGCATGCGTGGGTGTCTCCGCTGCGCTGCATGACCACCCGCATGTGCGGTCCCTGGCTATTGCTGTGGAAGGTAACCGTAGGTCAAGGTCCTCTGCAGTGGTGCATGACTTACTACGTGTGTTTAGGCTGCAGCCATTTCCAGGTGCCCTTGCTGTGCTGAATTGTGTTTGGCTGCATAGGGTGCGTGGGCCACACCTGCCCTGCTTTTATCAGGGTTAGTGTGTGTACTTGAAATGCTGTCCCCAGCCAATTTCTGAGGGGCAGCTCATATATAAAGGCTCCCTACCCTATGGGCGGGGCCTTAGCTACTCACATAGCTTCTGATCTTGCCATGTGTGTGGTGTGTTCCTGTACCCGTCCCTGCGCCTTTCCTAGAGGCGGTAATTCTAGGCTTGAATCCCTGATCCTGTACCGGTCCTTGCACCTATCCTGGAGGCAGTAATTCTAGGCTTGAATCCCTGATCCTGTACCCGTCCCTGTGCCTATCCTGGAGGCGGTAATTCTAGGTTTGAATCCCTGATCCTGTACCCATCCCTGCGCCTGTCCTGGAGGCGGTAATTCCAGGCTCGCCTATCCTGGAGGCGGTAATTCCAGGCTTGAATCCTTGATCCTGTACCTGTCCTGTACCTGACTGTCTGAACTGTGTCTGCTGTGTTATGTTCCTGAATCCTTCTGTGTCCTGAACCCTGTGCCCAGTGACTGTGATCTTTTGCTAACTGACTTCCTTTTATACAACCTGGGTTCATCTTGGAAGGAGGATTCCGGTGTGGGTGTGCTGAGTTTCTGTTACTCTGTGCTCAGCTTGTTTTTGGTGCAATCCCCGGCCGGCTCCAGTTGAGCCTGGCGGGGCTTGCACCAGACCGCTTGGGTTCCTTTTTAGATCGCTTCCAGATGTCCAGATCCGATCCTTCCCTGCCTTATGTCCGGAGCCTGCCGATTGTTGCTAGATGTCCTAAGCCTGATACTGCGGCCTCATGTCCTGAGCCTGATGTCCGCAGGCCGATGTCCGGAACCTGTCGATCGTTGCCAGATGTCCGGAGTCCGATGCCAGTGTTCTGATGTTCCTGAGATCCAGCCCGTGTTCCGGTGTTCGTGTTCCTGATGTCCAGTCTATGTTCCTGATGTCCTGTCCGTGTTCCTGATTCCGTGTTCCTGATGTCTGGTCCATGTTCCTGATTCCGTGTTCCTGATGTCCGGTCCGTGTTCCTGTGTCCGTGTTCCTGTGTCTGTGTTCCTGTGTCCGTGTTCCTGATGTCCGGTCCGTGTTCCTGATTCCATGTTCCTGAGTCCGTGTTCCTGAGATCCAGTCCATGTTCCTGATTCCATGTTCCTGAGATCCAGTCCGTGTTCCTGAGATCCAGGCTGTGTTCCTGATGTCCAGTTTACTGATGTCCGGTCCATGTTCCTGAGATCCAGTTCGTGTTCCTGAGTTCGTGATTCTGATGTCCTCATGTGTCCTGTCTATGTTCTGATGACCTCGTGTACCCTGTTATGCCTGTGTCCTGATGTCCCACCTATGTGTGCCGCGGTGATCCGTTGGTACCTTGGAGTCCTCTGGGTGATACCCTTCTGGAAGGTGTGGAATCGGGAGCCTTGCATAGTCATGTTTGATTTATGTACTGTGTGTCTTCACTTATTTACTTTAGTAAACTTTACTTCCCTATACCTGAAGTTGTGCGGTGTAATCAAGTTCTATGTGTCTCTTCCTTGTCCACATGCTCAGCTGCCACAGAACCCCGGTCTCTGCCCTTCCCTAGTTTG
Source organism: Oophaga sylvatica (assembly GCA_033576555.1). Lineage (NCBI taxonomy): Eukaryota > Metazoa > Chordata > Amphibia > Anura > Dendrobatidae > Oophaga > Oophaga sylvatica. The sequence goes on along the minus strand of JARQOD010000001.1, from coordinate 336,132,426 downwards.
GGTAGGCCCGGGTCCCCCTCTGTGGTATGGAGGGTCCATATTGTGCCCCCGGGGAACGCCCGCCCCACGCCATGGTGGTCGGTCAGCGTGGAGGAGATTATGGGCTGGGCCGCTTCTTGGCAGCTGCAGCCAAACGTGACAGAATGAGGATGTTGGGTCCATATGGGTCGAAGTATATGGAGGGAAAAATAGTAACAAAATTCTCATTGGGGTCTGTTGCAAACCCCCAAATATAACAGAAATCATGGAAAGTCTACTACTAAGGCAGATAGGTGAAGCTGCAACCCATAATGAGGTCCTTGTTATGGGGGACTTTAACTACCCGTATATTAACTGGGAAACAGTGACCTGCGAAACCCAAAAAGACAACAGGTTTCTGCTAATTACCAAGAAAAATTATCTTTCACAATTGGTGCAGAATCTAACCAGAGGAGCAGCACTTAGCCCTTATACTATCTAAGAGACCTGGCAGAATAACAAATCTGCAGGTTTCCGGGCATCTAGGAAATAGCGACCACAATATTATACAGTTTCACTTGCCTTTCGCTAGGGGGACTTGTCAGGGAGTCACAAAAACACTGAACTTTAGAAAGGCAAAATTTGAGCAGCTTAGAGATGCCCTTAATCTGGCTGACTGGGACAATGTCCTCAGAAATAAGAATACAGATAATAAATGGGAAATGTTTAAGAACATCCTTAATAGTCACTGTAAGCAGTTTATACCTTGTGGGAATAAAAGGTCAACAAATAGGAAAAACCCAATGTGGCTAAACAAAGAAACAAGAGGGGCAATTACCAGTAAAAAAAGCATTTTAACTACTAAAGCAGGATGGCACCGTTGAAGCTCTAAAAAACTATAGGGAGAAAAATACTTTATCTAAAAAACTAATTAAAGCTGCCAAAAAGGAAACAGAGAAGCACATTGCTAAGGAGAGTAAAACTAATCCCAAACTGTTCTTCAACTATATCAATAGTAAAAGAATTAAAAGTGAAAGTGTAGGCCCCTTAAAAAATTGTTAGGAAAGAATGGTTGTAGATGACGAGGAAAAAGCTAATATATTAAACACCTTCTTCTCGACGGTATTCATGGTGGAAAATGAAATACTAGGTAAAATGCCGAGAGACAAAGAAAATCCTATATTAAGGGTCAGCAATCTAACCCAAGAAGAGGTGCGAAACCGGCTAAATAAGATTAAAATAGATAAATCCCCGGATTCGGATGGTATACACCCACGAGTACTAAGTAATGTAATAGACAAACCATTATTTCTTATATTTAGGGACTCTATAGCGATGGGGACTGTTTCACAGGACTGGCACATAGCAAATGTAGTACCAATATTCAAAAAGGGCTCTAAAAGTTAACCTGGAAATTATAGACCAGTAAGTCTAACCTCTATTGTTGGTAAAATATTTGAAGAGTTCTTGAGGGATGTTATTCTGGATTATCTCAATGAGAATAACCGTTTAGCTTCATATCAGCATGTGTTTAAGAAGAATTGCTCCTGTCAAACCAATCTAATCAGTTTTTATGAAGATGTAAGCTATAGACTGGACCAAGATGAATCATTGGATGTGGTACAGTATATCTTGATTTTTCCAAAGCATTTGATACTGTGCCACACAAGAGGTTGGTACACAAAATGAGAATGCTGGGTTTGGGGAAAATGTGTGTAAACGGGTAAGTAACTGGCTTAGTGACAGAAAGTAGAAGGTGGTTATAAATGGTATGTTCTCTAACTGGGTCACTGTGACCAGTGGGGTACCGCAGGGGTCGGTGTTGGGACCTATTCTCTTGAACATATTTATTAACGATTTGGTAGAAGGTTTACACAATAAAATATCGATATTTGCAGATGATACAAAACTGTTGTGAACACTTTTGATCTGGCTTCTGAGTTTGGGCTCTCTCTGGTGGTTGCTGCTGGTAATGGAGCTGATCTGGCTGACAGAAGTCAATCACCTGAAGAGGATGATTGGAGGTCAGGTATTACTGACTGGAGAGATTTAAGTGAGCAGACTTCCCTTAGTGGTTGTCGGTGATTTAGTTTTCTTCCTGAGCCTTCTGGAAGTCTGCTTGCTCCATGCTTTTTCCTGCATCTTTCAGATAAGTTGTTTGTCTGTTTGATCTGTGGTATTTTTTTCCCTTTTTGCTTTTCTGTTCTCTGCCTTGCTGGTGTGAGTTCAGCCGGGTTCCCTGCTGGGACCTGTGCTGGACTCTGTTTTCCTTTGCCACAGCTTATGTCAGTCTTTTCTGTACTGCTAGTCTCCTGTTATTTCAGTATCTGTTGTTTTGCGTCCAGTTCACACCAGAGTTCTGATTTAATGGGTGAGAGGTCGTGTGGCCTCAGTATTTTTGCATATCAGACGTGTTAGAATTTTTCTTAGGGTTTTTGCGGGATTGCAGACAGTACCCTTTCCTGTCTTGTTCTATCCAGACAGTTTGGGCCCCAGCATTTGCTTACTCTATTTTCTGCCTGTGTTTTGTACTTCATCAGTCTCACCGGCAATATATGTTTGGGGGCTTTCTATTCCTTTGGGGCTCTACTCCGGGGCAGTTTAGCTTTCCCCTTTCTCTCTTTAGGCTTAGTTAACTCTTTGGCTGTGTCGAGGCATCTAGGGCATCGTAGGTACGTCCCACGGCTAATTCTAGTTGTGTTGTCAGTTTAGGGGTCTGCAATCCGCTAAGTTACCAACCTCTCTGGGTGTTTGGTTGCCTAGCCTATTTCTCTATTATGCTCCTCGGTTACCAATCATAACTAGTGTTGAGCGATACGATACCGCAAGTATCGGGTATCGGCCGATATTAGCTGTATCGGACTTTCGATACTTAGTTCCGATATTTTCCATATATCGTATACCGGAATCGGAAGTTCCCATAATTCTTTGAGAGGCAATGTGATTTTAGTCAGCCAATGAGGAATCCTAAGAAGTGTGGGCACATCCTGTACTGCTGCGGTCATGTTAACTAATGGCATGGCTGTGATTTGATGCTGAAATGATGTCAGAATGCACTATAAAAGGCGCCGCCGCCATTTTAGCGTCACTGTGCTGTGAATTCAGTAAGGGACAGAACGCTGCTGTGCTGATTTTGAGGGACAGTTAGAGATTGCGATTTAGTGTACTGTGCTTTAGGCAGGCTAGCACCAACCGCTGTGTAAAGCTTCCTTTTGCCTGCAGTGTTGTTTTAACAGCTCTGCAAGGTGTGTGTGAGTGCAGGTGATGCTGCAGTTTGCTCTGCATGCAACGCTGTCTGTAGGCATCTGCACGTGTCACTCACAGACTCTTTTTTTTTTCTTCAGTGTACAGTCATGGCCAAAAGTTTTGAGAATGACACAAATATTATATTTTCACATGATCTGCTGCCCTCTGGTTTTTATGTGTGTTTAACAGATGTTTTTATCACAGACAGAAATATAATAATTGCAAACATATGAGTAACAAAAGCTTATACTGACAGAATGAGTTAATGCAGCAAGTCAATATTTGCAGTGTTGACCCTTCTTCTTCAGGACCTCTGCAATTCTCCCTGGCATGCTCTCAATCAACTTCTGGACCAAATCCTGACTGATAGCAGTCCATTCTTGCACAATCAATGCTTTCATTTTGTCAGAATTTTTAGGTTTTTGTTTGTCCACCCGTCTCTTGATGATTGACCACAAGTTCTCAATGGGATTAAGATCTGGGAGTTTCCAGGCCATGGACCCAAAATCTCTATGTTTTGTTCCCTGAGCCATTTAGTTATCACCTTTGCTTAATGGCAAGGTGCTCTATCATGCTGGAAAAGGCATTGTTGATCGCCAAACTGCTCTTGGAGGGTTGTGAGAAGTTCCTCTTGGAGGACATTCTGGTACCATTCTTTATTCATGGCTGTGTTTTTAGGCAAGACTGTGAGAGAGCAGATTCCCTTGGCTGAGAAGCAACCCCACACATGAATGGTTTCAGGATGCTTAACAGTTGGCATGAGACAAGACTGGTGGTAGCGCTCACCTTGTCTTCTCCGAATGAGGCATTTTCCTGATGTCCCAAACAATTGAAAAGGGGATTCATCAGAGAAAATAACTTTACCCCAGTCCTCAGCAGTCCACTGCCTGTACATTTTTCAGAATATCAGTCTGTCCATGATGTTTTTTCTGGAGAGAAGTGGCTTCTTTGCTGCCCTCCTTGAGACCAGGCCTTGCTCCAAGAGTCTCCACCTCACAGTGCGTGCAGATGCACTCACACCTGCCTGCTGCCATTCCTGAGCAAGCTCTGCACTGCTGGTAGCCCGATCCCGCAGCTGAAACACTTTTAAGAGACGGTCTTGGCGCTTGCTGGTCTTTCTTGGGTGCCCTGAAGCCTTTTTGGCAACAATGGAACCTCTCTCCTTGAAGTTCTTGATGATGCGATAGATTGTTGACTGAGGTGCAATCTTTCTAGCTGCGATACTCTTCCCTGTTAGGCCATTTTTGTGCATTGCAATGATGACTGCACGTGTTTCTTTAGAGATAACCATGGTTAACAGAAGAGAAACAATGATGCCAAGCATCAGCCTCCTTTTAAAGTGTCCAGTGGTGTCATTCTTACTTAATCATGACAGATTGATCTCCAGCCATGTCCTCATCAACACCCACACCTGTGTTAATGGAGCAATCACTGAAAAGAGGTTAGCTGGTCCTTTTAAGGCAGGGCTGCAATGATGTTGAAATGTGTTTTGGGGGATAAAGTTCATTTTCTAGCCAAATATTGACTTTGCAAGTAATTGCTGTTAAGCTGATCAATCTTTATAACATTGTGGAGTATATGCAAATTTCCATTAGAAAAAGTGAAGCAGTAGACTTTGTAAAAATTAATATTTGTGTCATTCTCAAAACTTTTGGCCATGACTGTAATTCTTGCTGCTCCATGCAATTTAAATTTTAGTGTGACGCGCTTCCATCCGTATCCAATACATTGGTTGCAAACACTATAGAAGTAGACAAAGGAGTAGCCTTTCACAGATTGTGAACAGTTGTGTTTCAGTGTTCACTTCAGTCTGTGTTTTTTATTTTTTGAGTGCACATCACGCTCCAGTTACTTGTTCAAGCACTGCTGCTTGTACTCTGCTGAGCGTGTCTCAGTGCCTCATCCTTGTCATTTCTCTCCAATTGGTTCTGCTCCATTCCATTTAAAATAAATATAATCTATTAGTGTGACGCGCTTCCATCCGTATCCAATACATTGGTTGCAAACACTATAGAAGTAGACAAAGGAGTAGCCTTTCACAGATTGTGAACAGTTGTGTTTCAGTGTTCACTTCAGTCTCTGCGTAATAACCACACTTAGGCCTTATAACTTTTCTGACTTTCTTTATCAATCTACCAAGATGAAGAAGTCAGTGAGTAAGGCACGTGGTCGTGGCCGTGGAGTTTCAGCAGGGAGAGGATGTGGGGATTCTGTGGCTGCTGCCGCCCTCAGTGACACAGCATCCACCAGTTTTCCCCGTGAGCGTTCCTTTATGCGCACTTTGGTAGGAGCTCGGCGTGCCCCCCTGCTGCGGGAAGAACAAATTGAAGCCGTTGTTGGTTGGATGGCAGCCAATGCATCGACTTCAATTCCTTCCACCTCCTCTCAGGAACACAACACTGTTGAGCAACCATCTGTCTGTTCACCGCCTGTCAAATTGCCCAGGCAGTCAGAGAGTTCTGTACAGGAGCCAGCTGAGTCTCTGCTTCTGTTCTCAGAATCTGTTGGCTCGCAAACACGGGCACAGGCAAGCAGCATTCTGCAATTTGAAGAAGAGGGAGTATGCAGTGATGCGCAACAGCTGTGTCTCTCTCAATCTGAAGAGGCGGGTGAGCCAGTGCCGATAGACAGCACACCGCAGAACGCATCTCATGATGATGATGAGACTCAGGTGCCAGGTTTTGTGGAGCATGGTGCTGCCCAGACCATCCAACAGCAGCAGGTGTTGGAAGAGGGTAGTGGAGATGATGAAGTCCGAGACCCAACATGGCGTGAGCAACAGGAAGGTGGTGGGAGCAGCTCTGAGGAAGAGATTGGCCCAACGGTACAAAGAGGAGGGAGAGGTAGGCTGCAGACTCGCTTGCCTGTAGCCTCCAGTTTGGCACCTGTTGGGAGCAGTTCTCTTAGAAATGTCAAAATTGGCGCTCCCATGACTTGCACTGCGTGGTCCTTTTTTGACAGACTTGTAGATGATATTTGCTATGTTAAATGCAAGCTGTGTAAGCAAAAAGTTAAAAGAGGTAAAAATATCAGTAACCTGAATACCACAAATATGTGGAAACATGTACAGACAAAGCACGTAGCTGAGTTACAAAGACACACTGGAGATGTAGGCCAACCTACAGCAGCACCTACATCTTCAGGTCGTGTTGGAGCCTCTACCTCCAGCTCACACACACCTGGTTCGGCTTCCTCACAGGATCTCCATGGAAGAACCTCGGTCACTGTTGTCCATAGACAAACTGTTATTCCACCCACAGCAGCAAGTTCACAGTCATCGTCACACTCCCAGGCCACAAAACAGCCATCGGTACCACAGGCATGGGATAAAAGACGGCCATACTCGGCAAACCATCCACGAGCACAGGCTCTGAATGCTGGCATTGCAAAACTCCTGTCCCTTGAAATGCTGTCATTCAGGCTGGTGGAGACTGACAGTTTCAGGAACTTAATGGCATTGGCAGTCCCACAATATAATGTGCCAAGCCGATTTTATTTCAGCAGGCAAGCCGTCCCTGCTCTGCAAAAACATGTCGAGGGAAACATTAAACATGCGCTACTAAACGCCGTCAGTAGCAGGGTCCACCTGACCACCGATGCGTGGACCAGTACCCATGGCCAGGGACGATACCTTTCCCTTACTGCCCATTGGGTCAATGTTGTGGAGCCGGGTACAGATCTTGCCAGTGGCGCTGTACGTGTTCTGCCAACTCCAAGGGTTGCAGGAATCCAGTCTGTACACATTGATTCCTCCTCCTACTCCAGTTCCTCAGAATCATCGCTGCACGAGCCGTCACGGTATACCTCCACATGGACCCGTGAACGCTTACCTGTTGCGACCGATATGAGCACAGCCGTGGCCAAACGTCAACAGGCCGTCCTGAAAATGATTTCAATGGGGAATCTAAGCCACACAGTGCAGGAGGTCTGGAATGCCATCAAGCAGGAGAGCGACGAGTGGTTTTTGCCTGCGAATCTCCAGCCAGGCTTGGTAGTGTGTGACAATGGCCGAAATCTGGTGGCAGCTCTGGGCCTTGGCAACCTTACTCACATACCATGTCTGGCACATGTGCTCAACTTGGTCGTGCAGAGTTTTTTGAGGGACTATCCGGATCTTGCTGGACTGCTGCAGAAGGTCCGCCTAGAGTGCGCTCACTTGCGACGTTCCAGCATAGCCAGATAGCGCATTGCTGCTCTGCAACGCCGATTTCGCCTTCCTGAACATCGCATCATATGTGACGTACCCACCAGGTGGAATTCCACGTTACATATGTTGGAGCGGTTGTGTGAGCAGCAGACAGCAGTAATGGAGTATCAGCTGCATCAGGCGCAATCAAGTCGCTCTTTGCGCCGTCCACACTTCACCACTACTGAGTGGGCCTCTATGAAGGACATCTGCGACGTTTTGCATGCGTTTGATGTCTCAACGCGGATGGCGAGTGCAGATGATGCACTAGTCAGCATGACTGTCCCCCTTATCTGCCTGCTTCAGAAATCACTGAAAGCACTAAAGGAAGAGGTTTTGGAAGAGGTGGAGGATGAGGAGTCACAAATTCAATTACCTTCAGGACAGTCAGCGCAACGTGGTTCCTCACAAAGGGCTGGGCAGGGCTCACTTTGTGAGGAGGATGAGGAGGAGGAGGAGTCAATGGAGGAGGAAGAAATCCCTACAGAGGGAGGTACACAACGCTCTAGTCAGTATGTAGAGCGAGGGTGGGGTGATGCAGAGGAGGCAGAGATGACGCCTCTTCCAGAGGACAGCTTTTGTTGGCCAGTTGGGAGTCTGCAGCACATGGTTGATTTCATGCTTCAGTGCCTGAGAAACGACCGCCGCATCGCCCACATTCTCAGCACGTCAGATTATTGGGTGTACACCCTCCTAGACCCTCGCTACCGGGACAACTTACAAACCCTCATCACACCGGTGAACCGGGACCGTAAAATGTGGGAGTACCAAGACACACTGGTGCAATCCATACTGTTGTACATTCCAGCCGAGAGAGCTGCTGCTGCTACTGCTTTACAAAGCAGCTCTGTGCGTCGAGGCAGTGTAGACACCTCTACAACAAGAGGGAGCACAAGCAGCGCCTCTGCACAGGGCAAGAGCTGTATGTTACAAATGTGGCGAAGTTTTGTGACAGCGCCAGCAAGGTCTACACCATCCGAGACGGCTCCAGTCACCAGGAAGCAACGTTTCCGTAAGATGGTGACAGACTACTTGTCTTTCCCTCTAAGTGTACTCCCAGATGCCTCTTCCCCTTTCAAATTTTGGGTCTCTAAGTTGGATACATGGCCAGAGCTTAGCCAGTATGCATTGAAGGTGCTGGCTTGCCCTGCTGCCAGTGTATTATCTGAGCGCGTCTTTAGTGCTGCAGGTGGTGTACTAACAGACCGTCGCATGCGACTATCCTCAGAGAATGTAGACCGGCTTACTTTTCTGAAAATGAACAAGGCATGGATCTCACCTGAATTTGCCTGTCCGTTTTCAGATTAAATAACTGTTTGGCAACGGTTTCCATGTCTCCTGTTATGTTCATCTTTCTACCACCTGAACTCTACTCCCTGGGCTACAACACCGCCATTTGTTGCTCGTAAGTAATTGGCAGGGGTACTGACTCCTGGCCAGCCTGGTTACAGCACGACAGCTGTTTCCTGGCAGTGTGAACGTCAATTATCCTCCAATAAGTTGTGCTGTCGTGTTGCATTCGGGTTAGCCGACTCTATGGTGCCTGCAGTTTAGGTGATTCCTATGTGTGCTGTGGGATATGTAAATAAAGGCTGTTTCCATTGTGACAATAGGACAAGCACCCACTCTAGGACTGTGTGATTCGGTAACTGCGGACGGCTTGCGTCCTGTCAACTTACATTTTCATGGGTGCGTTCTGCTACCCGTCCGGGGTCCAGTACCGTCAACTGGTTCTCCCCAGTGCCTTTGGCCTAGGTGCCTCCATCTCCGTATACGAGTTCCAGCAACGTCTGCTGGTCCTTGGTAGTGTTTTGGAGCACAGGTACCTCCTGCTTAGTAACCGTGTCACAGTAACGTCAGCTGGTACTCGGTTGTGACATTGCCACTTTTCCTTCTGCTACCCGTCCGGGGTCCAGTAACGTCAACTGGTTCTCCCCAGTGCCTTTGGCCTAGGTGCCTCCATCTCCGTATACGAGTTCCAGCAACGTCTGCTGGTCCTTGGTAGTGCTTTGGAGCACAGGTACCTCCTGCTTAGTAACCGTGTCACAGTAACGTCAGCTGGTACTCGGTTGTGACATTGCCTCTTTTCCTTCTGCTGCCCCTCCGGGTTCCAGCACAGTCAGCTGGTCCTCGTTACTTCCATTGTCTCTTGTTCCATCTGATACCCGTCCGGGTTCCAGTAACGTCAGCTGGTTCTCGGAAATTAGACGACCTTAAAGACCACCAGAAGAAGATGACGACAACAAGGACGACGAGCATGAAGCCAACCAGCCTGAACACCATCACAAAGAAAAAATAAAAGATTACCCAGAAGAAGATCACCAACAGGACAAAGAAGGTTAAGACAAACTACAAGATACAGAACAAGAGACAGAAGAACAATAAGCAGAAGATCAAAAAGCAGAAGAACATGAAGTATAAGACCAAAATGAAGAGCAAAATATATGCTCTAAATTCTAAGCAGAAGAAGACTAAGCAGTGTATGGGGGTGAGTCCGTTCCTCCTCGTGGTGCCCCTGGAAAATGCCTGCTGCTGCAGGCTAAACTGAACACGGACAAATACTGTTGTAATTTAAATCTTTTGTGACAGCAAGAACGGAAGGATGAAAAATTCATACTTTTACAGATTACAAGTACAGGAATCTCTGTCACAAATAAGAATATGATGAAGAAGATGAAGAGGAAGAAGATGAAGAATTTGAATATGAAGAAGATTAATAGTTTAATAATAACAATATGAGTAATGTAAACAAAAACATGAATAGCAAGAAGTTTAAGAAGAAGATTAAGAAGGTGAAGATGAAGAATAATTTGATGAGAAAGATGATGCTGCTGAAGATTATGAAGGAGAAAGTGTGGCACTGGCAAAAGTTAAAAGGTGAAGAGCATGGAAGTTGTGAAACATACATATTTGCCAAAATAGAAAAAAGGTTAACAACATTGTCAATTTGTTCGTCAATCCAAACGTATTTCCAAATAAAAATATATTAATGCTATTCCAATGCATTGAGTTAAACATGTATGCCTTTATTGTCTCCTCAACCTCCCCCAATACATTCTACATTACTCTTTGTTGTTTTCCTTCATGTACAATTAACCAACAAGGCAAGAATGGTTTTTTTTTAATGTCGATATTTGGTTCCCATAGACTTACATTGGACTTCCGGTATCGGTATCGGGTATCGCCGATATTTTAGTGATATCGGCGATACCATTCCGATCCGATATTTTTAGATATCGAGCAGTATCGCTCAACACTAATCATAACACAAAACTATGTAAAGCAGTCAATACAAGAGAAGATAATATTCTGATACAAATGGATCTGGATAAGTTGGAAACCTGGGCCGAAAGGTGACAGATGCGGTTTAACAATGATAAATGTCAGGTTATACACATGGGAAGAAGGAATCAATATCACCATTACACACTGAACGGAAAACCACTGGGTAAATCTGACATGGAGAAGGACTTGGGGATCCTAGTTAATGATAAACTTACTTGGAGCAGGCAGTGGCTGCGAAGGCAAACAGGATCATGGGGTGCATTAAAAGAGTTCTGGATACACATGATGAGAGCATTATACTGCCTCTGTACAAATCCCTGGTTAGACCACACATGGAGCACTGTGTACAGTTTTGGGCACCGGTGCTCAGGAAGGATATAATGGAACTAGAGCGAGTACAAAGGAGGGCAACAAAATTAATAAAGGTGATGGGGAACTACAATACCCAAAGAGATTAGCAAAATTAGGATTATTTAGTCTAGAAAAAAAGACGACTGAGGGGTGATCTAATAACCATGTATAAGTATATAAGGGGACAATACAAATATCTCTCCGAGGATCTGTTTATGCTATAGAAGGTGACGGTCACAAGGGGGCATTCTCTACGTCTGGATTAGAGAAGGCTTTTCCACCAACATAGAAGAGGATTCTTTACTGTTAGGGCAGTGAGAATCTGGAATTCCTTGCCTGAGGAGGTGGTGATGGCAAACTCAGTCGAGGGGTTCAAGAGAGGCCTGGATGTCTTCCTGGAGCTTAACAATATTGTATCTTACAGTTATTAGGTTCTTTAGAAGGATGTAGATCTGAGGATTTAGGGTATGTTAACACTGGGCGTTTTTTTGTTGCTTTTTTATGCTAATTTTCAGCTGCTTTTTACAGTACCAGCAAAGCCTATGAGATTTCAGAAATCTTATGCACACACATTGTTTTTTTGTGTCATCAGGATTCTGGGTTTGACTGCTTTTTTTGGACACAGAGAATGTCACTTGTTTCAGTGTTTTTGCAGCGTTTTTGCAGCGTTTTTCACCCATTGGATTGAATGGGTGTTGAAAAATCACGCTGCAAAAACAGGTATCATTATTTGCAGCATTTTTTCTGCAGAAAAGTCATGGGGCACTTAACTTTTACCATGCACAAAGAGACACAAGTTAGCCCAAAAAACTCATAAAAAAACGCACCAAAAAGCACTGAAACCTGCGTTTTTGCCGCAGCTTCTTTCCTGTCAAAAATCAGGTTTTGCTGCAGAAAAAAGCAGCAAAAATGCCCAGTGTGAACGTACCCTTATTCTGATGGAATATAGGCTAAACTGGATGGACAAATATCTTTTTGCGATCTTGCTAAATATGTTACTATGTTACTTGTTATGCAAAAAAACAAAAACAAAGATAGAATAGCAATGCATTAATTATTTTAGTGGAATTATTAGCTCATCACTCATCTCATTAGATACTGAATTTGATTATGTCTTTAAAATTAAGCCTTTTTTTATAACAAAATACTTGAACATTCCACTTTAAACATAATGATGAGTGGTCTCTCCTACCTCAAGTAGTTGGAAACTGGGTCTTCATATGTATTGATTTCTTCTATAGTGAAAACCACACGTGAGCCAGTTTCTGGATCTGATTTACCAGGGTCTCCAGTCTGACGATGTGTAAGAGGAGGGAGCTGAGGCGTTCCAGAATATCTTCTTTTGATTGCACTCATTGAAGGTGAAACAGAGTAGGAACTGAGATCAAACGCTTCCCGTGACCTCTGTAAGAAGAAGTGAATATTTTCAAACTTTATTTGTAAAGATTAGGGCTGTATTTATCTGGGCTGTCATTATGTCTCACACAGGAGCAACCTGCCTTTTCTCTACTAATTCTGTGTGAGATAAAAGGACTGCCTGTTCTGATCTCACTGCCGAGAGAGTTGAGCGCAACAGATATAAGTGTAATACTGACACTTTTGAGCTTTCATCTGGACAGACAGTGTGGGGAAAGGACAGTACAGCTGAAGTTACAGTGGTATGAAAATAGAAGAGGTGATAAAAGGGTTTACACTATGACACAACTAAACTCAGCTGCACTACCCCTCCACCACACTGACTCATGCAGGAGTTATGACCAGGAGATCAGCATTGTATCAGTACCTCTCACATACTGAGAAACCTGCTCTGAGTTATGGTGGGGCGCGTTCTTCTTTCTCCTAAATGTTGCTGCTAGGGTATGATTGGTAAACATCATGCACGGGAAGACGAACATTCCTCCAATGAAAACTGTCTGATAATACCCACTTAGACTTAACAAAAATTAAGTCATTAATTGCCAAATACTTTGATTGCTACAACCTCTGCAGTGGAGAGGTAAAAAAAATAAAGCTTTATTCTGCTTTGCAGCTACTATTATATCTTGTCTCAAGTTCAACATGAAAAATTTGATGAAAGTTCCTTTTTAACAAAAACAACATACATGATTAAAGGCTGGGGTAAAAAGAAATAGTAACAAGGCAATCATGTTTTTTGAATTATACAAGGCTCTATTAGGAAAGATATCCTTTGAATATTGATACTTTCAACAACATTTCAATTTCAGTCAACATAAAAAGTTGAGCTACTTTGCAATTACCTCACCTTACTGCCTTTTCCATTTTCGGCTACACCATAATTGTGATGCCAGACTACTTAAAGTCAGGGGTATCGACGCACTCCACCTAGGTATTAGGGGAGGTGACAACAAAAACTCCTCGCACAAATGGAGAAGAGGTGGATTGTGCTTCTCGATACCATGACCTCAAAGGGCCTTAATGAATCCCTCAGTTTTGCACCATTTTTGTAGCTCTCATTGTCCCTTACCCTTATCTCTGATTTTCTTTTTATTGATTTTCTCCCTCTAGTACCCCTATCTTTACCGCCCCCTCCTTCTGTCATCCGGGGATGTTTTTGCTTTTGTTTTTAAGTGGTTTTAATTTATTTTTTTCTATTTACACCTTTCTTTACCATTGACCATGGATGTGTGGGCTCTACCTTGATTTGGCTTTTTTGGGGCGGTATATGCATTTACCACCATTTTGGAAAATCTTCACCAACATATGGACGCAAAATATATTTCGTCGAGGCTCCAGCGAACCCCCCCCCCCTTTTTTGGGCACTACTTCCTTCAAGTTCATCTATGATGGCAAATATGTACTACCAGCCTGGACTCTACGTGCAATATTGTCTTATGTGCCCATATAGGAGGATTGATTTATTCATCTTAGATATCATATCGCTGTGAATTTGATATTATTTATTAATGTATTTTGCATAATATTGCCATATGGAGTTGCGAATGACTTGCGCTATCGTTGCTTTGTAACTAGTGGTGTATCGGTTTGGGGGCATCCATTTGATTTTACTTTTCTTAGGTACATGCTCTTCCCTCCTTTACTTATCCTCCCCTCTGTGGAGTGATTGCATCGCCCTGTGCGCCCCTGGTGCTCGATCGATGCGGGGACGTCTATATGACATCCCTGCATCGTCTTGGGCCGTGTGGTGCCCAGTGCGCATGCGCCATTATAGCCATCGCTCCACAACTTTTACTGGCTCGGCTTTCACACACGCGCTGAGTGCCTGCTAGTACCTCGGTTTGAGGACCTTTCACCGCTTAGTGCGCATGCGCTGCCATTCCCATTCGGTATTGTCTGAATAATCACATGTGACCTTGCCATGTGCCTTCCCACACACCAGCAATATCCCCCTGAGGAAGTGACACTTGGTGTCACGAAACGCGCGTTGGGGCGCACCTCATCCCTTGAACATATTCTTCTGCCTCTTTTCAGTAAGATCTGCCTCGCCTTATTTTCTCATGTGGCACTTTAGGCTTTGGGCACTTGTGCAATAATGGGCGATCACCCACTTCCACATGTTGGATACACTAGGGATACTTATCCCACTTCATTGTTCTGAAGGGTTGCTTATCTTGCTATTTAGGTTTATTTTCTTCCATGTGACAACCAGTCTATTTTTCATTCAAACTCGCCACGTGATATATTTTGTGCGGCATCTTGTTACTTGGGGTGTATCACATCCCTTCAACATTTCATTTGGTTCTTCCAGTAATTAGCCTGGTTCTGTTCACATTTTGATCCATGTGACAGTTTAGGCTTTGGCCTTGTGTAATACCAGGTGCATTGAACATTATCATATGTGAGGTATACTAGTAATAATTTTCTCCTTTTTATACCTCCAAGGGTCTGCCTATCCTGCCACTTGGATTTTACTTTTTATATGACACCTTTTGCGGCATTTGAATTGTTCTTTTGGGGGAGGTGAAGTTTACTTGCATTCTCATTGGTACTTATTATTACATTTCTACTATTATTATTATAATGGTTAATAAAGTTGTAATTTTATTATCTTTAAGAAACGCTGTTTGGCTCCATTTCTTTTCTTGTGTTCTCAGTCTTTCAGGAGCTGGCGTAACAGGCCTGGATGTGGCATCATTATATGCCCACACAGGCATGTTTATATTCATGTATTTGGGATTTATTGTTGTCTTTAGACTTTATTACACTTTTTTTCACGTACGGTATTTTTCTGCAGACCGTGGACAACTGAAACCCTTGTGAAATACCTTGTGGTCATCCTTCTTCCACACTATAGTAACTGCAATTTATATCTTCTCATACTTAGAATAAATTAAATATAGTCTTCATTTTCCCTGCAGAGATGGGTAAATCTACTAATTAGGGTAGTGAAATAGTTAAAGTGTATCACCAGTTATATAGAAAAACGATTACAGTGCATGATCTAGCACTATTAGTTTTTCAAGGATTTATGGAGCAACTCCATCTTTGCTGACCCCTGTCTCCATCTTACATTACATTCTACTGTGTTGTAAACAGAAATCTAGGTACTTAGGTACGTAACAATTAATTGTAGTCCATGCTGCTTTTTAGAGCAATATTGCTATTAACAGTGATTTACGCATAGATAAAAGATTATAGTACAGACTCCTACACTATAAAAAATTTTTTTGTATAACTGGAGGTACACTTTAATGTTAACCTCACTTGTTGAGTAGGGCAGTTATAACTTGACTTTCCGTAAAGAGTTTAATGAATTATTCACAAAATCAAAACATGGCTTAAATTTTCTGTACATACAGAATTAATTATGTGTGCCAATACAACCTATTTTCAAATACAGTATGTGTTAATTTGTAGCTAGAACTCCCCTAATGATGATCCACCCAGGGCTTTCTTTATGCTTCCTCTTTGCCATTTGAACTGTGCTCCAGAAAACATAGTTATTAAGGTTGAAGGAAGACTTTAAGTCCATCTAGTTCAACCCATATCCTATCCTAACCTGCCCTAACAGGTCTACTGCTGTCGATTGAACACGGTCAGATGCACCTAATGACCCTGTCAAATAAAACTTCAGAAAGCAAGTGGATGATCAGTATATGAGCTATGAGCTAAGGACAAAAAAACTGATAATCAAATTAGTACCACAGGAGCAGGGATGTGGACCAGGTAAGATGAACTTAATAACTGGCAGTGTGGAACCGGGATACATAAACTTAAATAGCAGCAGCCCCACTCAGGGCTAGTCTAACTAGAGACACAAGTAAACCTTAATATCCCTGGACACCACCACAAGTCTCAGAGAATACATAGAACCGCCACAATATCACCCCATGTATCTCATAGTGAAGACCCAGCACAGCAAAGTGACAGAAACCCAGACAGAGGAAGGAAGCACTAACATGGATGTCACAGTAATCTTATAGACCTGAAGAGTCATGATTCCAGGTAATGCTTACAGTACAATGCAAGCTGTAATGAATGCATTAAAAAAGAAGCATAAAAACAATGTTGGAATTGCATTTTTTTCTTCATTCATCCCTTTTAATTTTTTTCTTATTATTCCAACACTGTATGGGAAATAACCGTTGTTATTAAAACCTACAACTCATTCCGTAAAAAAACAAAAACAAACCCAGAAAAATAAAGAAGTTTACAATCTGAATAAGGGGAGTAAACAATTAAATTGCCCAAATGAAAACTGTCGGCGTCCTCAAGGAGATTTTTCAGGCACACTAATCAACAAAAATCGCTGCAGAGAACACCAATTTTTTACATACACTACTTGCAAAAAAAGCTACATAGTACAGTTATTTTTTATACACAATACTCACAAAATAAGCTGCAGAGTACACTTATTTTTGTATTTATTTGGCCTAGAAATGTCCACTGATGACAATCATTTTTTTTCACAGACTAATAGAAAACACATAGAGGTCCTGAAATTTTTTTTTCTTTGGCCTACTAATGGCAATGATAAGTCTGATGCCAATTTTTTTTATTTCCCAGACTATAAAAAAAATACACAGAAAAGTCCAGAAAAATTCTTTTTTGGGCCAAGAAATGGCAACAAGACGGCTGATGCGACTTATTGATTTGCAAAAGCAGTACAAAAAAATACACCAAGCCTGAAAAATTATTTCGGGGCCTATAAATGGCAACAAGACAATTGATGCCAATTTTTTATTTCCCAGACTAATAAAAAATACACACCAGTCCAGAAAAATCCTTTTTTGAGTTTAGAAATGGCAACAAGACGGCTGATGCGATATAGTGATTTGCAAAAATAGTACAAAAAACACGCTAGGTCTGAAAAATTATTTTTTGGACCTAGAAATGGATACGAGACGACTGATGAAAATTTTTTACTTCCCAGACATACATATCAGTCCAGAAAAAAATATTTTCGTGGCCTAGAAATGATTTGCAAAAGTAGTACAAAACACACACTAGGTCTGAAAAATTATTTTTAAGGCCTAATAATAACAACAAGATGGCTGATGCAATATATTGATTTGCAAAAGTACTAGAAAACACACACTAGGCAGGAAAAATAATTTTTGTAGCCTAGAAATGGCAACAAGAAGGCTGATGTGATATATTGATTTGCAAAAGTAGTACAAAAAACACACCAGGACTGAAAAATTTTTGTGGGGGCATAGAAATGGCAAGAAGAAAGCTGATGCCAATTTTTTATTTCCCAGACTAATAAAAAATACACAGCAGTCCATAAAAATCCTTTTTGGGCCTAGAAATGGCAATAAGACGGCTGATACGATATATTGATTTGCAAAACAGTACAAGAAAACCCACCAGGTGTTAAAAATAATTTTTGGGTCCTAGAAATGGCAACAAGACAGCTGATGCCAATTTTTTATTTGCCAGACTAATAAAAAATACACAGCAGTCAAGAAAAATCCTTTTTTGGGCCTAGAAATGTCAATAAGAAGGCTGATGCGATATATTGATTTGCAAAAGTAGTACAAAAAACACACCAGACATGAAGACTTATTTTTGGGGCCTACTAATAGCAATGAGACGCCTGATGCCAATTTTTTACTTCTCAGACTACACACAGCAGCTTAAACTAACAACACTCCCACAGGCGGGGGGTGCAGAGTAAACACAGCAGCTTAAAAGACAGTACTCCCACAGGTGGGGGAGGCAGATGACACACAGCGTCTTTTAGCACAGTACTCTCACAGATGGGTAGGCAGCGTACACACAGTGGCTTAAAGGACAGTACTCCAACAGGTGGAGGGTGCAGAGTACACACAGCAGCTTTTAGCACATTACTCTCACAGACAGGTTTGCAGAGCACACACAGAAATAACACAAATAGTGGTTGCAGAGTTCATAAAGCTTTGTGTTTGCAGATTGCGCAGTCAGAATCTGTACCTCACTTCAGCTGAATCCTATCCCTACACTAACGAGAGCATAATGGCGGTGTCACTTTTGATCTGGCCTTTGGTAGCTGGTGCATAGATATGTGAAAAGAATGGAGTTTACTACATAGACACAGGAACAGAAAGAAATTATAGCACAGATACGGGAACTGAACCAATTCTGCTGCATAAATATGCTACCAGAAGCGAGAATACTACAAAACTGCAGGAATAGAAAGGAACTTAATACATAGATAAGGGAGCATAACCAAGTTTGCTACATAGAAATGGGAAGAAAAACAAACTTACTTCCACAGATACGAGAACAGAACGGAGCTTAGTAGATCAATATGGAAACAGAACTGAGCTTACTACATAGATATGGGGAAAAAACAATCTTACTGAAAAAAATGGAAACAGAACTAAGCTTACTGCATAAATATGGTACCAGAACGGAGCCTTCTACATAGATATGGTAACAGCCAAGCTTACTGAATAGATAAGGGAACAGAACTTGGTTAACTAAACAGATACAGTAGCAAAATCAAGCTTACTACAGAAATAATGCGACAGAACACAATGCCAGTTTATACAGGCCGGTTCACGTGCTGCGACAGCCAATATTGGCATGACTGTGATGGCTCTGGAAGTATCCACCATCTAAAAACCTGTTGATTAGCCTTTCAAAAAGCTTTATTAGACTGGCGAACCCAGACAGGAAACCGGACATGCAGTAAATTGTCTGTGATCAGTGTTCATTACTGGACATTAGGTGTCCGGTACAAACCCCAAACTTTTCGGTTCAGGCTCGCTCATGTACATATCACTGTGCTTACTGTATATATCACTGTGAACTTACAATTGCTCATTTTTCCTTTATATCCAGCTAATTCATCTCTTTTCTCTGCTTTATGAAGAAACAGGAAGAATTTTTTCCATGCCTTTATCATTCCCCTCTTTAAGTCGTGATACAGATGCTCCACTACTCCTCTCTGCCAGGGACTTTTGCAGTAACTCATGAGTCATGCAGGTAAAACTGACTTCCTGTTTCTACATAGAGCTTGGGACCATTCAGCTAGTCAGTTTTTAATCATGTGATGTCATAGACCTAATTGAAAAAAGAAGAATTAGCTGGGTAGAAGGACAAAATGAGCAAATGCAAGTGCACAATGCTTTATAATATGTTGATTGAAATACAGTGGCACTGGCAGGTAAAAGTTTGCGCATCTTTGATCAAAATTACTGTTATTGAGAACAGTTAAGTAATTTGAAGATAAAATGATCTCTAAAAGGACTAAAGTTAAACATGACACATTGCCGTTGTATTTTAGGCAAAAAAATATATATATTATCATTTTTTACATTTTAAAAATTGCAAAAAGGAAAATGGGCACTCTGCATGGTTAGCTGCAAACGCTATTTGTAGCCAGCCAAGAGTCTTTCAATTCATGATTGAGGGATTTTCATTCATTCTTCCTTTGAAAATTCTTCTAGTTCTGTGAGATTCCTTGCATGCACTGCTATTTTGAGGTCTAACCACAGATTTTCAATGATGTTCAGATCAGGGGACTGTGAGGACCATTGCAAAACCTTCAGCTTGCGCCTTTTAATGTAGTCTATTGTGGATTTTGACTTGCTTTTAGGACCATTATTCATTTGTAGAAGCCATCCTCTTTTCAATTTCAACTTTTTAACAGATGATGTTATGTTTGCATTAAGAATTTGTTTAAATTTTTATTCAATCCATTTTTCCCTCTACTCGTGAAATTTTCCCCGTGCCATTGACTGCAACACAACCCCAAAGCAGTACTGATCCACCCCCATGCTTAAACGGTTGATTAGATGTTCTTTTCCTGAAATTCTGTGCCCATAGAGTGATGTTCCAGCCTAGGACAATGTTATCAAGTTAAAAAAAATTATAATGTGTAAAAATCTTTTTTTTTTAAATCCCCAAATACATAAAAAAATAAATATTTTTCCAATAAATGCATTTATTTATATAAATAAAAATACAATAAAAGTACATACAGTACAGACCAAAAGTTTGGACACACCTTCTCATTTAAAGATTTTTCTGTATTTTCATGACTACGAAAATTGTAAATTCACACTGAAGGCATCAAAACTATGAATTAACACATGTGGAATTATACATTACACTTAACAAAAAAGTGTGAAACAACTGAAAATATGTCTTATATTCTAGGTTCTTCAAAGTAGTTACCTTTTGCTTTGATGACTGCTTTGCACACTCTTGGCATTCTCTTGATGAGCTTCAAGAGGTAGTAACCAGAAATGGTCTTCCAACAATCTTGAAGGAGTTCCCAGAGATGCTTAGCACTTGTTGGCCCTTTTGCCTTCATTCTGCGGTCCAGCTCACCCCAAACCATCTCGATTGGGTTCAGGTCTGCTGACTGTGGAGGCCAGGTCATCTGGCGTACCACTCCATCACTCTCCTTCTTGGTCAAATAGCCCTTACACAGCCTGAAGGTGTGTTTGGGATCATTGTCCTTGTGAAGGACAACCCCCGTCCTCCCACGTAACTACACAGGCACAGCTCTCCGGCACCCCCTTTGTCTCTCAGGTCAGTAAGGGAACTGCACCTAGATCAAATGGCCACCTGGGAGGGTGTCCTGTTACCCACTGGGTATTCTAAGATTCGTGATCAGAGTAAAAGCATCAGCCCAAGATTAATTTTATGGTTTAATTGCCTTAATGGCGCACTAGATAATTACAGAAATATACAGTAAGCTATACAACGGAATTACAGTGGATTTGCAGTCAGAGTAAAATACAACAATAATGTACAAGGCTTAGAGGTATTAGCTAGAGGTCAATATTACCAGGTTGTAGGGGCATGTGGAGGCAGGGAGCTCTGCAATCCACAGGTGAAAGTCTTAGTTGCTGGACAGTCCCCCAAAACGTGTGCCGCTGCTCCCTTGGCAGATCTGTCCCTTGTTCCTTAGTTCTTCATCGACTTGGCTTCTGTGAGATTGACTAGGGTCTGCCATCCGCTCACAGTCCTTAAACCTGCTAGGTCCCTCCCCTCGGTGTCCGAGGGTGGGCTGATAATCTCCACCCTTAGCTCCCTGCAGAATTTATTCCCAATATCTAGCAAAGGGGTTAACTTTCTCCAGGACGATCGGATCAGGACACGAGAGGTACCAGCGGATGCAGTATGTTTTGCCTGTCGCGTGGAGATCAAACCTGGCCTGATTGCGTCTCTGTGGAGGGCCAATCTCTATATCTCAGGCCCCCGAGCCATCACCGACTCGGGAGTTGCACCGTCTGATGCCCGAGGTCCGCAGGATCACGCAGATATTTTTTATGAGCCTGTACCTAGAAAGATGTGCTCATAATTCATAATCCTAGAATGGAGCCGTTGTGGCTGGGATATACAATAGATGTGTTTTCTGTGTCTAGCTGGCAGGTATAATCTAATTGAAGCCCCCAGCTTTGAAGTACTGTTTTGGCCTGGCTATTCACATTGAGCAGTAAATCCTGTTTTGAGCCGAATCTACTCAGCATACTAATCGACCTTTTTATTAAGAGTGGAGACTAAACCCTATTGTATTGAATATGCCCACAGGCCATAGGCCAGTTAGCAGCCTGTGCCTCTGTGAACAGACAAAATGGAGGCTGGAGCAGGCAAATATCCAAGATGGTGGCTATTCCTTTCTCACACCTCCCAGCTTTAGAGGGCGCTAGGGGTATCACATTCCTGTGTTCCCCCATGTACCCTTCTGCACCCTCTCCTTGCCGGGACAACCCATCAGCGTTACCATGGTCCCTGCCTCTTTTGTGGCAATGGTGAAGTGGTACTGCTGGAGAGCGAGGCTCCAGCGTAGCAACCTCCCATTCGTCCCAGAGACTGTGTGTAACCAGCTGAGGGGGTTGTGGTCTGTTTCCACGGTGAATTGGCGTCCGTACAAGTATGGCTGCAGACACTGCAGGGCCCACACAATTGCCAGACATTCCTTCTCCATCATGGAATAGGTCACTTCCCTTGGCAGGAGCTTCCGTCTCAGGTACAAAATGGGGTGTTCATGGCCCGTAGTGTCGAGCTGACTGAGCACAGCACCGAGGCCGAAGTCGCTGGCGTCGGTCTGCACTAAGATCGACCGCCTGAAGTCGGCTGCCTGTAGGACAGGAGAGCTAGAAAGGGCGGTCTTGAGCGCCTGGAAAGCTGTCTTGCAGGCGACTGTCCAGTCGACTGCGACGGGCAGCCATCTCTTGGTGAGGTCCGACAGGGGCATGGTCAGGGCACTATAGTGTTGAACAAACCTCCTATAGTACCCAGCAGTCCCCAAGAAGGACATCACCTGCTTCTTGGTCCTGGGGGTGGGCCAGGATGCGATGGCATCCACCTTCCCGTGCTCTGGCTTCAGAGCTCCCCCACCTACCCGGTGTCCCAGGTAGTGGACCTCTCTCATACCCAGCTGACATTTTTTCGGCTTAATGGTCAAGCCTGCTCGCTGGATCCGCCCGAGCACCTGCGCCAGGTGCTCTAGGTGATCCTCCCAGGTGGGACTGAAGATGGCAATGTCATCCAGGTACGCGGTCGTATACCCTTCCAGTCCCTCGAGCAGCATGTTGACCATCCGCTGAAACGTGGCAGGGGCATTCTTCATGCCAAAGGGCATCACCGTGGACTCGTACAGTCCGAATGGGGTGATAAAGGCAGAGCGTTCCCGTGCCCCAGGGGTCAGGAGAATCTGCCAATACCCCCTGCTCAGATTCATGATGGTCAGGTACCTGGCCCCAGCCAGCTGGTCAAGCAGGTCATCGATGCGCGGCATTGGGTATGCATCGTTGACCGTCACAGCATTGAGCCCCAGTAATTCACGCAAAACCGCGTAGTTCGGTCCCTTTTAGGGATGAAGACTACAGGCGAAGCCCACGAGCTGTTGGACGCTTGGATCACCCCCAGCTTCAGCATCTCGTCTATCTCTTGGCGCATTTGCTGCTGCACCTCAAGAGAGACCCGATATGCTGAACGCCGGATCGGGTGGTGATTGCCGGTGTCCACGTCATGGACGGCTGTCTCAGTCCTTCAGGGCAGGTTGCTGAACAGCTCCCGAAAGGGGTGTAGGGTGATCCCCAGCTGGGAACGTTGGTCCTCCGTGAGCTGGTGGCCAACCCCCACATCCTCGGTGGATCCACCAGCCTTGGCTTGGGTGAGCAGATCCAGGAGGGATTCTGCCTCTCCTTCCTCGGGAAGGTTGCACACTGGGTGGGCACAAGCCTCCCGCTCATGATGGGCCTTCATCATGTTCACGTGGAAGGCCTTCCTCCTTCCACGGGCGTGGTCCAGGGTGACCAGATAGGTGAAGGCGTTGAGCTGCTCGTGCACGAGGTATGGACCCTCCCAGGCCGCCTGAAGCTTGTTTTGAGGTACGGGGACCAGTACCCACACCTTCTGACCCACCTTGTAGGTCCGCTCACAAGCATTCTGGTCGTACCACCACTTCTGATCAGCCTGGGTTTGGGCCATATTGTCATGCACCAGCCGTGTCAAGGCCATCATTCGGTCCCGGAAGCGCACGACATACTCAGTGACCAACACTCCAGGGGTGTCTAAATCCCCTTCCCATGCTTCCTTCACCAGAGCAAGGGGTCCCCATACACGTCGCCCATACAGGAGCTTAAAGGGGGAGAACCCTGTTGAGGCCTGTGGGACCTCCCGGTAGGCAAACAGCAGGTGTGGGAGATATCGCTCCCAGTCTCTCCTGTGGGAGTCTACCAACATCTTCAGCATCTGCTTTAAGGTGCCATTGAACCGCTCACACAGGCCATTGGTCTGTGGGTGATACGGGCTGGCTACCAGATGTTGCACTTGTACCTGCTTACAGAGAGACTCCATCAGCTGCAACATGAACTGGGTCCCTCGGTCGGTGAGCATTTCCTGGGGAAGCCCCACTCTGGAGAAAATCTACAGTAAGGTAGTGGCCACTTTGTCGGGCTGAATGGACGACAAAGCTACCGCCTCCGGATACCGGGTGGCATAGTCCACTACCGTTAGTATGAAGCATTTCCCGGAGTGGCTGGGAGTGGACAGAGGTCCAATGAGATCCACAGCCACCCTCGAGAGAGGCTCTTTAATGATGGGCAGAGTTACCAGTGGGGCTTTGGGGCGCCGCCTTCCCCACCCTCTGACAGGTGTCACACGAACGGCAGTAGGCTATCACCTCGGTCCTCATTCCAGGCCAGTAGAAATGCTGAGCTAGCCTGGCCCTGGTTTTAGCGATCCCTAGGTGTCTGGCCATGGGAATCTCATGTGCGATCCGCAACAATTCTGCCCTGAACGGATAGGGTACCACTAACTGTCGGTCCCTGGGCCACGCCTCCGGTGAACCCTGCTAGACCGTTACCCTGTACAGCCGTCCCTGGTCCCAGACCACTTGCTCGCGGTCGGACTCCAGGGGGGGCTGTGCTGCCTGCTCCTTGAGAGTTTTCAGGCTAGCGTCAGCTTCCAACTCTGCCTGAAATCCCTGACTTGATGTGGCAAGAGTTGATGAAACTGCCACGTCCTCTGTCAGCTCCCAGGGATCTGTCTCCTGGCCTCTGTGTTAGGATTTGAACCTGTGAACCATGGCTTGCTAGTCTGTTCCTTTGCTGTGGAGCTATTCGGAACTTGAATAACTTCAGCCTGAAACCATATGAACTTCGTCTGGGATAGAGATCATCACCTGCCCTGCTGATTGTTCCCGCCCTGATTGAGACTGATTGGATAGAGATCATCACCTGCCCTGCTGATTGTTCTCGCCCTGATTAAGACCGATTGGACCTGCTATATATACCTGGCCCTGTGCAGCTTCCTGTTGCTGAATATATTGTGGTGCTCAGTCTAACTGAGTGAAGCATTATCTTAGCTCCTGATCTGGAAGGTGTTCTGCTGGCGCCTTCCTGTCTCTTGTGGAAACCCTGCTGTTCCTACCTCGAACTTCTATCACCTAAACGGACTTGGTGCTTGTGTGTGATCTCGGCCGGCCCGTGCTCGGGCGGGCTCCGGCATCTGCCGACATAGTGAACTACCACCGCCATATACTGCACTTCCAGAAGTCTTTCCACGGTCCGGTCATCTGCACACTTCTGCTCCGGCCACTGACCTCCAGTCCAGTATCGCCAGTAACGTGACAGAATACTCAGCCTCTCAAAAATGGAGGCCGCTGGAGCAGAAACTATGGAGACACTTGTCAGAAAACTGCAGGGTGCAATATCCAGTTTGCACACCAAACAGATGAATGGAAAATCACGGATGGACGCTGTAAGACGGCGGTGTTCACACCGTGCAGTAACTGAGGCAGTGACCCAAGCAAGTCCAAAGTAAAATAGCTTTTATTCAGCAACTCACGGGTAAAACAGGAAAAGTCCTCCGGTACGCAGCCGGGGTAACATCAGTCCATAAACACTGATTGCCGGGGACAACGGCCGCGCCGGGCCGAACAGAGCCTGACTGGTGCAGAGCCGTCCCAGGCCTGGGTTCACCTACACACAGTCCTGTGGAGCTTTCCTGCTATGCTCCTTGCCGGGTCCCAACATAGAACAACACTAATCCTTAGTGCATGAGTTTTAAAGACCTGTGGCAAAAGCCACTGGAAAACCCGGGTTGGAGGGAGGAGGCCACCCCACTGCCTCCTGTGACCTCCTCCAAGAAATGAAGGCCCTGCCGGATTTTACGAATCTGCCTTAGCCAGGTAATCTGACTAGGTCATTGCTACCTTCATTCCTGCATTGCAGCCGCAGCTGTGTGTGTGACTGCAATGCACTCCAATGGCTTTAATAGGTCTCTGTACACATTCTGGGGGAAATATAACGTCCCTCGTAAATGATCCCGGTCACTGCCTCACAACGCATTTATTGCACAAAGCGATCATAATGTCCGGAATCACCAACAAGCTATCCAAGATCTGCAGAATGCGGTACAAGTGTTGACTGCTCGAATTACACAGCTAGAAGGACAAGCTTCCGTCTCAGCGTCTGCCACGCCCCCCAAGCTACCACCTTTTCATTTTGGCAGTGATCGAGATAAATTTTGTGGATTTTTGAATCAATGTTACCTGTTCTTCGATACACATGCTAATCAGTTCCCGACTGATAGGTCAAAGGTGCTATGCATCATTATGCTGTTAACCCACAAAGCGATTGCTTGGGCTAATCCTCTGATTGAGACTCGGGACGCACGTTTAGACAATCTGAACGAGTTTATTCGAGCGATGCAGCAGATGTTTGCTGACCCAAACCGTGCAGCTACCGCTGAATCAACGTTGCTGGCATTACGACAAGGCAAACGCCCCGTCGCAGAGTATGCTATGGAGTATGGAGGTGGGCCGTCGACACTGAATGGAATAATGCAGCAAAAGTAACTTTCTTTAAAAGAGGACTTTCTAGTGCAGTAAAGGACGAACTTGCCCGTGGAGAGACCCCTTCGGATCTGGATGATTTCATCAAGCATTGCATCCGGGTTGACACCCGTCTGTCTGAACGACGACAAGAGAAGTGGACCTCCATGAATCGTTCGACTAACTCTTATAACTCCTCCCTGCCATCGGTCACTAAAGAAGTGCCTAGCCGGAATTTCCGAGATACAGAACTAGAGCCAATGCAAGTGGATGCGATCCAGAGACGAGCGAGTGCAGAACGAAGAGAACAGAGATTTAAAGAGAATCTATGTCTGTACTGCGGGGAAGCAGGACATTTTCTTATTAACTGTCCAAGTCGTCCCACAAACCATTCAAGAAAAATGGTGGCGGCTATAATGGATCCTGATTCTTCCGACGAGGAGTCTTTCATCTCAGAGACTGATTACGCTAACGATGATATCCAGTCCATATCATCCATAGTTCCACCTACCAGGAAGGAGAGCTGAGAATCCCATTATTTTGTAACTATCAAACTGAAGGTTAACTCCCAGTGGATCACCGCATCAGCCATGATCGACTCTGGGGCCAGCGGGATGTTCATGGATTCTGCATTTACTCAAAATCATGGCATAGATGTGCAGAAAAGACGTTCACCTATTGTGATGGAGACGGTAGATGGATCTCCACTGAATTCGGGGCCAGTGGATCATGAGACAGGACTTTTGGAGATCTATATTGAGCCGCAGCATCGTGAGATGTTGACATTCCTAATTATTTCTTCTCCACATTTTCCCATCATTTTAGGTTTGCCCTGGTTGCAGAAGCACAATCCTATCATCGATTGGGAGATGAAAAAGATCAGTTTCCCCGAAAAGGAAGTTCAGACGGAGGTTCCAAGTGAATCCACATTAGAAGCAGTTCAGAATACAGAATTTCCTCAGCTAGCAGCGGTGTATGAAGATTTCTTGGATGTCTGTGACAAGAAGGGAGCGGATACACTTCCCCTGCATCGACCATATGACTGCCCAATAGAACTACTCCTGGGGGCGGCTATACCGTTTGGAACTATCTACCCTTTAGCGGGTCCTGAACTGAAGGCTCTCAAAGAATTTATTGATGAAAATCTAAGCAAAAAATTCATTCGTCCATCATCCTCGCCCGCTGGAGCCCCTATATTCTTTGTTAAAAAGAAGGATGGAACATTACGGCCAGTAGTGGACTACAGGGAGCTTAATAAAGTCACGGTAAAAAATCGTTATCCTGTACGTTGATCCCGGAACTCCTAGAAAGAGTACAAAGTGCGAAGATCTTCACTAAGTTAGATTTACGTGGGGCATACAATCTAGTACGTATAAAGCCTGGGGATGAATGGAAGACACCCGATAGGTACCCGATACGGACACTTTGAAAGTCTAGTGATGCCCTTCGGACTCGCTAATGCTCCAGCTACCTTCCAGCACCTGGCAAATGATATTTTCCGAGACCTGTTGGATCAGTTCATGGTCGTTTATCTAGATGACATCCTGATCTTTTCAAACTCTATGGAGGAACATCAGACGCACGTAAGACAAGTGCTACAATGGTTAAGGGAGAATTCGTTATATATTAAATTAGAAAAATGTGAATTCCATCAAGAAGAGATTCAGTTCTTGGGATACGTCATTTCACCTCAAGGATTACGGATGGATGCTAAGAAAACGCAAGCTATAACCGAGTGGCCTATCCCTAAAAATGTGAAAGAAGTTCAGCGTTTTGTGGGGTTCGCCAACTTTTACAGATGTTTTATTAAGAATTTTTCAGAAATCGTGGTACCCATCACGCAACTAACAAAAAAAGGAGCAAAATTCATCTGGACACCCCAAGCGCAAGAAGCATTCTCTCGTTTAAAAAGGAAATTTACAACGGCTCTCATACTACGCCATCCTGACCCTGAATTGTCTTTTATCATCGGGGTGGATGCTTCAGACTGTGCGGTCGGCGCTATCCTCTCTCAGAGGACAGGGGAAAAGAAGTTGCTGCATCCATGTGCATTTTTCTCACAACGTATGTCTGTAGCCGAAAAGAACTATGACGTGGGAAATAAATAATTGCTCGCCATCATGTCAGCATTCAAAGAGTGGAGACATCATCTCCAAGGGGCTGCACAGCAAATTTTGGTGTTGACCGATCATCGCAATCTAGAGTTTATCAGGTCTGCAAAATGCCTCTCTCCTCAGCAGACCCGTTGGAGTCTGTTTTTGAATCAATTCAATTTTGTAATTTCATATCGACCAGGCTCCCGTAACAAGAAAGCAGATGCATTATCCCGAATGTTTTCAAGCGAGGCTAACCTTGTAACAACACCCAAACCCATTGTGGCAGATACCAAGATCTTGGGAGTAATATATGATGGAGATTTGCTGGAAGATTTGAAGGCAGCATACGAAACAGACTCGTTTCTATCACGTCCATCAGGGGACGTGCATCTGTTTTTTAAAATCAAGTATGGACTGTTGGTCGACGACTATATGTACCAGAAGCAGCTCGGTTGAGTCCTACAACTAGTGCACGATTCTAAAATTGCAGGACACAAAGGGACACAGAAAACACAGGAGTTTTTGTCACGTTTCTTTTGGTGGCCAAACTTTCAAGAAGACGTGAAGAAGTACGTTAATTCCTGTGACATCTGTGCCAGATATAAGACTCCACGTGCATCCCCTATGGGACTATTGCAGCCTCTCGCCATCCCAACACGATCGTGGGGATCGATTTCAATGGACTTTATAGTAGATCTACCAGAGTCCAAGGGAAAGACATCCATTCTGGTAGTAGTGGATCGACTTACAAAAGCAGTGCATTTCATCCCATGTTCAGGTCTGCCTTCAGCAAAAGATACAGCTGATCTGATAATTTGCAATGTTTTTCGCCTCCATGGAGTGCCGGATGAAGTTGTCTCAGATCGAGGTGTGCAATTTACATCTAAATTTTAGCGCAGTTTATGCTCAGCGCTAGACATCAAAGTACGATTGTCAACCGCTTACCATCCGCAATCTAACGGCCAGACAGAACGTACAAATCAGACGCTGGAGCAGTATCTTCGTTGTTATATTTGCCATCTACAAGACGACTGGGTGGATCTGCTGCCATTTGCGGAATTTTCATATAACAATTCACAGAATGCCTCTACGAAACAGACGCCATTTTTTGCAAATCTTGGATATCACCCAAACATCCTTCCCAAAAATCCTGTGGCACCATTAATACCAGCAGTCGCAGAAAGAATATCTCTGCTACAGCAAAATCTGAATGTTCTGAAAGACACTCTAAAGGAAGCTCAGGAGAAATATAAAAAAGCGGCCGACAGGTATCGGAGATCCACTCCCACGTTTAGGATTGGAGATCGAGTGTGGTTATCCACTAAGAATT
Source organism: Oophaga sylvatica (assembly GCA_033576555.1). Lineage (NCBI taxonomy): Eukaryota > Metazoa > Chordata > Amphibia > Anura > Dendrobatidae > Oophaga > Oophaga sylvatica. The sequence goes on along the minus strand of JARQOD010000001.1, from coordinate 336,102,271 downwards.
TGAAATTGAAGATTCCTTCTCCTAAATTAGGACAAAAGTTTGTGGGACCATACAAAATCAGTAAGATTGTGAGTCCATTGGCTGTACGTCTACAGCTACCAACATCAATAAAGATTCATCCTGTTTTTCATGTGTCTTTGTTGAAAGCCGCCAAAGCCAATCCATTTCCAGAACGATCCCCTCCGCCTCCCTATGCAATTGAAGTGGACGGACAGGAGCAGTTTGTGGTGGAAAAGATCTTGGATTCCCGAATACACAGAAATTGTTTACAATATTTAATCAAATGGCAGGGCTACGACACGGAGGAAAATTCATGGGAACCAGTAAGCAACATCAATGCTCCTCGTTTGATTAGACAATTTCATCAGCAGTATCCTGCAAAGCCTGGGCAAGTTGCGTCCAGAGGCCACCGTTAAGAGGGGAGTATTGTTAGGATTTGAACCTGTGAACCATGGCTTGCTAGTCTGTTCCTTTGCTGTGGAGCTATTCGGAACTTGAATAACTTCAGCCTGAAACCATATGAACTTCGTCTGGGATAGAGATCATCACCTGCCCTGCTGATTGTTCCCGCCCTGATTGAGACTGATTGGATAGAGATCATCACCTGCCCTGCTGATTGTTCTTGCCCTGATTAAGAATGATTGGACCTGCTATATATACCTGGCCCTGTGCAGCTTCCTGTTGCTGAGTATTGTCAGGGACACCGCAATGCACTTGCTCACTGAGCCAGTGCGTGTGTCCTGAGTGAACAAACTGTGCCCAAAGATACCTGTATAGCAGAGCCGCAGCAGGGAAGACGTGTGTTTCTGTGGAACAGGACCTTCCGCAGCATGTGACTGCCAAGGGGCGGAGCCGGCCACACGTCTCTCAGAGGCAGCAGTAGCAGATAGAGAATGCTTCAGGCCGGAGGACCTGCAGGCACGTGACTACCTAGGGGCGTGGCCTAAGCTCCAGAGAGCTATGAGGTAAAGGAAAACTCCTAGAAGGGTAACTACGAAATAAAGTTACCAAGGGGCATAGACAGAATGGATAGTCAGGATAGCCAGGTCATACACAGAGGGAGCAACGCAGTACAAAAGGAGCAGGCAGAGAATAACCAGAACACAGCCAAGAGATCATACACAGAGGGAGCAACGCAGTACAAAAGGGACAGGCAAAACTCGTAACAGGGACACAGCCAACCAGACAGACAAAACGTAGCACAGGCACAACGCACTGGCACAAGCACAGGGTCAGACACACTCAGCCAAAGGTCAGAGCATAAATGACAAAGATTGGCCTCACAGTGAGGCTATAAAAAGCCTCCCAGGACCCAGAAAGAGACCAACCAAGTTAACCCCGCGACTACCTGATCCAAGAACCCAGTAAACCATGACAAGTATATTGTGGTGCTCAGTCTAACTGAGTGAAGCATTATCTGAGCTCCTGATCTGGAAGGTGTTCTGCTGGCGCCTTCCTGTCTCTTGTGGAAACCCTGCTGTTCCTACCTCAAACTTCTATCACCTAAACGGATTTGGTGCTTGTGTGTGATCTCGGCCGGCCCGTGCTCGGGCGGGCTCCGGCATCTGCCGACATAGTAAACTACCACCGCCATATACTGCACTTCCAGAAGTCTTTCCACGGTCCGGTCATCTGCACACTTCTGCTCCGGCCACTGACCTCCAGTCCAGTATCGTCAGTAATGTGACACTCTGTCTGACTGGGCAGCCACTTGGTCAGAGAGGGGGAAACCGTCGGACCTCCGTGAGGATCCTTGGGCTTCGGCGTCCCACTCCTGGTAACAGCGGCCACGACCGCTGAGACCACGGGTAGCGCCTGCTTCCCCTCGTCCCCTGACCAAGTCGCCGGGTCAGGCAGACTTCCCTGGCCTCCTGACATCCCGGATGTGGGGAACTCCTGCCCTGGGGTCTTACCTGGTGTCTCCTCTCCCGGGACCCCGGCTCCCCCCATGGCCTGGTCCTCTTCCTGCAGGGGCCCTAGACTCAGCAGGCTGGATTCCCTTAGGGGCCTTACACTGCCCATAGCAGCCCCTCCCTCCACCTCTGAGCTCTCCCCCGCAGCCTCCTCACCTGTCCTCACTGTGAGCCCTGTGTGTGTAGTGTCAGTGCATGGCTTACCATCAGGTTTCACTCCCTCCTTCACTGTTGGAGGCACATTCAATACATTAACATTAGCATTCACAGTAGAGTCATGACATTCTTGGGGAGCCAAACACGGGGGTTCAGTGGCCACATACTGGGACACTAGCCGCCCCAAATCAGTCCCAAGCAACACATTGGCAGGAATATTTGGAGTTACTCCCACCTCCCGCATCCCCCCCCAGCGCCCCAGTCCAAATACACCTTGGCGACGGGCAGCGCCGGTTCAACGTCTCCAATTCCGGAGACAGAAAGGGTTTTCCCAGGCACCAAGTCTTGAGGGGACACCACCTCAGGACGTACCAGGGTTCGTTCAGCGCCTGTGTCCCGCAGTCCCATGACAGCTGAGCGGCCGATGGTGACGGGTTGGTAATTGTCCAGGGACCTCCCACCACCCCCTCCCACACACAAAACAGTGGACAGTTTCTGGGACAGGGATGGGGCCTTATGGCGCTGGTGACACGCAGCCTTAAAGTGTCCTGGCTGGTTGCAATGATGACAACGCCTGGGTTCTTTTCCTGACCTGGAGAGGGCAGCAGGGGGTACACCCCTTGCACTCTGGGGGCTGGATATGGGGCCGGGGCAGGATTGGGCTTACCCCCTCTCCAGGTGCTGCTGGCAGGCTTCTTCGGCTCAGTTGTTGGCATACTCGTCTGTCAGGGCGGCTGTAGCAGAAGCCCCCTATGGTTTCCGGTCACAGAGGAACTTCTGGAGGTCCTCTGGGCAGTTCCACAAGAACTGCTCCGTGACAAACAGTTTCTGGACCTCCTGGCAGGTGGTGAGCTCTAGACCCGAGGTCCAGTGCTCTGCAGCTCTCAGCAGGGCCCACATGTGGTCGGTCCAGGTGTCCTTTGAACCCCGCTGCAGGCTCCTGAACTTCCTGCGGTACGACTCCGGAGAGAGGTTGTAGTGCTGGATCAGGGCCCTCTTGATGCTGTTGTAGTCCTGCTCCTGCCCGGCAGGTAAGTCCCCCAAAACTTCCAGGGGGGTCAGGTACCTTGCCCACTGATCCAGGGCCAGATGGTGTTGGAGACAGGTCCTCTCAAAGGCCAGCAGAAAGGAATCCAGGTCTCTATCCTTTTCAAGCAAGGGAAAGTCCTCCGCTCGGACCTTGGAAGCCTTGGTCTCCGGTGGGGCTGGAGCGTTCAGCGGGGGCCCATGCTGAGCCATCTCCAGTCGGTGCCGGCGCTCCGCAGCTTCACGGCATTCTGTATGCTCATGCTCCGCTGCTCTCTCTGCCGCCGCTTGCTCACGCTCTGCTGCTGCTTGCTCCCGCTCTGCTGCTTTCTCTGCCGCCACCAGGAGTCTGTCATGGGCGGCGTCATTACCAGCCTCGAGCTGTGCCATAGCCGCTTGGAAAAGTGCCTCCGATCTGGACAAGCTGGGACGGGCAGGAGGTGGACAGTCCACTGCGGGACTGAGCACAGGGGTCTGGCTCCTTGGGGAGCCTTGGCTGAGCTCCCCCTCGCCTTCATCGGTATCGAACCCCTCATAGACCATAGCATTGGCCTCCCCCTTTGCCTTACTCCTGGTGCCTTCCGCAATCTTGGGAACCTTTGGTTACTGACACAGCTGCAACCCTGACCTTGCACACAACTTATTATATTTACACTCTGACCGTCTAGTGCTGGGCTGACCTTAAGACTCCAGCAGTGAAAGTTACCGCTGGTAGTCTTTAGTGTCTGGGAGAAGGGGTCCCACGCACACTATTACTCTGATCCCACCGCTGCCACCAAATATGAAGGAAACCCCCTTCCTTCCACGTCACTAATGTGACGTAACTACACAGGCACAGCTCTCTGGCGCCCCCTTTGTCTCTTAAGTCAGTAAGGGAACTGCACCTAGAGCAAATGGCCGCCGGGGAGGGTGTCCTGTTACCCACAGGGTATTTTAAGATTCGTGATCAGAGTAAAAGCATCAGCTCAAAATTAATTTTATGGTTTAATTGTCTTAAGGGCGCACTAGATAATTACAGAAATATACAGTAAGCTATACAACGGAATTACAGTGGATTAGCTAGAGGTAAATATTACCAGGTTGTAGGGGCATGTGGAGGCAGGGAGATCTGCGATCCACAGGTGAAAGTCTTAGTTGCTGGACAGTCCCCCAAAACATGTGCTGCTGCTCCCTTGGCAGATCTGTCCCTTGTTCCTTAGGTCTTCATCGTCTTGGCTTCTGTGAGAATGACTAGGGTCTGCCATCCGCTCACAGTTCTTAAACCTGCTAGGTCCCTCCCCTCGGTGTCCGAGGGTGGGCTGATAATCTCCACCCTTAGCTCCCTGCAGAATTTATTCCTAATATCTAGCAAAGGGGTTAACTTTCTCCAGGACGATCGGATCAGGACACGAGAGGTACCAGCGGATGCAGTATGTTTTGCCTGTCGCGTGGAGATCAAACCTTGCCCGATTGGGTCTCTGTGGAGGGCCAATCTCTATATCTCAGGCCCCCTAGCCATCACCGACTCGGGAGTTGCACCGTCAGATGCCCGAGGTCCGTAGGATCACGCAGATATTTTTTATGAGCCTGTATCTAGAAAGATGTGCTCATAATTCATAATCCTAGAATGGAGCCGTCGTGGCTGGAATATACAATAGATGTGTTTTCTGTGTCTAGCTGGCAGGCATAATCTAATTGAAGCCCCCAGCTTTGAAATACTGTTTTGGCCTGGCTATTCACATTGAGCAGTAAATCCTGTTTTGAGCCGAATCTACTCAGCATACTAATCGACCTTTTTATTCAGAGTGGAGACTAAACCCTATTGTATTGAATATGCCCACAGGCCATGGGCCAGTTAGCAGCCTGTGCCTCTGTGAACAGATAAAATGGAGGCTGGAGCAGGCCAATATCCAAGATGGTGGCTGTTCCTTCCTCACAGTCCTGTTGAAAAATAAATGATGGTCCAACTAAACTCAAACCAGATGGAATAACATGCTGCTGCAAGATGCTGTGGTAGCCATGCTGGTTCAGTATGCCTTAAATTTTGAATAAATCCCCAACAGTGTCACCAGCAAAGCACCCCCACACCTTCACACCTCCTCCTCCATGCTTCACGGTGGGAACCAGGCATGTAGAGTCCATCCGTTCACCTTTTCTGCGTCGCACAAAGACACGGTGGTTGGAACCAAAGATCTCAAATTTGGACTCATCAGACCAAAGAACAGATTTCCACTGGTCTAATGTCCATTCCTTGTGTTCTTTAGCCCAAACAAGTCTCTTTTGCTTGTTACCTGTCCTAAGCAGTGGTTTCCTAGCAGCTATTTTACCATGAAGGCCTGCTGCACAAAGTCTCCTCTTAACAGTTGTTGTAGAGATGTGTCTGCTGCTAGAATTCTGTGTGGCATTGACATGGTCTCTAATCTGAGCTGCTGTAAACCTGCGATTTCTGAGGCTGGTAACTCGGATAAACTTATCCTCAGAAGCAGAGGTGACTCTTGGTCTTCCTTTCCTGGGGCGGTTCTCATGTGAGCCAGTTTCTTTGTAGCGCATGATGGTTTTTGCAACTGCACTTGGGGACACTTTCAAAGTTTTCCCAATTTTTCAGACTGACTGACCTTAATTTCTTAAAGTAATGATGGCCACTCTTTTTTCTTTACTTAGCTGCTTTTTTTGCCATAATACAAATTCTAACAGTCTATTCAGTAGGACTATCAGCTGTGTATCCACCAGACTTCTGCACAACACAACTGATGGTCCCAACCCCATTTATAAGGCCAGAAATCCCACTTATTAAACCTGACAGGGCACACCTGTGAATTGAAAACCATTTCCGGTTGACTACATCTTGAACCTCATCAAGAGAATGCCAAGAGTGTGCAAAGCAGTCATCAAAGCAAAAGGTGGCTACTTTGAAGAACCTAGAATATAAGACATAATTTCAGTTGGTACACACTTTTTTGTTAAGTATATAATTCCGTATGTGTTAATTCATAGTTTTGATGCCTTCAGTGTGAATTTACAATTTTCATAGTCATGAAAATACAGAAAAATCTTTAAATGAGAAGGTGTGTCCAAACTTTTGGTCTGTCCTGGATATTTGGCATCTCCGCATCCGTAACAACCCACTCTATAAAATTGTCCCATTAGTTAACCCCTTCAGTGAACACCGTAAAAAAATAAACAAAAAAAGAGGCAAAAAACAAAACTTTATCATCATACCGCCGAACAAAAAGTGCAATAAAACGCGATAAAAAAGATAGATGTGAATAAAAATGTCACCGCTGAAAACGTCAACTCAGCCTGCAAAAAATAAGACCTCACATAACTGTGGGCCAAAATATGGAAAAATTATAGCTCTCAAAATGTGGTGATGCAAAAACTATTTTTTGCAATAAAAAGCGTCTTTTTGTGTGTGACAGCTGCCAAACATAAAAACCCGCTGTAAATAGTAAATCAAACCCCCCTTTTTCACCCTCTTAGTTAAGGAAAAATAATAAAATAAAAAAAATGTATTTATTTCCATTTTCATGTTAGGGTTAGGATTAGGGTTAGGGTTGGGATTAGGGTTAGGGGTGTGTTAGGGTTAGGTTTGTGGTTAGGTTTGTGGTTAGGGTTATGGTTAGGGTTAGGGGTGTGTTGGGGTTAGGGTTGAAGTTAAAATTGGGGGGTTTCCACTGTTTAGGCACATAAGGAGCTCTTCAAACACGACATGGCGTCTGATCTCAATTCCAGCCAATTTAGCATTGAAAAGTCAAACGCTCCTTCCTTTCCGAGCTCTGCCATGCGCCCAAACAGTGGTTTACCTCCACATATGGGGTATTAGCATACTCAGGACAAATTGCACAACAACTTTTTGGGTCCAATTTCTCCTGTTACCCTTAGTAAAATAAAACAAATTGGATCTGAAATAAATTTTTTGTGGAAAAAAGTTAAATGCAAATTTTTTTTTAAACAGTCCAAAAATTCCTGTGAAGCACCTGAAGGGTTAAACTTTTTGAATGTGGTTTTGAGTACCTTGAGAGGTGCAGTTTTTAGAATGGTGTCATTTTTGGGCATTTTCTGTCATATAGGCCCCTCAAAGTCACTTCAAGTGTGAGATGGTCCCTAAAAAAATGGTTTTGCAAATTTTGCTGCAGAAATGAGAAATTGCTGTTCAACTTTTAACCCTTATAACTTCCTAACAAAAAAAATTATGTTTCCAAAATTGTGTTGATGTAAATCAGACATGTGGGAAATGTTATTTATTAATTATTTTGTGCGATATGACTCTCTAATTTAAGGGCATAAAAACTAAAACTTTGAAAATTGCGAAATTTTCAAAATTTTTGCCAAATTTCCGTTTTTTTTCATAAATAAACTCAATTCATATCAAAGAAATTTTACCACTATCATAAAGTACAATATGTCATGAGAAAACAGTCTTAGAATCACCAGGATCCTTTGAAGCGTTTCAGAGCTATGACCTCATAAAGTGACAGTGGTCAGAATTGTAAAAATTAGCCCTGTCATTAAGGTGAAAACAGGCTTCGGGGTGAAGGAGTTAAGAGGTTGCAAAATTTTGGCGCAACTCGGGAGAGATGTATTATTTTGTACAATATGCAATATGCTAGTTTGTACAACACCAATCTTAAAAGGAATCTATCACCACATTTGACCTACAACTTGCAGTGATCATCAGTCTACTGAACCACCGCACGACCAGCTCTACCCTCTCCTAGTGTATCCTCACCCATCCCTGTAGACTGTGAGCCCTCGCGGGCAGGATCTTCTCTCCTTCTGTACTTGTGTGTGCCTTGTATTGCTCATGTTTACTGTACTTGTCTATATTTGCCCCTCTTCACATGTAAAGCGCCATGGAACAAATGGCACTATAAAAATGTATAATAATAATAATAATAATAATCTAAACTATTAATATGTGCATACAGGTTATAGAATGCTGATTAGTGATCCCTGTATGCCTCATATCAGATGCATTGTTGTTGAGAAATCATATTTTATTACTTTATGCAAATGACCTCTTCCAGGCTATGGATAAAATGCTGTTTCGAAGATAACTCTGCCCCCAGAGCTTATTTTACATGAAGGGGGAGTTACTAGTGTGAAGTGTAATGGCCGCTATCTCTGCTCTCCTGATCTCACTGCAGAGCCGTGTGTGATTATACCTGACACATCTGCAGGTTCCTCTCAACTTCAGCTTCCATCTCACAGGCAGACAGGGTTACAATATTGTTACAATACAGCAGAGCGCAGAGAGCTGCAAAAATGTGTTTGCAAGATGACAAATTTTAATTTCTACTGTTCTGTGTTAGTGAATTGTCTCACATTGGTAACTTCCCCTTCCTGTACAATAAGCTCTGGAGGCAGAGTTATCTTCCAGGCACCATCCTCCCCAGAACATGGAAGAAGTAATTTACATATAGTGATTAAAAATTATTTATCAGCAATAAGGCATCTGATATGAGACATACAGGTTTCACTCTTTTCAGCAGTCTATAACCTGTATACCCATATTAACCCCTAAACCCCCAAGGGTGGTTTGCACGTTAATGACGACGCCAATTTTTACAATGCTGACCACTGTCTCTTTATGAAGTTATAACTCTGGAACGCTTCAACGGATCTTCGCGATTCTGAGATGGTTTTCTTGTGACATATTGTAGTTCACGTTAGTGGTAAAATTTCTTCAATAAACTTGCGTCTAGTTTTGAAAAAAGCGAAAATATTCCAAAAATTTTGAAAATTTTGCAATTTTAAAACTTTGAATTTTTATTCCCTTAAAACAGAAATATGTCACACAAAATAGTTAATAAATAACATTTCCCACATGTATACTATACATCAGCACAATTTTGGAATCAAAATTTTTTTTTGTTAGGAAGTTATAAGGGTTAAAATTTGACCAGCGATTTCTCATTTTTACAACAAAATTTACAAAGCCATTTTTTTTAAGGACCAACTAACATTTGAAGTCACTTTGATGGGTCTATATGGCAGAAAATACCCAAAAATGACACCATTCTTAAAACTGCACCCCTCAAGCTACTCAAAACCACATTCAAGAAGTTTATTAACCCTTCAGGTGCTTCACAGGAGCTGAAGCAACGTGGAAGGAAAAAATGAACATTTAACTTTTTAGTCACAAAAATGATCTTTTACAAACATTTTTTTATTTTCACAAGGGTAAAAGGAGAAAATGAACAGATAAAGTTGTTGTACAATTTCTCCTGAGTACGCCAATACCCCATATGTGGGGGAAAACCACTGTTTGGGCGCACGGCAGAGCTCGTAAGGGAAGGAGTGCCATTTGACTTTTTCAAACCAAAATTGGCTGGAATTGAGATTAGACTCTGATGCGCCTAAACAGTGGAAACCCCCCACAAGTGATACCATTTTGGAAACTAGACCTCCTATGGAACTTATCTAGATCTATTGTGAGCACTTTGAACCCCCAAGTGTTTCACTAAAGTTTATAATGCCTGGGTGTGAAAAAAAAAAACTATTTTCCACAAAAATGAATTTTTAGTCCCCAATTTTTGATTTTTCCCAAGAAAATTGGACCCCAAAAGTTGTTGTCCACTTTGTCCTGAGTACGCTGATACCCCATTTGTGGGGGGGGAAGCTGTTTGGGCGCACGGCAGTGTTAGGGTCTGCAGAACGCACCAAATAAATATAAATAGTGAGTGCGTTCGCAGCCCGGGGTCCACCGTGCAGGCAGAGTCTGCTGCTAGTGAGATGGCGGTTAAGGTGAACTCTGTTACTTCACAGAGTCGCAAACATAGATGCTGTGGCACTATATGGCTGTATAAGCGAACTCTGTTACATCACAGAGTCGCTGCGGTAAAGCCGCCGAGATAGCGACTGTGTCCTGTTAACACCACAGGGCTACACAGATAACTGCTGTGCGGATAGCAGTCTGTGGTCATGCAGTCAGCAACACAAACAAACAATTCCTCATCGGAGAAGACGGTATTCTAGGGGCTTATTTCAGCCAAGCCCTGAACACGTGCATACAAATCTCCTCACCGGAGGTGCCGGTATTCTAGGGGCTTATTTCAGCCGAGCCCTAACCACATGCGTGCATGATCACACTGGCGCAAAGCACATAATGCAATTGATACTAGCGCAAGGCCATGCAACCCTTTTATAGTAGCAACTACAGGACCTGCCAGAAAAGGACCAATGAGAAACTGTTCCAGAACACATGTAGTTTCAGGACCTTCCTGGCGGACCAATAGGAGCTGCTGCAGTGCCTGAGCATGTGACCCCTGATCTCTAATGAGAGATCTTACCCTGGGCATGCTCAGAAGGGGAAACGCAGGACTTAGTCCTAAAGACGCCTGCTCGCCGCTGACCAGTACTGGCTACATTAGCAGAACCTGGAGAGGCAGCAGCAAGTCTCTGCACAGTATTAGACCGGGCGAGACGCTGGGACCGACGTCTTTGCTGAGCAGGCTCCACTGCGGCTGGAGATGGATGGGGGACCGCAGTGGGACTGGTTCGAGACTCCCCTTGTGCAGCAGCGGGAACTCAAACCCTAACAGGCAGGGCTTGGAAAGGAAGTAATAAAGTTTTGAAATGCAGACGTTGATGGGAGTCATGTTCCGTTTGCAGTGCCCCAGATGTGCCTAAACAGTGGAAACCCCCCATAAGTGACCCCATTTTGGAAACTAGACCCCCTAAGGAACTTATCTAGATCTGTGGTGAGCACTTTGAACCCTTAAGTGCTTCACACAAGTTTATAATGCCCGGGCATGAAAATAAAAAATCCTATTTTTTTCCCACAAAAATTATCTTTTAGTCACCAATTTTTTATTTCCCAAGGGTAACAAAAGAAATAGGACCACAAAAGTTGTTGTCCAATTTGTCCTGAGTACGCTGATACCCCATATGTGTGGGGGAACTACTGTTTGGGCGCACGGCAGAGCTCGGAATGAAAGGAGCGCCATTTGACTTTTTCCAACCAAAATTGGCTGGAATTGAGATTGGACACCATGTCGCATTTGGATAGCCCCTGATGTGCCTAAACAGTGGAAACCCCACACAAGTGACCCCATTTTGGAAACAAGACCCCATAAGGAACTTATCTAGATCTGTGGTGAGCACTTTGAACCCCCAAGTGCTTCACACAAGTTTATAACGTAGAGCCGTAAAATTAAAAAATCATATTTTTTTCCACAAAAATTATCTTTTCACCCCAATTTTTATTTTCCAAAGGGTAACAAGGCCCCAAAAGTTATTGTGCAATTTGTCCTGAGTACGCTGATACCCCATATGTGGGGGTAAACCACTGTTTAGATGCATGGCAGAGCTCGGAAGGGAAGGAGCGCCGTTTGACTGTTTCAAAGCAGAGTTGGCTGGACGCCATGTCGTGTTTGGAGAGCCCCTGATGTGTCTAAACAGTGGAAACCCCCCTCAAATGACACCATTTTGGAAACTAAACCCCTCAAGGAACTTATCCAGATGTGTGGTGAGAACTTTGATCCCCAGGTGTTTCACAAAAGTTTATAACGCCCGAGAATGAAAATAAAAAAATCATATTTTTTCCACCATCATGATCTTTTAGTCCCCAACTTTTTATTTTCCCCAAGGGTAACAGGAGAAATTGGACCCCAAATGTTGTTGTCCAATTTGTCCCGAGTATGATGATACCCTATATGTGGGAGAAAACTACTGTATGGGCACACGTCGGGGCTCGGAAGGGAAGTAGTGACGTTTTGGATTGCAGAGTTTGATGGAATGGTCTGTGGGCGTCATGTCGCATTTGGAGAGCCCCTGATGTGCCTAAACAGTGGAAACCCCCCATAAGTGACCCCATTTTGGAAAATAGACCCCTCCAAGGAACTTATCTAGATGTGTGGGGAGAACTTTGAACCCCCAAGTGCTTCACAGAAGTTTATAACGTAGTTCCATAAAAATAAAAAATCATAATTTTTTTCCACAAAAATGATATTTTCGCCCCCAATTTTTTATTTTCCCAAGGGTAACAGGATTGGACCCCAAAAGTTGTTGTCCAATTTTTCCTGAGTACGCTGATACCCTATATGTGGGAGAAAACTACTGTATGGGTACACGTCAGGGCTCGGAAGGGAATTAGTGACGTTTTGGATTGCAGACTTTGATGGAATGGTCTGCGGGCGTCATGTCGCATTTGGAGAGCCCCTGATGTGCCTAAACAGTGGAAACCCCCCACAAATGACCCCATTTTTGAAAATAGACCCCCCAAGGAACTTATCTAGATATGTGGGGAGAACTTTGAACCCCCAAGTGCTTCACAGAAGTTTATGACGTAGTTCCATAAAAAAAAAAATCATAATTTTTTTCCACAAAAATGATATTTTCGCCCCCAATTTTTTATTTTTCCAAGGGTAACAGGAGAAATTGTACCCCAAAAGTTGTTGTCCAATTTGTCCTGAGTACGCTGATACCCTATATGTGGGAGAAAACTACTGTATGGGCACACGTCGGGGCTCGGAAGGGAAGTAGTGACGTTTTGGATTGCAGACTTTGATGGAATGGTCTGCAGGCGTCATGTCGCATTTGGAGAGCCCCTGATATGCCTAAACAGTGGAAACCCACCTAAAGTGACCCCATTTTGGAAAATAGACCCCCCAAGGAACTTATCTAGATGTGTGGTGAGCGCTATGAACCCCCAAGTGCTTCACAGAAGTTTATAACGTACAGCCGTAAAAACAAAAAATTTTTTTTTTTTTACAGAAATGATTTTTTCACCCCCCAATATTTTATTTTCACAAGGGTAACAGATGAAATTGGACCCAAAAAGTTGTCCAATTTGTCCTGAGTACGCTGATACCCCATATGTGGGAGAAAACTACTGCATGGGCACACGTCGGGGCTCGGTAGGGAAGTAGTAACGTTTTGGATTGCAGACTTTGATGGAATGGTTTGCGGGTGTCATGTCGCGTTTGGAGAGCCCCTGATGAGAACTTTAACCCCCAAGTGCTTCACAGAAGTTTATAATGTAGAGCCATAAAAAATAAAAAATCATAATTTTTTTTCCACAAAAATGATATTTTCGCCCCCAATTTTTTATTTTACCAAGGGTAACAGAAGAAATTAGACCCCAAGAGTTATTTTGCAATTTGTCCTGAGTACGTGATACCATGTATGTGGGGGTAAATTACTGTTTGGGCTCATGGCAGAGCTCAGAAGGGAAGGAGCACAGCTTGACTTTTTTCAACGAAGAATTGGCTGGAATTGAGATCAGACGCCATGTCACATTTGGAGAGCCCCTGATGTGCCTAAACAGTGGAGACCCCCAATTCTAACTCCAACCCTAACCCAACACACCCCTAAACCTAATCCCAACCCTAATCATAACCCTAACCACAAAACCTAACCCTAACACACCCCTATCCCTAATCCCAACCCTAACCCTAATTCTAACTTAAGCCCCAACCCAACCCTAAGCCCAATTGGGACTGAGTACGACTAAATTCCATTAATTTGGTTTTTAACCACTATTTATATCGGGTTTTTGTGATTGCCAGCTGTCACACGCTAAAATACCTTTTATTGCAAAAAAATAGTTTTCCGCATCACCACATTTTGAGAGCTATAATTTTTGCATATTTGGCCCACAGAGTCATGTGAGGTCTTATTTTTTGCGGGACGAGTTGACGTTTTATTGGTACCATTTCTGGCACGTGACATTTTTTGATCGCTTTTTATTACAATTTTTTGGGAGATTAGAATGAACAAAAATCGTAATTCATGAATTTCTTTTGGGGGGCGTTTATACCGTTTCGCGTGTGGTAAAATTGATAAGCAGTTTTATTTTTTGGGTTAGTAATATTAAGCGATACCTCATTTGTATCTTTTTTATGTTTTGGCGCTTTTATACAATAAAAACAATTTTATTTAAAAAATAGTTATTTTTGCATGCTTTATTCTGCGAGCTATAACTTTTTTATTTTTTTGCTGATGACGCCGTATTCTGGCTCGTTTTTTTGCGGGACAAGATGACGTTTTCAGCGGTACCATGTTTATTTATATCCGTCTTTTTGATCGCGGTTCCACTTTTTGTTCGGTGGTATGATAATAAAAATAATGTTTTTTTGCTTTGTTTTTTATTTATTTTTTTAAGTGTTTCATTAAAGGGGTTAACTAGTGGGACAGTTTTATAGGGTGGGGTCGTTATGGACGTGGCGATACCAAATATGTGTACTTTTAATTGTTTGTTTTGTTTTTATTTACATGAAGAAATGAATTTATTGGGATATTTTTTTTTCTTTATTTGGGAATTTTTTTTACATGTGTGATTTTATTTTTTTTACTTTTTTACTTTGTCCCCAGGGTGGACATCACAGTATAGGGTCAGATCGCTGGTGTGACAGTGTGCACAGCACTCTTCACACCAGCGATGTGACAGGCAGTGCTGCAGGCTTCCATCTTGGATCCGGGGTCCTGCAGGGAAGAGGCCCTCAGAAAAGCGCGGTCACATCGCGCGGTTCTGAGGGTCTCAGGGGAGCACCAGGGAGCCCCTTCCCTGTGCGATGCTCCCCTGTGTCCCCGGTAACAACCGCGATCATGTTTGATCGCGGTGTGCCAGGGGTTATTGGCCGGGAGCAGTCCGTAACCGCTCTTGGCACATATGCCAGGTGTCAGCTGTGATAATCTATATAACAAAATAATTCTGGCACTCTCGTGATCAAATGAACAAAGAATTTTATTCCATGTCATAACGTTTCGGTCATTCACTCTGACCTTCCTCAGACTGGAAAATATACAGAAAGAAAAATTAAGCCATTATAAACATATACAGTAGAACATGAAATAATATGGAATACTATCATAGTCAAGTCAGAACAACATGTAATCTTTAAGGGACAAAATATGTCCCAATAACGGAAAACACTAAAAAACAAAGTAATAAACATGACATTTAGATCAAGTGAAATTAGGTTTTTTAGAAATAATTGAAAGCAACATTAGGTGTTTCCAATAAATGCGGGAGGTGGACCATGAAAGAAAATTGAAGTACACAAATTTCAAGAAATATACAATGCTTACCAATAAGTAGTAGGATATAGACAATCTTTAGGGAGGTTGTTGTCACTAATAGGAAAGACAATTACATAACTTTGTATATGGCAATAACTGTATATATAGAGAGAGACTCAATCGTATTCATTATAGGGATCATACACATAAACTCTACCATTAGATATGTCTAAATAGATTTGGGAGCTGTAATGATACAGGTAAGTTGTCTGTTGAGTGCTCCGGGATAAAATAACCTCTAATCAATAAAGTAATAAGACCGGTGTCCATGACTCTCTGTAGTAAATATTAATTAACAAGTCCTTACCGTTGGTGTAATCGGAAAAAATAGAGAACAGTAGCGCCGGGAGATGTGGCTATACCGCCTGTGGAAAGTGCGCTCTGAACGCCGAAGACCATGTGTGAGGTAATATGGTGGAGAGACCGGAAGTGAAGAGGCGTCTGTTAGAGATGACGCGGTGATTGAACTCACGTTGAGACGTATGACCGCGGTGGCGCACCGGAAAGTGAGATTTCCAATCGTGAATCGTGATGAATGAGTGGAACGCTCTGTGGAACGCATGATAGTTCTTGTTACAGACGTTCTAAGAATCGCATTATGTCCAAAACGAAATGAATGTATAATGAAATAGAGAATCAGTTTTGAGACCTGGGAAAATAAAATAAGAATATCCACTAAGTATAGACCATGTATAGAAGAAAAAGAAAAGCATATTTGTCAAAATCTAGTTAATAAGGGCAAATATCGATATTATCATAATATAGATAGTATGGAATGAATGTCTATTACATCCCATAAATGACTAGAAAAAATGAGAGAAATAAAGAATCATGTAAATTCCATTATATTGTATTCACGATTTAAACCCTTTTGGTTCCAATGACTGAAGCGATGTATCCAATATGCTTCTCTATATTGGAGTCTTTTAATCAAATTACCACCTCTCCTGTTCATATTAACCTTCTAAAACTAAAAACTGTAATTGGGTCTACGGAATGCCCCTTTCATTGAAGTGATACGGTACGGGTAAATGATGTTTCTTGAACGGATATCCGATTTATGATAGATATACGATCTTTCACCATTTGTGTAGTCTCACCAACGTATAATCTACCACAAGGGCATTTGATGGCATAAATTACATTCTTGGATTCACAAGTGAAGAACCCATTAATAGGAATATCCTCCCCTGTAAACGGGTGAAAATGTCTGTCTAGGAACACGGTTGCTGAGCCAATGTCGGCCCTTATGATTTTATTTTTGATGTTGTTCGGTCTCCTAAAACAGGGTAAGAAAAACGATTGGAACTCAGGAATATCTGGAAAGCTGTCACGTAAAATGTACCAATGTTTTCGAATTAGACTGTGGAGTTTATACATAAAAAGGAGGAACGTATGTACATCAAAAATACAAAAATACAACATCAAAAATAAAATCATAAGGGCCGACATTGGCTCAGCAACCGTAGTTCCTAGACAACTTTTGAAACACAGAAGAAAGGAATTTACCTTGTAAAAAATGTCACAATGCCAATGTTTGGGGGGGCCCCAAGTTTTTCTCACCCTTTACAGGGGGGATTTCCCTTAAAATGGGTTCTTCCTTGTGAACCAAAAATGTAATTTTCCCATCAAATTTTGGGTAAAATACAAAAAAAAAAAAATTTTTTTTTTTTTTTTTTTTTCCTCAAAATGGATTCCTTCAAAAAACATTTCCCTGTAATTTAAAGAAAAATTCCACCCCATTTTGTTTGGTTTTTATGAACGGAAGGGGAAATTTTGTTTTAAAAGACCCCAAAAAGAAGCATAGGGAAAAATCGCAACAGTCTTTGGGAACCAAAAGGTTTTTAAAGGAAAAATATAATGGAATTTACGTTTTTTCTCTCATTTTTCTAGTCTTTTTTTAAGGGTTAATAGACTTCACCCAACTTTCAAAATTATAAAACGATTTGCCCATTTTAACTAATTTGACAATATTCTTTTCTTTTTCTTATAATGGCTATTTAGGGGTTTTTCTTTTTTTTTTTCCCGGCCCAAAAATGATTCCCTATTTCTTAAACTTATTTTTTTTTGGACAAAGCATTTTTAGAAGTTTTTAAAAAAATATCGCTTCCACAGAGCGTTCCCCCAAACACCATTCACGTTGGGAAATCTCATTCCCCCGGTTTTCGCCACCGGTCATCTCTCACGTGAGTTCAATCCCGGTTCATCTCAACAAGCCTCTTCCTTCCCCGTCTCCCACCATTTTACCCAAAGGGTCTTCGGTTTCGAGCCCCCTTTTTTTTGGGGTTTTTTTTTTGTTTTTTTTGAAAAAGGAAAGATTGAATTTAAAAAAAGGGTTTTGGGTTTATTTTTTATTTTTTAAGGGTTTATTTTTTTAAAGGAATAAAGAAAATTTTGAATTAAGAAAATCTTTTTAACTATCAAGGTAAACCTTTATGTGTAGACCCTAAATAATACGATCTCTCTCATATAACGTTATTCCATAAAAAATTTAAATTTGTCTTTTATTGGACACAACCCCCAAAGTCTTTCCTATACTTTTTGGGGTAAGTTTTGTATATTTCTTGAAATTTGTGTCTTAATTTTCTTTCTGGTCCCCTCCCCCATTTATTTGGAAAAAACCTAAATTTTTTTTAAAATTTTTTCAAAAAAACCAAAATTTTACTTGATCAAAAAATGTTTTTTTCTTTTTTTTTAGTTTTTCCGTTTGGGGGATATTTTTTCCCCTTAAAGATTACATTTTTCTACTTACTTGTGTATTTCCTATTATTTCATTTTCACTGTTAGTTATAATGGGTTAATTTTTCTTTCTGTTAAAATTTTCCCGTCTTTGGGGAAAGGGAGTGAATGACCGAAATTATGACATGGAAAAAATTTTTGTTCATTTGTCACGGGTGCCAAATTTTTTGTATTTTGATTGGGTGGGTTCCCCCTTCTGGACCTATAAAAAAGGGGGTGCGTGCATTTAATTTTTTTTAGCGGATAACGTGACACCCGCCGGATGGCCCCGCTCCCCCGGGGGGCCGTCCCCGCAGCACGTCTACCCTCCCGGGCATAGGGGGCCCGGAAAACCCGGGCGGGATTTACGTCGCATGGAAAAGGGGTTAATATTTAAAATCAAATGTGGGCAGATTCCCTTAAGAAAAAGCCCTCGTCTTTCTTTTTAAATAAAGGGGCAGCCCCAACCCGCTTTCAAAGGGAAAAGCAAAAAGAAAATCAGGGGAATCCTGTATAGGTTTTCCCCAATGATTACAACGCACCTTCCTTGAATCGAAACTTTTTTCCTCAAACCATTGCATAATAAAAACATAGAAGGAAAAAGATTAGTTTAAAAAAAATCAGATTTAAAAACCATTTTTTTTAAAACCCAAAACAAACTGCTTTCTTATTTTTTTTTTTTATTACTATTCATTATGACAAACAATACCCCTTTTTCACTATAGCATCAGTGGTAAACAGGAGTAGAATAGTCAGGTTCATGGCCCTTTTTCATGAGAAGCAAGGTTTCCCTTACAAAAAACCGTCCTTATACAAGTGAAAATAGCTTTTTTGTGAACTTGGGTTTGGGTAAGTAAAACAAATTTTGGGGAATTAATTAAAAATATTACAATTTTGATGAAATTGGGGGTTTGAAAATTTAAACCAAAGAACCCAATAGGGGTAATAAAAAATAATTTTGATTTGGCACAATTCATGCATGATTGTGGTTTTTTTTAGTTACATTTTTTTGGAATTTTTTTGTTTTTTTTTTGTTTTGGAAATGAAAATTTTGACATCCGTTTTGCGAATGTATTTTAATTTTATTAATATCACCCCCCAAGCTGTCTAAACGGGGTATATCGAACGAAAAAATTACTCAGCGACTGAAAACCATGTTTTTCTTTTTTGTAAATAGTTGAAGATCTCTGGACAGACAATATCTGATGAGAGTCTGCCCTAGATATTATTTTAAAAATTTAAAAGGGG